>JASEVX010000039.1:637594-1355094 GCA_031761405.1 Serripes groenlandicus
ATCGTTTTATGTAACAAAAATAGGATCATTCATATATTATTTCAAAATAATCGTTACTTCATTTCATGTTATAATGTATTTATGACTTGACGAACGACACTGAAATAACAAAAACTCTCGCTTGGGGGGAAATAAACATTTGGAAATTTGTGACAAGCAGAGACCATGATCAGCCTGCACTATTACGCAGTCCGGTATGTGTTTGCCTTTCGCCCGATCTTGACAAACAATCATCCCAGAGGCATCTGATAAATTATTTCGCTTTATTCAAAGAAGAACATTCAGGTAATCAATCAGAGCGTATATCGAGGGCTTGGCGTGAAACGGTTGTAACTAAAACTGGTATTCTTTTTTACTAAGGTTAATCACCTCGCCATAAAGTCTTTATAAGCGTTAAATCATTTTTCTTGGTAAACAATGGAAATTTAGGTGCCATTGCTTGTTCTGAGCAATGGAACCTACATTTGCATTGTTTACAAAGGGGTCAAAATCGCCCCTAAACCAGGGTTTTTCAAAATAGGTTTTTAGTTACAACCGTTTCACGCCAAGCCCTAGATATGTAATCAAGTTCAAAATATCCCATCTATGTGTTGCGTAGTTTCGATTTGTAAATTGGATGTTTGTCTTTCACACCGGATGGAATAATCGTTCTATGACTACCTTATCTAAAAGAAAATAACGAAAATAGCTGGGAAAAATTATCTAATCTATATTCTACCTGTATTACCCATCAATCACTCGCATAGTTAAAATATTTCTTGGCTTCTTTGTTTTCTTTTCGATGGTGTTCTCATTATGTTATCGGAATTACGTTTCGATAAGACTTAACGTTGATTGAAATTGGTAGATAACTTCGTTATATTAGAGAACACGTAATTTTGTACTATAATATATTTTTTTATGGGTTTGTGATACGAGCCGTTCAACGAAAAAAAACAACATTATGGACTCTGCGTAATGTATCGACCCAGATCAGCCTGCGCAGTCCGCGCACGCTAATCCAGGCCGACACATTCCGTCTCAGGGGGTTAGAGGTATAGAGTATTCATTCCTGAAACAGAAAATCCACAGGAGGCGAAAAGTGTCTGTCCGGGTTAACCTGCGCGGCATGCTTAGGCTGATCCGGGTCGATACTTTACGCAGAGTCATCAATGTTGGTTTTCTCGCGGGACGGCTCATATAATCTTGGAGCTATATTATGAGCCGTTGCACAGTCATGGAAGCCATGATATCAGTTTGCTAATAAAACAAGTCATAATTATGGCACCAGGGAAGAGAGCCTATCTACTGACCCGAAATACACGTGAATAATTTAAATGCACTACTGAAATAAGTTACAAATTTATAGGATTGCACCAGGGACGTAGCAGGAACGTACATCTACGTCCCTGAGTGCACCTTCAATATTAGGCGCGATTGAGTCAAATTGCAAATCACAGCTAATCTTATGACCACAACGACATTTGCATAGTTCCAACTCAATATCCAAAGAGTTTAAAGTGATATTGGGTTATACACAAAACATAAAAATAACTGGTCTAAGGTAACAAGATTGACGGACGGACGGTCGACGTCAAACCAGTATCACATTCGTGTTCTGCGGAGTACACAAACGCAGAAACATAAACAAAGTGATCATGATCGAAAATTGGTGTAAAAAAAATGGCAATGGATATCTTCCCTCCAGAAAACTCTTTATTGCTTCGGTAATAAATTAAATCAGAAAACGTTTTTTTGATTATACAATAAAATGTTTATCTGATAATTTCGAATGCTCGTTAACCTAAATCACGTGCGCACGTGCTGTAAATTTCAACATCAATTCAAAATGAAACAGCGCCGGGCAAAAAGTGGGTACTGACTGCTGCATCGTCATTTGAAATCACATATGAGCAGTCCCGCGAGAAAACCAATATTATGACCTCTGCGTAATGTATCGACCCAGATCAGCCTGCGCTGTCAGCGCAGACTGATCTAGGCCGACACATTCCGTCTCAGGGGGATAGATGTATAGAGTAATGATTCCTGAAACAGAAAATCCATAGGAGGCGAAAAGTGTCTATCCGGGTTAGCCTGCGCGGCCTGCTTAGGCTGATCCGGGTCTATTCATTCCGCAGAGTCCACAAGGTTGGTTTTCTCGCGGGACGACACATAACATTTTATGAGAGTTGATTCTGTACTTGAGTTTTAACGCCGCTTTTAACAGTGTTTCAGTTATATCACGGCGACAGAAATCTTATCCATATGTCACTGGAGGAAACCGCCGTGGCCGAGTGGTTAGAGGTACGGGGGTTAGGAACCGGGCAGCCCGGATTCAATAACCCCAATACGAGGAGGCGGTTGTGGTAGAGTTCCCTTGGGCAAAAGTTCATTTCCTAGCCTAATACATGTTAATTTACCCAGAAATCATGTATAAGTGAACCTTATAACTGAAATAAGGTTGAAAACGGCTTAAAATCCCAATAAAACAAAATAAATCTCTGGGTGACAAACCAGTACTAGGCGAGGAAATGTGTCTTTCAAAATGGCTTTCCTTGATGACCGCAGCGAGTGGGGATCGAACTTTGCACGCCCGGTCTCGAATTCACCACGGTAACCATTTGGTCACGACGGAATCCAATCGGAATACCTCGGTGATGGATGATGAAGGATTACGGAATTATCCCAGGAGTTCCGATTGGACGGAATCCTGTTACGAGAGTTGAACCTTTGGAGCCACAAGTCAAGCTTCCCGTCGAAAGTAACAGCGGAAATCAAAGACTCTGTTGAGCCAGAGCGTATGCACAGGTCCATTTGCTGCTTTAACCCTTTCCCGCATATAGACGCTTTCTGACGCCTCTGCAGCAGACGGCGTTTTTGGATAAACAGTAGTGACAAAAGAAGAAATTGATCAAAACGAGCAATTTCTTCTTTTGTCACAATGTTTTCCAATTTTAGTCATAGGTTATCCATTCAATTATAGAGATTTTCTATTTTGTTGACAAAATATGCTCAAAGTTGTCTGCTTCAGAATTGTCGTACGAGGTGAAGGGTTAATTAAACATTGTTTGCATATTCAACATTACCCCCTTTGTAGTCAGACTTGGCTCAAATAGATTGCGTCGGGAAATTTGATTTGTAATCGAAGGTTAGACTGGGTTATTCAATGAGCCAGAACATGAAAAAATCAAATAAATTTAAAAAAAGTCAAATTGGCATTTCAGAACAGTGTATGTTCATATAAGCCTTAAAAGTGCTGAACTGAACTCCAGATTGAGATCAACATTTTGAAAAGTTGAAACTTCTGCAAATATTGTTAATTGTGACAACAAAGTACAAGTAATAAATAGTTCAAAAAGTAAATGTTGAAAAACAGTCAATTGAAAGTCATGAAAATGTATACAATGTGGCTTACTGGGTATGTCTACCGAGTAAAAATGAAGCATAAACGATTAATTTAGATGTTTATTATAATGGGAAATAAGATTATTACTTTAATTGTATCCCAGAATTATGATTCTAATAGTTCAAGACATCTTTTGAACAGTTTTAAAACTTTGACTATACTAGCGTTAATGTGGAGTTCAGCACCTTCACCATCTTCTCCGTCTTATCAGAATATGTACACTGTAAAAATAGCTTGTAAAACTATTTTGTAATTAATGTTTGAACAGGGTTAATCTTGATCAAATTGTACGGATGCACGGACTGATCTGGATCTACATTATTTATAAAATTCAGTCGGTACCTTTTCCCATGGAATGGCTCACATAAGAATATTTAGCCGTGGTGCGGGGATAAACAATCCATAAAGCATTTACAACCTGTGTAGATTGACATCAAAACGCGAATCTCGCGCTTTCTGCCTGTATCGATAACCGAGAAATAGTGTTCAGCATACTTGAATTTGACAGAATGTAAAGGTGAATCGAAAGGATAATATAATCAAAGTACTGAAGTACTGGTAACGAATTATTTTGAACATTTGTAAAATCTAATTTATGAATGCAATTGATCATGCTATTGCACAATTGGCACAATTTAGTCTATTTTATTATTATTAATATTTTTGTCCAGATTTTTTTTTTTATCAGTTGACAGTTTTAGTAAATGTAGCATTTCAACGGCGGTGCGAGCGTTTAACATGCACACTAACTCTTTCACTGAGCTCTGCGTAAAGTCTGTCAAAACACCCATGGCATATTTGTGAGATTTACATTGTTAGTTCGATTTGTTTTCGTCACCAGGATTTCGGCTTATATTATAACTATGTTTCATGTGAGTGAATTAATTATTATAAATTTATAATGTTTAACAAATCGCATAAAATAAGAATTAAAAAAAAAAAAAAAGAACAGTTCCTATTAGGACTCGAACTCGCGTCCATAAGTAGTCCATGATTAGTAGTTCTACACGCTCTCCATTGCACCACGGTACTTTGATACAACGTTTGAGCGTTACTTTCGTATATATATTAAGCTAACTGAATGCGCGCGTATGTAAACCATGATCTATAATTAGAAAGCCCCTTTGATTATCGTTATCATGTTGGAAAAAGGAGAAACAACGGCGATGCGAGCGTTTAAAATGCACACTGACTATTTCACTGAGCTCTGCGTAGTGGCATATTTGTGAGATTAACATTGTTCTATACAGCGTGGGGTCGACTTCTAGTGAATGGGCATACGACTAAAATTCATACTCGTGGCTTATACGTACCTGCCGACAAATGAAATATATATGCGCGTACTGTTAATTTGATATTTTCTAGAAAATTGATTATCTATGATGATTCGATAGTATAATTATGACTTCACTGTATTGAAATAACACGTAGAAGTCATTTTAATATCGAAAAAATACTAGGACTATTCAGGTGCAGCGAATGTGTATTCTAAGCGGAAGTGTAGTTTAACCGTGACTTCCGGAATCAAACTCGATCGCGTTAACTGTATTATTTTTTGAGAAAAAATAATTCGTTAAAAACAAGAAATTTAAAATGAAAACTATTATGATAGGACGTTTTTTTTTATCTTATCATTGTAATTTATGGGAATAAAAACACTCAAAACGTTTTATTATATATTTAACCCCCATACTGCCTATGCTGGTAATATAAATGAGCCGCTCCACGAGAAAACAAACATAATAGACTCTGCGTAATGTATCGACCCAGATCAGCCTTCGCAGTCAGCACAGGCTAATCCGGGCTGACACATTCTGTATCAGGGGGTTAAGAGGTATAGAGTAATGCTTCCTGAAACAGAAAATCCACAGAAAATGCACAGGAGGCGAACATTGTCTGTCCGGGTTAGACTGCGCGGCATGCTTAGGGTGATTCGGTCGATACTCTACGCGGAGTCCATAATGTTGGTTTTCTCGCGGGACGGCTTATATGTATCAGCATTGGCTTGGGATTAAATGACTCGCCGATTTGGCAATGATAAAACCGACGTTAAACACCCCACAAATAAAGGATCAACCATCACATTCCGCTGCGAAATCAAACGAGGAAGAAAGAAAGAATATCAGGAAATTTGAATTATTAATTTAAAAACCGATCTTAAATTCGTTTACATTCACGGTTACTTAACTTTACCACGCTTTCATTATCTATCTATCTTTCTTATTTTCAATCATGAAAAACCGATAGTAAATTAGTAACATTGACGGTTAGTCATAGAAACTTTATCATATCTCAGAACATGTTAATGAGCAAAACTTATCATAAACGCCACGCTTCCATCATCGTTTGCATCTGATCAATGTAGATATAGTTACCAAAAATGTCAACTTGCATAATGAAATTGATTAATTATTCTTTTCTCCATATATACGCCTTCTGTTGTTCTGTGTCAGTTGCATATGACTTTTGAATACATTGTGGAAATATTGCTGAGAAAGATTGTTGGAAAACTATTCTGGGAAAGGATTAATACGTTGTATCCTCCTTGCATACTATTCGAACTCTACATTGCGACTTTATTATCATAAAACGTACTCCCATCGAAAAGACCCCACACACATTTAAAATAACTTATCCATGTACACGCTTAGTTAACTACTCACTCGACCTTAATTGACTGATGTTGATCTAATTAATCCTATTTAATATAAAAGAAACACGTTTTCTTTGTTATTTTTTACATATCAAGGATAATTTTTACATATGAGCCATTCCACGAGAAAACCAACATTGTGAATTTTGCGTATCGACCCCGGATCTAAGCATGCCGCGCAGGCTAATCCCCGGGCACAAACTTTTCGCCTCCTGTGGATCTTCTGTTGCAGGAATCATTACTCTATACCTCTATCCCCCTGAGACGGAATGTGAAAAGGAATGCGATGACTTATATCATAACTAAATAAAAACCATTTGCTCAAAATTATCTTCTCAAGTTCACTATACACCAAATTAATTCCTTCTTTGTTTCCATTAAATCAACCAGGTTAAACACTCAATTTTCACACTAACAAAGCGTTTCTCGTGTAGAACACAGTATATCATTGAAAAGAGTAAGAATAGTCCAAATAAAATGGGGGGTCATGTATTATGCAAGAATGAATCTAACCGGCGAAAGTAGTTAACGTCACTTTGGACGAAATCGGGCTGGGACGAAACTATATTTTCCAATTCTCTACTTTCACTTTCAAACAAGGTCACAATACTAATAATGATAAATCAATCTTTTCCAGGTCATCCTATACACATTTAAGATGAAATTAAACTCAAAATCATATTTTCAATGAATTCTAATGATGGTATACACTCATTTCTACGTACAAAATGTTGAGTAGCATGATGTATTTGGCGTACTTTGGTGACGAACGACATTGAAATTACAAACACTCTCGCATTGGAAAAATAAACATTTATGACAAGCAAAAGATCAGCTGGATCAGCCTGTCCTATTCCGCAGTCCGATCCTTTGTTTTCAAAAAAATGTTTCCCTTTCGCACCATCTTGACAAACAGTCATCCCAGAGGCATCTGAGAAATGATTTTTGTTTGATTCGAAGAAGAACATTCAGGTAATCAATCAGAGCGTATATCGAGGGCTTGGCGTGAAACGGTTGTAACTAAAATTGGTATTCTTTTTTACTAAGGTTAATCACCTCGCCATAAAGTCTTTATAAGCGTTAAATCATTTTTCTTGGTAAACAATGGAAATGTAGGTGCCATTGCTCGTTCTGAGCAATGGCACCTACATTTGCATTGTTTACAAAGGGGTCAAAATCGCCCCTAAACCAGGGTTTTTCAAAATAGGTTTTTAGTTACAACCGTTTCACGCCAAGCCCTAGATATGTAATCAAGTTCAAAATATCCCGTCTATGTGTTGCGTAGTTTCGATTTGTAAATTGGATGTTTGTCTTTCACACCGGATGGAATAATCGTTCTATGACTACCTTATCTAAAAGAAAATAACGAAAATAGCTGGGAAAAATTATCTAATCTATATTCTACCTGTATTACCCATCAATCACTCGCATAGTTAAAATATTTCCTGGCTTCTATGTTTTCTTTTCGATGGTGTTCTCATTATGTTATCGGAATTACGTTTCGATAAGACTTAACGTTGATTGAAATGGGTAAAAAAAAAAAATTCGTTATATTAGAGAACACGTAATTTTGTAAACAAACTATAATATATTTGTTTATGGGTTTGTGATACGAGCCGTTCAACGAGAAAACCAACATTATCCGTCCGCGCACGCTAATCCAGGCCGACACATTCCGTCTCGGGGGGTTAGAGGTATAGAGTATTCATTCCTGAAACAGAAAATCCACAGGAGGAAAAAAGTGTGTGTCCGGGTTAGCCTGTGCGGCATGCTTAGGCTGATCCGGGTCGATACTTTACGCAGAGTCAACGATGTTGGTTTTCTCGCGGAACGGCTCATATCAATATATCTGCGTAATGTATCGACCAGATCAGCCTGCGCTGTCCGCGCAGACTGATCCGGCCGACACATTCCGTCTAAGGGGGGATAGATAGAGTAGTGATTCCTGAAACAGAAAATCCACAGGAGGCGAAAAGTGTCTGTCCGGGTAAGCCTGTGCGCCATGCTTAGGCTGATCCGGGTCGATACTTTACGCAGAGTCAACGATGTTGGTTTTCTCGCGGGACGGCTCATATCAATATATCTGCGTAATGTATCGACCAGATCAGCCTGCGCTGTCCGCGCAGACTGATCCGGCCGACACATTCCGTCTAAGGGGGGATAGATAGAGTAGTGATTCCTGAAACAGAAAATCCACAGGAGGCGAAAAGTGTCTGTCCGGGTAAGCCTGTGCGGCATGCTTAGGCTGATCCGGGTCGATACTTTACGCAGAGTCAACAATGTTGGTTTTCTCGCGGGACGGCTCATATAATCTTGGAGCTATATTATGAGCCGTTGCACAGTCATGGAAGCCATGATATCAGTTTGCTAATAAAACAAGTCATAATTATGGCACCAGGGAAGAGAGCCTATCTACTGACCCGAAATACACGTGAATAATTTAAATGCAATACTGAAATAAGTTACAAATTTATAGGATTGCACCAGGGACGTAGCAGGAACGTACATCTACGTCCCTGATTGCACCTTCAATATTAGGCGCGATTGAGTCAAATTGCAAATCACAGTTATGGAACATGCTAATCTTATGACCACAACGACATTTGCATAGTTCCAACTCAATATCCAAAGAGTTTAAAGTGATATGGGGTTATACACAAAACATAAAAATAACTGGTCTAAGGTAACAAGATTGACGGACGGGCGGTCGACGTCAAACCAGTATCACATTCGTGTTCTGCGGTGTACACAAACGCAGAAACATAAACAAAGTGATCATGATCGAAAATTGGTGTAAAAAAAATGGCAATGGATATCTTCCCTCCAGAAAACTCTTTATTGCTTCGGTAATAAATTAAATCAGAAAACGTTTTTTTGATTATACAATAAAATGTTTATCTGATAATTTCGAAGGCTCGTTAACCTAAATCACGTGCGCACGTGCTGTAAATTTCAACATCAATTCAAAATGGAACAGCGCCGGGCAAAAAGTGGGTACTGACTGCTGCATCGTCATTTGAAATCACATATGAGCAGTCCCGCGAGAAAACCAATAGTATGACCTCTGCGTAATGTATCGACCCAGCTCAGCCTGCGCTGTCAGCGCAGACTGATCTAGGCCGACACATTCCGTCTCAGGGGGATAGAGGTATAGAGTAATGATTCCTGAAACAGAAAATCCATAGGAGGCGAAAAGTGTCCATGCGGGTTAGCCTGCGCGGCCTGCTTAGGCTGATCCGTGTCGATACTTTACGCAGAGTCCGCAATGTTGGTTTTCTCGCGGGACGGCTCATAGCATATTATGAGAGTTGATATTGTACTTGGGTTTTAACGCCGCTTTCAACAGTATTTCAGTTATATCACGGCGACAGACTACTTATCCATATGTCATTGGAGGAAACCGCCTTGGCCGAGTGATTTAAGCTAGGGACTTGGAACCGGGCAGCCCGCATTCCATATCCCCAATACGAGACGGTCATGGGCGGTAGAGTTCCCTTTGGCAAGAGCACATTTCCTAGCATTATACTGGTTTGTTTTACCCAGGAATCATGAATAAGTGAACTGTCACCGTGATATAACTGAAATAATGTTAAAAACGGCGTAAGTCCCCAATAAAACACAATAAAACCACTGTGGGACTGGGCGAGGAAGCATTTCTTTCGAAATAGCTTGACCTCATAACCTCCGAGAGCGGGGATCGGACTCATTACGCCCGGTCTCGGATGCACCGTGGTGACCATTCGGCCACGACGGAATCCTGTTACGATAGTTGAATCTTTGGAGTCACAAGTTAAGCTTCCCGTCAAAAGTAACAGCGGAAATCAAAGATTATGTTGAACCAGAGCGTATGCACAAGTCCACTAGCTGCTTTAACCCTTTCCCTTATATAGACGTTTTATGACGCTTCTGCAGCAGACGGCTTTTTGAAAACATTGTGACAAAAGAAGAAATTGCTCAAAACGAGCAATTTCTTCTTTGGACACAAATGTTTTCCACTTTTAGTCATAGGTTATCCATTCAATTATAGAGATTTTCTATGTTTTGACAAAATATGTTCAAAGTCGTCTGCTGCAGAATATGTCGTATGAGGGAAAGGGTTAATTAAACATTGTTTGCATATTTAACATTACCCCGCTTTGTAGTCAGACTCGGCTCGAAGAGATTGCGTCGGGAAATTTGATTTGTAATCGAGGGTTAGACTGGGTTATTCAATGAGCCAGAACATGAACAAATCAAATAAATTTAAAAAAAGCCAAATTGGCATTTCAGAACAGTGTGGGTTCATATAAGCCTTAGCCGCGCCCCGGTAGCTCAGTCGGTAGCGACGCGGGCTGTCAATCCAGGGGTTGTGAGTTCGAATCCCGACTCGGCCAACTTTCTTTCCGACGATTGACAAAAGTCATTCGTCTTCCACCAATGGTCTAAGTCTATGTGAAAAAGCAGCCAGTTGCTTGGGAAAATTGTTGTGTGGAGTACTGGTGTGAGAAAACCAGGAAATGCATGAGTAGGTGAACTGGCCGCCGTGATATAACTGAGAAATTGTTAAAAACGGCGCTAAGCCCCAATCAATCAATCAATCAATCATATGAGCCTTTAAAGATGCTGAACTTCAGATGGAGAAATGTTGAAACTTCTGCAATAATTACTAATAGTGACAACAAAGAAATGTAATAAATAGTTCAAAAAGTAAATGTTGAAAAACAGTCAATTGAAAGTATAAACGATCACTATTTAGATGTTTATTGTAATAGAAAATGAAATTATTACTTTAATTGTATCCCAGAATTAAGATTCTAATACTTCAAGACATCTTTTGAACAGTTTTAGAACTTTGACTATACTAGCGTTAATCTGCAGTTCAGCACCTTCACCATCTTCTCCGTCCTACCAGAATATGTACAATGTAAAAATAGCTTGTAAAACTATTTTGTAATTAATGTTTGAACAGGGTAAATATTGATCAGACTGTACGAATACACGGACTGATCCGGATCTAGATTATATATAAAAGTCACTCGGTTCCTTTTCCCATGGAATGGCTCATATAACAATATTTAGTCGCGGTGCGGGGATAAAAACAATCCATAAAGCATTTACAACCTGTGTAGATTGACATCAAGCCGCGAATTTCGCGCTTTTTGCCTATCGGTTACCGGGAAATAGTGTTCAGCATACCTTGGATTTGACAGATTGTAACGTTGAATCGAAAGGGTAATATAAAAACAAGAAATTTTAAATGAAAACTATTATGATTTGATAAGACGGTTTTATATCTTATCATTGTAATTTACGAGAATAAAAACCCTCAACACGTTTTATTATATATTTAACCCCCATACTGCCTCTGTTGGTAATATAAATGTGCCGCTCCGCGAGAAAACTAACATTATGGACTCTGCGTAATATATCGACCCAGATCAGCCTGAGCATGCGCAGGCTGACCCTGGTCGATACTTTACGCAGAGTCCACAATGTGGATTTTCTCGTGGGACGGCTCATATAAAGATATATAAGCATTGCCTTGCGATTTAATGACTCGCCGATTTGGCATTGTTGAAACCGACGGTAAACACCCCAAAAACATACATCAACCATCAGATTCCGCTGCGAAAACAAACCAGGAAGAAAAGACATCAGGAAATTTGAATTATTAATTTAATATTCAGTTATGAGAAACCGATCGTCAATTCGTTTACATTGACGGTTACTTAACTTTACAGAGTCATGGAAACCCTAATCATATCTCAGAACATGTTACTGAGTAAAATATCATAACCGCCATAACCGCCACGCTTCCAACATCGTTTGCCCCTGATCAATGTAGATCTAGTTACCAACAATGTCAAATTGCATAATGAAATTGATTAATTATTCCTTACTCCATAATCTGGAAGACAGTGGAGCGTCGGCCTCTTGTATCAAAGGACCCTGGTTCGAGTCCCGTGATGAGCGGGTCCTGCCTTTGGGATTTTTCCACACAAACGGCGTGAGTACTGGAAACAGACATCGAGCGTGATTAACATAAGCTGAAAGCTTGTTTCGCAATCGATGTAAAATAAATAATGTTTAAATTACTACATATATACGCTCTCTAGTGCGTCTGTTTCAGATGGCTTTTGAATACATTGTGGACAATGCCTCAAAAATAGTGTGGAAAAATTCATCAGAAAGATTATTGGGTAAAATATTCTGGGAACGGAGCAATACGGTGTAACCTCCTTGCAAAATATTTAAACTTTACCTTTTCGCCTGTATTATCATAAAACGTAAAAATTCGTTTTAATAATCTCCCATCAAAAATACTCCACACACTTTTCAAAAAAACTATCCATGTACACGGTTAGTTAACTACGCCCTCTACCTTAATTGACTGCTGTTGATCTAATTAATCCTATTTAATATAAAAGGAACATGTTTTCTTTGTTATTCTATACATATCAAGGATTACTTTTATATATGTGCCGTTCCACGAGAAAACCAACATTGTGAACTTTGCGTATCGACCCCCGGATCCAAGCATGCCGCGCAGACTAACCCGGACAGATACTTTTCGCCTCTTGTGGATCTTCTGTTTCAGGAATCATTACTCTATACCTCTATCCCCTTTAGACGGAATGTGAAGGAATGCGATTACTTATATCATAACTAAATAAACAAGATCAAGGTCGCCAGGTCAAAAATTTTGGTAGTGACAGAAAGGTCATGTCACAAGGTATACACATGTGAAATATGGTAGCCGTACCTGTTATGGTTCAAAAGTAGTCGCCAAGGTTAAAGTTTTTATCGAGAATGGCAACATCTAGGTCAACGGTCAAGGTCGCAAGGTGAAAAAGTTTGGTACTGACAGAAAGGTCATGTCACAAGGTATACACATGTGAAATATGGTAGCCTTACCTGTTATGGTTCAAAAGTAGTGGGGAAGGTTAAAAAAAAATTGAGAATGGCAACATCTAGGTCAAAGGTCAAGGTCGCAAGGTCAAAAATGTTGGTACTGACAGAAAGGTCATGTCACAAGGAATACACATGTGAAATATGGTAGCCGTATCTGTTATGGTTCAAAAGTAATGGCCAAGGTTAAAGTTTTTTTCGAGAATGGCAACATCTAGGTCAAAGGTCAAGGTCGCAAGGTCAAAAATGTTGGTGCTGACAGAAAGGTCATGTCACAAGGAATACACATGTGAAATATGGTAGCCGTACCTGTTAGGGTTCAAAAGTAATGGCCAAGGTTAATTTTTTTTTCGAGAATGGCAACATCTATGTCAAAGGTCAAGGTCGCAAGGTCAAACATTTTGGTACTGACAGAAAGGTAATGTCACAAGGAATACACATATGAAATATGGTAGCCGTACCTGTTATGGTTCAAAAGTAGTGGTCAAGGTTAAAGTTTTTTTCGTGCATACAGGCCAAAAACTACATCTAGGTCAAAGGTCAATGTCGCAAGGTCAAAAATGTTGGTACTGACAGAAAGGTCATGTCACAAGGAATACACATGTGAAATATGGTAGCCGTACCTGTTATGGTTCACAAGTAATGGCCAAGGTTAAAGTTTTTTTTGTGCAGACAGACAGACGTGCAGACCAACAGACAGACCAACAGACAGACAGGCCAAAAACTATATGCCCCCGAATCGGAGATTCCGTGGGGGCATAAAAACCATTTGGTTGACATCAAAATTTGAATTTCGCGCCTTTTGCCTATCGGTAACCGAGAAATAGTGTTCAGCATACTTGCATTTGACAGATTGTAAGGTTGAATCGAAAGGGTTAATATAAAAACAAGAAATTTAAAATGAAAACTATATGTTATATCTTATCATTGTAATTTACGAGAATAAAAACACTCAAAACGTTTTATTATATATTTAACCCTCATACTGCCTATGCTGGTAATATAAATGAGCCGCTCCACGAGAAAATCAACGTTATGGTCTCTGCGTAATATATCGACCCAGATCAGCCTGTGCATTCCGCACAGGCTAATCCGGGCCGATACATTCTGTCTCAGGGATATAGAGGTATAGAGTAATGATTCCTGAAATAGAAAATCCACAGGAGGCGAACATTTTCTGTCCGGGTTAGCCTGCGCGGCATGCTTAGGGTGAGTCCACTATGTTGGTTTTCTCGCGGGACGGCTCATATATATCAGCATTGGCTTGTGATTACATGACTCGCCGATTTGGCAATGTTAAAACCGACGTTAAACACCGCACAAACAAATGATCAACCATCAAATTCCGCTGCGAAAACAAACGAGGAAGAAAAAACATCAGGAAATTTGAATTATTAATTTAATATTCAGTTATGAGAAACCGATCGTCAATTCGTTTACATTGACGGTTACTTAACTTTACAGAGTCATGGAAACCCTAATCATATCTCAAAGCATGTTACCACGCTTCCATCATCTATCTATCTATCTAATATTCAATTATGAGAAACCGATAGTAAATTCGTTTACATTGATGATTACTTAACTTTACACAGTCATGGAAACCCTAATCATATCTCAGAACATGTTAAAACGCTTCCATCATCTATCTATCTATATTATATTCAATTATGAGAAACCGATTGTAAATTCGTTTACATTGATGGTTACTTAACTTTACAAAGTCATGCAAACCCTTATCATATCTCAGAACATGTTAAAATGCTTCCATCATCAATCTATCTATCTTATATTCAATTATGAGAAACCGATAGTAAATTCGATTACATTGACGGTTACTTAACTTTACAAAGTCATGGAAACCCTAATCATATCTCAGAACATGTTACTACGCTTCCATCATCTATCTTTCTATCTATCTTATATTCAATTATGAGAAACCGATAGTAAATTCTCTAACATTGACAGTTACTTAATTTGACTAAGTCATGGAAACTCTAATCACATCTCAGAACATGTTACTGAGCAAAATATCATAACCGCCATAACAACCACGCTTCCAAAGTCGTTTGTACCTGATCAATGTAGATTTAGTTACCAAAAATGTCAAATTGCATAATGAAATTGATTAATTATTCCTTACTCCATATTGTTGAAGACAGTGGTGCAGAGGTAGAGCGTCGGCTCCCGTGAAGAGCGGGTCCTGACTTTGGGATTTTTCCACAGCCTGAATACTGGAAACAGACATCGAGCGTGATTAACATTAGCTGAAAGCTTGTTTCTCAATCGATGTAAAATAAATAATGTTTAAATTACTCCATATATACGCTCTCTATACTGCGTCTGTTGCAGATGGCTTTTGAATACATTGTGGACAATGCCTCAGAAATATTGTGGACAATGCCTCAGCAATACTGTGGAAAAATTAATCAGAAAGATTGTTGGGTAAAATATTCTGAGAAAGGATCAATACGGTGTAACCTCCTTGCAAAATATTCGAACTTTACCTTTTCGCCTTTATTATCATAAAACGTAAAAATTCGTTTTACTGATCTCCCATCGAAAAGACCCCACACACATTTCAAAAAACCTATCCATGTACACGCTTAGTTAACTACGCCCTCTACTTTAATTGACTGATGTTGATCTAATTAATCCTATTTAATATAAAAGGAACACGTTTTCTTTGTATACATATCAAGGATAACTTTTACATATGAGCCGTTCCATGGGAAAACCAACATTTTGGACTCTGCGTAAAGTATCGACACGGATCAGCCTAAGCATGCCGCGCGGGCTAACCCGGAGAGACACTTTTCGCCTCCTGTGGATTTTCTGTTTCAGGAATCATTAATCTATACCTCTATCCCCTGAGACGGAACGTGTCGGCCCGGGTTAGCCTGTGTGGACTGCGCATGTTGATCTAGGTCGATACATTACGCAGAGTCCATAATATTGGTTTTCTCGTTGAACGGCTCATATATATGTAGATTTGGGGTCTTTATACATCTGCGTGGGCCGAGCCCCGGTAGCCCAGTTAATGCGACAAGCGCCATTCGTTTCCCGCCAATGGACGAACAATATATACGGAAAATAGCCAGTTGCTTGCAAAGACGGATGTGTGGAGTACTGGTGCGGGAAAGTCAGGAGATCCATGGGTAGGTGATATGACTCCTAGATGGTTGAAAACGGCGTTAATCTCAAACGAATCAACACTTGCGTGGATCTGAACTGTCTCACTATTCCTCAAATGTCACAAATATTTAACATACATGTACATGTATA
Organism: Serripes groenlandicus; assembly: GCA_031761405.1. Taxonomy (NCBI): domain Eukaryota; kingdom Metazoa; phylum Mollusca; class Bivalvia; order Cardiida; family Cardiidae; genus Serripes; species Serripes groenlandicus. The sequence continues at coordinate 653,806 of JASEVX010000039.1, forward strand.
CCTAAATGCATCATCTGACAAAAACCTGGAAGTGTAGCCACAAATATTGTTTTGCCAGTATTACCTTCATGATGTCACAGCGTAGTGTCATAAAGCATCCAATTTGCTAGATGTGACTCTTTTAAACCCTTTCCCTCATACGACAATTCTGCAGCAGACGACTTTGGACAAATTTTGTCAAAACATAGAAAATCTCTATAATTGAATGGATAACCTATGACTAAAAGTGGAAAACATTGTGGCAAAAGGAGAAACTGCTCGTTTTGAGCAATTTCTTCTTTTGTCACTATGTTTTCATAAAGCCGTCTGCTGCAGAGGCGTCGGAAAGTGTCTATATGAGAGAAATGGTTAAACCCTTTCACACACTTTTATACACACTTTATGACGCCTCTGCAGCAGACGAAGTCCGCGGTGCAACGCACCGATCACGTTAACCAACCTTGGACAAGAGAAAGTTGATGCAAGGCATCAATGTCGCCGGAAAAGACTGCATTGATTTATTTTTTAACACACATGTATTCTTGATTTTCATTAGTCTAAACATACACATAATGTTTTCATAAGGACTAATTCCAGGATTTTTGAAATTCCACATAGATCTACAAATTTCAGGATTTCTTTTGGTCAGGATTTTGGATGTTTTGTATTTGTCAATAAAACCACAACAAATTAATACATTTTGGGATTTAAATCTACATGCAATAAAAAGCTATTAAATATTTCCATGTCTGAAGCAACAATGAAAACCTTTAAACATTGAGAAAACGGTTAAATTGCTGAAGACATGAACTTCCTCCTTTTTAATAATAATTATAATAAATATTTCACAGATGTTAAAATTTATCCTCGTATGTTTAAAAAGTAGACCACACTTGAAACAACATATCAGCTAAACTGTTTATCTAAATCGTTGATGCATACAATATATGTTTGGCGCAAGAGAAATGCCAGTTGCGAGTCCCATTACTATTTAATAGGTGGCAAGTATGAAATTAATTGGGTGCGAAAGAGCATATTTTCTTTATTTCTAAATCTATTGTTTATCAGAGTTTGTTCTTCTCTTAATTTGTTTCAAGCCAAATAATCATTTAATATCACATATATTTAAACATTTAAGTGTGTAATATTAGCTATCTATCTGTTATAAGGTGTTTGAGCATTCTTTCGAAATGTTGACCCTCGTTTCAAAATCCGAGTCGTAGTGTCAAACATCGAAGAAAGTGAATAAAAAATCAGGCAAAGCTTTAGTGCATTCGAGAGAAAAAAGCATTTCTAAAGTATCTGCCTTTCTCCTATATTCGACCCATGCACTCGTTTCGTGACGTTTAAGAAATCAATTTGTCGTGCGACATTTTTTGTATGCATAAAAAAGTCACTTTTCTAAGTTTACATTTTACTTCCGGTTACTTCGCTTTGTTTACATTTTGGCAATATGAAACTAGGTCACAAACTGAGGAAAATGCGTTTCGACGTTCACGACCGATAAACAGGCTTATATTTGAGACATATTTTCACCAATTATTCTTATTTTTGTTTCTGTTACCAGTTTATGTTGATACTTATCTATTAAAAGGAGAATTCGACGTTATTTTAATATCGATAATCGGCTGCAAGCAGGTGCGCGTATGTAATCAAATTAGACTGTGCGACGTAAAGGTTTGTAGTTATCGCCGTTTGATTACATAGTTTATGAAAATAAAGTATCCCAGTCTAGCTAATAGGGACTATTTGTCTTCGTAAATAAAACACAAAAACGTAAATGCCAGTCAAAATAAAGAAACTGCACATACTTAAAACATCGGAATATTTATTTCATTTTAGATGTGTCATAACTTAGTGTTTTTAAACAAACGCAATTGTAATATATGTTCAAGACATTTAAACAAAAAAAATCTAATAATAACCCCCCCCTCCCATGTCATTTCCGAAAACCTATTAAAAATAGAAGTCGCGGGCTTCTGCCCGGCGACTAATTACCGCAATCAACACCTTTGCGATAAGTGAAATAATGACCAGACAAAATAAGCCCTTCTATCTGAAAAGGGACTAGTTGCCGTTTACGAAAAGAATGGGTTCACATCTCCATCTTCTCACCATCTTCACAATTTTACAGGATTTTAAAACAGTGTTACACAAGGAATAAGTGAAGCATATCAATATGGATCAGCCTGTGCGGATTTACAGATTAATCTCGATGCACACTGTCTACCTTAGGCAACGTGTACCTTTTCCTACGGACGTGCCCGAATTATTTACAGATATTTGAAAATATTTATTAAACTTGTGCGTTTTTCAGAAGAGAAATGCGATTATTAATATTATTACTAAATAAAACCATTTGCTTGATACTCAAAAGAATCGTCTCAAATTCACAATACACCAAATAATTTTCTTCTTTGTTTCCACGTCAATCAACCAGTTTCAGCCCTCAATTTTCACACTTACTAAGCGGTTTTTATATAGAACACATTACATCATTGAAAAGAGTAACCTTTAAGCTTTAGAGTAATCCAAAGAAAATGGGGGGTCATGTATTATGCATGACAGGATTTAACCGGCAAAAATGGTTTCCGTCATTTTGGACGAAGGGTTAAGATTAGAGACTACAAAACAACTTCTTCTTTTATTTCAAACTATGTAGCGATTTTAAAAATATCATACTTTATTTGAGTTTACCGTTGATGACGTCAAATCCAAGTTTACTATTATTACTTAAAATTACAATACACGCGTCTCTGGCGAACAGAACAGATTGAGAAGATTTGAATTCAATATGTATGCTTGTATTCACCAGACGCATCCTGACGCATCTGCAGGAGACGATATTTGAAAACATTGTGGCAAAAGGAGAAATCGCTCATCTTGAGCAATTTCTCCATTTGCCATAATGTTTTCAACTCTATTCAATATGTCTGCTTTCATTCCTGTTTTATTAGATCATGAATAGTCGTCTGCTGCACTGAAATGGATTATATGTTGGAATAAAGATTAATAACCTAAATGCGCAGACGCTGAGCATGTTTATGTTGATAAGACTGTGGCTTATCACGAATAATGATCCATTGCTAAGCAACATGTTATGTTATGCTTTGACATGAATCGTTCATTTGACCGAAACTGTCAATTCGATATTTAAGATTTGATTGATTGGGGTTTAACGCCGTTACTAACAATTTCTCACTTATATCACGGCGGCCAGTTCACCTACTCATGCATTTCCTGGTTTTCTCACACCAGTACTTCACACAACAATCTTCCCAAGCAACTGGCTGCTTTTCCACATAGACTTAGCCCATTGGTGGAAGACGAATGACGCATGTCGCATTGACTTTTGTCAATCCTCGGAAAGAAAGTTGACCGAGCCGGGATTCGAACTCACAACCCCTGGGTTGACAGCCCGCGTCGCTACCGACTGAGCTACCGGGGTTCGGCTCGTTCGTTTGACCGAAACTGTCCATTCGATATTTAAGATGTTTTACGTTCGGATGACTTACTATAAATTAGAGGATTATATACTAAATGAATTGATTTGGAATGTAAAACGTAGAAAGCTACATACATGATACATACACATATACACAATCTGAAATGAGGACGTCCGCAAACAATATTCACCAAATCTGATTTTGGCAAACAAGTAAATAACAAAGAGGGTTTTTTACTCACAATGTAACACAATTATTTCTTCATTTCGTGTAGCGAAAACAATATTCATTAACAAAAAAAAAATAATAACACTTTCATTGATGGGAACAGATTTTTTTTTCGGAGCCCACATATCACCATTAGTATAGACTTATGCTAGCCCGTGTATACGCCGTCTGATCAGAATCTATACTCAATATAAGTAAATAACAAAAAGGATTCTTACTCACAGTTTTACACATTAATTTCATCATTTCGTCTAGCGAAAACAATATTTATAAATAACAAAAAATAAAAAAAATATTAGCACTTTGATTGATGGAACCGATTTTTCGAAGCCCACATATCACCACCAATGCAGAGTCAAACTAGTATGCGTATACGCGCCGTCTGATCAGGATCTATCCTCTATATAAGTAAATAACAAAAAGGATTCTTACTCACAGTTTTACACATTAATTTCTTCAATATTTATAAATAACAAAATAAAAAATTCGAAGCCCACTTATCACCACCACCAGTAGAGAGTAAAACTAGCCTGCGTATACGCGCCGTCTGACCATGCTCTATATTGTTTGCTGATCAACTCTATATTTTTATATTTTTTATATTCCTAGAACTGTCTATGAACTTTTTTTTTCAAAATGCAAAACGGGATATATTTTATTTCTAAATCCTTTCCCACATACAATAAATCTGCAGCGACTTTGAAATTATCAAGTTCAAAATATAGAAAATCTCTATAAATGATAGTATGATTTGTATAGAGTCTAAATATTCGTGGCAAATGGAGAAATTGTGCACATTATGACAATTTTCTCGTATTGCCACAATGATTTCAGAAGTTGTCTGTTGCAGAGGCGTCAGAAAGCGTCTAAACGTGATTAAAGGTTAAGTTAACATTGAAATAGTGAAAACCCAGAATTTTAATTAAAAAGTCACAACATCATAAATGTCGCATAAACTGTCATATCTTACACACACTATTTAATCCGAACGCACAACAACTCTACTAGTATCCATGCTTTTTTTAATTAAAGCGATATCCCATAAGCCAGACGAGGGCTTATCAGCGGTAGTATTTTGCCATAAACATCAAACCCGAGTCATCTAGAAAGGAGCTTAATATTTCCCCCCCGTTTTATCATTTCATAAACAGGCGTATTAGATTAATACGTAGGGCTAAACTTATGGCCTTTTATCACAGCCCGTATTTTACCAAAGCCATGTTTACTGCGTGTTGAGTGGAGACGGTGATCGAACTGTGCGGATGTACAGACACGCCCGAGTCTGCAATGATCGTAGGACGATCTTTACTTGCCAAGACTCTCTATAATCTTATCGGCTGTAACAAGTTGTGCGATATAAAACATGCTCCTCTAATAAAAAGCCCCCTGGTTAATTTGACGGAGTTATTATTTAGCGTATGCTAGGTTTATTTATTAAACCTCTACCTTGATTCGCATTATTGCATTTTTTTGCTCATTAAGAATGTAATACGCAGCCTATTTGATTCAGCAATCTACACCCATTCTATTAACAGGCTTTTATATTTTCGTTGTACATGTGGTATTATAGCGTAACTCGTTTTTCTTTGCAGATAATTCGTGTTTTTCTGTAAAACCATTACCGTTTGTAAAGGAAAATCTTAATTTCAACATGCAATTGCACTTGAAATTGGACATACAGCAGTATTAAGTATGTATATATATACACCGTCAAACCAGTGCTAAAGACAACCTTTGTATAGCAATTCCCTGTCTTTATCATCAACACTTTTAATTTTCAATTACTCATTTACTGCATAAATGACCCTGCAATTAAAGATCACATGTGAACAAATACTAGATTGTTCTCTTCCCATGGGTGGTCTTAAAACACAGGTTGGACTGTATATATATATGAGCCGTTCCACAAGAAAACCAACATTATTGACTCTGCGTAATGTATCGATCCAGATCAGCCTACTTAGTCCGCGCAGGCTAATCCGGACCGACACGTTCCGTCTCAGGGCGATAGAGGTAAAAAGTAATAATTCCTGAATCAGAAAATCAACAGGAGGCGAAAAGTATCTATCCGGGGTATGCTTAGGCTGATCTGTGTCGATACATTACGCAGAGTCAATAATGTTGGTTTTCTCGTGGAATGGCTCATATATATACAGTATATAAGTCACGTCTGGTGAAAATGGCGTCTTAAAGCACATGGACATGATACGTGTAGGCCTAGACATTTTTCAGAAAAATGTATAAAGGGTTATACTGTTGATTGATTGATTGATTGATTGATTGATTGGGGTTTAACGCCATTTTGAACATTTTTCCAGTTATATCACGGCGGCCCGTTCACCAACCCGTGTATGTCCTGGCTTTCCAATACCAGTCATCCACACAACAATCTTTCCAAGGAACTGGCTACTTTTTCAGAAAGACTGTTAGCCTATTGGTGAAGGACGACTGACGCATGTCGCATTGACTTTTGTCAAACATTGGAAAGAATGTTGGCCGAACTGGGGTTCGAACTCACGACCCCTGGATTGACAGCCCGTGTCGCTTCCGACTGAGCTACCGGTAGTGCGTATGCTAAGGCTTATCTGAGTTTTCACTATACGTGACACGATTCATATGCGCATAAAAGCACGCACTCATTTTGTTCAGGCACTCCAGGTTATCCTCTGTCGGTACCATTGTACGTACAACTAGTATTAGCCCTTTAACATAATGATCGTTGTAAACTCTTCCACTGCCAGATTGTACTCTTCTATGTTGAAAAAAGGATCACACCATTTTTTCGTCCAACAGAAAAGTTGGTAAAATGTAATGTCTAAGTGGCAAACAATGCATATTTCAGGAGAGACAGCTCGTTATGAGCTGTCTCACCTGAATCTGCTTTGTTATCAAAATTCCTTTATTTGCCTTTAGCAGCGAGAGGCTTAAATGAGACGCGTATAACGAATAGTATCTGCGTACAGTGGAGTCTCATTCTAGCACGTGCAACCGCACAGTCTCGCTAGAGCCCCATTGTCCGTCTATATGTTAGTTTGTTCTTAATGCATCTTTTCACAAAACAAATTAGAAACACGATCCAACTCATTTTACGCTTATGCAGCTTTAAATGATGCCCAAACGGAGATTAACTGCACTGTATATACCCCATACTGATTATTTGTTTGTTTGTGTTTATTTAGCCTCGCCGTGCAGAATTAACTATTTGACGAGCAGACAAAGTTAGATACAACGTAGTCCTGGTTCGATACCATAGCTCTTTCCGAAAAGACTCATTGGGTTTTTTAAGTGCCCGATGTATAGCAACGATAGTAACGCGAGGTTACTTGACCTGGAAAGGACCAGTACTTCAACTATAGTTGAGTGGAAGACGCTTAAAAGCATCCCTTAAATTTCCAGAACTCGGACTGGGATTTGAACCCCAGACTGCCAGAAGTGACTCAAATGAATACGAATGCCATCTTTAACTACTTAAATTACTTGCTCATGCGGGCAATGAAAGCACTGGTGTTGAGACTGTGTGTGTATGTTTGCAACAAGACTACTTCGCGCTTGATATGGCTCTACGTATACACGTACATATCTGTACTATGTGCGGATCGAACGGTGGGTACTATGCATAAAGGGAGATAACCCGGGTATCCAAGTTTTACATAATTCGTACAGGTGCTCTTCACACATTAAATAAACAATTACCCCCGACGAATTCCTACAACCAATTATCATAAAATGTTATCTTTGGCCAATTGATAAATTCTTATGAACTAGTCTTACCTTAACAGTATTAAATTAGATACGAACAATGTTGTAAAAGATTAAATTGCACAAATGTGCAGGTTTTTCCTTGGTCTATATTGTTCGCGAATGCGGCTGGAAATCGGGCTGAACGGCATTCGTCAAATATTGTTAAAAGCCGCGTACAGCTGGGTAAGTGTTGAACCATCCTTAAGGTGGCATAACACAGTTGAAAGCTGGTTTTCTGTTTCCTGGGACACTCCAACTTTTATTCTCTCATTATTTCTCATGATATCCATACTGGTTTGATAAAAAGAGTTTTTCTGTATCAAGGAGTGCCATAATTGTAGGAAAATGACTGGAAGTCACACTCTCAGTCCATATTATGGAAAGAATTGGCCACAAAAGTGGTCTGAAACAGGGTGAAAAAAGTAGGACAGAAAGATCAATTTGACCCTTTATTCCAAAAGTCACCCAACAAAAACGCTGCTAAGACTCTCAAAACGATAGGCAATCTGTGGATGCAGTCAGTTCCTTTTTAAGCAATTTTGGACGCGAAAGCTGGTATTCAAATTCACCTCTAAATTCACGTCTAGCTCTGCAACCAGTGTTGTCAAACCGGAAGGAGAAGTGGGTTCAACTGAAAAATTCAATCCCATGCTTAGAGCTTAATTTTCACATTTATAAACATCAAAATCAACAATTTACCCAATTTGTTATTATTTCTATTTTTGACCCTGTCCAAAATCCGAATATCCCAAGAGCATGTGTTATGTGGCACCTTAAGGAAAAATAATCTCGCGTCTAATAGGTCCAAAACCTATTATATGAATAAGAGAATCTGATAACAACTCATTTCAACAATTTTCCTGAGGCTGAAAGACCCACAACCCTTCTGGTACTGATTTAAAACTCTTCCCAAACTAGCACATATCACCCTAAATTTCTGCAAAATAATGCTCGCAATCAAAAAGGGTAAAAATGGCCAGAACTGCTCCTGTTTTACTACAGGATATGGACTGGTCTTATTTTCTAATGGAATTGTGGTCAATAATGCTGTGTTACTTTCTTTATGTGCTATACTAGCAACTTGACAAAGGGAACTTTACCAAGGGAACTTTACAAAGGGAATGTTACCAAAGGAACTTTACCATCTTTACCAAGAGAACTTTACCAAGGGAACTTTACCAACTTTACCAAGGGAACTTTACCAACTTTACCAAGGGAACTTTACCAGGGAACTTTACTAAGGTAACTTTACCAATGGAACTTTACCAAGGAAACTTTATCAACTTTACCAAGTGAACTTTACCAACTTTACCAAAGGAACTTTACCAACTTTACAAAGGGAACTTTACCAAGGGAATTTTACCAACTTTACCAAGGGTACTTAACCAACTTTACCAAGGGAACTTCACCAACTTTACCAATGGTACTTTACCAACTCTACCAAGGGAACTTTATCAAATTTACCAAGGGAACTTTACGAACTTTACCAAGGGAACTTTACCAAGTGAACTTTACCAAGGGAACTTTACCAAGTGAACTTTACCAAGGGAACTTTACCAACTTTACCAAGGGAACTTGACCAACTTTACAAAGGGAACTTTACCAAGGGAACTTTACCAAGGAACTTTACCAACTTTACAAAGGGAACTTTACCAACTTTACCAAGGGAACTTTACCAATTTTACCAAGGGAACTTTACCAACTTTACCAAGGGAACTTTACCAACTTTTCCACCAACTTTACCAAGGGAACTTTACCAACTTTACCCAGGGAACTTTAGCAACTTTACCCAGGGAACTTTACCAACTTTACCAAGGGAACTTTACCAATTTTACAAAGGGAACTTTACCAAGGGAACTTTACCAACTTCACAAAGGGAACTTTACCATGACCGTCGCGCATCGACTTGGGATCGAACTCGGGAATGATTGCGCCAGTGCATGAGAAAATTTACAAAGGGGCATGTTTGAACAGTGAAGGTTCAGATCATCTTGTCCTCCTGCTCAGTCTTATCATAATCTACACAAGTTGACAAACACTTCCATAAAGATTTTGTACATAATATGTGAACAGTGAAGATATTGTTCAGACAGTGTGGATTCACATGCTGATTTCGACCTGTACTATTCTTAAAAGTCGAGCTCCGGTAGCTCAGTCGGTAGCGACGCGGGCTGTCAATTCAGGGGTTGTGAGTTCGAATCCCGGCTCGGCCAACTTTCTTTTCGAGGATTGACAAAAGTCAATGTGACATGCGTCATTCGTCTTCCACCAATGGGCTAAATCTATGTGGAAAAGCAGCCAGTTGCTTGGGAAGTTTGTTGTGTGGAGTACTGGTGTGAGAAAACCAGGAAATGCATGAGTAGGTGAACTGGCCGCCGTGATATAACTGTGAAATTGTTAAAAATCGCGTTAAACCCCAATCAATCAACTATTCTTAAAAGCAAGCTCGTGTAACCAGTTGAAGGAATTCGGTTTTGTGTACCGGGGGTGAAACAAATGGTACAAGTCAAAATGGAAGATAGGGATCCAAATCCTATTAACTAATTATAGGATACCAGAAACTTGATTGTGCATTCCAGTATAACACCTATCTCAAACACTTATGTTTAATGCATATTTCCTTCTTCTTCTGTTTTACAAATTAGTCGCGCGCGAGGCGAACATGGTGTCTCGTTTCTAACCCGTATTGACGTCAACAAAAGTGGTATGAGATTCAGAGATGGAATTTATTTTCAATTCCGCAGATCTTTACTACATGTGAACGAGCCGTGTTCGTTACATTTCTTGTCTTTTTGTGTGAAAAGAGGCATTTAAGTCTATATGAGTAGTCCGCGCAGGCTAATCCGGGCCGACACAACGATTCCGTCTCAGGGGAAAATAGGTATAATGACCAGGAGACGAAAAGTGTCTGTCCAGGTTAGCCTGAACGGCTTAGGCTTAGGCTGATACGGGTCGATACTTTGCGCAGAGTCAACAATGTTAGTTATTCTCGTGGAATGGCTCATATTATAATACTTAGGCCGACAGTGCAGACGGTTAAGACTGCTTTCTCCATGCAATCGCAGATGGTTTGTTAATCAGATTACACGGATGCACAGGTTAATGTTGATCTGCATCTGTCATAGCTGCGATAAAGATGGTTTTCCTGGAGCACGGCTCATTAAATTACATAAAATGACCTTATCGAAATTACAGAGAAGGTTGAACCCCTGAATTATTTATTTATTGGGGTTTTACGCCGCTTTCAACATTTTGAACCCCTGAAACTGATATAATTATATTTCTGTTCATCCATAATTCACTTAATTAACAGCAGAGGTCCAGATAAGGTGGAGCCTAAAGCTCCTTTACCCTCAATATCTCTCATATCATCCAACCAAACCCTATGGTGTTGGTAATAAACAATATCGATTATTTTGAGTACCAACAACATAGGTATAGAGGGTTAATCAAGGATTTTAGAATCCCCGTATCTAGAGTTCTGTAATACAATAACACGAGATGATTTTAATTAATTTTCAAAAAATGTGTGTGTACAAGAGTTGCCGCAAGATGCAGCAGTTCGAGGTTAGCGCGGGAATCAGCATTGTACGGCTAAAGATATACTGTTTGATTCGAAAAACACGAAACCCGCTTTTAAATATATGATATAAATATATGATTACAGTAGTTATTTAGTTAAATACGTAAACCGAAAACAAAAATACCTTTTCCCAACGTGTTGACCTCAATCTCCCAAAATTATTGTCAACATTTGTCTGCGCATGTGCGTCCTTTTTTTCCCCTTCATTTATTCTTAAAATCGCAAAATTTAGCACAATAACTTCGCATTTATGAAAATATTCCCATTTTCCTGTTATTAAAACCCCGGTGGTTCCCAGTGATGTTACAAAGACTCCGCTCTGGTATACTGCTTCTGTTCAGTTGTGTGACTTCGGGTCGAAGTCAAGAGAAAAGAGGGAGACATATAACGGGAACGGGTATAAATATCACTTTTACAGCTTTGCTTTGGAAGCCGGCTTTTATAGCGACGTTGGAAGAGTTGTTGAGCGGACTGCGCAGGCTTATCTGGGCCGATACATTCCGCAGAGTCCATAATGTTGGTGTTTCTGACGGAACGGCTCATATATATTTCATATCAAGTTAAAGATAAGACCTACTATATGTTACGTTTCATCGAAAAACCACAGTCTTCAAATTTAGAATCTGAAAGCTTGAACAATGGTTTGATAAAGAAATGCAAGACAACATACATGCATGTTTTGTTGAAAGCAATATGGTTATAACCCTTTAAATAATGGAGACGACTTTAGACGCAATTTCTGAAGACGAAGTTTTAAAATATTGCGCCAAGAGGAGAAAGTATTATGAAGTGCAAGTTCTTATGTTCATAGAATGTCCAATCTATGTGTAGAAAATTAACTTGGAGAAACAGTTTAATCATGTCTTTCATCGCGTATTTTCAATGTAAAACAAAATTCAGAATCTGAAATCTTGAACAATGGTTTGCTAATGAAACGCAAGCCAACATACATGCATGTTTTGTTGAAAGCAATATGGTTATAACCCTTTAAATAATGGAGACGACTTTAGACGCAATTTCTGAAGACGAAGTTTTAAAATATTGCGCCAAGAGGAGAAAGTATTATGAAGTGCAAGTTCTTATTTTCATAGAATGTCCAATCTATGTGTAGAAAATTAACTTGTAGAAACAGTTTATTCATTCATATCTTTCATCGTATATTTTCAATGTAAAACAAAATTCAGAATCTGAAATCTTGAACAATGGTTTGCTAATGAAATGCAAGCCAACATACATGCATGTTTTGTTGAAAGCAATATAGTTATATCCCTTTAAATAATGGAGACGACTTTAGACGCAATTTCAGAAGACGAAGTTTTAAAAAAAATCGCGCCTGGAAGAGAAATTATTATGAAGGGCAAGTTTTTCTTCTCCTAGAATGTCCGATCTATCTTTAGAGAATTAGCTTGTAGATACAGATTCATATCTTTCATCTTATATTTACAATGTAAAACAAAATGGCACTCAATGGACTACAGGAAGTTGATTTAATCCTTTCCCACCTATAGACGCATTTTGACGCATCTGCAGCAGACGACTTTTGAAAACATCGTGTCAAAAGGAGAAATTGCTCAAAACGAGCAATTTCTCCTTTTGTCACAATGTTTTCAACTTTTTTCAGTAGTTTTACCTACAATTATAGAGATTTTCCATACTTTTGAGTAGACATTTTCAAAGTCGTCTGCTGCAGATTTGCTGTCTGTGGGAACGGGTTAAAAATCTAAGATTAATCGATATTACAGATTTTATAGATAAGAAGGGTCTGACACATGGAATATCAATTTATAACTACCGATAAAATATATACACAGGTCGTTTGTATTTTTTTATAATGGATGAGGCAGACCGTCCGTAAGATTAGCCCTTTTCCACATACAACACAGAAGCAGAAAACCTTCTGCAGAAGACGAAGCAGAAAACCACTGGGCAAACTTATGATAAATGAAGGTAAAGTTATACAAAAGAGCTTTGAAAACATTGTTGGAAAATGAGAAATTGATCATTATGAAAAAGTTTACCTTTTGCCACAATGTTTTCAAAAGTCGCCGGCTGCAGAGGTGTCAAAAGGCGTTGCACAGGACGTTGGAAACGCCAAACATTTTGTCAAATGTTTCAAACAGCGCTTGATAGACTGTTTCAAACAAAACTGGCATGTACAAATCAACGCATCTGGTCGTTGCCATCATTACAAACACTATGAATCTCTGCTAAATACTGAAAGATATCTGTTGATTGACATGCCATTCAAATATAGAATAGCTCTTGCTAAATTCCATTGCTCGAACCACACATTTGGCATTGAGACCGGTCGTCACAATAATATTGATCGTGAACTAAGGATATGCATTTACTGTTTTCAAAAGTTAAAGAAAAACATTGTTGAATGTGAATTTCATGTGTTATTTCACTGCCAAAAGTTTGATCAATTAAGAACTGTATTTTTATTTGATTGGTATGTATTGATGATTGTTATACATTGCTTCAAAACGACAATCCTGATGTAATAAAAAAACTTTCATATTTCATATATATGTTAATGAAAACATGATAAGGACATCAATCTCAGTTATATACTATTTGTTAAATAGAATGCTTTGTACTATGGGCTGGTGGCCTAATTACATTCAATAAAATATTGTCATTGTAAGTGAGAAATGTTTTTACATTAAAAGTCAACCTCATAAGCAATACTTTATTATTAACCTAAAACTTGGGATAATTCTATATCCAACTGATATTTCTGAATCTAGTTCGTTAACTATTGTGCTTAAACAATGTCTTCCGCATTTCACGGAGACGTCTTTGGAAACCAGGAATACATATTTGAGATGTGAACGACGCAAAACAAGATCAGTTTATTTATTGGGGTTTTGCGCCGCTTTCAACATTATTTCAGTTATATCACGGCGACAGTTCACTCATTCATAATCCCTTGGTAAACAAACCAGTACTAGGCTAAAAAATGTGCCTTGCCTAAGAGCACCCCACCATGACCGAGGTGCCGCGACTGGGGATCGAACCCGGGACACCTGGTTTCGAAATCCCCGACGCTAACCACTCGACCACAGCGGATTCCAGAACAGGATTAGACTACATAAATGTTGGTAAATGTTATTTAGACGAGTACACGTTGATAATCCAAAAAATCAAATTATGTGTTGTGCGCGACTTAAAACATCTATGTCGTATCTTATCATTTAAAAGTTTAAACTATATGCGAACATTTTAGACTAAAGACGAGTCTGCACATTCGTGCAGTTCAATCTTGGTATACATGTTCGCTACTAAGAAAACAATGTTTAGAAAATACTGTCCAGGAATATGAAAAACAAACTTATCAAAAATACTCAGTCAGGCATGATGTTGCATTGATTTAGTAGGAAAGGGGTTAAAACGTATAATTTATCACTTTCCCGCACGCATTCGCTTTATGACGTCTTTGCACTAGACGGCAATTGAAAACATTGTGGAATGAAGAAATTAATCAGAATGAGCTAATTTCTCTATTTGACACAATGTTTTCAAATCTATTCAATGTTTATTCATTTATTTACAGAGATTTTCTGCAATTTTGCAGACTTCTGCGGCAGATGTTGTTGTTTATTTCTGTTGGAAAGGTATAAAGATTAATTCGGATTTACGGTTCTTAGAAGATACACGTTTGGTTTTACTGCTAGCACGTGTTGTTTGGTCGGTATGCTGTGTTCGAGTAGCTAGACATTTCACCAGAAGTTGCACGATGTCCATCCTTGGTACCCAGGCTATTCATAAAGTATATGATATCATATACTTTATGAATAGCCTTGGTAACGAGGATGCACGATGTCATGGACAGCGAAACTTCTGACGGGCTATAACCGAATAACCAACCCTCCGTGGCATGTGCGTGCTTGAATTCATGTGAAGCCTTAAACGGTGCTTTACAGCGCTTTTCACTGTAAACATTTAGTATACGGAGTTTCTGTGGCTGATCACATATAAGCATCGCTCTGGAAAAACAACTTTGGGCATTTGCAATGATTTTTAGTCGAGATAAAAAGCTCTATAGGTCACACTACACCAAATCAATTCTTTCTTTGTTTCCATGTGAAACAACCAATTTCAACCCTCAATTGTTACACTTTCTAAGCGTTTCTCATGTAAAACACCCTGTATCATTGATAAAAGTTACCTCTAAAAGGGGTGGGGTGGGTCATGCATTATGCAAGAAAAAATTCACCCAGCGAAATTTATAGTCGTAATTTTGTTCGAAGTCGGGCTTCGACGAAACTGATGTTTCCCATTCGTTACTTTCACTTTCAAATAAGGTCAAAATACTAAAGATAATGAAATCAATCATTTCCAGTACACCCTATACACATTTATAATGGATTAAAACTCAATGTCGTATATTCAATGCATTCTGGTGAAGACATACACTAATTTCTGCGCAAACAAAGTTTTTTTAGGGACTATTTGGTAGATCGACATGGCCGCGAATGTAGATGCATTAATCAAGAAAGAATTCACCTACTTTCTCTTTCAAATAGGTCAAACTACTCAAAATGATGAAATCAATCATTTCCAGTGCACCCTATACACATTTATAATGGATTAAAACTCAATGTCATATATTCAATGCATTCTGGTGAAGGCATACACTAATTTCTACTTAAACAAAGTTGTTTAGGGACTATTTGGTAGATCGACGTGGCCGCGAATGTATATGCATTAATCAAGAAAGAATTCACCTACTTTCTCCTTCAAATAGGTCAAACTACTAAAAATGATAAAATCAATCATTTCCAGTGCACCCTATACACATCTATAATGGATTAAAACTCAATGTCACATATTCAATACATTCCGGTGAAGGTATACACTCATTTCTACGCAAACAAAGATTTCTTTAGGAACTATTTGGTAGATCAGCATGGCCGCGGATGTATTTGGCGAAGTTTGACCGATAATGTTTGCTAATTGGTGCACAGAGCGTCTCGGAAATCGTCTGACAAACATTGACCATTTGGATCTCACCGAAAGAATGGTACGGTAGATCTTATTCTACACTTGTAATAATTATGCTAAAGGGTGATCTTGCTTATATATGCAGTTAGCAAACTCTAATTATCCATGGACTGTAGTAGTAGTATCTCTAGCGTCCGCATTACATCTGGTGTTGAAATCATACCAAAGACTTTTGAAATGGTAGTAACATATTTCCCTCCTTTCCTTGGTGCTCAGGATTTTGGGGGAAAACATTGCCACTGACTCGCCGAGGTCATGCTAAATGGACCAGAAGTACCGGTAACTTAACCAGTAACGCTGTGATAAAACTGACAACTTGTTGAAAAAAACGTAAATAGAGGATCTTACAGGAGTGCTTATTTGATATTGGTTTTTTGGAAGGTGATTATTATGTAATAATAATCTTCTTCCTATGGGATTGCACACCTTAATGGAATATGCCCTATAACACACATCCTCTCTATAAACTATATGATCTCTTCATACATACGCTAGTCAATATAGTTCGCAAAAAATCAATGTAAATTCATACTTTAAGTGTTTTCATGTACAATCAGTTTGATGTAGAAACTGGTTTGGACAATTCAATTTTCAAACAATTCATGTTTGTGTGGCTTTGAAAATTAAAATTGATTTTGATTTTCCAAATACACATCTTTCTGTGGTAAACATTGTTACCTGTATATTCTTACGCGCCACGCTTTTGTGAACAACACCGATACACCGGATCAGATATACATTACACGAACTAGGTCAATTCGAGGACATACCGTGTCGTAAGGTAGTTTCCCCAATCACCTTCCAGCAGTACTTTCAGTACTTTGATTATGAAACGAGTCGACTGAAATAATATGACGCTCGGCTCTCATATTCGTTTCAGTCGAAAAACAATATCAAATAAGCACGAATGTAAGATTCTATTTATCACATAACACCATAAAAAGATTGTTTTCAATCTTTAAATCTATCTTTCTTTGCCCTCATATAAAAAGTGACCGAAGTTCACCCCGAAGTTCTAATGCATACTTCCACTGTAACAAATAGTCCCTATCAATAACCTTTTGATTTCATACAAAATTAGCAACAAGTCACTTATAACATTTCATTTATCGAGATTTATTCTCTTTAAACAATATTTTTTTATAAAATGCCGAAATTCAGAACAATTGTAAACAATATGCTGTCATTTAAAGTGACGTCACACTGGAGTGACGTCACGTACGTGCTGTGAGTCGGCTATTTATGTAACTACATATGATATTTATGTCACTGCTTTATGTCACTCCTGGAGTGCAAGTTATGTGATAAAACATAATATAAACAAACAAATAAAACAAATTTATTTCCAGCATTTCATCTTTTCTGTTTGGTTTTATTTGGGTTTTACGCCGCTTTCAACAGTATTTCAGTTATATCACGGCGACGGTTCACTTATTCATGATCCCTGGGTAAACAAACCAGAACTAGGCTAGAAAATGTGCCTTGATCAAGGGCATTCGACCATGACCATCGTGCCGCGACTGGTGATCAAACCCGGGACGCCCGGTTTCAAATCCCCGACGCTAACCACTCCACCACGGCGTTTTCCTCATCAGTTCTGTAACAAAGCCAAATAACCGAACACTATGTCAAAGAAGGGGTGAAAGCTATTAACGTAGGTGAGGTGGATGTTTGAGATTTCTATCCGTATCAAAGACGTGTATCGTGAAATGTACAGTGTTGTTGTTGGCAGACGATTTATCAGCCGCATCTGGTGTTGATGGTTTCGGGTTCGGCCGGTCACACCGCCCGAACTTTGTTGGAGCGTTCCTTGAATGGTAGGGAGAGGGGACCGAATTTCGACAACGCTCGTCACCGCGCACAAAATGGGAAAAAAATCGAAAACACGGGCGTTGCCTTAGCGGTGCACCGCTGAAGCCGGCGTTGCTATAGCGTTGGCTTAACGGTAGCGAGCGGTAGCGAGCGTTTGTTTAGCGGTGACGCGAGCGTTGATAGAGCGGCGTTCTGCGCATGCGGGCGTTGGCTCGGCGGGGGTTTAAAGTTGGTTTAGCAGCATACCGCTTTTGACTACGGAGCTGAACGGATCGCTTTGATAGAAGTTCATTTATAGCCAAATTCTGGTCCCGCTCCGACACCTCCATACCAACGCCAAACCAAAGTTCATCACCGCAATGGATCGCTGCTTCAACGCCCGACACCGTTCCAGCAATCCCGTGTCCGCTCGTAAAACGCTTACAACCGCTCCACCAAAGTTTGTGCAACGTTTAATCACCGCCCGGGCAAAGCTGGCGAAGCAGCGGTGGTCCAGCGTTCAAGATTTCTGCGTTGGCCTAGCGGACCCAAGCGTCCACGAACTTGCGTCTAGCGGTGCCAAACTTTGACTGGGCGTTGTTGGAGCGGTGGTGAACTTTGCCGGAGCGGAAAATTGCCCGCTCCTCACCGCTCGCAATATTTTGTGCAGCTCAAAACTTTCGGAGCGGTAGGAGGAACCATAAGCGGTGGCCGAGCGTATACGGCGTTGCCTTAACGGGGGCCAACTTCTGGTGAATGGTAACGAGCGGTGATGAGCGGTGATGAATTTCACCGCTCCAGGAACACTCCAGCAAAGTTCTTGCGGTGTGACCGGGCCTTAACGGGTTTCCCTCCTTGGCCAAATCATACCAAAGACTTTTGAAATGGTAGTAACGGCTTTCCCTCCTTTCCTTGGCGTCCAGAATTGTGGGGGAAATCATTGCGACTGACTCCCTAATGGACCAGTAGTACCGGTAACCTTATCAGAAACGCCAAGATAAAACTGACAACTTGTTGAAAATGATGTAAAACATAATACAAACAAACAAACTTATATCCCACATTTCATTAATTCTTTGACAAAAGAAGAAATTGCTCAAAAGGAGCAATTTCTCCTTTTGCCACAATGTTTCCACTTTAAGTCATAGGTTATCCATTCAACTAAACAGATTTTCTATTTTTTGACAAAATATGTTCAAAGTCATCTGCTGCAGAATTGTCGTATTTATAAGGGGAAGGGTTAAATAAAATTTGAATTAGTTCAGGGGGTTCATCAATGTCTTTGACAACAGTTGGATAGTAAAACTTAACCCTTTCCCCTTTGAACAGGGACGTAGGGACGTAGATAAGAGGGATAGGCAACTCCACCTGTACACGTTATCTGGTTAAAAAATCACACATAGAAATAAAATTGTCCACATTTTTGCATTTTGTAGCAAATAAAACTTTTAAGTCACATTTAGCACATAAACAAAACATACATATTCTGAAAGCCTAACATTTCAACTAAAGTTAGAGATACAATGAATAACTGGAATTTCTTCGTATTTTGAACAATGACTATTTTAAAAGACACAGATATTGGGATTTCTGAGTTATATTTTTTTTTTTCAAAAAATTCATAGACTGACATTTTTCATACATATAACATATTATCAAAACCTGTAATATATTAAAATATTTTTATCTACTGCAATAGAAGAAAATATCTTTTTTGTTTTCATATCTTGAATAGTTTTTGAGTTTTACTTGCTACAAATGTCGGCACGGGTGATATTTTAGTATATAATTTAGTTACTTATCCCTCTTATCTACGTCCCTGGGACGTAGGGACGTAGATAATATATTTTGTTTTTGGTGTGCATTTTCAGCATGCGGGAAAGGGTGAAAACTATTAACGTAGGTCAGGTGGATGTTTGAGATTTTCTATCCGTATCAAAGACGTGTATCGT
The DNA here is from genome assembly GCA_031761405.1 of Serripes groenlandicus. Taxonomy (NCBI): domain Eukaryota; kingdom Metazoa; phylum Mollusca; class Bivalvia; order Cardiida; family Cardiidae; genus Serripes; species Serripes groenlandicus. The sequence goes on from JASEVX010000039.1 coordinate 673,533, forward strand.
TATAAATGTACAGTGTTGTTGTTGGCAGACGATTTATCAGCCAATCCAGCCTGGTACATCAGACGAACATGTTTTGTGTATCAGTGGGAATTAGATTTCAATGTTTACCATCTTGTTAAAGATACACACGTGGTCAAATACTCGTCTGCATTTACCGTGATTTAAAACTTAACCCTTTACCTCTCTGTACGCGGCTTTTAACTCTTGCAGCGCCGAATTGTTTAAAGTAGACTCTTGCATATTCAAAATCGGGCGTCTCCATTTCATCATGTAATAATAGTTTTGGACTATTTATATAATTAAAAGGCAAACAATGCTGATTTCAGGTGAGACAGATCGTCACGAGCTGTCTCACCTGAATCTGTATTATTTGCAAAAACCTCAATATTGTCTTTGGCGCTGAAAGAGTTAACAACATTGTCGAATTACATGTAAAGACATATTGATTTATTGATTAATTGTTTGGTGTTTTACGCCGCTTTCAACAATATTTCAGTTATATCCCGGAGTTTCCGGGATAAGTTACCCGTTTATCCTGACACCAGCCAGTCAGTCGTAATGCTAACCCCGCAACTCCGACCGCCAAGGCGGGCAGCCATTACTACCATTTTTGAAAGTCTTTGGTAATGATTCCAATAAATCCTTAAAATAATAAGTCAAGTTAAATCCAAAATAACTCTAATTCTGCAGCAGACGACTCTGAACCTTTTTTTTGCCAAAAAGAATGAAATATCTCTATAATCGAGTGGATAACCTATGACAAGAAGTGGAAAACATTGTGGCAAAAGGAGAAATTGCTCGTTTTGAACAATTTCTTCTTGTGTCACTATGTTTTCAAAAAGCTGTCTGCTGCAGAGGCGTCAGAAAAGCGTCTATATGAGGGAAAGGGATAATGAATACCACTATTTGCTTCACTTTTTAACATACTATATATCTTTAACTGGTGTAATCAAGTTGACGAATGTTATCCCGTATCTAATCATGTTGCAATTTCTGATCACATTTAAATACCCTCGTCCTAGTTTGTTCTTATATACAATTGCATATTTTGATCGTTTAACAATCTAATAACGAAATGTTAGCAGCAAGAATATTGAGATTGACTGTTTTGGGTTTAACGCCGTTTTCAACAATGTTTCAGTCATATCACGGCGGCCAGTTCACCTATTCATATGTTTCCCGGTTTCTCACACCAGTACTTCACACAATATACTTTCCAAGCAACTGCCTGCTTTTTACACATAGACTGTTAGCCCATTGGGGAAAGACGAATGACGCTTGTCACAGTGGCTTTTGTCAAACGTCGGAAAGAATGTTGGCCAAGCTGTTTTTAAATAAAACTAAAATGAGTGTGTTGAGTTACAAACTCCAGAATTGGAAAGTGCATCACGTCACGCGAAAACCGACCTTCAGACATAATGATATAATAGAATATCGAGGGCTTGGCGTGAAACGGTTGTAACTAAAAACCTATTTTGAAAACCCTGGTTTAGGGGCAATTTTGAGCCCGTTGTAAACAATGCAAATTTAGGTGTCATTGCTCAGAACGAGTAATGGCACCTAAATGTTCATTGTTTACCAAGAAAAATGATTTTAACGCTTATAAAGACTTTATGGCGAGGTGATTAACCTTGGTAAAAAAAAAAAAAATTATAGTTACAACCGTTTCACGCCAAGACCTTGGTATACAATCAAATTTCAGACTTGTATTCCTTAGCCTTAATCATTTCTGGGGCTTCAAGAACTAAGATGTTACCATATTTGATGCTTTACACCGCTTTCAACAATTGTTCAGTTATATCACGGCGTTTCCTGGGTAAGGTACCAGTACTACTGGTCCCTTTTATCCTGACACCATCCAGTCAGAGTTAATGCTAAACCGGCAACCCTGAGCGCCAAGGAGGATAGCCATTACTACCATGTTTAAAGTATTTGGTATGACCCGGTCAGGGATCGAACCCGCGGCCTCTTGCACCAAAGGGCGGACGCTCTATCACTACACCAATTAAACCATCGAGGCGCTGACACTAGAATATCCAAATATATCTGGTCGAAAGCGCAGGCTGATCTTGATCTCCACTGATCGAAAAATATATTTTTTCGATCCATTTCTGCATCTCTTTCCGCCATATACTACATGCACCTCTTTTGAAATAGCACTTGGAGTAGGATGGAGCAAAAATGCATCTCCGAAAGTGCGGAAGAGAAACATTAACCCTTTCCCTCATATAGACGCTTTCCGACGCCTTTGCAGCAGACAGCTCTTTGAAAACATAGTGACAAAAGAAGAAATTGCTCAAAACGAGCAATTTCTTCTTGTGTCACAATGTTTTCCACTTTTAGTCATAGGTTATCCATTCAATTATAGAGATTTTCTATTTTTTGACAAAATATGTTCAAAGTCGTCGGCTGCAGAATTGCTGTATGAGGGAAAGGGTTAAAACAAAAAAGCTGCAAAGTTCTACCGGAAAGATATATGTTGTTTGTCAAACACGTTTCTAAATGAGAATAATTGTCTCGTTTCAAATTCGTTAGAGATATCACAAACGGAATTAGAAGCTATAACAAATGCAGGAAGAGGCCCCCAAAGACTTACTAGTAAATTATCCGTACCCATTAACTTTTATGTAACTGTGTTTTTCGAGTGAAAATGCACGCGACATAATTTCTAACACTGCCTGTACGAATATCAATGTATTGTTGAACAGGAGGCTAGGTTATCTCATAAAAATTATTTCCATGAAATTACTAGATATCTAGTCAATGCTGATTGGTTGATATATGATTGGTGTTTTTGATTGTGGCAAGGATGTACTAGTATTATGATAAAACATAAACGGAGACACGCAGGAGAAAAAAAAACGATGAATAACTTATGAAACCTTCTGAATTAACCCCCAATAATAGCGGGCCCCATGGGGTGCTGCCATTTTAGATAAGAAATACAGGGCGTGCAAACAACACGGATTGAAAATAAATCTTCGTCATGTCAATATTTTTTCAAAATCGATATTTATGGAAATAAAACTCTTTTTAATTAACTTATATTCTTACAAAGTTATTAACAAAATCACTTTGGGGATTAAAATGTTTTACCTATATTTATTATCATCTTCCGTACTTCTTGATAGACGACAACAATAATGATCCAAATATTCAGTGGTCGTAAAACACGAAAAACACTCATTATCTTGTCAATCATTCTTAAAATCGATATTTATGGTCATAGTATTCTGTACCTTTTTCCTTTCAAACGTTTTTTTCGTAAAATAGATATATTAAAATCTTACTTGATAATTTCAGTTGATCTTGTAATTCTAACGAGACTCGACCCTGGATAACCTGGCCAGGAAAGTAGACGTTATCCGGTCTCTGCAGTAAAACCTGGAACACCGTCGACGGAGACATCGCCTGAAAATCACCATTGGAAGGAAACAGCGTCAATACGTAATAATATTAGCCGTCCCGCGAGAAAATCAACATTGCCGACTCTGCGTAAAGTATCGACCCGAATCAGCCTTAGCATGCCGCGCAGGCTAACCCGAACAGACACTTTTTCGCCTCCTGTGGGTTTTCTGTTTCAGGAATCATTACTCTATACCTCTATCCCCCTGAGACGGAATGTGTCGGGTCGGATTTTCCTGCGCGAACTGCGCTGGCTGATCTGGATCGATACATTACGCAGAGGCCATAATGTTGTTTTTTTCGCGGGGCGGCTCATATTTATTTTTAAGATAAGATACAAAAACTCTTATCTGGACGTTTGCAAGCTTTTGACTCAATCTTATTAAGAAACAAACCAGAAAGGGAAGCCATTTCTATCATTTCTAAAGTATATGGTATGACCCGACCGACGATCAAACCGAGGATGCTAAACGTGCATGCTCTGGTAAAGACTGTGGGAAACGCAAAGGTTCATCCGAATCGTAACAGTTCGCGGATGCAAACATATCACTTTCATCTTCAGACAATATCTATACACGAAATATCTCGAAAAACGAAATGTTCTAAGCTGAAGCCTTTGAAAACCGTTAACATGTGAGTTGTTCCATTAGAAAAGCAACATTTTGGTTAAAGCAGCACACCGCAAGTGTTTTATGATGCCACGATGTTAAATGGGATGTGTGGATAGCTGATAAAAAGTGATAGATCATGAACTGCTTCACTCAAATACTGTTGCCACTTGTGGTGTGCTGCTTTAACATTATAATTCACAATACAATGTTTTCGAAATAAACTGTGACATTTTGTCCTCTTTTCAGATTGTGGCATTTTGTCGTGGATATCATGTCCGTGGTTATTATTATGTCCTGTGGCATATTGTCCGTGGACATTATGTCCGGATACCGACTATAGTACATGTACACGGGCGGTGAAGGCTCTGATGATTCTTCACTCTACAAAGTTGCAATAAGGTCTCATATCGCTTAACACCGCTCCTCTGTATCCGTTTTCTTATATCACGTCCTCGTGATTTCGTTCTTATATCACATTCATGTGATATCATTCTCATATCAAATTCCCGTGATATCGTTCTTATATCACATTCCCGTGATATCGTTATTATATCACATTCACATGATATCGTTCTAATATCACATTCACGTGATATCGTTCTCATATCAAATTCACGTGATATCGTTCTTATATCACATTCACGTGATATCGTTCTTATATCACATTCACGTGATATCGTTCTCATATCAAATTCACGTGATATCGTTCTTATATCACATTCACGTGATATCGTCTTATATCACATTCACATGATATCGGTCTAATATCACATCCACGTGATATCGTGCTTATATTCACATGATATCGTACTAATATCACATTCACATGATATCGTTCTAATATCACATCCACGTGATATCGTGCTTATATTCACATGATATCGTACTAATATCACATTCACATGATATCGTTATTATATCACATTCACATGATATCGTTCTAATATCACATCCACGTGATGTCACAAGACCCTAATTTACCCGACGCGACCCACAAATATTGACACAGTAACACAAACAACGTTCTTACTATTAAACAATCCAAATAATTGAATTATTTCTCAAATTTCACATATCCTTCATTCTCCCTTAAACAAACGGCATCGAACGCCGAATGGAGCAGACGTAAGTTTAAAAACATTTTTTGGGAAAAGTAGGAACTGCTTAAAAATAGAAATTTCTTCTTTTGATTCAATGTTTTCAACTCAAAACAAATTACACTTCTTTTCTTAAATGTTACACCTTTTTTTGTCACACGTTTTCAAAGCAGATTCCAACAGGTTACCCGGTTATCCCACTGTTGCATTGGATAAAGCTTTGCTATTGATTCGGTATGCGGCAATTCCTGGCGGTGGGCTTAATTTCTTCATCAAACATCATTTGAACGTTTAATTAATTTACCCAAGAACCCACTCAGACCCGATAATGGTTTTCGTAGCGAATTCTAATTTCCCAAGAGTTTTCCAGATTCGACTTCTCAGTTCTTGCAATGTAAAAACCTGAGGCTACGACTTTAAACAAATTTCCTCTCTTTTTTTGTTATCAAAGAGCGAACTCTCGTTATCAAGGTTTGAATATCGAAATGCATGTAAAAACAAGACTATAAAGACAAACGTAGAAATGGTTTCTACACCTGAAGACTGAGATTGGTATGCACACAACAAAAAATGAAAATCTCTATAATTGAATGGATGACCTATGATAAAAAACAATACTATAAAGACAAACGTAAAAAGGGTTTCTTCACCTGAAGACTGAGATGGGTATGCACACAACTCAGTCTTTACTCTTACACAGAAGGCGATTCCCGATTGTCTAATCTACATATATTTCTTCACCAATCAGTAGTTGTGTTTCTTTGTTAATCTTACTTAACCCTTTCCCTCATATGACAAATTCTGCAGCAGACGACTTGGAACATATTTTGTCAAAAAATAGAAAAATCTCTTTAATTGAATGGATAACCTATGATTAAAAGTGGAAAACATTGTGGCAAAAGGAGAAATTACTCGTTTTGAGCAATTTCTTCTTTTGTCACTATGTTTTCAAAAAAGCCGTCTGCTGCAGAGGCGTCAGAAAGCGTCTGTATGAGGGAAAGGGTTAACTCTTTCGCTGCCAAAGGCAATTAAAGACTTTTGCATACAATGCAGATCCAGGTCGTAAAGAGCTGTCTCTCCTGAAATCAGCATTCTTTGCCACGCAAAAATTAAATTTTATTTAATGTCCTGTTGGACGAAAAATGGAGTGGTTCAATTTACAAAATGGAAGAGTCGACTTTGTGAAATTCGACAGTAAAAAAGTTAAGAATAAAATTAAGAACGATAATTAGAACGGTTGTTGAGACTTGTGTCAGGAGAGTTAATATTTTACGTTTTTACGCAAGACGCATCTGCAACAGAGGACCTTTATAAACAATGTGATCGTGAGCCAATTCCTTCGTTTGCCACCACATTGTCTTTAACTGTATTTAACGAATACGCTTACATTCATGAACAAAATATCATAGTTTTCGCATAGGTTTTCATATGTTCTAATCGCAAACTGGTTAATGATTCATTTAGGAAACCTTTATTCAATTGTTCAAAGTTATTCCGTTTCCTGCCTTGGAAATATTCGCCTGTGAGAATATATTTGTAGGTGGTAATTATAACTACAAATTGGTTGAATGTAATTTGCTGTAAATGGATTTTACGGGCGGATTATGGTAATTAAGGAAATTCTTACCAGTAATGAGCGTTGAACGACGTTGAACAATAAATGGACGTTTTACGTTATCATCAAAGTACTGCAATAGAGGCGTAGTTAGTTATAGTTCAGATTAAACTTATTTAGTTAACATTGATTACGAAACAAGCTTTCAGCTTATAGTAATCACGCTCGATGTCTGCTTCCTGAAGACAATTCTGCAGTAGACGAATTGGAACATATTTTTTCAAAAAATAGAAAATCTCTTTAATTGAATGGATAACTTATGATTAAAAGAGCAATTTCTTCTTTTGTCACTATGTTTTCAAAAAATTAATAAAAATTAAGGACGATAATTAGAACGGTTGGTGGGGACTTGTGTACATGTCAGGAGAGTTTATAGTTAAAGTTTTTACGCAAGACGCATCTGCAACAGATGACCTTTATAAACAATGTGCTTATTAACAAATGCCTCATGTTGCCACATTGTTTTCAACTGTACACCACAAATACACTTGAATTCACGAAAAAAAAAATATCATAATTTTCGCATACTAATCGCAACTGGTCAATAATTCATTTTTGGAAACCTAAATTCAATTCATCAAAGTTATTCCTTTTCCTGCATTAGAAATACTCGGCTGTGAGAATATATTTGAGCCGTTTCACGAGAAAACCAACATTATGGTCTCTGCTTAATGTATCGACCCAGATCAGCCTAATCCGAGCCGACACATTCCGTCTCAGGGGGATAGAGGTATAGAGTAATGATTCCTTAAACAGAAAATCCGCAAGAGGCGAAAATCGTCTGTCCGGGTTAGCCTGCGCGGTATCCTTAGGCTGATCCGGTTCGACACAATGTTGGTTTTCTCGTGGAACGGCTCATTTGTAGGCAGTAATTATGCTTACAGTTTGTTTGAATGTAATTTGCTGTAAATAGATTTTACGGGCGAATTATTGTTAATGAAGTAATGAGTTCTGAACGACATTGAAGAATAAATGGATGTTTTTCGTTATCATCAAAGTACTGCAACAGAGGCGTAGTTACTTTTAGTTCAATTTAAACTTATTTAGTTAACATCGATTGCGAAACAGTCTTTCAGCTTATATTAATCAAGCTCGATGTCTGCTTCCTTTGAGACTTAATATCGGTACTCAGGTCGTTTTAAACACATTGACAATCTCGAAAGCAGAAGAACACGCTCATCTTGGGATTCGATCCCGGAGCTTCTGGAACGTGGGACCGACGCTTTACCACTGTACCATTGCCTTCAACTTTTGCAGTATCTATTATAAACAATGGAGCTTTTTAACTCTTTTAGTTCCAAATTTCACAAAGTCGACTCTTCTATGTTGAACAAATTGGACCGCTCCATTTTTCGCCCAACAAGAAATTTTGTAAAGGTTAAATGTCTAAGTGGTAAAACAATGCATATTTCAGGAGAGACAGCTCGTTACGAGCTGTCTCACCTGAATTTGCATTGTTTTTTGCAAAAGCCTTTAATTGCCTTTGGCAGCGAAAGGGATATATAGTTCAATGCTGCTTGGTACTCATATATCAATACTTCATGTTCATACTTTTTATCATGTAAATGTTTATATGATTACTGGCTTTACGTATGTACTATTTAATGCTAAATAAAGAGATGTTATATTATGTTATGTTATATTATATTATGTTATATTATGTTATTTTATTTTATGTTATGTTATGTTATGTTATGTTATGCTATGGTATGTTATGTTATGTTATGTTATTTTATGTTATTTCACAAACCTACAAGGGTTTTGTAACACCCTGTGTTTCCCAGGTTTATGGATTTGAGCCAGGATCTCTGCCTGCAATGAGTAAATCATTAACTGACCAACTGACCCGCCCACCTACCGATAGTTCCGCCAATATGTCAATTAATAATATTTTACTAAACCTGCCCGCTCCTCCTACCTGTTAACCATTTCCCACATACGATAACCAGACAACGTTACCTTGGTATCGAGACCGTCTTAGGCTTCCGCGTCTATGGTCCATTTTTTATTTTATTTTTTACTTGTGCCGCTTTCGGTCCTTCATAATATTGCACAAATTTAAAACTGGATCATTCAAGCACTTATTTAGCAAATTTTTAAAATTATTTACATTTTTTTTTTTGCATTTATTACGTCTTCAGACAGATTGTTCCATGGTTCAATGATTCTTTGTGAAAAGAAATACTTTCGAATGTTTAATCTACAGTTTCTGATAATGACCTCTGGTGTTGGTCTGATGAAAGTGGAATAACTTGTGAATGTTAACATTGTCAATGTTGTTTAAAATCTTGTAAGTGTCCACCATATCAGCTCATAATCTCCAGTATTGTAGTGTGGGTAATCCAAGATCTTTGAGTCTCTCTGGATATGTTTTGTTCTTAAGTGATGGTATTCATTTTGTAGCTCTTTTTTGAACACTTTCTAGAAGTAAATAAATCACCCTTTTTGTTTATTACCGTCCAAACTGAGCTCCCGTATTCTAGATGTGTCCTCACCAGGCTTTTATAAAGGACTAGTAGCATATCTTTGTCCATATGTGAAAATGATCGTTTAATAATAAGCATTTGGTTTGCTTTTTTTAACTTTGGCACTTATGTGTTGACTGAATTTTAATTTATTGTCAACTATGATACCTAGGTCTTTTTCTTCTGTAGTTGTTGTTATCATGTTACCGCTCATGTGATAGGTGTAGAACACAACAAGGCAAACACATGAAATATATCTATATATGAAAGTAATCTTTTTTAATGAGTTTTTCAAAAGACGTCTGCCGTAAAGACACCAGAACGTATCTGTATGTTGGAAAGGGTTAAGTATTCCTGAAAGGTTCACAAGTCAAACGCTAGACTGGTATAATTTCCTGAAGTAGAATATTCATTACAGTACTGAATTAATGGGACTTCACTCTCTCTGGTACATGGTTATTAGTGTCCCAAACTCATAGGTTTATGCTTTTAAACACATGAGCCGTTCCCCAAGAAAACCAACAACCATTGACTCTACGTAATGTATCGACCAGATCAGTCCGCTCAGGCTAATCGGGGCTGACACATTCCGTCTCAGGGGGATAGAGTTATAGAGTAGTGATTCCCGAAACAGAAAATCCACAGGAGGCGAAAAGTGTTTATCTGGGTTAGCCTGAGCGAGTCGACACTGTTAGTTTTCTCGTGGGACGGCTCAGTTATGATATATTGTCCGTAATGATATGAACGCACGGTAAGTAAGCAAAGTAAGCGATTGACTTGTCGGAAACTGTTCGGGGAATATTGACATCCAATCGGTTTGACTATGTTAATGTGATTCTTATCCTCTTTTTTGGAGAGTCCATTCAGTTTTGTAGGTTTCGGACCGTTCCATATAAATAGCTTAAACTTACGTTGTGTTCACTATGGAAACACGTGTTGATAAAAAGATACCTGTTTAACACGATCACGTGATCAAAATATATACAACTTCCAGAAGCTTCTTGCCGGAATACCTATGTATGTGACCTTTTGGCGAACACTACAGATCTCGGATGCGCAGGTTGATTGCAAATGCCCTTACGTATATATATGATTGTAGAGCAGAGCATCTCATCGTGATGGTTTTTTTTATCGAATGAGCTGACGTATTGTATTTGTCAAAGAACTGTCATACGAAATTGATTGAGGTCTTTCGTACGGTGTTCCGTTTGGGCCATCATTGTTTCGCGGTTTCGACCTAGGGTCGACAGTACGATAACGCGATGCGAAAGTGCGAAAACGCGATGCGAAACTGCGAGACCACGATGCGAGGAGGCGATATTAATATCGTACTTTCGCATCGCACTTTCGTACTATCGCATCGCGTTATCGTACTATCGACTTAGGGTCGACAGTACGATAGTACTATCGACCTGGGGTCGATATTAATATCGTACTTTCGCATCGCGTTATCGTACTATCGACCCTAGGTCGATAGTACGATAATGCGATGCGATAGTACGAAAGTGCGATGCGAAAGTACGATATTAATATCGACCTAGGGTCGATAGTACGATAACGCGATGCGATAGTACGAAAGTGCGATGCGAAAGTACGATATTAATATCGCCTCCTCGCATCGTGGTCTCGCAGTTTCGCATCGCGTTTTTACGGTGTTCCATTAGGGACATATCGTAATATCGTTGTTTCACGGTTTCGACCTAGGGTCGATAGTACGATAACGCGATGCGATAGTGCGATATTAATATCGCAATCTCGCATCGTGGTCTCGTACTATCGCATCGGACTTTCGTACTATCGCATCGCGTTATCGTACTATCGCATCGCGTTATCGTACTATCGCATCGCGTTATCGTTCTATCGCATCGCGTTATCGTACTATCGCATCGCGTTATCGTACTATCGCATCGCGTTATCGTACTATCGACCCTAGGTCGAAACCGCGAAACAACGATATTACGATATGGCCCTAATGGAACACCGTACCAAACCGTTTACATACATGGATTTCGTGGAAGACAATCAAAATCTTCATGGGTTAAAATTGCCCTATGAGTCAAAATCCCCATGGCAAAATGGTCCGGGTATTCAAAAGTCCCCAGAATGGGTAGTCCAAATCCCCATGATGAATTTCTGTGTTTATTTTTTTAAAAAAAAGATAAATGACACAGCCTACGGAATACCGCTAGGGCCACCACAGGCAATCGCCTGTGAATGTGTTGATCTGAAAAGCGATAATCGTTAGTACGATAATGAAAACGCGAAATCACGAAACAACGATAACGAAAACGCGACAGTACGATAACGAAAACGCGATAGTACGATGATGATAACGCCACAGTACGATAACGAAACCGCGATAATACTGTCGCGTTTTCACCATCGTAATATCGTGATATCGCGTTTTCGTTATCGTAGTATCGTACTGTTGCGTTATCATCATCGTACTGTCTTGTTATCATCATCGTACTGTCGCGCTATCATTACGCTATCATTATCGCGATTTTAACCGAAAAAACGCAAACGTAAACATATAGAGAATTATATGATTTATATAAACTAAGATAAAAGAAAATGAGTTCAAAGCTCAAAAGGAGTAATTTCTCCTTTTGACACTAAGTTTTCAACTTTTTTTAGGAAAAACACCTACAATAATAGAGATTTTCCTTTTTTTTTTAGTAGACATTCTGCTGCAGATTTGTTGTATGTGGGAAAGGGTTAAACATTGGAGCGAGTCTGGCGATTGGGGATCTCACTGATAACATTTAAATTTACATAATGTAGGCTAAAGACGTGGAGTTACAGTTCTATTATGTTATTCAAAGTTGCGTCTATAACTATATATGTAGATGGACAGTGAAGGCTTTAGTGAGACTGATCTGATGCATACTCTTACCAAAGTCTTTATTGCCCGTTGAGTCAAGTCCAAAGATCGCAAAACGCGAATCAATGACTCTATTATGAATAATTCTAAGATTGGGATCATCAAAACGGTTGGTAAAAATATCCCGTTTGCCAGAAACCGGGCGTAAACGCTCAAAACATTTGGTAAATCAAGCCATTTTTCCAGCTACAGGGCACAAACGGTACAACTAATAAGATCTTGGGTGTATTCATGGACAAAATCCGATATTCCTTATTTCGTAATTATCGAATTGTAAAAATAAAAATAACATAGGGTTTTTAGGCCGTTGTTAACACTGTTTCAGCTTCATCGTGACGACAGTGCACTTATGCATGATCCTATAGTTAATAACTTCTTGTTATAGACTTGATGCGTATGCACAGATTCACCAGAGTCTATCCTATCCACATATGCAGCAAAACTATAAATTGCCAGGCTATACGCTACTTAGATTATTTGGTCCAGAGTATTCGCCGGTCATCATGCGCTGCCGAGCAGATTGAGTAAGTCACACACAAATACAGGATACGTGACATTAACAGTGTAATTTTGGATGTAAAGATATCATCAGTGAGTTAGCTAGGTAGCTAGGGAGTCTGTCAAGATACTGCGAAAACTAAGCAATTAGTCTTTTTGGAGAGGTCGTCGCTGATAGGTTACGTTTGTGCAGCTTTAACCCTTTTCCATAAACAACGATTTTGAAAACATATAACATGTTTTTTCTGGATCACAGTCCATGTTACGTTAAGTTAACTGGTACCCAATCCATAAATCAAATGAGAGTTACTATCAATAATGTAGCTGTAATTTAACCATACACCATACTCTGCCGCAGACGACTTTGAAAACATCTACTCATGATACGGAATATCCCTAGAAATGAAGGTTAAATTAATGAAAACAAAGTTAAAAACATGTTGGCAAAAGTAGAAATTGCTTCTTTTGTCACAATGTTTACAAAAGTCTTCTTCTGCAGATGCGACAAAATGTGTCTGTAGGTGGGAAAGGGCTTATTGGTGGATTTGCTTCCGTCACCAAAGTAGACTGCAACTGAATACGCTGCCGGTTAAGAATTAACCGATCTTGTTTGCTAAAAACAAAATGTCTAGAAAAACCTTCTAAATTGAATTTACATTAAGCCAAGTGTAAAACCGACACATCGAGGGCTGTGCGTGAAACGGTTGTAACTAAAAACCTATTTTGAAAACTCTGGTTTAGGGGCAATCTTGACCCATTTGTAAACAATGCAAATTGAGGTGCCGTTGCTCAGAACGAGCAATGGCACCTAAATTACCATTGCTTACCAAGAAAAAAATGATTTAACGCTTATAAAGACTTTATGGCGAGGTGATTAACCTTTGTAAAAAAAATACCAATTTTAGTTACAAGCGTTTCACGCCAAGCCCTCGACATCCATTTTGAAAATCCAAACTTTCATAGGATCGTCTCTGTAAACGAACTACTACTATATTTTAGGTTTTTACGCCGTTATCAACCTAATTTCAGTTATATCACAGTGACAGTTTACATACCCATGCTCCCTTGGTAAACAAATCAGTTCTAGGCTAGGAAATGTGCCTTGCCTAAGGGCACACAACCACGACCGTCGTACCCCGTTTGGGGATCGAACCCGGGACACCCGGCTTCAAATCCCGAACGCTAACCAATCGACCACGGCGTATTCTTGGTTAGACGAATGTGAGAGTATTGTAGGTAAGGGAGACATTTCTAATAACGAGCAACTTCTCGCTGTTCCCTCAATTTTAGTCTGCTCTATCTCAAATGATTTAAACACTCATTTAGTTAATCAAAGATTTAATTAAACGGCTTAAGCTCCATTTACCATATCTTAGTTTATTTCAAATCATAGTTGTTTGTCCTTAAAACACTGATTTTTATGTTTTTGCTAAAAATGACCATGATGAGATTATTTCTTTATTTGTTTTGTATTACAGGATGCATGTATATATGTTTACATAATAAACTCTGTACATCTGTTTCTATGTCTATGTCATGCTTTACTAATTTTCTAAACGACTGTTTGATTTTGGACGAGACCATACAAAGCAATGGCGTCCGGGGGGTAAGCTAACGTGTTACTGACCAGATATGTGATTTATGATGTGTAGATTCGCAGACGCGATTAGCACTTTCACTAATATCTCTAGAAATTAGAAATAACAAAAAGTTAAAAACATTGTGGCAAAAGTAGAAATTGCGTGTTTTTGAGCAATTTCTTCTTTTGTCACAATGTTTACAAAAGTCGTCTGCTGCAGATGCGACAACATGCGTTTTATAGGTGGGAAAGGGCTAATTGGTGGATTTGCTTCCGTCGACTAAGGTAGAATGTAACTGAATACGCTGCCGGTCAAAAATTAACCGATCTTGTTTGCTAAAAACAAAATGTCTAGAATAACCTTCTAAAGTAAATATACATCAAGCCAAGGGTAAAACAGACACATCGAGGGCTGGGCGTGAAACGGTTGTAACTTAAAAACTATTTTGAAAACTCTGGTTTAGGGGCAATCTTGACCCATTTGTAAACAATGCAAATTGAGGTGCCATTGCTCAGAACGAGCAATGGCACTTAGATTTCCATTGTTTACCAAGAAGAATTACTTAACGCTTGTGAAGACTTTATGGCGAGGTGATTAACTTTTGTAAAAAAAATACCAATTTTTGTTACAAGTGTTTCACGCCAAGCCCTCGAAATCCATTTTGAAAATCCAAAACTTCATAAGATCGTCTGTGTAGTGACTACTACTATTTGGGGTTTTACGCAGTTTTCAACCTTATTTCAGTTATATCACAGTGACAGTTCACATACCCATGCTCCCTCAGTACTAGGCTAGGAAATGTGCCTTGACCAAGGGCACTAAACCATGACCGTCTTACCGCGTTTGGGGATCGAACCCAGGACGCCCGACTTCAAATCCCGAACGCTAACCAATCTATTACGGCGGATTCCTGGGTAGACGGATATTGTAGGTAAGGGAGACATTTCTAATAACGAGCAACTTCTCTCTGTTCCCTCTATTTTAGTCTGCTCTATCTCAAATTATTCAAAGACTCATTCATTTACCCTATCTTAGTTTATTTCAAATCATACTAGTTTATCCTTAAAACACTGATTTTATGTTTTTGCTAAAAATTACAATGATGAGATTATTTCTTTATATGTTTTGTATTACAGGATGCATGTATATATGTTTACATAATAAACTCTGTACATCTGTTTCTATGTCTATGTCACATGCTTTACTAATTTTCTAAACGACTGTTTGATTTTGGACGAGACCATACAAAGCAATGGCGTCCGGGGGGTAAGCTAACGTGTTACTGACCAGATAGTGATTTATGATGTGTAGATTCGCAGACGCGATTAGCACTGACGATAATGAATAGTTTTTCGCCATTTCCTAGCGATTAACCATGGTGGCTTAAATGTAATCGAGGAGTGAATATGATTGCGCGATGATAATGGACAAGGAGTCACATAAGATGGACTGTTTGTCTGAGGAAGTATACTCTTGATGGAGCATAGGCTCGATTGGAGTAGGTCATGCACAATGGTTGGAAAACTGACCAGTACAGAATTCAAGATAAGGGACATGTTTCATGTTCTAAAATCCTTATTTGACATTCAAACCCTATGTTGTGGGTACTCAAAAGAATTGTCTCAGTGAGACGATTCTTTTGAGTACCTACAACATAGGATTTCGTTGAGTAATAAGAGAAATATTGTGGGGAAAAGACCCGTTCACTCCATCTTATCTAATCCTCTGCGGCAGTAGTTTATCTGAGTAGAATCTCTGAGATGCGATAGCGTTGACGTTAATGAATGGCTATTATCTATCTCCTGTGGTAAGCAGGCTTTGAACTGACCTGTGGAAAAACTAATGTAAATATAATCGACGTTAGTAAGAAGATGCCTATGAATTGGGACATAGTTTAATTGGCCGCTTTTGCGAAAACCAACCTAAAAATGATATTACATGTGTGGGAAAAAATTTGCCTTCACATTTAATGCTAGGAATCCAAATGGGTATTAAAACTATTCAACCCGTATGTGACTTATTGACGAACATTGCAGCCAGATCAGACTGCGGGATTCGTAGGTTGATCTGGCTATAAACTAATGGCAAATATCTTACGCTTGATGTTTCGCGAAGAACCCCTCAATTATAAAAAAATACATGTATTCATGCTACCGGCCGGTACTTATGATTTAATTTGATTTGATTAAATTAGATTTACATCAACAACCGTGGATTCTTGTTTAATATAACCGGATCAGTCTAAGCATGCCAAGCAGGCTAACCCAGACAGACACTTTTCATCTCCTGTGGATTTTCTGTTTCAGGAATCTCTACTCTATATATACCTATCTCCCCCTGAGACGGATAGTGTCTGCCCGGATAAGCCTGCGCAGACTGCGCAGGCTGATCTGGTTCGATACATTACGCAGAGTCCATAACATTGTTTTTCTCTTGGAATTGCTCATATGTATTTTGGAAAGGTCGAGTTGAGTGAAAGGTTTTCTTTCATTCAATCAAATCATTATGTTATGCCCTTATTATAAACTAGGGGGTATAGTGTTAGTTACTTTTGACCATCCGTCCATCATGTCCGTACCAAAAGACGTCATACGCTCTAGCACATTGGTTTTGGGGATAATTCCTTTCACAGTGAATACCAATTTCGGTGTCAACTTTCCGTTTTATTAATCAAAGGTCAATGTCAAAGTTAAAATAGATAGCCTACCACGTGTACGAAATGATGTCATCGCTCTATAACAGTCAAGTGTGGGCGAAATTCATACACCCTTTATTTATGTTTAATGCAAAGGAAGCATTGAGGAGTTCGTGTTTCACCGACCTATATGCCAAATGTCAAGGTCAAAGTTGCTATAAATAGCGTACCGTGTGAACGAAAGACCGTCATCAATCTAGCACTTACAATTATATAGAGGTTCAATGTTAATGGTTCTTGGACGATTTCACGTTTCAGCGACCTAAATAAAAGTTGAAGGTCTCAGTTATTATAAATAGCCTTACTTATAACTTCACGAATCTTAGGGGGAATGACATGCAAGCATGCCAGACTTTTCCCAGTTTGTCAGAAATTATATCTAAGGCTTTAATAAATGCGCCGCATCTGGCGATTAAGAATCCAATTGGGTTTTGTCGGTTTGACCCCATTTAACACTACACTGGCGACAAGCTTGTGGAGCTACAATTCTAGAGTTTTGTCAGAATAATTATGCATGTATATATAGATGTCTTCATATCATTCATGATTAAAGTGAAGACTGTTTAGACTGTGTTTGATGCACAGGCTCACCGGAGTCATCATATCAGCCGATCCACGAGAAAACCAACATTATTTACTCTGCGTAATGTATCGATCCAGATCAGCCTGCGCCATCCGCGCAGGCTAATCCGAGCCGACACATTCCGTCTCAGGGGAATAGAGGTTTATCGTTATGATTCCGGAAACAAAAAATCCACAGGAGACTAAATGTGTCTGACCGGGTAAGCCTGCGCGGCATGCTTATGATGAACCGGGTCGATTCTTTACGCAGAGTCCACAATGCTGGTTTTCTCGCGAACGGCTTATGTCACGATGATGCATATATACCCCCAATCCGCTAAACGCGGTTCAAATGTAGATGTTTGGTGAACTCAAAAGTGAGACCGGACATATATGCAGAGACTCACCTGAATCTTCAAGAATGGCAAAATGAATCAAAATACATTTGTTTTGCATGCCAGAGTCTCGATTACATTGTGGTTTTGTCATGACGTAACGGGGCGGCGTTGCATTTCTAACGCTATAATCAGGATCAAGAATAATATAATAAGTTAGATTGTCGAGACAGCAAACACTACTAACTCTGTTGGTTAATAAAAAAAATGCATTCAGTCTGGTGGTCATGGAACTGAACCTACGCATGGCCAACGGTATGTATGCTTCACTTCAGAAAGTCAATGAGAACAACCGCCTTTACGATGACGAGACCAAGGCTGTTTCCGATCGTTAACAGAAATCGTTCAGAAAAATTGTTTACTCTTTGGATGACGACTGATAGGCCAGTGTTGATTAAATTCATACATATGGTAACAGAATAGCGATCTCTATGGCGAATAATCAGCGCCATTTGGTAAAACGGTTTTTCTGACGTTTGACAAAACGCCATTTCTGACCTTTGACAGAAGTAATTGAAAACAACGCCTTTTCTAACGTTTGACAGTGACCATTGAAAACAATCTTTTTTTCTGACGTTTGTCAGAAGTCATTGAAAACAACGCTTTTTCTAACGTTTGACAGTTTTCAATGTTTTTTCTGACGCTTGACAGAAGTCATTGAAAACAACGCTTTTTCTAACGTTTGACAGTGACCATTGAAAACAATGTTGTGACCATTGAAAACAATGTTTTTTCTGACGCTTGACAGAAGTCATTGAAAACAACGCTTTTTCTAACGTTTGACAGTGACCATTGAAAACAATGTTGTGACCATTGAAAACAATGTTGTGACCATTGAAAACAATGTTTTTTCTGACGCTTGACAGAAGTCATTGAAAACAACGCTTTTTCTAACGTTTGACAGTGACCATTGAAAACAATGTTTTTTCTGACGCTTGACAGAAGTCATTGAAAACAACGCTTTTTCTGACGTTTAGCAACAGTCATTGAGCACAACGTTTTTTCTGACGTTTGACAGAAGTCATTGAGGACAGAGCTTTATCTGACGTTTGACAAAAGTCATTGAAATCAACAATTTGTGTGACGTTTGACAGAAGCCATTGAGACCAAGATCTTTTTTCTGACGTTTAAACAAGTTACTGAGCAAAACGCTTATACAAGCGTTTGATAGAAAACATTGAAAACATCGCTTTTTTCTGACGTTTGATTGAAGTCATTGAGCACAGCGCTTTTACTGACAATTAACAGAAGTAATTTGAAACAACACTTTTTCTGAAGTTTGACACGTTATTTAAAACAATGCTTTTTCTGACGTTTGACAGAAATCATTGAAAACAACGCTTTCTTTGTCGTTTGACAGAAGTCATTGAGAAACACACTATTTCTGACATTTGACAACATTCATTGAGAACCACGCTCTTTCTTACGTTTGACATAGGGCTTCGGAAATAACGACTTTTCTGACGCTTGACAAAGGTCATTGAGAACAATAATTGTTTTGTCAGACTACAAACACATGTCTTTGAGAACGTCCGGCAGTCGTAATTATCGTTGAGTTATTTAAAGTCAATGATACCAGACACATGCCGTGTATAGGATATTAAAGCTACTCATACAGTATTTAAAAAAGAAACCACATACGGTAAGTCCCCCGGGTCTATGATTATGCCTAAAAGGTTATGGACATTTACGAGCCGAATATTTACAACTCTCGTACAAAACACAACAATCATAAACTGGGCAGCGTCACAAGAAAACAAACATTTAGAGGAATTATCGTAATTAGTATTTACGAATAAATTACAGAGTTGTATGACCGCCTCGAGGCCCTCAGTGATTAAGGTGTTACAACGTCAACCTAAATCGTAGTAATGGTATCCCATCCTTGTGAGGTTATCATTACGACTGACTCGCTGGTGTCAGGATAATTTGACCAGTCGTACTAGTAACATACATAGGAAACACCGTGATATAAGTGTTTAACACTGTTGAACGCGGCCTTGACACCATATAAGAATATTTATTTGGTCATTTGCATTTTATGAAGGCATCCTTAGTGCTTTTCGGACTAGACGGCTAACATGTCGAATCCTGATGAGGCGCATGCTGATCTGATCTGGATCTTGCCTTGTCATTAAAATCCTGAGGTCGGTTTTCATGTAACTTGGCCCAAAAAAAATCTGATATTTGGAAAGTGTATTCACATGAGACCCAAGAAACGGGAAAACCGACGGGAAAACCTACTTATTCTGATATATTTCTAAATAGGGTCTGGTCTGTACATCATTAAGTAAGTCCAATAAATTGAAGCTTTCTGGAGAGAAGCTTTACTTCAATAATATTAATAATATTGTGAAAAATGTATTTAATAATCACTAATTTATCCATTAAATACGAGATCCGACCTCCGGGCTTTTGAAAAGAAATGACCAATGCGATACAAATGTTTCAATATCTTTCATTAGTCTCGAAGATCGGTTTTCGTTTGACGTGGTCCAAATATCGATTTTCGTATAAAGTGCGATTATTTCTGATCAACATGTTATGTTAAAGTACATCGACGTGTAACGTATAATCCGACTTCGGCGCTCTTCATTTAATTTGGTGGGAGGGATGGGGCAGCAACAAACGGTAGTTATAAACCTTTTCCTCATACAACAAATCTGCAGCAGACGACTTCGAAAATGTCTACTCAAATATATGGAAAATCTCTGTAATTGTAGATTTAATTAGTTCAATAAAGTTGAAAACATCATGGAAAAAGGAGAATTTGCTCGTTTTGAGAAATTTCTCCTTTTGTCACGATGTTATTAAAAGTCGTCTGCTGCAGATGCGTCGAAATGCGTCTATAGGTTGGAAAAGGTTAATACGATTTCGTTTTGAAAACAACGCATGATGAAAGATTACTGCTATTTCGGTGCCGAATCTACGAATTGTACGTGCTTAAATCTTATTATATTGGCGGGGAAAATGTATCTTAGAATTTTAGAATAATGGATAGATAACAGAGATAAAAGTGTTAATTACAGAGAGAAAATGGTATCTCGTTCGCACGATTTAGTATCTCGTGCGCACGAGATACTAAGTCGTGCGAACGAGATACTAAAAAAGCGCAAACAAATTTCGTATGTAATTTATGAAAATGCGTGTCTCCCTTTAGAGCTTCCGTAAAAATGTGCAAAGAGTACACAATTCGACCTTCAGTCCGGTCTTTTACCCCCGGCGAAATATCTTAAGACTGCATTTATGTCTAAAAGGTTACAGCTATTTATGAGGCCTGTCTCACACTTATCATGTTCGCTTATCCATTCAAATTGGTCGTTGCTAATGCCGCTGAATTGATTCAGATTTGAGTCACGTAATGTCAAAGGGGTCTGGCTGTATCCCCGCGCTTACAATGTATTTACTCATCCTCGGTACCCAGGCTATTCATAAAAAAATATGATATATTTTATGTATAGCCTGGGTACCAAGGATGGCCTTTACATAGCGGGGCTAATTTCCCATTTTTTTCTATTTTTTTTTTAATATATAGCTTTATTAGTCACTTGCATTGGTATGGGTAGGTCGTGGTCATCCCCCCTCATACCTTACCTTACAATATATATGTTATTAGTAGTATATAGAAACGTGGTAGTATATTAGAAACTTTTAATGCACATTGATGTAATAAACATACAATTGCTAAGGTTTTCCATATGTAACGGTATTTAACGACGTTTTCAACATAATTTTCAGTTATATTATTATTTAGCAAGGGCTTCTTTTCTAGTTGTGCGCAAACAGTTGTGTATGGTCCCTCTAAATGAAGGCGGGACATTGACGCGCTGGAACATCCGTATTACCTTTCACTGTCCCGATAGGCAGTACGTTCCCTATTCGTCTTAACCCTTCCCACATACAACAAAACTGCAGCAGGCAACTTTGGAAACATTGTGACAAAAACCTGAAAAAGTCCATAAAAGATGGCTTAATTGTTACATAAAGTTGAAAACATTGTGGCCAAAGGAGAAATTGCTCATCAAAAGTCGTCTGCGTATGAGAGAAACGTATTACATTGTAGTTGCGTATGAAAAATTCATAAATTAATTTTCATACGCACAAAAAGCCCTTGAAAATACAGAATTGTTTGTATACGTTACTCATGCGCCATCAATACGCTAGCTGTACGGTACACCTTCATGCCAGCGTATGTCAGCGTATGACCAGCGTACTCGACCTATGAGTAACGTACCTCTAGCTTAACTCGAGCGTTTTCAGTGTTTGCCTTGCGTCTGCTTTGAGTATAAACCATACGTCCGAATACGTACAATTTTTTTAAGGCAAGCTTAAAACAAACAAAAATCTGCCTCGCCGTATGGCAGCATTTGCCAGCGTATGCGACCGTGCTTGAAACATATACAACATATGCTTAACGTACCACTAGCGTATGTCAGCGTATACCAGCGTATGCGTGATATTTTTCAATAATATAATAACAGAGGTCCGTAGACGAACATGCAAAATGTAATTTAGCTATTTTTTACATTTTATACAATTTTGACGCTCCCTGCAGCAGACGACATTTCAAACCAAAGTTGCAAACAAAGAAATTACTCACAAGGAGCACTTCCTTCTATTGCCACAATGTGTTCAACTCTTTTTAATAATCATACGTTCAGCACTGTATTAAGACTTTTCTATTTATTCCGATTTGTTTTCAAATCTGTCTGCCTTAACCCTTTCCCACATACACCAAAACAGCAGCAGACGACTTTAAAAACATAGTGACAAAAACCTGAAAAATCTATAAAAAAAAATAGCTTAATTGTTAAATAAAGTTGAAAATATTGTGGCCAAAGGAGAAATTGCTCACCATGAGCAATTTCACCTTTGGGCTACAATGTTTTCAAAAGTCGTCTGCTGCTATTACGTCAAAATGCGTCTGCAGGTGGGAAAAGGGTTAATTTTATTTCATGTCAGAAAGGTTTAAACGTGTTTCCCATTTCCGAGTAATACTTACGGAAGTATTCAGAAATCTCTCGTGACTCTTTCTTGAAATTATTGAATTGAAAAGGAAAAAAAAAAAAATTCAATGCAAAATGTTTTGATTAATTTCAAAAGTTGTTTTTATCTGCTCTCCATGATTGCATTCATTGTTTTTACAATATTTAATAAATGAACGTAAGGTTACGTGAGTGGCGCAAGCGTTATCATTTACATTTTGTAAAATGTCGTTTTGGAGCCTGAATTATCTATTTTCTCAATGGAATGTGTAATTGTATACGTAACTCTCTACAAGAAACAGCCCTGAGTTGAACCGACACCACGGTTAACCGTTTCGTTTGTAAGAAATACAGTAAAATACTTCAACATACTTGGGTTTTTACGCCTTTTCAACATTATTTCAGTTATATCACAGAAAGATTTCACTTATTCATGATCCCTGGGTAAACAAACCAGTACTGGGGAATGTGCATTGTCCGAGGGCACTCCGCCATGACCGTCGCAACTGTGGATCTAATCTCGGATGCCTTGTTTCAAATCCTCTTGACGCTAACCAAGCGGCCCGAGTGGATTCCGTCCGATATTGTTTGCTTCTCATCCACTAACCATTATTACAGACTATCCTATGCATATACAAGGACTTAAAAAAGCGTCATCGAGCAACCAAGGCGGACGCTCTACCACTACACCACTGAGACGGTCCCAAACACGAAACTTGAAACTTGAAGGCACGAGAGCAAAGCGACCGTATAAAGGACCGCGTGTGTATGCTCGTAATCGACATGTAATCGCCATATTCGCATAAACGGGTTAACGACAAGCCGTTCTATATAGGAATCCGCCGTGGTCGAGTGATAAGCATTGGGATTTGAAACCGGGCGTCCCGGGTTGGAACCCCAGTATCGGCGGTCAAAGTGGAATACCCTTGGGGAAGGCACATTACATAGACTAGTAAGTACTGGTTTGTTGACCAAGGGATCTGTCGCCGTGATATAACCCCAAAGACTAGCGGTTCTATAGGTCAGTGATTATCAGTCATGAGATCTTTAAGGATTTTATTATAATTTAAGACAATTCTAAATGATTTATTTTGGTTATTTTAAAAACAGGTGTTCACCAGTATTCAACATATTTTCAAATGTTAACAGAATGTTTATATCTAAGAGAGCCTGGAATCGATTGAAAATACTCAACTTCTATACATTAGCAATTTCGTTTAAAAAAGTAAAATATTGCTTGTGAACACGAAACGGACTGGTTTTCCATCGATTCCTTTCAAATTTGCACATTTTGATTCTGTAATTGAGAGTATGATATCTATCAAAATTTGATTAAATCAGTAAATTCGTTAAATGAAAAATTGATCTAAAGTGCAAAAATGGCTCTTTTCATATGTTCAGAGGCTACATAGTGTTCATGGAATAAGAGGGGTTTGATCTCCGAGAATGCATAACGTTAACCGATAATGAAAATTACTCATCGGTTACTTAAATAATATATATTTTTTTATTATTATTATTATATGACCACTAGGGGTCTGAAACTAAATATATGTATAAAATAACACTCAATATTCAAGCTTTCGGCCTGACGGCCTTCTTCAGGAACTTTAAATTCGATTACTCAAAAAGCATGTATGTTACTAGTTCAATACTAAAAGTATAACTGACAAGAAATAACATCATGATCTCAATAACATCACGACGTCATAATTTCTTTGTTTAAGCATATAAATGGCCCGTTTGTGATAACGTTCACACAATTTACGCATTTTATTAATTGCATTAAACCTACCACAATGAAAAGAATTAGTCCATTGCTTAACTGATAAATCTTGTTAATGGTTAGCTACAGAACAATACGAAACAATTCTTTATTGCCTTCATCCTGGAGATATTGCAGAATAAATATTGCATTACATTAGTAAGTGAGTAAGTAAGTAAGTAAGTAAGTAAGTAAGTAAGTAAGTAAGTAAGTAAGTAAGTAAGTAAGTAAGTAAGAAAGTAAGTAAGTAAGTAAGTAAGTAAGTAAGTAAGTAAGTAAGTAAGTAAGTAAGTAAGTTTGAGTATATGCATTAGAGGAATTAATGATAAATACATCATATATATACAGTAGAAAAATATATAATTATAGTGAGTTTAATAGCAATATATTTACAAGGAATCATTTAACGTAGTCAATATTTTATCATTAACCTGGAATAGGTAAATATGAAGCTAATCTATATGAATGAGCTTAAACTGATACTTATACACTGATTTACATGCCTTACATTAGTATTTAGAATTCAGATGCACGCACTCTTCTCTGTGCTTTTTATTGTGATAAGGCTGCAAGATAACACCGTATTGACCTCCAACTGTTTATTTTTCTTGTTTCGATAAATAATCAAGCAAACTATCAAATTTCCGATAAACCAAGTACCTATATTTTCTATTCGTTGATAGTTTTTGTCACAGAACAATTGGATTGTCTGATTGCTGTTTTGCACATGGTATTTATGTGTGACGATCATTGTAAAATCGTGCAAGAATCACATACTAGTATATTTTAACGACACAATCGTGAATTAACGGTTTCATGCAAATTCCCGTTCGGTGTAGATGTGTGGTCGATATAAATAACATTATGGAAACAACTCGTTAACTTAAAACGTTTACCATGTAAAAGTGGTCTGCATACAAACAAAAAACCAAGGAACATAATTATTGTAATAAATTTAAAAGTTTTCTTTTTTTATCATTATTTTAAAACATTTGTAGGAAAGGTAGGAAAGGACCAAATTCTCGTTTTGAGAATGTTTTCACCTTTCCATTACACATTTCTAAAGTAATATGTTGTATATTGTGGGGCTATTGTCGACTGTATCAAGACAATGGTTACATTTAACTCTTTCAACATACAGACGCGTTCTGACGCCTCTGGAGCAGACGACTTTTGAAATCATTGTGGTAAAACCATTTGTCATAACCATTTCAACTCTATGATATAATCATACTATGATTTATAGAGATTTTCTATATTTTGGGTTTGATCATTCCAAAGTCGACTGCTGCAGATTTATTCAATGTGGGAAAGGGATAATAAAAAGTTGAGCCGTGTCACGAGAAAACCAACATTGCTGACCTCTACGTAAAGTATCGACCCTGATCAACTCAAGCATGCCGCGCAGGTTAACCCGGACAGACACTTTTCACCTCCTTCGGATTTTCTGTTTCAGGAATCATTAGTCTATCAATACTATACCTCTATCTACCTTTGACGGAATGTTAGGCCCGGATTAGTCTGCGCGGAATGCACAGGCTGATCTGAGTCTTTACATTACGCAGAGTCCTTACCGTTGGTTTTCTCGTCGAACGGCTCATACATATATAACACATATGCGATTGGTGACGACTCTGGTCACACTCTACGGATGTACATACTCGCCTCAGTCTTCACCGTACGCAGATGCATTCAAAACCCTTTAAATCAATAGACGCGGCTAATTAATAATTAAACAAAATAAATTACTTACCGTCTATTTAACATTAAACACACCTGAAATATCCACAACTATTAACAAACTGTAAGCAGTATTAATATCAAACACATTAAAACTGACATTCTGCTGCTAGGCCAAGTCACGTGATAAGGAAGCGCCCATGGAACAAGAGTATTGGATTTACATACATGATATTTCTACGTGAAGAAATGCCTTACGATTTGGTTCCTCTTTGTGATTATTTTCTTTTAACTCTTTCCCCGATTCTGACGAACCGTTGGTGCCTCTGTAGCAGATGACTTTAGATACTGAAATGATTTAATTCTTTTTGTCTTTTTATTTTTTCTTTAAATAATTTTCCTTTTATTGTCCAACGGCTATGAAGGCTTTAATCTTTCATTTAAAGATTTATAATAATGATGTTGTCTAGAATGTCCCCCTATATCAGTATATGTTACATGCAAAATCTCGGTCGGCGCCACAACACGTCAAGGATTACACACCAAGTTAAATTAGTGGTTAGAATGTTTACCAAGGATATTATTTATATCTTGGAAGAAGTGACCTATCATATTTCCTTTTAATTTTCGAGCAACAAACCATACAAAGAAAAATCCTATACAATAATACAGTGACTTTTAACGAAAATCAAGCTCGCCGTCTGTTTCCGTCTGTTTCCGTCTGTTTCCTGGATACATAATCAGTACTTGCGCTGGTTGTATGGACACTCCAAAAGCAAAACTCGGTCATCAAGGGACTCGAACATAAACTATTAAGCTCTACCACTGCACTGCCATCTTCCACTTCAAAGTCCGATGAAACAAAAACGTTTGCAAGATTAGACTAACTTTTCCTAGACAGCTTTACCGCTTTTATCTGTTATACGCACCTTGAAAGATAAATTTTTCTCAGACAGCTTTCCCGCTTTTATCTGTTGTGAGCACCATAAAGGATTGACTTTTCTCAGACAGCTTTTCCGCTTTTATCTGTTGTTAACACCATAAAGAATTGACTTTTCTCAGACAGCTTTCCCGCTTTTATCTGTTGTTAACACCATAAAGAATTGACTTTTCTCAGACAGCTTTCCCGCTTTTATCTGTTGTGAGCACCATAAAGGATTTACTTTTCTCAGACAGCTTTCCCGCTTTTACCTGTTGTAAACACCATAAAGGATTGACTTTTCTCAGACAGCTTTCCCGCTTTTACCTGTTGTAAACACCATAAAGGATTGACTTTTCTCAGACAGCTTTTCCGCTTTTGTCTGTTGAAAACACCATAAAAGATTTAACGTTTCTCAGACAGCAATGTCGCATTTTTCTGTTTTAAACACCATACAAAAATAACTGTTTTCAGACGGCAATGTCGCTTTTATCTATTGTTTTTATCATAACAGATTAACGTTTCTCTGACGGCAATGTCGCTTTTGTCTGTCGTAGACACCATAAATAGTTTAACTTTTCTCAGAGATTAATGTCGTTTTTGTTTGCTGTCAACACCATTAAAGACTTAATTTTCGGAAACAGCAATGCCGCTTTGTTGCTTTTATATGTTGTAAACGCCATTTAAGAATAACTGCAATCTCGCTTTAATATGTTGTAAACACCATAACAGATTACATTTCCCAGATAGCTTTGCGGCGTTTATTTGTTGTAAACACCATAACATATTAACTTGTCTCAGACAGCACTGCCGCTTTTGTCTACTGTAAACACCATAACATACTACCTTTTCCAAGACAACTTTGCCGCTTTGGCCAGATGTCACCCTGCTTAATACTGAACAATGGCTGTGCATTTATGTCAATCTGTTTCACGATGAACTCCCTCTCCCTGCTTCTTGCTTAACGTTTGTTGTGTGTTTCTCACTCCCCTCTTCTTGCTGAATTCGTGTTGTGTATTTACGTCCCCCTGCTTTATTTTGAACTATTGTAGTGTAATTCTGTCACCCTGCTTCATGCTGAACTATTGTAGTGTAATTCTGTCACCTGCTTTATGTTGAACTGTTGTTGTGTATTTATGTCATCCTGCTTCTTGCTGAGTTTATGTTGTGTATTAATGTCACCACGCTTCATGCTGAACTCGTGTTGTGTATTTATGTCAACCTGCTTCATGCTGAATTATTGTCGTGTATTTATGTCAACCTGCTTCATGCTGAATTATTGTCGTGTATTTATGTCAACCTGCTTCATGCTGAATTATTGTCGTGTATTTATGTCATCGTGCTTCATGCTGAATTATTGTCGTGTATTTATGTCATCGTGCTTCATGCTGAATTATTGTCGTGTATTTATGTCAACCTGCTTCATGCTGAACTTTTATTTGGTATTTATGTCGCATTTCTTCATTTTGAACTATTGTTGTGTATTTATGTCAACACGCCTCATGTTGAACTACTGTTGTGTTTTTGGCCTTGGGCTTTAGCCCCTGGTCATAGTAGTAATACCATTTTTTCGAAGTTGGCAGCCTGCCAATTGCTGTTAGCACCAAACAACGCAAGAGAAACTGCGAGAGGTCAAATATGGACGCTTGTTAACATTATTAACATTCGCGAAGAGGAACGGAAAAAAAAGAAAGAAGTCAAGTGACAAATACAATGGCGGATTAAGGGGGGGGGGGCGTAGGGCCCGTGCGTCGACATATTAATGGTAAACAAAGAAAAAGCGTGGCAAATGTAGTGGCGGATTTAGCGGGTGCTCATAGGGCCCGTGCCCGAATCCCCCCACCCCACGAAAGAAGTCACGTGAATTATACAGTGGCGGATTAACCGGGGGCCGTAGGTCCCGTGCGTCGAAAAATCCAACCTTCCAGCAGCCCCCAGGCCGTCAGCACTGCATTACTTTTATTCTCTCTCCCTGCGCCATGCTGAACTGTTGGGTAATATACCTGTTACCTACGTACATGTGTCAGTCATGGCATTTGGAAACTTGGACCGATCCTGATATGTTTGTATGGTGTTTTACGTTCTCGATGTGAATATTATAATGTTATTAATTAGGTGATTTCATATTGGCCGAGTTATTTGTCCGAGGTATGCAGCATTGGCCTGAGCCCGAAGGGCGAAGGACAATACTGCTGACAGAGGACATATAACTCGGCCAATATGAAATCACCTAATTAATAAGTATTTTATTAATCAACTTTTTTATAAATTCATGAGTCTTTAGTTATAATCTTAAATAAACAATTAATGGTTAATATGGCGGAAAATATAAGTTAAAATCGGTTACTTTGTCAATTCAATGCGTTGATCTTTAAAAAAGACGGCTACCTAATTCATTTTTGTGTTCCACCATTCTCGTATAAGGCGAGTTTCGACAGCCAATGAAAATGGTCCATTCCTCAGATTTCGTATTTGGCGAGTTTTGTAGCCAATGAAAACGGCAGAAATTCATATTGGCCGACTTGGTCCATATTAGGCGAGTTTTAGCAAATATTGTCTTCTTTTGTTCTGTATTAGCTCTACGGTTGTTCTAGTATCGCGTCAAATACGCAATAGTTAATTAATAATGTACTGTATCTATTGCAGTTATTCTTTAGATATATATTTGACCATCTCGTTCGACTGAACAACAAATGAAAATGGTAAACACAAACTTAGTGGTTTATTGAGATGTTCATTGTGGATCGCGGATAAAACTGCTTTTGTGTATGATCCAATGTTAATACCTATATCATGTATTATTCTCAAATATACATAGCAGGAGGACTGAAACCATCTAGCATCTGCATTGCGTGTTTAGCTATAGATTTCGGGGTTTCCGCCTCAGACGAGATGAAAATACACCTGTCGCCAGCATATCATTCTCCAAACTTGGAGGAAAAGGAAACAACAGTTACTGCTATTATAAATGTACGAATGTAACATTGGCTTAAACCTCGATTTCTCGCTCTCGATGTGTACGTTTCTATTACTGCATTTAGGTTATAACTAATTTATTGGCAATCACGCAATTACGGTTGGATTGAATAAGTATACAGAAAGCCTATTCAATTTAATTACAGGTGGTTAATTAAAATGTTCACGTTGATAAAAAGTTTTTTATATTTCTGTATAACGTTAAATGAGCCGTATGAATGCTTTAGATGCGATGTAAGATTGCAAATATATCATGGGGGAGCATGCTCTCTCGGGCAGACCTAACGTTTATTGGACGAACTCGCCCCCGGACACCCCTAGCGTATTCTGGACGACTGAACAAATTGTTGTTTCATGACATCCTGCTTCATGCTGTTCTAGTGTTTTGTTTTATGTCACCTTGCTTCATGCTAAACTAGTGTTTTGTTTTATGTATGTAACATTGTTTCATAGTGAACTAGTGTTTTGTTTTATGTAACCTTGCTTCACGCTGAACTATTGTGGTATGTCATGGCGGCCCACTTCGTGCTGAAATATTGTTGTGTTTAATGGCATCGCGCTTCATGCTGAACTAGTGTAGTGTAGTTATGTACCCCTGATACATTCTGAATTGTTGCTATGTATTTATGTCATTCTGCTTGATACTGAACTAATCTCGTGTATTTCTGACATTCTGCTTAATGCTGAACTATTGTTGTGTAGTTCTATCATTCTGCTTAATGCTGAACTATTGTTGTGTAGTTCTATCATTCTGCTTAATGCTGAACTATTGTTGTGTAGTTCTATCATTCTGCTTGATGCTGAACTATTGTTGTGTTTTTCTGTCATTCTGCTTAATGCTGAACTAATGTCGTGTATTTCTGTCATCCTGCTTAATGCTGAACTATTACTGTGTATTTCTGTAAACCTGCTTAATGCTGAACTATTAGTGTGTATTTCTGTAATCCTGTTTAATGCTGAACTATTACTATGTATATCTGTCATCCTGTTTAAAGCTAAATTAATGTCGTGTATTTCTGTCATCATGTTTAATGTTGAACCATTACTGTTCATTTCCAGTCAATCAGCTTCATGCTGCACAACTGTTGTCTTAACTGGACGAGAATGTCCCTTTGTTGCTTGGTCTGGACCACTTCTAATTGTAATGAGAATAGCTATCAATGTCATTATTGTACATTTAGTTTTCCGTCGTAATCAATCTGGAAAGGCTAAAACGGTCAATTGCACGACTAAAAGGCGAGTATCATCATATGTTTTCATTCGATTTAGACAAGGTAATCTTTTTTATATAGGGGAGGTAACAAAATTGCGTATGTGTATATGGATACTCCCGCAGTGATCTTTCTTTAGTATCATTGTCAGACAAGTTTTACGATGTTCTTCATTTCGCTTCTTTTGATGGAGAGGAATATCTAAATAAAGAAAGAGATTACACCACGCAAGACACATATCATTTTATTTTTTATAAGAATTCAATTAAAATCTTATATTTAAATTTTAAAATTGAAGATAATGAAAAATGACTAACAAAAAAGGTGAAGATTAGCTATGCTCTATTAAATAACGCATGCTTATATCAATTACCAAAAATTCACCTATGTAAACCTTGTAAGCGTCACCAGGAGAATCAGAGTCCCTCTCTCGACATCCCTATTTGTTTTTGTGTTTTTAGGGGTCAGTCTTTTTTTTCTTTTCTTTTTACACTTTATTTCCCCATTTGTGTTCGCAAAGGCTCAACTAAAATTTTACTGTTCCATTCACATGTGCAAAAAGACCCTAATTTGACATGATGCGGATCAAATATATAAAAAAAGGAGCGGTATTCCATTAAAACCAACCTCATCGTAATTAGTACACGTGTGGTAAAAACCTGTTGCACATCCATGCTTTGGATCGCATAATATATAACTGATTTTAAACGTTTTACGACTAATTGGCGAATAGTGCATAGCGAAGGCTATGGCGAAGGCTATTCTGGCTAAACACTGGTCGCACTTTTGCATTACGGTTGATTTTCGCAGATCACCACTCCACTGGACTTGATTGGATTGTTTTATTAAACAAGCCAGTACTAGGCTAGGAAATGTACATTTCCCAAGGGCACTCAACTAGACCGTCGTGCTGTGACTTGGGATCGGACCCGGGACGCCCGGTTTCTCATCCCCGACGCTAACCATTGACCACGGCGGATTCCTAAACAGGTTGTACATATTATTTCAAGAGCAGCGTCTCTCTAGGGTCAACACGTAAATCCGTTTAAACGAATACAGAGAACTGGATAAAAACAGTCAATTTGCAATAATAAAATCTCAAAAACTAAGAAAATGGGAAACAAATCCGAGTCCCCCAATATAACAATTGACAAGCTATATTATTGCAACTCGCCAAATGGCTTAACACACCTGCGAGATGATAATGAATCGATAACAATAGTGTAGAACCTGATCAGAAACATAATAACTTATACGAGATGAAACTAGAACTATCACTGAAGATGATAAATACCCCCTAAACAGCACCTTGACCTACACCATAACTTAATAAGTAAAAGGGCCGTAATTCTGTAAAATAACATGCAATTATACCCCTTTAGGAAATGCATATCTCCTCTTGGTATAGAAGCTTCATGTACAATTTTATTGAATTCCACCCAGTGGTTTGTAAGAAATAGGCTCGACAAAATATGGCTTCCGGCCGACCAACCGACAGTCAGACAGACAGACAGACAGCCAGACAGACAGCCCGACACAGTGACTCCTATATACCCCCTCTTCTGCGAAGGGGGTATAACAACTAGAATGGTTCTAGATAAGATCTATATGTATTGAATGTTCTAATGTCCTTATTTGACCATGTGATCCAAGTTGTGGGCAGCAAAAAGAATGGTCTCTTGGAAAACGGGTCTTTTGAATACTACCATGTAGGATTTGGCAGTAATCACAGTTATGTAGGGAAAAGGCCAGTGTATCCCTATTCCACCATCCCATAGCTCGTCAGAAGGCCAGAGTCCATCGGCTGCCTACATGAGCTGGCGGATGTTACCATTACCATAAGGCTAGAGTCCATAGACTGTGTACCGTGTCTGGCTGATGTTACTATCATCAGAAAGCCAGAGGTCATAGGCTGCACGTATAGTCAAGCTGAGGTTACCATTAACAGTAGGCCAGAGTCCAGAGGCTGTGTACCGGGTCTGGCTGATGTTACCATTATCAGAAAGCCATAGGCTGCACATAAAATCAGGCTTATGTTACCATTAACAAAGGGCCAGAGTCCATAGACTGCCTATCGGGTCTGGCTGATGTTAACATTATCAGAAGTTCACAGTCCTTAGGTTGCTTTCAGAGGCTGGCTGATGTTACCATAGTCCATAGACTGCTCTCATAGTCAGTCTAATGTAATCATTATCAGAAGGCCAGAGTCCTTAAGTTTCTTTCATAAGCTGGCTGATGTTATTAGAGTCCCTAGACCGCTCTCACAGTCCGTCTGATGTAATCATTATCAGAAGGCTAAAGTCTCCTAGGCTGCCTACGAAGGCTGGATGTTCTTAGTTTTATTAGAATGCCAGAGTCCATATACTGCCTACTGGGTCTGGCTGATGTGACCATAATCAGAAGACCAAAGTCCCTAGATTGCTCACGTAGTCTAGCTGATGTTATTATTATAAGAAGACCAGAGTCCCCCAGGCTGTCTACATAGTCAGGCTGGTGTTAGCATTATCAGAAAGCCAGAGTCCATATGCATGCTGCCCACCAGTCGGGCCAGAGTCCCTAGGCTGCAAATACAATCTGGCTGATGTTACGATTATCAGGAGGCCAAAGGTCGTTGGCTCATCCAGAGTGTATAACTCAATAAACAAACAAACACATTTTGAAGTAAAAAGCGTAATGATATTCACAAAAAAGCATGTAATGAAGTAAAGCTAAGCATTTTGTTAAATAGCATAGTATATATTTAAGGAATGTATTAGTAAATGTTTTAAAAATTCATAATAAAAGTGTAACATTGAATAATAACATGATTATAATAAAGATAAAATTTGAAAATATAATAAAAGAACAATTGGACGGAATTGAATAGATCACCTTCTACTCAGTCATTATTGCTAATAATGTAACACATTGCTTCAGAGAAGAACATCTCTTGATCACTGTTCCACTGACAGACATGTATTATCTTTGCTGTAGAAGACTTTTTCGGGGGTTTGTTTGTTTTTGTTTTAATTGGGGATTTACGCCGTTTTCAACATTATTTCAGTTCACTTATTCATGATTACTGTGTAAACAAACCAGTACTAGGCTAGGAAATGTGCCTTGCCCAAGGGCACTCTACCATGACCGGCATGCCGCAACTGGCGTTCAATCCCGAGACGCCCAGTTTCAAATCCCCTTTTTGCGGGAGACCGTTGACTGAAATAGATTATGTCCAAATAAAGTCGATTGCTTTATTGTAAAGTGGTGTTTGTCTGAATGATGTGTTTAAAGCAGAAGAGCCACGTCTGCGATCTGGGGTTTGAATATGAGCCGTTCCAGGAGAAAACCAACAATATGGCCTCTGCGTAATGTATCGACCAAGATCAGCATGTGCAGTTCACGTAGGTTAATCCGGGCCGACACAGCCCGTCTCTTGGAGAAAGAAGTAAAGAGTAAGGATTCTTGAAACAAAACAAATAAGTTGTTGAACAGAATTACGAACACATTACTTTTTAAACTGTCCAGTAAAGATGCAAGTTCATCCGGGATGCGTACATATTTTGTATAAGCTACCGGCCACTAATACACTAATTCAATTTGGATGGGTACTTCGCAGCCGTAACCTGAAGTAATGGTTAACTGTGTTTTTTTTCTGTTTCAGGAATCATTACTCTATACATATACCCCCCCCCCCCCCCCCCCCCCCCCACTTGCGACGGAATGTGTCGGCCCGGATAAGCCTGCGCGGAATGCACAGGCTGATCTGGGTCGATACATTACGCAGTGTCAATAATGTTGGATTTCTCGTGGAACGGCTAAGTCATTATTGTTGTTTTTGTTGTTGTATTTAAATAAAATACAATATGTTTTGAAATAGACCGTTAACAAAAAATGAAGTTGATAGGTCAACAATTGCTGGCTTTTTTTGCCGCCCCTCCACCGTAAGATGGCCGTTTTCTTGGTTCGTTTGACACGTGCAGTCGGCGTTCTTCTCGTTTCTTATTGATGATGTCGAGCTGACGCTTCCTCTCCTCTTTTCTCTTATTATCAGCGTCTGCACATTCTGTCATCAGTTGTTGTGTCTCCATTTTATGCTGAAAGTATACACAAAGTAATGACATGCCCTATTTCCTCAATTAATGATTGATTGATTGATTGATTGGGTTTTAACGCCGTTTTCAACAATGTTTACGTCATATCACGGCGGCCAGATCACCTACTCATATGTTTCATGGCTTTCTCATACCAGTACTCTACACAACATACTTTCCAAGCAACTGGCTGCTTTTCCACATAGACTGTTAGCCCATTGGTGAAAGACGAATGATACTGGTCACGGTGACTTTTGTCAAACGTCGGAAAGAATGTTGGCCGAGCTGGGGTTCGATCTCACAACCCCTGAGTTGACAGCCCGCGTCGCTAACGACTGAGCTACCGGGGCTCGGCTTTTTTCCCTCAATTAAACGCACCGATACACCTAGATTTGGATTTTTGAAAAGTCAAACCTGCACTGCATTCAGTTAAAGTATACGTTAGCTACTGACCGCAAATCTATCAATCAACACTTTTCCCACATTTAATTGCATTTAAAGAAATGTCCAATGTTTATGTCTAGATTATTTCAAAGTCGTCTGCTGCAGATATCGCTCTCCATCCAAACCATGCTTTTATTATAACTTTAAAAACGCTATATAATGTGAACGTTATTTGGATATAATAAAGAGTGTTAAATTTCGGAGAGCTATAACATGTTTTAGATCTGGGGCATTAGAGTAACACTAACTAAAGACGATATATTATGTCCAATGTGTAAAAATATCACAGAAGACGTCTATCATTTCTTATTGAATTTCACCAGAATCCAACAATTCAGAAATGTGATGTGCTCTGAGCAAGAAAGAACGAGGAAGAGTTAACAAATATTGCAACGTTCATATATTCGCTAGAATGAAAAGGACAGGGCTTAACTGTATTACGCTACAGTTTCGACTCTGTTGAACGCAACGCAGAAAACGTTACAATGGCCAGAGGTAAACAATTCAGTCTCCATAGGCAACCATTATAATTATTGGCTATGTTTTTTCAGAAACCACATGTTGTTCTGAAAATGGCTCTTAAGGTGTCATACTAGCTAAACGCCAACACTATTTGGGTACAACTCAAGAAGAGGGTATTTAACTTTTTATGAAATACATTCAAATTTCAACAAAATTATTATTGTCCAATGGGAAACAACTTTAGTCTATTATAATCATTATTAAATTCCCAGGACCTTATTGCCTACCCGTTTAGACGATCCGAATTACTTCCCTTTGACATAAAGGCGATGACTGCAAACATGTAAACTATGTGAATATATGATTGTATATCCTTACCTGCTCCGCATACAAGCTCGAACTAGATGGAGTGCCGGGTAAACTCAACGAGACAGAATCAGCCAGTGATATATCAACACTCTCTGATACGGTATGTATACGATCCGGAGTGGTCCCTGACCGATAGGAGTCGCTAGTTGACGGGTTATCCAGATAGGTACTTGAAGTAGTAGCCGAGTCGGCGTCATCAATTGTATAGGAATCATTGTCCGAATGTGAATCATTTGTATTTGGTAAGGTCATGGTCACCTTTTTCGGAGGTGTTGTAACTTCCGGTGTGTCTTCCTGTCCGCAGGGTGGCGCTCTTGGTGATTTTATATCGGATAGTTCCGTAAAAACAGGCTTCTTCTTATCTCGTTTCCATTTTAATTTTTGAAGAAATTCAACAGATTTCTGATTTTTTAGGAATATCTTTCTTTTCAACTCCTTCCGTTTGTGTACCGGAAGTTTAATGCGACTCTGCGCATGTGAATAATACAGTGTGAAATTGTTAACAACAATCGGAACGGTGAACGCTACAGTCAGTACACCGCAAAGTACACAGAAACAACCTATTATATAACCACCCTCTGTCTTTGGAACCTTATCACCATACCCTACCGTTGTCATGGTGACGAGAGCCCACCAAAAACCGACGGGAATACTATCAAACGTGTCGTTTTCCGTGTAGAAAATCACACTGGCAAATATGAGAACTCCCGTGAACAAGAACACCACAAGTAACAACAGCTCTTTAGTCGAGACTTTGATAGTATATACCAATATTTTAAAAGCACTATAATGTTTCATAAGTTTGAAGATCCTTAGGATTCGTACAGTCCGTAAGGCCAAAAACGCTCTAAATAAATTGCTTGTGTCTTTGGATGAGCCGTCTGGATCTGCTGTTACGAGTATGATGGCTGTAAGATGGGGTACTAAACACAGGAGATCGATAACATTTAATGGAGCTCTGATAAATGCCAGTTTATCTGGCGAAAACACAACGCGCAAGATGAACTCCAGAGTGAAATACGCAGCGCATACGTAATCGATATACGTCATCGCCGCATGTGGCTCCGTATCGGCGAATTCGTACTGCCCATCTTCGAACTTCTTCCGGATACAATGGTCCCCTGTTGCTGAGAAGTAAGCTTCGATATGCTCTGATGAATTCTTAGGTTTTGCGTTCTCTATTGGAACACGGAACCAATGGTATGTTTCGAGACAAAATATGGCGATGGACAAGACGACGAAAAACATTGACACTACGGCGTAAATCTGAAAAAGAAAGAAATGGATTAACCTACGGCAGCTCTAAAGGGACACACACGAATTTGTTTTTATCTCGTGCGCACGAGATAGGCACTCGTGTGCACGAGATAACTAAAAATTCGTATGTAATTTATAAATATGTGTGTGCCCCTTTAGAGCTGCCGTATAAACCAGTCCAGTGAAAGTATAATTTAATTATGTATCATTTGATGTTCAAAACATACCCCTATATGCGCCTTAAAACACCATTATTTTATTCATCTTGCTAGACGAGACCTTTAAAAAGAGCATCTCGAGCAAAAATTGTAGACCTCGATCAAACTGCACATTCATGCCGCCTAACCTTTGTCGGCATGTTTCGCTACTCATTCGCGAAATTCTTACTAAAATCGAGTTCGTAACAATTAAGGGACTTGTTAAATGGTTGAGGGAATTAAGTCGAATAGAATCACACACCGCACACCGGCGAAACAGTAAGTCATTCAATTGAGCGGCATTCTGGTAAACCAACCTTACGGCATTTGCGAACAAATACCTTGCCCCAATAGGCCTATATGTTACTGTTCAGAAAAAACATATTTACACAGTGAGTACATTTCACTGTTTCACCGGAGATATACAAACATAAGTACACAGCACAGAGTCGCTAATGAAGTTGGTATGTATTCATATTTATCCTGTCACGTGTAGCAATTTCGACCCGATAACAGGGTGCCGTATATTTATTTTGATATACGTCAGTTGATCACGTGATAAGCTGGCGCGCACCTGCTAGCCGGGACTACTTTTTTTAGCAAGCGTCGCTGTAAATTCCAACTTCAATCGATAAAAACAGCAAATATCGTCGATAAATTCCTCATTTGTGAATACAACATTCATGAAGATAGCGGTTTTTTGTGTTGTATTATGCTAGAAATTTGAGAACTATTTCTTTCCGCGCATCAATCACGATTGGCTGCTGTTTATTTATAAAACATGACGTCACAATGAAAGGGATGCAATTCAGTAAGTTACGTATTTTTAAAGCTGCCATAAAAATTAAAAATAAATGCAACAGGATAAATAGAATAATAGGTTGGTGCCGTGGATTGAGAAAGTTCATCTGGCTCTGCACCGTAATTTATCGGATTCGCCTACGGCTCACCCGATAAATTACTCCGCCTTGCCAGATAAATTTTCTCAATCCACGGCACCAACCTATTATTCTCTATATATATACAGGGCAAGAGACATACCAATCTCGAAACAGAAATTTAAAAGAACATTAACACAATTGCAAAACGAAACGATATATCTCACAAATAACTGGCTGTATGACTAGATTTCTTTACAGAAAGGAAAGGTAAAGAAATATCCGCATACATTATCTAAAATAAACATTGCAGTAAGCAAACTAAAAATAATAAAATAAGTGAGTGAGTTATATTAGAAGGTTTCGATATATCTTTGGCAACTATTGTCCATTTGAATGAGACTAAATAGATGTACTTTCTGACTGCCTCATATGTTAAATTGTAATAGTTAAGGTAAGGTCGGTTTTCCTGGAGCATCGCTCATGTGTACGAGGAGTCTCGACAGAGAGTTTCTTAACGTCTTCTATGACTCAATTGCGAAAAATACAGAGACATGTCATATCGCTCTGATGCACAGGCTGATCTGGGTCTACAATGGTCGCAAATGTCATACGCTTGGTTTTCAAAGACTGTCACTCCATTTTAGAACATGCCCTTGTAATTTCTTCAGATATGTAAATAGTTTCCAAAAGGACAACGGTTGTCAGAAGTATCTGAAAACATGTTGCGACAAACTAAAATATCAAACTGCGTGGCTGAGTAGGTTAAAATAAATCTACACAGGTCGCGAATGGTCTGAGGTTGATTGTCATAGATCATTGCGTAATCAGGCGTCACAGTTCTATTACTCGTTATAACATCGTGATGACAAAAACTCGGTAAATAAGTAAAAAGCGTTTCGTGCTCTCTCGCACAATTATTAACCACAGAAATAACCATGCAATGTGCAATACCATCATTTTCCGTGTTTGCAAAAATAATTCATTATTAATGACTCGGTCAGGTAGGGCAAAGACATGACTCGATCCTATGACCTTTAGTGAAGCTGTCCATGCAGTACACACACACACCAGTGTGATGCTTGATGTTGTACCCTTACACTGAGCAGTCTACTTGTATCAATATACTGGGTAAGTCGAGAGTGTGGGTCGAGGGTATATTGTTATGTGTTGGGCTTTTTTACCAACTGACACGGATTGAACACGTTTTCCCTATGTATCTCTACGTAAAATAATTGACCTCCGGGGCGCTGCCAATTTTGACAATTGACAGCAGCGACATAATTTGAATAATCTTGGTAGAGGACCACGAGTCGGTGGCGATCCGGACATCAGATAATACGCTATATGTGTGTGTTGTATAATAATCTTATACTATGGTGTCAATGGTGTTGTGTTTGACATAATACTTCACACGTGTATCGTGATTCAATTCTGTTTTTTGTTTCTACAACAATATTCAATTTTCTTATTTGTTAGAAGTTATTTGATGAATATCCAATGTTTTTTTATTAAACACAACATCTTTTATTTCGTGCAACAATTTCGGTGCTTTGAATTCGAATGTTACTGTATGACATGGCAACAGAACTAATTGACAGCGGAAGTCACAAATGGATGAAGCTATTTGATTTAACACTGATTCAACATTTAAAATCATAAAATAGACACGATTACTTTGATTGAACGGCTTTTATGCCATATTCAATTGCCTTTTCGAACTGATAGCTCGGGAATGAATGGATCAATGCAATAAAAAAACGACGTTCGGAGATTTGGTTATAACTGTCACATACGATTAAGGAAAAATTCCCACAATGGGCTCGACGATTTCCGCACGAGGTCGATATTTATTGAAAGAGTATAGGGTTGGCAAATATCCGTCCGATGTCGTTAAAGATCGGTTTTGTTAGCTGACTTGTCGGTTATTTCCAACAAATGACCAGCAATCCCAAAAACAAAACAAAACTCTGACAATAGACAAGAGTTGACTGCAGAAAATCAAAATGTCTCTGCATATGGACAAGAGTTGACTGCAGAGAGTCAAAATGTCTCTGCATATGGACAAGAGTTGACTACAGAGAGTCAAAATGTCTCTGCATAGTGACAAGAGTTGACGGCAGAGAGTCAAAATGTCTCTGCATATGGCCAAGAGTTGACTGCAGAGAGTCAAAATGTCTCTGCATATGAACAAAAGTTGACTACAGAGAGTCAAAATGTCTCTGCATAGTGACAAGAGTTGACGGCAGAGAGTCAAAAGGTCTCTGCATATGGCCAAGAGTTGACTGCAGAGAGTCAAAATGTCTCTGCATATGAACAAAAGTTGACTGCAGAGAGTCAAAATGTCTCTACATAAGGACAAGAGTTGACTACAGAGAGTCAAAATGTGTCTGCATAAGGACAAGAGTTGACTGCAGAGAGTCGAAATGTCTCTGTATATTGACAAGAGTTCACTGTAGACAGTTAAAATGTATCTGCATATGAACAAGAGTTGACTGCAAAGAGTCAAAATGTCTCTGCATATGGACAAGAATTGACTGCAGAGATTCAAAATGTCTCTGCATATGGACAAGAATTGACTGCAGAGAGTTAAAATGT
Organism: Serripes groenlandicus; assembly: GCA_031761405.1. Classification (NCBI taxonomy): domain Eukaryota; kingdom Metazoa; phylum Mollusca; class Bivalvia; order Cardiida; family Cardiidae; genus Serripes; species Serripes groenlandicus. Next base: position 715,150 of record JASEVX010000039.1, read on the forward strand.
CTCTGTATATGGACAAGAGTTGACTACAGAGAGTCAAAATGTCTCTGCATATGGACAAGAGCTGACTGCAGATGGTCAAAATGTCTCTGTATATGGACAAGAATTGACTGCAGAGAGTCAAAATGTCTCTGTATATGGACAAGAATTGACTGCAGAGAGTCAAACTGTCCCTGCATATGGACAAGAATTGACTGCAGAGAGTCAAAATGTCTCTGCATATGGACAAGAGTTGACTGCAGAGAGTCAATATGTCTCTGTATATGGACAAGAACTGACTGCAGAGAGTCAAAATGTGTCTGCATATAGACAAGAGTTGACTGCAGAGAGTCAAAATGTCCGCGTCGTAACAAAGACTTGAGCGTAAGACTGGAAACAGAACTTGTAGTGTCATAAGATATTTATGTTATGGGATTTTGACACTCCCAGAGAGGGCTTTATTTAAGGAAGATATATCTCTTATTACCGAACTTAACCCTTCATACGTTGTGTCATATAATAAATAGTCTATGGGTGACGTATGCTAACCAATACAACGTTACCTTTGCACTCCGTGACGTAGTTGGCTCTTCCAAGAACTGCCACGTTCTGAATTTGAATCTTGTCCAGTTTGAGGTGTCTTCGTCCCAAGCCCCTATGTCATGTTGTTGTGTAAAATTGTCATCAAGGGCCGCCAGTGTTTCCCGATGGTCCTTGAACTTACTGTAATGACCCCAGCAACAAGGTTCGATGTCCAGTTCTGTTAAACCCCAAAAGTCGAGTTCCTGAAAAATACAACAATTAATTAAGATAATAATTATAGTAGTAATAATGATAGTATTTACTCTTTCACTGCCGAATTTTCCAAAGTCGACTCTTCCATGTTGAAAATTGGATCACTCAATTGTTCGTTCAAAAGGGAATGTGGTAAATGTAATGTCTAAGTTGCAAACAAAGTAGATTTCAGGAGAGACAGCTCGTTATGAGCTGCCTCACCTGAATCTGCATTGTTTGCAAAAGACTCAAATTGCCTTTGGCAGCGAAACAGTTGATATGTTATGTCATATTTTCAACAGTAATTCAGTTAAATCGCGGCGTCCAATTCACCTAATCACGAGTGTTTCTTGCATTGCTATCACCTTTACTGTATACATCAGTCTTCCATGATAACTGGCTACCAGATGCGTAGCTCTTTCGTGGAAATTTATGTATACATGTATAACCCAAGTTTTTTTTAAAGCAATCAGATAGAATGATTGACCAAGTTGGGTTTCGAACCCATGGCTCCTGTGTCTAAATGCCCTCGTTGTAATCGACTGAGCTAGCACGGCTTGACAAGGATCTACGACAGGAAAACCTCAGAAATTGTATGATTATTACATCAATGTGCATTAAACATGTCTTAATACTATCAAATTACTATATACTACTAATAACATATTCATTGTAAGGTATAAGCGCAACGACCTACCCATGGCAACGACATAACCATACCAATGCAGGTGGCTTATAAAGTTATATATTTAAAAAAAAGAAGATTATTTTGTATCTACGACAGCACAATATTATGTCAATAGCAACATATCATCCCCCAGTGATGTGTCATCGGAATATACCCCGTTCACTATCCAGTCAATTAAGCTGTCTTAAAATGTCTAGATACATGTTAAGTTCGTAACCTTTTCCCACGTGCATACCCATTTTGGTACACCTATAGCAGACGCCTTTTGTAGACAATGAGACAACAGGAGACATTGGTCATATCGAGCATTAAATCCCACTTGCATACCCATTTTGGAACACCTATAGCAGACGCCTTTTGTAGACAATGTGACAACAGGAGACATTGCTCATATCGAGCATTAAATCCCACTTGAACACCCATTTTTGGTACACCTATAGCAGACGCCTTTTGTAGACAATTAGACAACAGGAGACATTGGTCATATCGAGCATTAAATCCCACTTGCATACCCATTTTGGAACACCTATAGCAGACGCCTTTTGTAGACAATGTGACAACAGGAGACATTGATTATATTAAGCATTACATCCCACTTGCATAACTATTTTGGTACACCTATAGCAGACGCCTTTTGTAGACATTGTGACAACAGGTGACATTGATCATATCGAGCATTAAATCCCACTTGCATATCCATTTTGGAACACCTGTAGCAGACGCCTTTTGTAGACAATGAGACAACAGGAGACATTGGTCATATCGAGCATTACATCCCACTTGCATACCTATTTTGGTACACCTATAGCAGACGCCTTTTGTAGACATTGTGACAACAGATGACATTGATCATATCGAGCATTAAATCCCACTTGCATACCCATTTTGGAACACCTGTAGCAGACGCCTTTTGTAGACAATGAGACAACAGGAGACATTGATCATATCGAGGACTTGGCGTGAAACGGTTTTAACTAAAATAGGTATTGTTTTACCAAGGTTAATCACCTCGCCATAAAGTGTATAAGCGTTACATCATTTTTTCTTGGTGAATAATGGAATGTTAGGTGCCATTGCTCGTTCGGAGCAATGGCATCTACATTTGCATTGTTTACAAAGGAAAAAGGAAAAGCCGTGATATAACTGATAATGTGTTGGAAGCGGCGTAAACCACAACACAAACGTGACGTACTTCTGGTCAATTTATTCTGATACCATGCAGCTAGTCAGACGTAATGCTGACCCCTACAAGCCTGAACGCAAATGAGTGTAAACAATTACTTTCATTTTTAAAGTATGTATTTATTGACCCGGTCGGGGTTCCAACCCGAGACCATCCGCGCCCGAGGTGGACGATCTACCACAACATGTACATCATCGAGGTGGTCAAGGCATCTTGGGCATCCCATCCGTGTGCTAGATAACATCTTTAATCTAATTTGTGACTTCATGTAGCTCAGCTGAACTCCGAATTCCATATGAATTTATTTTGTTTATCGACTAGATTGCGAAAAATGGAAGTTGGATGCGCAGACTGATCTGGTTCTTTCCTGATCTCAGAAGCCCGAGAGTCCAGTTTTCGCGTGAAGTGACGTATTTCAACACTCTTTGAAAAGAGACACTGTTCCGAATGGACGATCTGTCGATAGCAAAATCAATATTAGTAAATCATAGCTGTATGAATTATAAATAAGTTATATTCCCGAGACACGAATGTAATACCGTCCTGCTTCAATAAGCGCATATAGACGACAGTGAATCCGAACTTACGCCAGAAAAGAGTTTTAAAGGAGCACATTTGTTCAGGGGGCAATCTCGAGTGTATTACCCTTTATCTCATTGAAATGTCTTTTTTAGACGCCTTCGTTGGGGATTTTCTTCATAACACTGTGAAAATGGAAATCAAAGCCGTTCCAATAATGTTTTAATCTTGCTTTATCGCTTATCCTCTTCTTTGCACGTATAACAGTTTGCCCACATTAGCTTTGAAATGCGACATCATAACAGGATAATTACTGCCCTCCTAAGTGCTCAGGTTTGCGGGTTTAGCATTACGACTGGCTGGCTGGTGTCAGGATAAATGGTACAGTAGTACTGGTAACTAACACAGGAAATGCCCTGATAAAACTGAAACATTGTTGAAAGCGGCGTAAAACACCAAACAATTAATAAAACATAACAGGACCATGATTCTACTTCGATACAGTGTGCTGTAAATGAGTCAGCTATGTACCAGTGAAGCAATGAGCCTGGTCATGAAAAAAAAAGGTTAAAAGTTGGCATTCGTAAAGAAGATGGGTTAAGATCAAACGGTGATTCTCGCTCAGTTTGATAAAGAATTCAACTCACCAGAGTCATGCAAATAAGTCTGTATGTACATAACACACTCAGAAACACAATCACCTATCAATATTTAAATGCCTTTGAAAGATTTATATGGCAAGAACACGTTATTACGTTGTGTTCCCTTGCGAATTTGAAGGCCATCATCGAATACCAAATGAGTCTAAACGCATTTACTAGGGGACGTTATGTATGTTTATTGACCCTAACAATAATGAATCATGTTTGATCAAAAGTGCAGGCTGTTAATTCTTTATACAGTGAAATCTCTCAAGAAAAAAGAAAGCGACCGTTCTTTAGAGGCTTTTATTTCTCCTGTTACAAACATATCCTGACGCATATGAAATCAGACAACTTTTGGAAAACATTTTAGGACATTTAGAAACGGCATATGAAATCAGACAACTTTTGGAAAACATTTTAGGACATTTAGAAACGGCATATGAAATCAGACAACTTTTGGAAAACATTTTAGGACATTTAGAAACGGCTAGTTACTTAGCAATTTACCTTCAATGTTTTGCATATCATCTCAAAAGCAACCTGTTTTTTGTCCATATTGTCCATTTGATCATTTGCTTTTCGTTACAATACGGAAACTGTTTTTTAAAGAGTCGTTATATAGAGGGTTTCACTCTACACAGGTGTCGTTTAGATAGGTTTTATAGTTTCTGGATGAAAGGAAACAGAACTTGAACAATATGTCCTGAAAGTTAATCCCCGAATGTTAAAAAAAAAACCTGTCCAGCTGTATCTCCAACTGTAATGCAGCTGCTATGCAGGTGATTCTCAAGTAGTTATTGGTCGTTTTGCCTGACAATCGTTGCACATGGATTAACTTGACATGGTTGGAAGTGGGCGGGGCCAGTGGCCCATTCTCAACGTCTGGTAATTGAAATGAAGGACAATTGCCAGTTTCGCAATTCCTACCATAAGCATGTTGACATTATCAAATTACGACAAAGAGCTTTTCATACTAGAATTGCAAACTTTTTTTATTTAACCCTTTTTCCTCATATAGACGCCTTTCTGACGCATATGCAGCAGGCGACTTTTGAAAACAAAGTGACAAATGGAGAGATTGCTTATGATGAGCACTTTCTCTTTTTTGCAACCATTGTCTTTTCAACAAATTCAATAGTTATACATTCACTTATACAGATGTTCCATAGTTGTGTCTATAGGTTTCCAAAGTCGTCTGCTGCAGAACTGCTGTATATGGGAAAGGGTTACAATATTTGTACAATATTTTCAAAAACGTCATGAATGCTCTCATAACACTTACTCCAGATTCCTATTTTATTGGTTTTTTTACGCTGTCTTCAATATTATTTCAGTTATATCACGGCGACAGTTCACTTATTCATTATCCCTGGGTAAACAAACAAGTACTAGGCTAGGAAATGTGCTAAAGGGCACTCCACCAGGACCACAGCGCCGCAACTTGGGATCAATCATGGGACCCTCGGTTCCAAATCCCCGACGCAAACCACTAGGCCACGGAGGAGTCCTGTTTGATACGAGGACACTAACACTATAGTGTGTCTTAGCTAACTTTACTATCAAGTTTGTAGAGCGTTCCAAGGTACGAGACAGGGTGAATATGATAGTGGATGGGGGTATCAAAATATGAAACAGATTTTGAAACTTATCAGATGTTGTTATATGCTGCATACATCTTATAACTATTTTAGGTGAAGGAGAACAACACATTTTCCTTTCAATGTATAGTAAACCACATTTTCTTCGGATTTCTTTTTTTCCGGACGTTTTGATATGTAAGACTTAAAATCACCGTCGAACAAACGTTTAAAAGGTATTTGCAGAAACAACCTAGCACTATACAATGACTAATTGAATCGAAGTGTGTATTAATGTATGTACTTTTTGTTAGACAGAACGATACTGAGAACTATTATATTCGTCGTCTTTCCGTCTGTCTGTCCGTTTTCCTAGGGATTAATTTGTTAAATATGTTGGAAATCTAAAGGCGATCAGTGTGCTCCTTCAAACACTCTTACACTAGATTGGAACTAACGAATTTATAAAAATCAGGACAAACGCTTTACAAGCAAGGCATGTTACGCATACTTTCAGCAGCACCATCGAAGCTCAATCTTTAGTCATTTGCGACGAGTGTATATCCAGATCGGCCTACGTACCCACACTGTTTGATCTTGCTCATCTCTGTTCGTGTATTATTCATGGAATGCTTCAGGAAACTTCAGACAAATATTGTAAATTTGGATCAGATAGCATGGATGCGCAAATATAACACTAATGAGCCATTCCATGAGAAACCAACACTGTGGACTCTGCGTAAAGTTTCGATCCGGATCCGCTAAAGCATGCCGCGCAGGCTAACCCGGACAGAAACTTTTCGCCTACTGTAGATTTTCTGTTTCATGAATCATTACTCTATACCTCTATTGCCCATAGACAGAATGTGACGGCCCGGATAAGCCTGCACGGACTGCGCAGGCTGATCTATGTCGATACATTACGCATAGTTCATAATGTTGGTTCTCTCGTGGAATGGCTCATATCTATTTCTAAACAGGGTACGTATGCCATAATGTTAGTTTTCCAAGGGAAACGTAATGTATCGACCCAGATCAGTCTGCGCAGGCTTATCGGGGTCGACACGATCCGTCCCAAGTCGCGGAACCTCGGTCATGATGGAGTGCCCGAGGGCAAGGCACATTTTCTAGCCTAGTACTGGTTTGTTTACCCAGGGATCATGAATAAGTGAAATGTCGCCGTGATATAACTGAAATAATGTTGAAAGTGGCGTAAAACCCGAATAAATAAATCAATCAATCATTTTCATTTCCAAAAGGGTTAAGACAATAACGTTTAATGCATGCGAAAACGTTTAGAAAGCGTTCATTGGAATCGTTTCTCGTAAAGTGTTTTGTCATCAATTCATTTCAGAACAAATATTTGCCATCCGGATTGATTAAACGATCATTTAAGATCTTACAACACAACTATGATAACAGAAACAACGTAAATACTCCAGAATATTTATCACGCAATATTTCACGGTCAAAGCTAAATCGAGCCGTCACGGGCGAGTAACGGCTTTGTTCAGCGTACAAACAGCGACCACATCCCCTGTAGGGAAACTATGATGATATTGACTGATTTGAAATTAACATGAAACTTAAGCCACCAAAATGAGGTTAAACAATTATAAATACTAGTTAAAACGAATGTTGGTATCACCTGTGTTTCCTTTGTTACCATACAATTGATCGAGTGATTGATTGCTTGGTGATTTACGCCGCTATCAAAAAGGTTTCAGTTATATCACGACGTTTCCTGGGTAAGTTACCAGTATTACTGGTCCATTTATCCTGACACAAGCCAGTCAGTCGTAATTTTAACCCCGCAACCATTAACTGAGCGCTAAGGAGAATAGCCATACTACCATTTCTTAAGTATTTGGTATGACCCGGCCGGGGATATCGGACCCTCGACATCCCACTCCCGAAACGGGCGCTCTACAACTACACCATTGAGGCGGTCTTTCTATACAAACAATGGGGTATCAATTTCCGTATAACTTTCCAGTGTATATAAAGCATTTAAACATATCCCTGATAGTCAAAGCATGTTCCCCATCACACGAACGTTCACTGAATCACAAGGGCTTTGACATACTTTTGTTTCAAAGCTTGACTCACGGTTCATTTCTATTCTGGAATGCCATAGCTCTTCAGTTCAAGTACAATTGGCCAGACATATCGTTGGCTTTTTACACTTATAAACCGCTTAGCTGGACTTAAGGGTATTTTTTTTTTCATTTTTTAAAAGAGTAACTAAGATTGACATGCGCATTAATAATATCAATCTAAGTCGACAATTCGTCTTTCTTTCGAAGTAAATTCATAATGAGAGTTCCAAATTGGTGAACGATGCATCTCCAGAACAGGCAGATCTTTATCGACAATGATCGCAAATGTTCCGAGGTTCGTTTGCCTAGAACGATGCTGTTTTCCTTTGACTCGTTCATGGTAAAGCCGATTTCTTTACGTTTCTCAGAGACAACTTGAAGTAGGGTTATTTATGAATCCATATGAAAGAGATAGAAATAACTTGTCTCAAACAATATCGACTTCTGTCCTCTGACAGGTCTGCCTTTGTTTGAATATCAGCCAAGTCTAGCAATTTTTGGGATCTTAATGTATCACCGTACAGACTAAGGTTAGCCCTGTGAATCCACATATTCTCACCAGAGACTTCAAAGTCCAAATATATATGTACAACATAGTTAAACGCACATTCTGGCAAAAGAAATGGAAAGGTTGCAAGACAAGCTTAATGCCAACATGTCGTAAAATCATGTGGAAGCTGAATGTCAGTAAGACGCAAAATCATTAGACGCGGCGCCTTACAATACGTTTTCCAAATGAACCAGGATATTTACGAAAATAGACCTGTGGAATAATAACATTCCATTGTTTACAGTTTTATTGAATGCAGTGACGTAAATCCGGTTCTTGTTCTGGTGCAAATGCATGTTATTAACGGTAGGGACATGCTTTTTAGAATGTCATCAAATGTCAATAGGGATCTGTGTGTAACCGTTTCACATTACCGGAAACAATATTTGAGCCGTCTCGCGAGAAAACCAACATTGTGGACTCGGCGTAAAGTATCGACCCGGATCAGCATAAGCATGCCGTGCAGGCTTATCCGGATAGACACTTTTCGCATCCTGTGGATTTTCTGTTTCAGGAATCATTACACTATATCTCCCCCTGAGACGAAATGTGTCGGCCCGGGTTAGCCTGCGCTTGCTGCGCATGTTGATCTGGGTCGATACACTACGGAGATGCCATAGTGTTGATTTTCTCGAGGGACGGACCATTTAGCGATATTCAGGATGTTTTCATGAACAACATTCGAGGTTTACATCGAATTCACGACTGTTGTAACTACAAATTGTATGAATATAATGGGATGCCTATCGGGTTGACTGATTGATTGATTGTATCATTGATTGAATCATTGATTGATTGATTGATTGATTAATTGATATATTTATTTTATAGAAGGTTCAAGACCTTTTCCAACACTATTTCAGTTATACCAAGGACGCCAGTTCACCTAGCGTGTGTTTTCTGATTTTGTATCACTTGTACTCAACACATAGTTCTAGATTAGACGGGTATTTCACATCCCAAAATTCTTATTTGACCATCAAACCCTATGTTGTGGGTACTCAAAAGAATCGTCTAGGTGAGACGATTCTTTTGAGCGCCCACAACATAGGGTTTGGATGAGTCATAAGGTAGAAATTGTTGGAAAAATACCAATTTACTCCTCCTTATATAGTCCTCTGCTCAACACCACAGGGCAACTAGCCACCTTCCGACACAGACTATTTATAACCCATTGGTGGAAGAAGAATGACGCTAGTCACAGGCTAATCACCAAGAAGAATAAATGGTTCAAAATTAATGACCCCTGGATTTATACCATTCGTCGAAACGGATTGGGCTATCGAGACTTGACATGCATTCTGTGTCCAATTCATTTACCAGGTAAAATAAGTCCAACGACAAGAAAATAGACCGTCGGGAGGTGGTTTTTAAAACGGATATCAATTTTGTTAAATAACATAAATCCTAATAAAACATAATGCTCAATCTTTTAAATGAACTCGTAAATGTTTGCATTCGGAATAGCCAATGATTAATCTCATGAATGTCAAGATAATTTGAGTTGAGCAGTCAACATTGCAGGCGCATATCCAGGCATACGCACTTACGTCAATGCGTATAATTCAAAGAAAATGCATTAAAAAACGGAGGACTGAGAGTGGTAAGGACTGATGTCGTCCAAAATTGTCAATAAATCTGCATGTGGATATATCTAATTTGTGTTTTCGGTATGACTAAAAAGACTATATGAGCCGTCGCCCCACGAGAAAACCGACATTGTGCGTAAATTATCGACCCGGATCAGCCTAAGCATGCCGCACAGGCTAACCTGGACAGACGACACTTTTCGCCTGCTGTGGATTTTCTGTTTCAGGAATCATTACTCTATACCTCTTTCCCCCTAAGACGGAATGTGTCGACCCGGATTAGCCTGATCTGGTTCGATACATTACGCAGAGGCCATAATGTTGGTTTTCACGCGTAACGGCTCATTCGAGTTCACAATATGCAATGAGGCAACATTTTCCCTACGATCCCGTACATCACCTGTGTGTAAACACGATTTCCACACAGGTACGCCACTCAACAGTATATATAGCATGATCAGAGAGCGTCGATGCGCCGGGAAGCATGACTCTTTGCTAGTGTCACAGGATTCAAACAATATGTTCCATCCAGCAGTCAAAGGGTTAAAGGTGCTGAACTCCAGATGGAGATCAAACTTTTGAAATATAGAAACCTCTGCAAATATTGCTAATAGTGACAACAAAGTAAGTAATATAGGTAGTTCAAAACTATTTTGGCAGTAAATGTTGAAAAACTGTCAATTGAAAGTCATGAAAATTCGGCTTACTGGGTATGTCTACCCAGTAAAAATGAAGCATAAACGATCAATATTTAGATGTTTTTGGTACTGGAAAGTGAACATTTTAATTTTTATTTTATACCAGTATTATGATTCTAATATTTCATAACAACTTTTAAACATTTTTAAAACTTTGACTATAATATTTTTTTTGCTGGAGTTCAGCACCATTAAAGCTACTCTGTAAGTAGAAATTCGTTCCAACGGATAACAGGTGCAGGCTTAAATAGGGTAGTCGCTTGTCTAACTTATGGCGTTTTCTCTTTTATTTTAATTAAGTTATTTCCCTTATTATTAAAAAGACGCAGTCGATGAGAACATATTTTGTTTGTGAAATGTGCCCATACAAAATACAGATCTAAACAGGCGAGACGTCATGCATAAGTTTATACTTTTGAAAAAGAAACCAACAACTTCACGTTCGCTAAAATGAAAGTCAGAATCAGCTGATTGCAACATGTTTTTCAATCACCAAAACTAGTTTGGACAGTCTTGATAGAGGGTCACCAAGGGAACAATTCTTTGAACTGTTTATCAAAACGGACATATTATATCAGTAGAAGCTTTTTAAAGTTCACACTATGAGTATGAAGTAAGGAAAACTTTATCTAGCACCCAAGGGGCCGTTTTATCAACGGTCCTAAGGCCGGTCTTAGTTAGGACCGGTCCTAACACCAAAGTTTAGGACCGTGAACCGTTTTATCAAAATCGTCCTAACTAAGACGTCCTTAATATTGGCCCGATTTGGTCCTAGCTTTAGGACTGGTTAAGGGCAGTCTTAAAGTCGGCTTTTTGATCGTAAAAATGGCGGCCGATTTGTTGTTTCTCTCGCTTCGAGAAATTGTGTTGCCTTTTACTCGATAGTTATGGATGTAAATACCGCTCCTAGTTAACATGGTCCTAACTAGGACCATGTTGATAAAACGGCCCCCTGGTGGTCATGTTTTCAAAGCAATATGGCTTGTAAAATATTAGTTTGGTAGAGGGTCATATATCAGCAAAATTATTATCAGACCAGCAGCTTTAGAGGAGAAAACTTCCTTTCCTATCAGCTTTATTATGCCCACTTGCGGCCATTGTTTACGACCGGTCAATACGGTTTGAACAAACTTTGCAAATGATTAACTAAGGAACCCTTTAAATCAGACCAGTTTTAGAGTGGAAGATTTTGAGAATTTGAGAATTTCTTCATTTTACTCTAGTACTTGTAAGTAACCTGTGAGTATGTGCGGTCACCGTGATATTTCTGAAACAATGTTGAAAAAAGGGGAGAATAATCTAGTTAATACAAAACAATCAAACCTACACTATAATTAACAATAGGTCTTAGTACCAGAACACTTGTCTGGTAATTTCTCATATGTCTAATGGACGTATCGATATGAAACGAATATTTAATAATACATAAGGAGTTCACACTAATGCCCAGCAACAAATGCATTGAGTTGAAACATTTACCATTAGACAACACCTGGAAACAAAACCATCAGCTTGAGCACGTTTCAAATCGATCTTATTTTTTATCAACTGAGATATAAAAAAATAAAATGTTTTCTAGTATGATTGATGGTTTTTCAATAACAGTTGTGGTCTTTATTTTTACACGAAAGTGCCAATTATAATGGCAGCAATGAATATAGAAAGCTAATTAATATGGTTTTGTGTCTAAATTAGAAAAATATTATTCGTTATCTATCAGAGGCATTTTACGTAAGTGACTTGTTTATTGCTTTAGGCTGGTTGCTCGCCGAGTCAGCCCTGCATCTGAGGGGAGCAATTGGGTTGTAGTTGGACTTTTCCATTTTGTTTAGTATTTCAATCAAACAAGTTCATGTCGGTGTTGCATAAAAGAAACAAAATATTATATGTCTAATTTGTGAATATTTCATTGTGTTGATATTCAGATAATTTAATTCGGTTATACTTTCTTTGTGGCATTTGAATATTAACTATCTGTGAATCATGATTTGTTCGACACTATGGAGAAATAACTTTTTTTATGATGACATCTGATGGAAGCAGTCGGGATCTAGTTGGACTTTTCCATCTTTTTTTAGTATTTCAATCAAACCATTTCGGTTTGGTGTTGCATAAAAGAAACAAAGTTTTATACATGAATGTCTAATTTGTGAATATTTCATTGTGTTGGTATTCAATTATCTTTAATTCGGTTATACTTTCTTTGTACTTTCTTTCTTTTTACAAGCATTTCATTATTTACATTATAATGGAATATCGATAGTGTGGACCTATCCCTACACTGTTTAGTCCTTCCTTTGTTACAACAATTCCTTATTAGAAATAATTGATATAATGTTGTCAAATGATCATAAATTAACAGCCGAATAAATAATAAGCAATCGACTGAGTATATCCATAAAATATCTGTGAATTAAAATGTGTTTGTCTCTATGGAGAAATAGCTTTTTTTATGATGACATCTGAGGGAAGCAGTCGGGATGTAGTTGGAATTTTACATCTTTTTTTAGTATTTCAATCAAACCATTTCGGTTTGATGTTGCATAAAAGAAACAAAATGTTATTCATGCATGTCTAATTTGTGAATATTTCATTGTGTTGGAATTCAGATACATTTAATTCGGTTATACTTTCTTTGTTACACAGGCATTTGAATATTTACATTATAATCGAATATCGATAGTGTGGACCTATCCCGACACAGTTTAGTCCTTCCTTTATTACAACAATTCCTTATTAAAAATAATTGATATGAGCCGTCCCACGAGAAAACCAACATTATAGTTTCTGCGTAATGTATCGACCCAGATCAGCCTACGCAGTCCGCGCAGGCTAATCCGGGCCGACACATTCCGTCTTAGAGGGGATAGAGGTATATAGTAATGATTCCTGAAACAGAAAATCCACAGGAGGCGAAATGTGTCTATCCGGATAAGCCTGCGCGGCATGCTTAGGCCGATCCGGGTCGATACTTTACGCAGAGTCCACAATCTTGGTTTTTCTCGCGGAACGGCTCAAATAAGGACACCAGTTGCAGGAATACAGTGGGATAGCGGGATAGGGGTGACATGACATGTAGAAAACTATTGTCACGATTAAGGAAGTAAGACATGTAGTTTCTGTATCATTAGCAGTAATAGAAAATTTCGTTAGATAAGACAAGATACACCATAAGAGGTTTGTATAGCTAAATTAATTAAGTAAAAAAAAAAAAATGTCTTCCAGATTTTAGAACACTGTTTTGATTGTTTATTGGTGTAGTCTTTAACAATTAAGTTATAGGGGATCAAGCATACATAATGTGGAGACGGGGACCGGTATATTCGTTATTTGTTACCAAGATATTATGCAAAATTGTCAATAAAAGTTTTGTGATTGCTATCTATGTACATGCATTTTCATGTTTAAGTACTTATTCTGCCACATACATGTTTAGCATTAGTTTGACAGCTGTTTAAAGCGTAACAATGTGGTCCGAGATGCCTACACATCACTTTAAAAATTACTAGTTTAAATAGTAGTGGCGTTGTGGTGGTGGGGATGATGATGATGAGGAGGAGGAGGATGAGGAATGAATGAATGAATGTATATTGTTTTATGGCGCATCGACAGCCAAGGTCATTTAGCGCGCAATTAAATTTAAGTATTCATGATCCCTGGGTAAACAAACCAGTACTAGGCTAGAAAATGTGCCTTGCCCAAGGGCACTCCACCATGACCGTAGTGCCGCGACTGGGGATCGAACCCGGGACACCCGGTTTCGAAATCCCCGACGCTAACCACTCGACCACAGCGGATTCCGGAGGAGGAGGAGGAGGAGGAAAATGACGGTGATGATGAAGAGAATGATGATGATGAAGATGATATTGATAAAGGTGGAGACTATGAAGATGATGATTACTATCAATATTATAAGGTATGATGATGATGATGATGATTGTGATGCTAACGTTGCTGTTGTTGGTAGTGGTGATAACGAAAACGACGACGACGATGATGATGATGATGATGATGATGATGATGATGATGGCGATGATGATGACGATCATCATCATCATCATTAATTGATCTAACTTCAGCCCACATATTTTACCACTCGAGCCATATCAGAGAAACCCAACCGTTATTAGTCGCCGGGCAGAAACCCGCGACTTCTATTTTTAATAGGTTTTCGGAAATGACATGGGAGGGGGGGGGGGGGGGTTATTATTAGATGTCTTGAACATATTACAATTGCGTTTGTTTAAAAACACTAAGTTATGACACATCTAAAATGAAATAAATATTCCGATGTTTTAAGTATGTGCAGTTTCTTTATTTTGACTCGCATTTACGTGTTTGTGTTTTATTTACGAAGACAAAACAGTCCCTATTAGCTAGACCGAGATACTTTATTTTCATAAACTATGTAATCAAAAGGCGATAACTACAAACCTTCACGTCGCACAGTCTAATTTATTTACACACGCGCACCTGCTTGCAGCAGACTATCGATATGAAAATCACGTCGAATTCTCCTTTTAATAGATAAGTATCAACATAAACTGGTAACAGAAACAAAAATAAGAAATATTTTATGAAAATATGTCTCAAATATAAGCCTGTTTATCGGTCGTGAACGTCGAAACGCCTTTTTTCCTCAGTTCGTCCTAGTTTCATATTGCCAAGATGTAAGAGAAGTAACCGGAAGTAAAATGTAAACTTAGAAATGTGACTTGTTTATGCAGACAAAAACTGTCGCACGACAAATTGATTTCTTAAACGTCACGAAACGAGTGCATGGGTCGAATGTAGGAGAAAGAAAGATAATATAGAAATGTTTTTTTCTCTCGAATGCAGTGGAATAAAACATGCACTAAAGCTTTGCCTGATTTTCTATTCACTTTCTTCGATGTCTGACATTACGACTCGATCTTGACACGAGGGTCAACATTTCGAAAGAATGCTCAAACACCTTATTACAGATAGATAGCTAATATTACACACTTAAATGATTAAATATATGTGATATGAAATGTTTATTTGGCTTGAAACAAATTAAGAGAAGAATAAACTCTGATAAACAATAGATTTAGAAATAAAGAAAATCTGCTCTTTTGCACCCAATTAATTTCATACTTGCCACCTATTAAATAGTAATGGGACTCGCAACTGGCATTTCTCTTGCGCCAAACATATATTGTATGCATCAACGATTTAGATAAACAATTTAGCTGATATGTTGTTTCAAGTGTGGTCTACTTTTTAAACATATGAGGATAAATTTTAACATCTGTGAAATATTTATTATAATTATTATTAAAAAGGAGGAAGTTCATGTCTTCAGCAATTTAACCGTTTTCTCAATGTTTTAAGCGTTTAAAGGTTTTCATTGTTGCTTCAGACATGGAAAGGGTTTAATAGCTTTTTAATGCATGTAGATTTAAATCCCAAAATGTATTTGTTGTGGTTTTATTGACAAATACAAACATCCAAAATCCTGACCAAAAGAAATCCTGAAGTTTGTAGATCTATGTGGAATTTCAAAAATCTTGAAATTAGTCCTTATGAAAACATTATATGTATGTTTAGAATGAAAGTCGAGAATACATGTGTGTTAAAAAACAAATCAATGCAGTCTTTTCCGGCGACATTGATACCTTGCATCAACTTTCTCTTGTGTATTTATTATAAATATTAATACCGAATGGTCTGCGCATCAAAGCCTTCCCTACAAATGATAAATGTTTAATAGACGTTTATTTTATCTTGCATAGCATATGATGATTACAGTGCTGATCCTTATCCAGCTGCGATGATCAGCTAATTGAAAGGTATGCTGACTTGATAACTTTCCTAGAGGGCGTCTCATTTATGAAACGTTGGTATCGACTCGGAACACGACATAAACATGTTCACGAAAAAACGTAATATGAAATCGAATAAATGCCTTATCTTAATTTTTACCCTAGAAACCGATTGGGAAAAAAACTATTAAAGAATTTTCGGGGATGACTTAAGTCTAAAACTTAGTTGAAATTTATTATGTGCGAAGGTATGACGTTGTTATAATTTTAACATCTTTGACTTGGCAGACTATATAAAAAAAACAATGCTGATTACATCTTTTTTTCAAAACGGGTAATAATTACGTTATGGTTTATTTTTACAGTGCACCGGTATAAATAGTGTGATAGGGGAGAAATGCAAACCGGAAATGAGAGCACTAAATCGAAGAAGCGGCGCTCCTGTCAATAAGGAACAATGGCGGCGTATATCGAACATATCTGGGATAGCCAATCAAAGCACCGATCGATGGTCGTAACTCTTTCCGCTCATAATACGATCTAATTATCCGTCTGATGCTGCCAGACGACTTACGTAGTCGTCGTTTCATTCGGCGACATTGCCTGATATTATATTGAAAAAATGTTTTCTAAATGTCCGTTAGAATAATAAAAAAAAAAGAAGAAGAAGAAGAGATATAGCTCGCCAACGATAGTTATGAACATATACATTTAAGATTTATGATTTATTATCGACATAATCACGAAAGCACTAGAGAAAATTCATTAAACATGTTCTTAACCCTTTCCCACATACGACAAATCTGCAGCAGACGACTCTAAAATCATTCATGCACAAATATGGAATATCTTTAAGGTGGGAAAGGAGTTACATTCGAATTTGAACGACAAACCCTATATATACAGTGGATACCTAGATCAACCTTGCCGCTGAGACAAATATGTTACATGTTCACAACATAAGTTTGGCTTGAAAATAACTATTAGATATAAAAAGTAATTAAGTAAAGTGACATGTGTATAACATACCATAAAATAGTATACATGTACAAAGTTTGTTGGAAAAACATCCGGCCCAATGGGCCTACGAGAAACATTCCAAATGAATAACTTATGCTGTAATTTATATTAATATTGTATTTATTTGTTTTGTTGGCTCGTATATGTCACTATCTATAAAGGTAATATCTATGTACGGAAGTGCATGTAATCTTATCCGTTTGTGGTATACATATATCGAGGGAAGACCTGTTTGGTTCCTCTTTATTCGGACCCTCAGAAAACTCATCGAACTAGGTGTGTTCATATGGAACCCGTTCGTCGGTTTTTTCACCCGATTGTAATAACAGTGTTTAGTAGGGTAGGTCATTTATTGTTTGGTGTTTTTACACCGCTTTCAGCAATTATATCACGGCGTTTCCTGCTGGGTAAATTACCAGTACTACTGGTCCATTTATCCTGAAACCAGCCAGTCAGTCGTAATGCTTACCCACCACAACCCTGAGCGCCAAAGAGAGCATCCATTACTACCATTTTTAATGTATTTAGTGTGACACGGAAGGGGATTAAACACACGACCTCCCGCACTCGAGGCGGACCCTCTACATCTACACCACCGTGGCAGTCGTGTTTAATTCGTTCGTCTGCTTTTCACTCGATTGTAATAACAGTGTTTAGGGAAGGTAGGTCAATGGGCGATTGAAGAGAAAATGATTAATAATCGTCTACTAATTAAGGTCTTGTCCTGCCTTGGAGCGTCCGATACTTAATTCCTTATTCAATATCCCTTCACTCGTATACAGTTACAGCTATACGGCTTGTCTGGCTTGGTTGGATCTCTCCTCCAACCCCCTGGGACAGGGAAGTAACAGGGTCTGATACAATCCAACATTTCCGTCCTATTTAGATTTGGATCCTGATCATTATAGTAGTTTGTTTGATTCAGATACTGTTTTAAGTTTGAATACGCGCGTATTTATCCTTAAACAGTGAAACAAGTGTAAACCAATGTAATCAGGAGGGTCAAACATATTTAATCAATCAACTTCGATTGATTCTTTTCTTAACTGTTATTTAATTGGTTTGATTTTACCGCCCATTAACGATCTGTATTATATGTTGTTGGTTACTTCTACCAGCTGTATTTTCGGTATTTTGAAATCTGAAAATGTGATGTGTTCATTAGTGAAGACCAACTGTAATGCATTTGAGACCATTTTATATAGAGATCAGTCAGCGCATTTGAGCAGCCTGATCTTGCACTGATCTTTTCGCCAATTATTCATAGAAGGTTAAAAGAGATATTTTCTATTGTGATCCTTTAATATGGACGTGCAGGCAGGTGTTGTTACAAACATATAACAATAACGATAGGCTTGGTATTTCCTTGAGTTCAGATAATGTTAAAAGATGGTGATTGTCTTTGACATAAAAAAATGTTGATGTTTTTCAGGATAACATCAGGAAATAAGTTGAATAAAATCCTTTTTGCAATTCACACGAAAATAATCATCTTACATGTGTGTTACTTTTGTGTTATGTCACAGAATACCACATTTATGTTACCCCATATAAAACCACATTTGTGTAATGTCACAGAATACCACATTTGTGTAATGTCACAGAATACCTCATTTGTGTAATGTCACAGAATACCACATTTGTGTAATGCCATAGGAAACCACATGCGTGTAATGCCATAGAAAACCACATGTGTATAATGCCATAGAATAACACATTTGTGTTATGTCACAGAATACCACATTTGTGTAATGTCACAGAATACCACATTTGTGTTATACCACAGAAGACCACATTTGTGTTATGTCATAGAAGACCACATTTGTGTTATGCCATAGAAAACCACATTTGTGTAATGTCACAGAACACCACAGTTGTGTTATGTCACAGAAAACCACATTTGTGTTATGCCATAGAAAACCACATGTGTGTTATGTCACAGAACACCACATTTGTGTTATGCCATAGAAAACCACATTGGTGTTATGCCAAAGAAAACCACATGTGTGTTATGCCATAGAAAACCACATTTGTGTAATGCCACAGAAAACCACATGTGTATAATGCCACAGAAAACCACATGTGTATAATGCCACAGAAAACCACATGTGTGTTATGCCATAGAAAACCACATGTGTGTCATGTCACAGAACACCACATTTGTGTTATGCCTTAGAAAACCACATTGGTGTTATGCCATAGAAAACCACATTGGTGTTATGCCATAGAAAACCACATTTGTGTAATGCCACAGAAAACCACATGTGTATAATGCCACAGAAAACCACATGTGTATAAATAATGCCACAGAAAACCACATGTGTGTAACGCCAAAGAAAACCACACGTGTGTTATGTCATAGAAAACCCCATTTCTGTAATACCACAGAATACTACATGTATGTTACCCCACATAAAACCACATTTGTGTAATGTCAAAGAAAACCACATTTGTGTAATGTCACAGAATACCACATTTATGTTACCCCACATAAAACCACATTTGTGTAATGTCACATAAAACCACATTTGTGTAATGTCACAGAATACCACATTTTTGTTACCCCACATAAAACCACATTTGTGTAATGTCACAGAAAACCACATTTGTGTAATGTCAGAGAAAACCACATTTGTGTAATGTCACAGAATACCACATTTATGTTACCCCACATAAAACCACATTTGTGTAATGTCACAGAAAACCACATTTGTGTAATGTCACAGAATCCCAAATTTGTGTAATGTCACAGGAAACCACATTTGTGTAATGTCACAGAATCCCACATTTGTGTAATGTCACAGAATCCCACATTTGTGTAATGTCACAGAATCCCATATTTGTGTAATGTCACAGGATATCACATTTGTGTAATGTCACAGAATCCCACATGTGTGTAATGTCACAGAAAACCACATTTGTGTAATGTCACAGAATACCTCATGTGTGTAATGTCACAGAATACCACATTTGTGTAATGCCATAGGAAACCACATGTGTGTAATGCCATAGAAAACCACATGTGTATAATGCCATAGAATAACACATTTGTGTTATGCCACAGAATACAACATTTGTGTAATGTCACAGAAAACCACATTTGTGTAATGTCACAGAATCCCACATTTGTGTAATCCCATATTTGTGTAATGTCACAGAATACCACATTTGTGTAATGTCACAGAATCCCACATGTGTGTAATGTCACAGAAAACCACATTTGTGTTATGTCACAGAATACCTCATGTGTGTAATGTCACAGAATACCACATTTGTGTAATGCCATAGGAAACCACATGTGTGTAATGCCATAGAAAACCACATGTGTGTAATGTCACAGAATACCACATTTTTGTTACCCCACATAAAACCACATTTGTGTAATGTCACAGAAAACCACATTTGTGTAATGTCACAGAATACCACATTTATGTTACCCCACATAAAACCACATTTGTGTAATGTCACAGAAAACCACATGTGTGTAATGTCACAGAATCCCAAATTTGTGTAATGTCACGGAAAACCACATTTGTGTAATGTCACAGAATCCCACATTTGTGTAATGTCACAGAATCCCACATTTGTGTAATGTCACAGAATCCCATATTTGTGTAATGTCACAGAATATCACATTTGTGTAATGTCACAGAATCCCACATGTGTGTAATGTCACAGAAAACCACATTTGTGTAATGTCACAGAATACCTCATGTGTGTAATGTCACAGAAAACCACATTTGTGTAATGCCATAGGAAACCACATGTGTGTAATGCCATAGAAAACCACATGTGTATAATGCCATAGAATAACACATTTGTGTTATGCCACAGAATACAACATTTGTGTAATGTCACAGAAAACCACATTATGTAATGTCACAGAATCCCACATTTGTGTAATCCCATATTTGTGTAATGTCACAGAATACCACATTTGTGTAATGTCACAGAATCCCACATGTGTGTAATGTCACAGAAAACCACATCTGTGTAATGTCACAGAATACCTCATGTGTGTAATGTCACAGAATACCACATTTGTGTAATGCCATAGGAAACCACATGTGTGTAATGCCATAGAAAACCACATGTGTATAATGCCATAGAATAACACATTTGTGTTATGCCACAGAATACAACATTTGTGTAATGTCACAGAATACCACATTTGTGTAATGTCACAGAATACCACATTTGTGTTATACCACAGAAGACCACATTTGTGTTATGTCATAGAAGACCACATTTGTGTTATGCCATAGAAAACCACATGTGTGTTCTGTCACAGAACTACATATTTGTGTTATGCCATAGAAAACCACATTTGTGTTATGCCATAGAAAACCACATTTGTGTTATGTCACAGAAAACCACATTTGTGTTATGCCATAGAAAACCACACTTGTGTTATGTCACAGAACACCACATTTGTGTTATGCCATAGAAAACCACATTTGTGATATGCAACAGAAAACCACATTTGTGTTATGCAACAGAATACTACATTTGTGTTATGCCATAGAAAACCACAAGTGTGTAATGCCACAGAAAACCACATGTGTATAATGCTACAAAAAACCACATGTGTATAATGCCACAGAAAACCACATGTGTGTAACGCCAAAGAAAACCACATGTGTGTTATGTCATAGAAAACCCCATTTGTGTAATACCACAGAATACTACATTTATGTTACCCCACATAAAACCAAATTTGTGTAATGTCAAAGAATACCACATTTATGTTACCCCACATAAAACCACATTTGTGTAATGTCACATAAAACCACATTTGTGTAATGTCACAGAAAACCACATGTGTGTAATGTCACAGAATCCCAACTTAGTGTAATGTCACAGAAAACCACATTTGTGTAGTGTCACAGAATACCACATTTGTGTAATGTCACAGAATCCCATATTTGTGTAATGTCACAGAAAACCACACTTGTGTTATGCCACAGAATACCACATTTGTGTTATGCCAAAGAATACAACATTTGTGTAATGTCAGAGAAAACCGCATTTGTGTAATGTTACAGAAAACCGCATTTGTGTAATGTCACAGAACCACATTTGTGTTATACCGTAGAATACCACATTTGTGTTATGCCACAGAATACAATATTTGTGTAATGTCACAGAAGACCACATTTGTGTTATGCCATAGAAAACCACTTTTGTGTTATGTCATAGAAACCAAATTTGTGTTATGCAATAGAAAACCACATTTGTGTTATGTCATAGAAAACCAAATTTGTGTTATGCAACATAAAACCACATTTGTGTTATTCCACAGACAACCACTTTTGTGTTATGCCATAGAAAACTACAATTGCGTTATGCCATAGGAAATCACATTTGTGTTATGCCATAGAAAACCACATTTGTGTTATGTCATAGAAAAACCACATTTGTGTAATGCCATAGAAAACTAAATTTGCGTTATGCAACAGAAAACCACATTTGTGTTATGCCATAGAAAACCACATGTGTGTAATGCCATAGAAAACCACTTTTGTGTTATGCAATAGAAAACTACATATTTGTTATGCCATAGAAAACCACATTTGTGTAATGTCATACAAAACCACATTTGTGTAATGCCATAGAAAACTAAATTTGCGTTATGCAACAGAAAACCACATTTGTGTTATGCCATAGAAAAACACATTTGTGTTATTCCATAGAAAACCACATTTGTGTTATGCAACAGAAAACCACATTTGTGTTATGACATAGAAAACCACATTTGTGTAATGTCATCGAAAACCACATTTGCGTTATGCAAAAGAAAACCACATTTGTGTTATGCCATAGAAAACCACATGTATATAATGCCATAGAAAACCACATTAGCGTTATGCTACAGAAAACTACATTTGTGTAATGCCATAAAAAAAACACATTTGTGTTATGCCATAGAAAACCACATGTGTGTTATACCACAGAAAACCACATTAGTATTATGTCATAGAAAACCATATTTGTGTCATGCCTTAGAAAACCACATTTGCGTTTTGCCATAGAAAAGAAGACCACATTTGTGTTATGCCACAGAATACCACATGCGTGTTATGTCATAGAAAACCACATTTATGTAATGCCATAGAAAACCACATTTGCGTTATGCCATAGAAAACCACATGTGTGTATGCCACAAACAACCAGTTTTGTGTTATGCCATAGAAAACCACATGTGAATATTGCCACAGAAAACCACATGTGTATAATTCCATAGAAAACCACATATGTGTTATACCACAGACAACCACTTTCG
This sequence comes from Serripes groenlandicus, assembly GCA_031761405.1. Classification (NCBI taxonomy): domain Eukaryota; kingdom Metazoa; phylum Mollusca; class Bivalvia; order Cardiida; family Cardiidae; genus Serripes; species Serripes groenlandicus. The sequence goes on from JASEVX010000039.1 coordinate 738,536, forward strand.
TGTTATGCCTAAGAAAACCACAGTTGTGTTATGCCACAGAAAACCACACGTGTATAATGCCTTAGAAAACCAAATTTGCGTTATGCCATAGAAAACCACATTTGTGTTATGCCATAGAAAACCACATGTGTGTAATGCCATAGAAAACCACTTTTGTGTTATGCAATAGAAAACCACATTTGTGTTATAACACAGAAGACCACATTTGTGTTATGCCATAGAAAAACCACATTTGTGTTATGCCATAGAAAACCACATTTGTGTTATGCCATAGAAAACCACATTTGTGTTATGCCACAGAAAACCACATGTGTGTAATGCCGCTTCAAAAAACTACTTTTGTGTTATGCCACAGAAAACCAAATTTGCGAGAGGTAAATAAATACTCGGTTGAGTTTATAATTCGGGGTCCTTATTCATCTGCGTACAGACTATGAAGACTCAAACGAGCCTACGTACAATCTGACCAGCGTCTTCACCCAACGCATATAGGTTATATAGGCCTCACAGCATTTCCTTAACAAACACTAGAAGTATGGCCCCTGTAGTTGTATGCTGTGTTTAAATGATGTCAAATCGGAGTGTGACAAACCCAATTCTGATGCAGACGACTTTGAAGACGTAGGAATACAAACGGTACTCTCTATAAATGGAAAAACATCTTTTGAAAACGTAGGCAAAAATATAGAAACTCTATATAAATGATTTTTCGGAGATAGCTGATTAACCTCAGTTTTGACCTAGATGTTAAACAAATGATCTAGACTGTGGACCAATCAAATGTTGTATTTAATGAAAAATGTCAAAGAAATAAAGGAAATGAAACGTTTTGATTGGTTCATAGTTAAGTTGGCGTTACTACAAGAGGCACTAATAAGGTGAAGTTTTAAAATGAAATGTTCTGCATACTAGCCTTTAATTGCTTTCCTTAAGCAATAAATTTCATTGAAAAAAATCAGTGAAAACGTATGAAATATAATATTTAAGAGCAAAATATTAATTATTTTTTAAACATGATTTTTAGTTATTATCGTCAATTAAAACTTATACACCTCTTGAGAGCCTCGCGTAATCTCCAGTCATGTGACGTATTCTCGGCCTTGAATGCGCATGTTCCATTACTTAGTGTTTTCTCATATTGATCGCCGTTTATCTATTTTAAGATATTTCTTGTTTCTTTTTAAATAGAGTTCTAAACATTGTGGCTAGTAATGAGCAATTTCTCATTTTGCATAACCGTTTTCAAAAGTCGGCTGCTTCAGACACGTTGTTAAGCGTCTGTATGTGGGAAAGGGGGTTAACCCCAAAATCACTTGACGCGGTCCATTTTCATTGGAGTGTTAAATGAGACATTCCACGAGAAAAAAAAGCCATAATGGGTTATGCGTAATATATCGATCCGGATACAGTCCACGCAAGCTAATCCGGGCCGACACATTCCGTCTCAGGGGAACAGAGGTATAGCGTTATGATTCCTGAAACAGAAAATCTTAGTCTTCGTCCAATAGTGTAGATTCTGATTAACGGCCGCTTTTTGTGAGGAATTTCCAACGAGGCGTTTGATGCTTTCGCTATACTATATAACTATTAGTTGATAAACAAGCGTAAGGAACAAAAAGAGTTTGATATCGATTCATAAAAAGCTCGGCAACGTTTTTGATGTTTGTGACCTATTAAAATGTTCATTGCTTCTTTTAGTGATCGTTACCAATGCTTATTAGAGCTGTTGACGACAATTCCGTTTTAAAGAACAGGAATATGTGATTCTTTAACTTATATAATTTTGAGCCTTCGTGGTGGTTTCTGACACTAATTGCCAAACAGTACAAAGCCAGATTGAGCTCTATGTACACGCATGTTGGTCTGAATCTACACTGTCGCGAGTATATGAAACTTTTTTTATAACTGTATCTTTCCGAATTATATTTGTCCTGCATTTCCGAAATAATGTTTTTGAGCCAGCTGAGTAGAAGTAGTTTTTGCGTTCGCTTGTCGTTTTAGTCCACATTATCTGGGCTCAATTGGCTTGTTGAAATATGTATAGCAACATCCTACGCACAATCAGAGCGGGTAGTTTTGTTTTAATGCCCAGAGGACCGAGATATCGGGGAGTTTTAATGTAAAATCATGTTACCTGATTCACGTTACAGAACTATATTTAAATTACTAGTAAGTTGTTGTTGAAAGTTGACCTTCAGTTTAATGTAAAACAACAGTTTTAATCAGGTACAAATGATTTATACTTTGAAAACATCCGGGTAATAAATGTTGTAAATCTCTAAAAAATGAAAGCAAAATTCTCAAATAGAGTTGAAAACATTGTGGCAAAAGGGGAAATTGCTCATTTGTAAGAGCAATGTCTCATTTGACCTCAATGTTTTTAAAAGTCAACTGCTTTAGGCGCGTCATAAAGCGTCTGTCTTTTAAAATGACCAATATGCAAGTATGCATATATTCAGTTTTACCAAATTTCCTGTTCGATGAAAAATGGAGAGGTCCAATTTACAACATGGGAGTTTCTACTTTGTGAAATTCGACAATGATAGATTTAGAAAAAACTTGTCAAGCTTTGCATTCTGAAGAGTCCATAGCCTTTTGTATTGTATATATGAGAAAACCAACATTATGGACTCTGCGTTATTTATTGACCAAGATTAGTCAGTGCAGTCCGTGCAGGCTAATCCGGACGACACATTCCGTCTCAGGGGTATATAGATATAGAGTAATGATTCCTGAAACAGGAAATCCACAGGAGGCGAAAAGTGTCTGTACGGGTAAGCCTGCGCGGCTGATCCAGGTCGATACTTTACAATGTATACAATGTTTGTTTTCTCGTGAAACGGCTCATATCAAAATAGAACTATGAATGTAAGCAGCCAATAGTATTTTATAGAGCCTGATCAGACGGCACAGATGCTCAGGCTGATCTGAGTCTATACTGGTGGTGTCACGGGCTTCCTAAGATCAGTTAAAGGAATCAAGGGGGTAAGATGGGTTTTTTGCAGCTCTTTTCCCCACAATATCTCTCTTATGATCCAACTAAACCCTATGTTGTAGGTACTCAAAAGAATCGTCTCATTGAGACGATTCTTTTGAGTACCCACAACATAGGGTTAGCGGATAAAAAAAAAAAGGATATTTTAGAACAAGCAAAACGATCCTTATCTAGAGCGCTAAGTAATGTTTCATTATTTGATATAACAATGGCTCTTCACATTGACCTTTCATAAATGTAATGTAACAAAAGCAGTGAGCATGCAGAGTAGCTAATAAAAGAACACATTTTAATTGTGCATGCGTGCCTTTGTATACCCGTTGCTGTCATTGATCGTTAAGCCATTAAGGTATGGAAAGTTGATACATTAGTGTATTTATTTAAGCTGCTATATTTGTCCTCTGTTCGATTTTCGCACAGCGTCATAGTGGTGTTCCGAGCACAAACAGACGTACCATGGATGAGAAAATCCGCGTCAGGAGTAAAGCTGTTTTTATTAAATATATGAAGTTAACCCTTTCCCTCATACGACAATTCTGCAGCAGACGGCTTCAAACGTATTTTGTCAAAAAATAGAAAATCTCCATAATTGAACGGATAACCTATGACAAAAAGTGGAAAACAATGTGGCAAAAGGAGAAATTGCACGTTTTGAGCAATTTCTTCTTTTGTCGCCATGTTTTCAAAAAGCCGTCTGCTGCAGAGGCGTCAGAAAGCGTCTATATGAGAGAAAGGGTTAAGTACATTGAAGACTCAAGAAAGCCCGTGCTTCTTTCCGCAAAGTCACTCCAGGGCGTTCACTGTCCGTCTTCATGTAATTTAATCTTAAGTGCAGCACAATTAGTTGTCTGCGAATTTACCATTAAAAACATGAACATGACCCCCAACGAAGAGTCGATGACGCGGCTCATATATGCAGGTATTCGAACAGTGAAAGTTCTGGTAGTCTTCAATGTTTGGATATGTGCCGTTCCACAAGAAAACCAACATTATGGAGACTGCGTAATGTATCGAGCAAGATCAGCCTGCGCAGTCCGCATTGATTCCTGAAACAGAAAATCCACAGGAGGCGAAAAGTGTTTGTCCGGGTTAGCCTGCACGGCATGCTTTGGCTGATCCGGGTCGATACATTACAATGTTGGTTTATCTATTATCATCTGACGCGGTGGACGTCTCTTTACACCATTCAGGTGGTTTCTTTACACCGTTCACGTGGTCTCTTTACACCATGCACGTGGTCTCTTTACACCATTCACGTGGTTTTCTTTACACCATTCAGGTGGTCTCTTTACACCGTTCAGTTGGTCTCTTTACACCATTCACGTGGTCTCTTTACACCATTCATGTGGTCTCTTTACACCATTCACGTGTTCTCTTAACACCATTCACGTGGTCTCTTTACACCATTCACGTGGTATCTTTACACCATTCATGTGTTCTCTTAACACCATTCACGTGGTCTCTTTACACCATTCATGTGGTCTCTTTACACCATTCACGTGTTCTCTTAACACCATTCACGTGGTATCTTTACACCATTCATGTGTTCTCTTTACACCATTCATGTGGTCTCTTTACACCATTCACATGTTCTCTTAACACCATTCATGTGGTCTCTTTACACCATTCATGTGGTCTCTTCACACCATTCACATGTTCTCTTAACACCATTCACGTGGTCTCTTTACACCATTCATGTTGTCTCTTTACACCATTCACGTGGTTTTCTTTACACCATTCACGTGGTCTCTTTACACAATTAACGTGGTCTCTGTACACCATTCACGTGGTCTCTTTACACAATTAACGTGGTCTCTTTACACCATTCACGTGGTCTCTTGACACAATTAACGTAGTCTCTTTACACCATTCACGTGGTCTCTTTTCACAATTAACGTAGTCTCTTTACACTATTCATGTGGACTCTTTACACCATGCATGTGGACTATTTACACCATTCACGTGGTCTTTTTACACTATTCACGTGGTCTCTTTACACCATTCATGTGGACTCTTTACACCATTCACATGGTCTCTTAACGCCATTCACGTGGTCCCTTTACACCATTCACGTGGTCTCTTTACACCATTCATGTCGACTATTTACACCATTCACGTGATTAAGTGTTGAATAGGTATGCATTATGAACTATTGTCCGTATAGATAGATTTTAAATTTCTTAATTCCGAATACAATGCTTAAACATTCACGCTCAGTGTCTGAGTAGTTCCTTTCCCGTTTAAGCAACTGTTTACAAGAATATATGCAATGGGCGAAACCCCGTTTTCAAAATGCTGTAATAATGCTGCACCTATACCACTGCCGGAGGCATTTGGCCTGAAAAATGAACGTTCAGCAAACTCTGGCAACCTAATACTCGACCTTTGAGTAAGCTGCATATTAAGTGATAGAATGCTCGATTGAGTGTTTCGAGGGCTTGGCGTGAAACGGTTGTAACTAAAAACCTATTTTGAAAACCCTGGTTTAGGGCCAATTTTGACCCCTTTGTAAACGATGCAAATTTAGGTGCCATTGCTCAGAACGAGCAATGGTACCTAAATTTCCATTGTTTACCAAGAAAATTAGTTAAACGCTTATAAAGACTTTATGGCGAGGTGATTAACCTTGGTAAAAAATTACCAATTATAGTTACAACCGTTTCACGCCAAGTCCTCAATTCGGTGTTTTACGTCTCTTTCGAGTTTTTTCAGTTATATCACATCGTTTCCTGGGTAAGTTACCAGTACTTCCAGTTCATTTATCCTGACAACAGTCAGTCAGTCGTTATGCTAACCCCACAACCCTGAGCGGCAATGAGGGCAGCCATTACTACAGTATTTTTTAAGTGTTTGTAAAAAAATCTCTCGCGCTCTGGATACCGCGCTACCCTATTATGCAGACCTTTCTCATGTCAGATCCGTCAACGGTGATGCTATTTCCGCAAATGACGGTCATTGTTCTTCGCCTGAGGCTTAAGTGATACTTGTTGAACTTGATGGCGAACAACCAAGATCACGATCAGATTATGCGAAGGCGCAGGTTGTTCTTGATCTTTGATGGTCGCAAAATACCTTTCGAGATTTTTCAGTTATACCACAGCTTTTCCTGGGTAAGTAAACACTACTTCTAGTCCATTTATCCTTACAACAGTCAGTCAGTCGTTGTGCTAACCTCGCAACCATGAGCGCCAACCAGGGCAGCAGCCATCACTTCCCTTTTTAAAGTATTTTTTTAAATGTTTGTAACAAACTCTCGCGCTCTGGACACCGCGCTACCCTTGTATGCAGACCTTTCTCATGTCAGGTCAGGCAACGGTGATGCTATTTCCGCAAATGACGGTCATTATTCTTCGCCAGAGGTTTAAACCCGTTCCCTCATACAACAATTCTACAGCAGAGAACTTTGAAAGTATTTTGTCAAAAAATAGAAAATCTCTATAATTGAATGGATAACCTATGACAAAGAGTGGAAAACATTGTGGCAAAAGGAGAAATTGCTCGTTTTGAGCAATTTCTTCCTTTGTCACTATGTTTTCAAAGAGCCGTCTGCTGCAGATGCGTCAGAAAGCGTCTACATAAGAGAAAGGGTTAAAGTGACGCTAGTTGAACTTGGTGACGAACAACCAAGATCACGATCATATTACGTGAAGGCGCAGGCTGTTCTTGATGTTTGATGGTCGCAAAATACCTAGGGTCGATTATCGCATGACGTTACTGAAATTAGCGTTTTGTCACGCTTCATAACAGAATATGCTATGATTGAATAAGAGATGTTCCGAACCCATTTAGAATTTTTAGATACAACACAATCACATATTACAATACATTGATTAATTTCGTTGAAATCGGGAATTGAGTGGGCTTTTTGTTGAGTTATCGATAGATCGAAGATATAATCAGTTTATCTGCTGTCACACTAATTTGAGAAACGTTCCGGGTTTTTTTTCCTTCTATTTCTAAGACAACTCCCTTTAACTATGTATGATCTACATTCGACACGGATGAATATGTCGTTAGTTACTGTTATCAGGAACGTATATATAATAAATAGGCAACTCCCCTTGTACACCTGGGCTATCTGGGTGAGATATCACTGCACATTTTGTAACAAATAAAACACTGAAAACAAATATGACACATATACATTTAACCATTTCCCTCATACGACAATTCTGCAGCAGACGACTTCAAACATATTTTGTCAAAAAATAGAAAATCTCTATAATTGAACGGATAACCTATGACTAAAAGTGGAAAACATTGTGGCAATTTCTTCTTTTGTCACTATGTTTTCAAAAAGCCGTCTGCTGCAGAGGCGTCAGGAAGCGTCTATATGAGGGAAAGGGTAACACATATACATTCTGAAATATGAAGCTTTCCAACTGAAATACTTGAATTACAAAAAGGAAATTTCGATTTTTAATAATACGTTGTTTAACATATCCAGGTATTGTGATTTGGTTATTTTAACAATATCGTCCTTAAAATAAATAGACTGACATTATGAAAAAGGATCAAAGATTATCAAAAAAGTTTTTTGTTTTCAATCGTCCAGATCCAGATCAGTCCGCGCCTCCGCACAGTATGATTAGGATCTGTCTTGTTCTCCATCTAGTCGTATGTTCACCATTGGATTCCTTAACCCTTCCCCACATGCAACCAATCTGCAGCAGACGACTTTGAAATCCTATTGGCAAACATGAGAAAACAATCTATAAATGAAAGTATAATTATTAAATAGAGTTTAAATCATTGTGGTAAATGGAGAAATTGCTCAGTATGGGCAATTTCTCCATTTTCAACAATTATTTCAAAAACCGTCTGCTGCAGATGCGTCAGAAAGCGTATGTATGTGGAGAAAAGGTTAAGAGATGGATAATGACTAAAACGGACCATACGACTACCCAATCAAAACGTTAGTATTGCAATCATCTTCCAACCATTCCGAATATCATTTTTGCATGGCGTGGTTTTTATCAAAACGAAGAGCTTTAGGCAAAAATGTGTGTATTATTACGTTTTATTATTTCAACCATTCAAATTGATTGTTACGGATATTAACCAAAGTCTATATATGTGGACTATTTTAAATCGCATAACATAACCGGTTAACTATGTCATATCCAGATTTTGGTTACTCCCTAGGTCTGATTCGCAATAAGCCGAACATGTCCGATTTCGTACATCTTTTAAATCTTTTAGCGACGAATTTCCAAAACTAAACGGACGAATCTATTTTTCATTTAACAAGAGCTTTGGAAAATTTTAATAACTGAATGGCACAACAGCTATTTAATTTTTAATTCGTTCAGCGCCGATGGCAATATTGACGTTTTTGCAAACAATTTAGATTCAGGTGAGACAGCTCTTAAAGAAGCTGTCTCATCTGAAATCAGCATTGTGCCATTCAGTTATTAAAATTTCCAAAGCTCTTCAGAGCTGTCTCACCTGAATCTAAATTGTCTGTAAAAACGTAAATATTGCCATCGGCGCTGAACGAATTATTAAAGGGACTGAACACCATAATGGTCCAAAATCTTTATATTTTATACTTATTCTAATTAATCCAAAATACGTCGATATATATATGTAACGGAAGGTCGTACAAGTCTTGTTTTTCATTATTTCATAGGAAATAAGCAGTTAAAACAAACGTTCGCTCCGTGTTTTCCCGTTCAAAAATACCGTGGAATTTCCTCTTGCTCATTTGAATTTGTGGATTCAATTCGGCATTCTCTAACACTATCGACTCATTACATTCATGTATGCGTGAGTGTAAGGAACGACAACTCTGCGAAGGAGATTGTCAATTCGGTTGTAGTGATCACGTGATAAATATACAGCGATATTTTTAGATTTACTGGGTTCCTAACCCAGTAGATTTTACAATGCAAAATAACGAAAAATCTTCGCAATATTAATAGTGTGCAAAAACATCAAGGTAATAGCAATTTCTAACAATTCTCTTTTTTTATTTTGCTTTTTTCTCATATGGATCCAGTCCCTTTAAAGATAAATAGATGTTAATCAGTTGTCCTAGCATGACAGCTCGGCAACTCTGATGAGCAAGGCCATGATCATCGGTCAAAATAGCGATCGATTGATCATCACATGATGTATAATTAACTCGGGAGTTCTATTCAAATGTTCAATATAACTTCTACGGCTATAGAACCGTTTGAACCGTTATATTAATTCAATTTCATGCCCGATGCAGATTCAAATTAAGACCCCACTGAGAATTGTATCCATGTGTATATTCCTACTAATAATTTAATAAACACTTGCAGCTTCGTCTGAGGTATCACACAGTAAAAACGGAATCGTGCGACCTTGAAAGAAAATAGAGACCAAAACAATTGATTGATTTTGTTGGTGTTTTACGCTACTTTCAACATTTTTGCAGTTATATCACGGCATGTCCTGGATAAGTTACCCGAACTACCGTTCTATTATCCTGACACAAGCCAGTCAGCCGTAATGCTAACCCCTCGTACCTGAGCCTTTACTTCCATTTGTTTAAGTATTTGGTACGACCCGGCTAGGGATCGAACCCACGACCTCTAGGCGGAAGCTCCACTACTACACCACCGAGGCTGTACCAGCATCCTGTTAGGATGGCGGATAGCAGAAAAACCAATCTACACGTACCCCCAATTTATCTAAACTATATAGCTCATGTTTATGACTTCAGCTGATACAGACGTACTTTGAGAACATTGTATGAAGCGGAGAAATTGGTCAACATGATACTTTCTCATAATGTTTTATTTATTTCTCATGTGCTTTTTGTCTTAAGAAGACGGGTCTCTATATATCATATGAGCCACCCAGCGAAAAACCAACATTATTATGGTCTCTGCGTAATGTATCGACCCTGATCAGCCTGCGCAGTCCGCGCAGGCTAATCCGAGCCGATACATTCCGTATCAGGAGTATAGAGGTATAGACTAATGATTCCTTAGACAGAAAATCCACAGAAGGCGACACTTGTCTGTCCGGGTTAGCCTGCGCGGCATGCTTAGGCTCATCCGGGTCGATGCTTTACGCAGAGTCCATCATACGGACGGATTTTGACCCATATGTGGCAGACGCATGCTGAAACCTTTGTGACAAACGGAGAAATCTCAACAATGTTTTAAACTCTGTTATATAGTTTCACTTTCGAATAAAGAGAATTTCAATAGTTACAAGAAGTCTTCCGCTGCTGATTTTTTTTTTTCAGCCGCTTCTAGCTCAAATTAGCCAACGGCAGTCCTTAAAACAACTTCGTTTGCCAAAAAATGCTTGTACATCTTCCCCGGACTGCATGGAATATGTGTTAATTCTTTGGTAAATATGTATAGGATGCAATGGAACTGTTTTACTTGATCATTTTAGGTATTTTGACATTGTGTGAAAGTGAAAATAGAGCATGTGAAAACCCAGTTTCAGCCTAGCTCGATTGTTTTTCAAAATGACGTCACTGAGCGAGTTCTTTCTTGCATAATGCATGACAATCTTCCATTGTGTACCTTAATTCTTTCTTTCTCTCTATTTATTATTTTTCTATTATTCTAAATTTGTTTCTGATATTGTTTTAATTATATAGTATAAGCCTTTCGTTGCCCTATGATCACTATGTATACTTTATTGTAGAGATGTCTTTTATGTATTATGTACAAACTCTGTGTCTTAATAAAATGAGCCGTCCCGCGAGAAAACAAACATTGTCGATTCTGCGCAATGTATCGATCCGGATTGGCCTAAGCATGCCGGGCAGGCTAACCCGGACAGACACGTTTCGCCTCCTGTGGATTTTCTGTTTCGGGAATCATTATGTTATACATCTATCACCCTGAGACGGAATGTGACGGCCCGGGTTAGCCTGCTGATCTGGGTCGATACATTACGCCGAGACCACACTGTTGGTTTTCTCGTGGGGCTGATCAAATATTGTATTGTATTGTATTGTATTGGTACATGTATGCATAACATATGTGCGGAGGGTGTGGACTGTGGTGAGACTGCAGGTGTGGACAAAACACCCAGAGCCAACTCATTTAAATTGCCTTATTAACGAGTAATATTGTGTTATCTGATTGATTGATTGATTGATTTATTGATTGATTGATTGATTGATTGATTGGGGTTTAACGCCGTTTTCAACAATGTTTCAGTCATATCACGGCGGCCAGTCCAACTACACATGTGTTGCCTGGCTTTCTCACACAGTACTCCACACACGATTCATTCCAAGCAACTGGCTGCTTTTCTACATAGACTGTCAGCCTATGGGTGAAAGACAAATGACGCTTGTTACAGTGACTTTTGTCTAACGTCGGATATAATGCAAGCAGTGCTTAGGTTCGAACTCAAAACCCCTGAATTGACAGCTCGCGTACCGACTGAGCAACCGGGGCTCGGCGTTTTTGTAGAGGCGTAGTAAAGTTATTATGTGTTACGATTTCATTGATTCTGTATTGCCTACATAACTTAATAATAACAGGTACCATGTGACTTTATGTGTTACTAAGGTGACTAATGGTGACTAATAGGTCCAATGGGCCGGCTTCGGTTATTTTGTATAAATTGTGTCATCTTAAAGGTCCATGGGGCCGGCTTCGATTATTTTGTATAAATTGTGTCATCTTAAAGATCCAATGGGCCGGCTTCGGTTATTTTGTATAAATTGTGTCATTCATATTTGTAAAGTAACATACGTTTATAAACAAGTTCTTATCTTATACATATAAACCTATAATTATATAAGGAAATCGAACGCATTAAAATAAAAAACAATTCCTATTTCTCCTTTGCAGACGTATTGTGAAAAGCATTGTGGAAAAGGATGGAGGCTTGCTCAAAGGGAACAATATCTTCTTTCTTTTTTAATAATTTAATAATTAAATAATTTAATAATTTAAATAATTTAATAATTTAATAATGTAATCATCTGTTAGTTGTGTCCTTAGACTTTACCTGAACTGATATGTTAGTGTCATCTGCTAACACATCTCATATCTGGAAAATAGACGATTTACTTGGATACAGAGTCGAAATAGTGTGGAAAAACCTGTCATACTATGTGACACCTATTTTCGGCATCACAAGCCTGTCATACTATGTGACACCTATTTTCCTGCATCACCAACCTGTCAGACTATGTGACACATATATTTTACTGCATCCCCAACCTATCAAACTATGTGACACATATTTTCCTGCATCACCAACCTTTCAGACTATGTGACACCTATTTTCCTGCACTAAAAACCTGTCAGACTATGTGACACCTATTTTCAGCATCACCAACCTGCAAGTATATGTGACACCTATTTTCTGCATCACCAAATTGCAAGACTATTTGACACCTATGTGTTGTCTCGTCAACCTGTCAGACTATGTGACACCTATGTTCAGCATCATCAACCTGAAAGACTATGTGACACTTATTTTCTGCATCACCAAACTGAAAGACTATGTTACACCTATTTTCCTGCATCACAAACCTGTCAAACCTTATGAACCAACTTGTAAGACTCCTGTTTTTAAAACATAATGTTTCATAAGTCATCTACTACATAGGGAATCAAATGCTTACTGTATTAGGATAACATGACTGACAACATACCAGTTACACAAAACAATAATAGGGAGCCCTTCCACAAGAAAACCAACATTGTTGCTAACACTGACAGACACTTTTCGCCTTCTGTGGATTTTCTGTTTCAGGAATCATTACTCTATATAATACCTCTATCCCCGTAAGACGGAATGTGTCGACCCAGGTTAGCCTGCGCGGATTGCGCTGTCTGATCTGGGTCGATACACACAGATCATAATATTGGTTTTTCGTCGGACGGTTCATATGTTTGATTCCAAAATACCAAAAATCTGCAGTAGACAGGGGCGTCGCTTCCTTTAGGCACTGTAGGCACATGCCTACACATTTATCTCAAAATGCCCCAAAATGCAGCTGTGGCGATTTAGTGTTTTAAACATTTTGTCCGGACCCCCCTAGATCAACGGGGCCTACACATTGTTTATTGCCAAGCTACTCCCCTGGTAGATTATGGAACACCATATTGATTTTATTATTGAAAATATTTGGTGGAAACAGTCTGATAAAACGTGAAATTACTCGTGATGAGCAATTTCTCAGTTAGCAGCTTTGGTTTTCGAAAAGTCACAAGTCGTTTGCTGTATATGGGATAGGGAGATATACACTCCCACCGCAGATACAAACTATAACTATCACTGAAGATGATAAATACCCCCTAAACAGCACCTTGACCTACACCATAACTTAATAAGTAAAAGGGCCATTACTCTGTGAAATAACATGCAATTGTAACCCCTTTAGGATATGCACATCTCCTCTTGGTATAGAAGCTTCATGTAAAATGTTATTGAATTCCACCAAGTGGTTTGTAAGAAATAGGCCGGACAAAATATGGCTGACTTAATAAGTAAAAGGGCCATAACCGACCGACAGACAGACAGACAGACAGACAAACCGACACAGTGACTCCTATATACCCCCTCTTCTTCGATGGGAGTATAAAACAAAAAGTACCCCAGATTGAACTTACCGCTTGAATGATGTTTCCACACAAGTTTTGATCGACGTGGAGCTCCTCGGTCCGGTAGTACTGTAATACCGATGAGAATACCCCGGGGTGACGGTCAAAGAAAAATTCCTGTTTGTCGTGGTCCCACGTCTCGTCCGCGTCCCCTAGGACCGAAATCAGGGCCAGGCGCGTGCCGGGAATGTGTTCAAGGGTACTCTTCCAGGTCTCGAACACCTTACCACCGACATTGATTCGCACCCGCTTATCCTCGACCCCTGATTTTTCCTCGTTTATCCTTTTTTTCTTGATAAATTCCATGTCTATGATATGCATCGGTTAAATCCAGTGTTTGTTACTTGAACGTGTTTATCATCCATCGTGTTTATCATCCAACGTGTTTATCATTCAACGTGCTTATCATCCAACGTGTGTATCATGCATCGTGTTTATAATCCATCGTGTCACACATAAAATATCACAGATTTATTTCTCACTTAAAATTCTAGAAGTGTCTCTAACAGACAGACGAGTTTCACGGCGAATTCTTAATGTTTCGAAGATCCTTCATATTAAATGTTTATATGTTATTTAAATCAGGAAGTATCATTCTGTAAAAAAAACTTCCTTGTTATAAACCACAAAATGAACCGCCGGACCTTTCTGATCAATGTAGATCCAGATCACACGAATGATTCAAGAAGACTGATCTCGATCTACATCGGTCGTCATACAATGTGCTACGACTGGAGCGTAACCTCTCGTAAACAACACCTCTTTAGAGAAACAGTTTTGTGTTTCCCCAACTGATGAAAAGTAAATTGAGAAAAATGTACAAACACATTTATATATTCGAAATTCAGTGGGGGGAAAAACAGTAGTTGGAAATGAGAAATTGCTAAATCTGATCGCTTCGGAGGTGTCAAAATGTGTTTCTATCAAGGAAAATAGTAACCTGTATAACGCCGACACCTCTCTACAACAGTTGTGTTTCTATGCAACTGTCCGATGTTGCTCTAGAGAGGTTGTCATGTTTGTTTATAATATATTCCTTTCAATTTCTAAATTGATATCGTAAAGGCGATATAATTTATACTGAAATAAAAGTACTTTCTCGAAAAGTACCGTATTTAAAACAAATGTGTATTGTAAAGTTTCCCCTTATCATATTTTTATAATTAAAATATATATAACTATATTTGTGTTTTAATTCTGAGAAGTACGTTTACCGGACAAGTGGACACTTACAAGAACTCGACATATCTTTTTTTTAAGGTCAATATTTCTAATTTAAGAAGGATGTTTAATAGGGCTTAATTAACTTCATCATAACAAGTACAATTAAAGTAACACTCTCGTTCAAACACAGTGACAATACATCAATGGACACAGATAGACTTTGAAATATATTTCATGTACAGTGGTCTCGATCGAAATTACTCGAAGTCGAGTATTCATCTATTAGCTCGAGAGTCGAAATATCGACGTGTTCGAGTGAGCGGTGGATTTATCTAAATAAATTTTCTTTTTTTCCAGTTATTGTCATTTATACTTAAGTGTATAATATGTAAACAAAACCATTGAGAAAATCCTAGCCAGCGAAAAAGTTTGTTTTATTTGTTTTATTGGGGTTTTACGCCGATTTCAGCATTATTTCAATTATATCACGGCGATAGTTCACTTATTCATGATCCCTTCTTGGTAAACACACCAGTACTAGACTAGGAAATGTACCTTGCCTAAGGGAACTCAAACATTACCGAAGCGCCGCGACTGGGGATCGAACCCGGGACGCCCGGCTCCAAAGACCCCGACGCTAACAACTCTGCAACGGCGGATACCTATTTAAAATAAATCTGTGTTTTTCGATTTATTGTCATTTATACTTAAGTTTTTAATATGTAAACCAAACCATTGATAGAATCCAAGCCAGCGAAAAAACAAAACATAAGTAGTTCTGAGTGTTCTTAAGAACATTCAACATTTATTCTACACTGTTGTCCAGAATATGAGCCTTTCCACGAGAAAACCATCATTACGGACTCTGCGTAATATATCGACCAAGATCAGCCTGTGCAGTCCGCGCACGCTAATCCGGGCCGACACATTCAGTCTCAAGGGGATAGATGTATAGAGTAATAATTCCTGAAATATAAAAATCCACGTGAGGCGAAAAGTATCTGTCCGGGTTAGCCTGTGCGGCATGCCTAGGCTGATCCGGGTCTATACATTACGCAGAGTCCACAAAGCGTCCCTCATATTATGCTTTAATCGAGTTATAGCCGCTTCTTTGTATTTCATCATATGACTGATAAAGCCTCTTTTACAAAAGCTTGCTATGAAACCAGGCGTCCCGGGTTCGATTCCCATTCGCGGCACGACGGTCAATGTGGAGTGCTCTTGGGCAAGTCACATTCCCTAGCCTATATCACTGGTTTTTTGTTTACCCAGGGATCATGAATAAGTGAACTGTCGCCGTGATATAACTGAAGTAATGTTGAAAGCGGCGTAAAATCCCAATAAAACAAATGAAACAAAAGCTTACACGTAATTGTTAAAATCACAATAATAATATAGAAATCACAGCGAATTGGCACTGGCACTAAATTTAATAACCACGTATGCTAATAAAATAAAAAAAATGTTTATAACCAGGAATATTATCAATGTTTAATAATATAATGAGAAACTATTAAACTCTTTATTAAACTTCCAATAACGTACGTTTACAAAAAACGTGTATACATGGGGTCGATTCCAACTAACACTGTTTGAATTTCAAATCTAACATTTTCATCATCACGCTTTTACGGACATTAAACGTCCTCCTTCATAAGAGAAACGCGTTTGATTGATATTTCCACGCACCACGTGACCACGTGTCTATTTCGCGGAACAGTTCAACATAATGTACAAACACACAAAAGAAAACTTGTCAACCGCGTCTACTATCGAGCAATATTTATCACGTTTATTATACCTTTGAACATGTTCCATGCAGATCAATTTTCACTATACCCCGGATACGGTATGCTGGCTGGTCGATTGTTGGTAAACAAATTAGTTCGTTTTGGGGGTATTTATCTCATGTGGTATTACACATACAATTGTGCCGATAGTGAGATATGTAGCAATTTTGTATGATTGTGGTTTCATAAAAAGAGAAAAGTGTGAACGAGTGTTTATGTTTGCATAATTTAAATCAGCCAATATTGGGTAACTTGATTATAACAACTTTAACTAATGTCCTTGTAGAACGGGTTCCTGTTGAATCAGCAGCAGACGACTTTAACCCTTTCCCTCATACGACAATTCTGCAGCAGACGACTTTGAACCTATTTTGTCAAAAAAAAGAAAATCTCTATAATTTAATGGATAAGCTATGACTAAAAGTGGAAAGCATTGTGGCCAAAGGAAAAATTGCTCGTTTTGAGCAATTTCTTCTTTTGTCACTATGTTTTCAAAAAGCCGTCTGCTGCAGAGGCGTCAGAAAGCGTCTCTATGAGGGAAAGGGTTAACAATAACATTTCCGGCGCCAAGCGAAAACTAACAATGCATACCTTTAATTACCTGATCAAATGTCGATTCGTTGACGTGAGAAAATGATCGAGTCTAACGTTTCCGCAAAAACAACGTTTTAGACACTCTCTTGAAAATTATGCTTCAAACATCCGAGATTGTATTACAAAGAAATGTTTAACCCTTATCCTGCTCCTCGCGACCTTAACCTAAATATGCAGCAGACACAGTTGAAAACTTCTCGGATTTTGATAAAATGAAAATACAATTTTTTCAAGAGAGTATGAAAAGATTGTTGCAAAAGGAGAAATTGCTCATCAGGAGCAATTTCTCATTTTGCAACAATGTTTTCAAAAGTAATCTTCTGCGGATAGTTTCAAAATGCAGGTGGGAAAGCAACATTTCCGTAGCGTTCTTAACACAATTTTAAAACAGCTTTTCCGAACAAAGTAGACACAGATCAATCAGCCTGCAGAGTCGTGCAGTCTGATCTTGGTATACATTGCTCGTTTCTAAATTGTATATATTTAACAAAGGCTAGACCATAATTATGTATTGTGAACATATTATTTGACTGAAAACTTGATTTACATCATTCGGTCCAATGCGCTCGAAAAAAAAAGGTTACCATGGTATTTTGTCACTGTTGTAGGATAACCGCCTCGGTGGTGTACAGGTAGAGCGTCCGCCACGGGTGCGGGAGGTTTCGGGTTTGATCCCCGGCCGGGTCATACCAAAGACTTAATGAAAAAATGGTAGTAATTGCTGCCGTCCTTGGCGCTCAGGGTTGCGGGGTTAATCATTACGACTGACTGACTTTTGTCAGGATAAATTGACCAGTATGCTTACTTACCCAGGAAACCACGTGATATAACTGAAAACAAGAAATATCTTTAAAAAAGATAAACGTCGATAATAACCAAAGCAATCAGTAATTTTCCGTGAATTATAAAATTTGCACAATAATCTATGTGTTTACCAAAGGCTAATCGGCATTCTCCATCCAGCTTCAGTTTCTATAAATAGATTATCAATGCCGAGAATACGCCGCCTGACTGGAGATTACGCGAGGCTCCCAAGAGGTGTATAAGTCTCAATTGACGATAAATAACTGAAAACTTATCATGTTTCAAAAATAATTAGTATTTTGTTCTTAAATATTATATTTCATACGTTTTCACTGATTTTTTTTTTCACTGAAATTTATTTCTTAAGGAAACCAATTAAAAGTTAGTATGCAGAACATTTCATTTTAAAACTTCATCTTATTAGTGCCTCTCGTAGGATCGCCAACTTAACTACGAACCAATCAAAACGTTTCATTTCCTTTATTTCTTCGACATTATTCATTAAATACAACATTTGATTGGTCTACAATCTAGATCATTTGTTTAGCATCTAGGTCAAAACTGAGGTTTAACAGCTATCGCCGAAAAATGTTGAAGCGGCGTAAAACACCAAAAAGATCAATCTATTATTGTATAACTGTACAATATGTTTTTAAGAGTTGTCTGCTGCAAATGTTGCGGAATATACGGAAGCTGTTTGCTATGTATGTATGTTAAACCAAATGCTGTTTATTTCAGATAGTGTAAGAGTTTATCGTGCAGACCTATTACGATCATGGATCGGCTCATACCAAATACTGTGAAATTGTAGTACAATGTACTGACTTATGCTTGAGCTGCTGGGATAGCATAACCACCTACACACGGATGTTTAAGGTAAAACTGCAAGCAGTACTGGCAAGCAACTAAGGAAACGTGATGATATAACCGAAATACTGTTGAAAGCGGCGACGTAAAACATCAAACAAAAGAAAACAAACAAACAATTGTAGGCGTATTGTGACGCAATATCAGTATACGGTTCCTGAAAAACAATGCGTTCACCTCTTATGAATAATTCAACTTCATCAAATAAAAGAAAACAAACAAACAATTGTAGGCGTATTGTGACGCAATATCAGTATACGGTTCCTGAAAAACAATGCGTTCACCTCTTATGAATAATTCAACTTCAATTGATAGAAAGAACACGTCCATATTATTGCACAGTTGTCAGCTGCATATTTAATAACGGGGAATGAGTCTTGTAACAACATAATCAGTAAAAGCCAGTAGAAAACCTGCATACATTCCTGGGGGTATCGACAACGGTCGGATACACCTTTTATTAAAGGATTTCCTATATTATTGTTTCAAAGTTAGGTCCTTGAATATTATTTCTGTTGATATTCTCGCACCGGGTTCTGTCGGGAACAAGAACATTCCAATCCCCGGGACTGACGTTTTGTCACAAAATGCCGCGTCGCATCGACCCATTTTTCATTAAATAACACTATAATTAAACAATTCACGCTTCCTATGCTCTTTCGCCAACGTAAAACCATATGCAACTTCGAGAATGTAAGTCTGAGCTGACGTCACACCCAAATATGTCACGTGACAAAAAAAAAAAATCGATTTATTTTATGCTTAATTTCTAGTTCATGCACTATTGACGACATGTTGAAACGGTTGCAGTGCCACTTTAAGCTGACTATCCAATGCGTTTATTCAATTCCTAGCATTTAAAAATGCAGTCGCATTTTTACACATATCTAGCTAAATACCTCTCTCTATACATTGATGCAAAAAGAATAATTGCTCGTTATGAGCAATTTCTCTTTTTGCATAATGTTTTCAGCTCTATTCAATAATGGAGCCGTTCCACGAGAAAACCAACATTCCGCGCAGGCTAATCTAGGCCGACACATTCCGTCTAAGGGGGATAGAGGTATAGAGTTATGATTCATGAAATAGAAAATCCACAGGAGGCGAAAAGTGTCTATCGGGGTTATTAGCCTGCGCGGCATGCTTAGGCTGATTCGGGTCGATACTTTACGGAGAGTCCCACACTGCTGGTTTTCTCGTGGAATGGCTCAACTATTAGTCGCCGGGCAGAAGCCTGCGACTTATATTTTTAATAGATTTTCGGAAATGACATGGGAGGACGAGTTATAATTAGAAAAAAACTAATTTAAATGTCTTGAACATATTACAATTGCGTTTGTTTAAAAACACTAAGTTATGACACATCTAAAATGAAATAAATATTCCGATGTTTTAAGTAAGTGCAGTTTCTTTATTTTGACTCGCATTTATGTTTTTCTTGTTTTATTTACGAAGATAAAACAGTCCCTATTAGCTAGACTGAGGTACTGTATTTTCATATACTACATGTAACTACAAACCTTACGTCACACAGTCTCCTTTTTTTTATTTCGCCTCCCACTAAATTCTAGCAATTTCATTGGTTAACGCGTGTCACGTGCAGACCCCCTATATTTCTATAGTGGATGAGTAAATTCCATAGGGGGTGAGTAAAGTAAAAAAGTAAGTTCAAAGGTTGGTTTTCGTAAAGTGGCTCTCAAATGTTACCAGTTACCCAGAAAGAAATGAAATGAATTGAAATAAATGTGTTCATGTTGAACCGGTGTATTTTTTTAAATAATATATCTATTCCAATTCTTTAATCAATATTGAAAAACAGCACAGAAACAGTTCTGATTGATTGCACGTCAGACCAATAAGAACTGCTGCTACACTATTTCCAAACGACAGATTCCTCACAGGAATTGGTTCGAGTTATACGGTGTATCCAAGTTATAGAATGTTCGTGCTATCGCAATCACTGACAATTTTCAACAAATATGAAATTGTTTATAGGTTCTATGCAAGATACCTCGGGATTCTTGGAAGCGCCGTGTTCGAGTGGTTAGCGTCGTGTATTTGAAAACGGGCCTCCCGGGTTCGATCCCATGTCGCGGCACTACGGTCAAGGTGGAGTGAGGCAAATTTTCTAGCCTAGTACTGGTTTGTTTACCCAGGGTCATGAATTAATGAACTGACGCCGTGATATAAGATAAATAATGTTGAAAACGGTGTAAAACATCGCATTTTTAAGGAAAAACTAAAGTCGTAGTAAATTAAATTTGAAAAGCAATCCTTCCCTCCTAAACACTACGTCAAGATTGAGTTCGGCGATCCTGTGATGTAACTGTTTAGATCAATGTATTCACTGTGGAGTGCACTTTTTGCTAGCCTTGTACAGGTGTGTTAATTCAGGAAACATGAAGACGTGAACTGTCGCCGTGATATTATTGAAATAATTTTGAAAACGGCGTAAAAAACAATTAAAATAAAACTAAGATCAACTTAAACTAAAATAACGGAACATGTTTCATTCAAATTTAACCTTGAGTGTGTTTTCCACATATAATACATATGCAGCAGACAATTTTGAAGACATCAATGCCAAACTATAGACATCAAAGAGCGTCTTCATGTGGGAAAGCGTTTAAGTTTTCGATTTTATTTGTAGAAATCTCTCTTTCGTGGGAAATATTGTTATCGATATTTTGGCATATTCTAACAAGCATAAATGGTCACGCGACCGAGAAAGTAGAACCTCGTCTTCATGGGTTAGATTTACATTACGCAAAGTCCATAATGTCGGTTTTCTCGTGCGACGGCCCATATGATATACTTGAATCGCTAACCACACGCAACTAGGAACTTTTGTTTATGTGTATATTCGGATATGGAACGTCTTTACTATCTTAATATGTTGTATTGTATTATACGCCGTACATTGACACGTATACGAGGTACATATTTCCATTGACATGGTACAGTTTACATGATATGTATGCAGTGCCTTTTCTGTTATACATGGTGGTTATTTAATAATATGCAATGCAAAAAAGTGTAGATACACTAGAATAATCTATATGTGGTGTACAAACAAATCATATGCAATACAAACAACATTATATGCAGTTCAAATGACATTATATGCAGTCATTTTTTTCAAAACATGTGGTGGTAGTTTGATTAATATACAGTAGATTTACCTTTATATGCGGTGCATTTTTCTTTACGAGGATCGTACTTTCGGCATTCTACGGAATAATTTCGGAAATTACCGAGTATGACAGTCTATTTCAATCAAAGTGCTGAAAGGATTGATGGTAAAGGGGTGTCTGTAAGTTGAAAAGATATGGCATAGTGTATATGGATGCACGTTGTCAACAATGTATCATCGACATGTTAACAAACCAAAGCAGATATGTTTGAAACAACACGAATTGCCTGCCAATAACCGAGCAGCGACCATTAAGCATAATATTTCCTGTTCAGTTGACACTAAATATCCACACTGTATATTGGAATCATGCTGTTACATGTAAATGACAGACAATCGAAAGCATGTTAGAGTTTGTTGTGCAATTCACATCTGCAGGTCATAGGTTTCCTATAAAACCAAGTTTGAAATTGATGCATTGAAAATTTACTCAGACAATGGCCGAAGAAAACATTGGCAAATAGAGATTATACCTAATACACTCACATCATATATATGTTCGAAATATTGGATCGTTCTCCTGATCACAATAGTGTATAAGTGTGACCATGACATGATTCTGCCAAACAGAAACAGCGTTTAGACCAATGAATACAAACCGTGACGAACGTATGGTCAAAAAGACGGAAAGACAGTCGGTCGCTCCAGACAAAGTAAACTCAGCTTGGTGAAAGAACAAGAGCCCTTCCATGTGTTGCATTCGAGAAAGTCATATATAATAAATAAGTGAGAACATGGAAAGATAAAATAAAGACATTCTCCAAAAACAGCATGCTAGAGTGTTAGTGTGCACTGCACATCTGCAGGAGATAAGTTACCTTATAAAACAAGTTTTAAAATGTATTGAGACAATGGCCGAACTTTATAAGGAAATAGAATTTATAGAATAACTCCTATTTACTGCTTTATTTGTTCCTATCGGGTGCATTGTTTCCCATATACAATAAATCTGCCGCAGACGATATTTAGGGAAATGAAAAATTCTATTCTATCTATAATTTATAGTATAAATGGATACAAAATTACATTATATAATTCAGCAATACGCTTTAAATTCAGTCTCATTGAAATCATTCCTCTTACAACTAACTCTCTCGGTCACTCTGTCTCTGTCTGACCCAGACGTTCTTCATTATGACTCACACCATTCAGTCTAAGTCACTCCCAACACTCTCTCACAGCCACCATAACTCTCAGCTACCCTAAATATCTCACATCCACCATCAATCACAGCCACCATAACTCTTTCACAGCTAACCTAATTCTCTCAAACCCACTCACAGCCACCAACACTCTCTCATAGATACCCTAATTATCTCACAGCCACTATCTACCCACTCACAGCCACCACAACTCGTTCACAGCTAATTATCTAACAGCCACCACTACTCTCTGACAGTCACCATAACTCTTTCACAGCTAACCTAATTCTCTCACACCCACTCACAGCCACCATCACTCTCTCACAGCCACCCATCACTCTCTCACAGATACCCCACTTACAGCCACCATCACTCTCTCACAGCCACCATCACTCTGTCACAGCTACCCTAATTCACTCACGACTCACAGCCACCATAACTCCTTCACAGCTACCCTAACTCGCTCACAGCCACCTTAACTCTTTCACAGCTACCCTAATTCTCTCACGACTCACAGCCACTATGACTCCTTCACAGCTACACTAATTATCTCACAGCCACCATTACTCTCTCACAGCTACCCTTATTATCTCACAGCCACCATCACCCAATCACAGCCCCCGTCACTATCTCACAGCCAAACACTCACAACCCCCATCACTCTCTCACAGCCACCCACTCACAGCCACCCTCGTACACATTTGACAAATGTCAGAAACGATGTTGACCTAGCTGGGGCTCGAACCCACAACGCTTGTATTTTGAATTGATAGACGGCTGCTCTACCTACTGAGCTACCGAGTTTCATACAAATCGATGCCATTACAAAATATATATTTATGAAAAGTTAATTACCAGGTCAATACTACGCAGTAATATTAAAAATATGTTTTATGTTATCATCGACATAAAGTGGTATCTCATCATAATTATATAAGTATTCGTGTCGTAATTTTAAACATTTTAAATTTATTACTAAATAAATATAAGTTACAGGTTTACCCATCAATCTTAGTCTGAAACCTATTAATACGTAAACTCAGGTGCTTAAAGTAACACCGTTGTTATAGCCTAATGGCTACGAACGAAGCGCTTCAAACCTTAACGTTCACTTTTCATTGGTTCGATCCTTATGCTAGGCGAGTATTTTTGTCTGTCTGTTCTTTTTTCTAAATTTGATTTGTATATATTGCATATACGACCATCTATTTTTCTTTTCAGACAATTTCATTCAGTCGATCATAAGATTCCTTTCATCTTCAAATGTTTCAATTCTAGTGCAATGTCAATGTACGTGTAATCTTGCCCCAAATGTTACAACGTATCTTACATGCACATATATCTTTTTTTATAAGATTAACTCGACAATATAAAATACATATAATTAATCGCATACCTGTACTTTAATCATTTAAAGAAAAAGGAATCATGCTCGCATAAAACAAAATGAGCATCATGATAAAAAGGCCAAAATTGTAAAAGACATTCCGATTTAGATATTCTAACCCGTGACAATTGCAATTGCAGCTATGTGTGTTAAGTACAGAGCTATCTACGAAACAATGATGTGTAGAACCTATTTTAAATTGGATGCTGTACATATATTATACTGTGTCTCACGAAATTTAAATTTAGAAAAAAACATTACGAATATTTATGAGTACGAGACAGTTAAAAGTGAACGAGACAGACACAGGGGGAGAATAGAGACAGACAGACAGAGATAGCGAAAGAGAGACATAGAGACATAGTGAGTGTAGAGAGATAGGGGGAGAGAGAGAAACAGAGGAAGAAAGAAAACGAGAGAGAGAGAGAGAGCGAAAGGGAAAAAATGAAAGAAAGACAGCAGACAGACAGACAGCCAGCTCCATAAGTGCCTCTCAGCTTTACAGACAAACGAATTCAAATTCAAATTCAAATTCGATAATACTCAGAACAATTCAATGATTGACATGAGAATAATGCAGTCATTAAACAAAGGAAACGATTTAACCATTTCAATCTTACTGACGCTTGTTAACGCATATGCAGCAGACGGCATTTGAAAACATCGTGACAAAAGCGGAAATTGCATTTCGTACATACAAACGTATAAAGGTAAAACTACTGCATATCATTAAAAATCTACCATATCTATCGAGACACTGACTGCATGTTGTATTGCATATGAAGTTATTTGCACACCATAAAAAGGTTATTGTATATATAATGTAAGTATGTGTATGGGTATGTGTATATATATATATATATATATATATATATATATATATATATATATATATATACAATTGCGTGTGTATATGTGTGTATTTATACATATGCATATAAACTTGATTTTAAACTTATTTAATTTAAACTAAGTTAAGTACTATTTCTCAACTATTTCATTGTCTTAACCATTTCTGTATGTATATTTGTGAATATCAACCGTGAGCTGTTTATGCTTAAGTTGAAAATAAAATTTCTGTTCTGTTCTGTATCTGCACACTTTTGCACTTCATATAAATTGAATTACCACCATATATAACGGAAAGAGCATTTCATATCATGGATAATGTACCATGTCAAATGAATTATGTACCTCGTATACATGAAACTGTACTGCGTATAATACAAACCAACATCATAATACAGTAAAGGCCTTCCATTATCGGAGTTAACGGTAAACTGTTGAGTGCTGGTATCCGAAAACATGATCCAATAGACCAATACAACTGCAATAGTTGTGTACATTTACATAAGTAAATTATTTTGTACAATAAGTATTGTAGAGTTAAAGAACATACGAAGTAGAAATATTAAATTGAAATGCTTTGCAAAAACAATTGCTTTATAGATTGATTGATTGATTGGTTAATTGATTGACTGATTGATTGATTGATTTATTTATTTATTTATTTAAGTGTAACGACGTTTTGGCGATTTCGGTGATCACGACAGCAAGTTCACCTTAAGTTTTTTCCCTGGCTTTATCGAACCAGTACTACTGCATATAATTAAAAAACTACCATATGTATCGAGACACTGACTGCATGTTGTATTGCATATGAAGTTATTTGAAACGTTATATGACGTTATTCACAAAGCACTTGATCAATTATCGGAAAAATGAATGACCGATCCGAGGTTCGAACTCTCATCCCTTGGCTTGAAATGTCTCGTAGTTCCTGACTGAGCTATTGCGATTCGACATTTAAAAAACATGTAAGGACAGACGGACAGACGGACGGACTGACAGAAGGGCGGACTGACAAAAGGGTAAAAGGAAGGAAGAACAGAAGGACGGACGGCCGGGCAAACTGAAGGTTGGTAGGAAATCTTGAATATTAGCCCGCAATGTACTTAGTGGTGGACTATTTATTACGCTTTCGCGGATTTATGAGATTTTCGAACGTTTAAGATTGCACTGTCTGAAAACCAGTCGTATAACCTCGGCTGTACTAGTTAACATGAATGAAATATCGCACGCCGTTCTGAAAACCAGTCATATAACCTCGGCTGTATTCGTTAACACGAATGAAATATCGTACGGCGTTCTGAAAACCAGTCGGATGACCTCGGCCGTACTCGTTAACACGAATGAAATATCGTACGGCGTTCTGAAAACAAGTCGTATAACCTCGGCTGTACTCGTTAACACGAATGAAATATCGTACGCCGTTCTGAAAACAAGTCGTATAACCTCGGCTGTACTCGTTAACACGAATGAAATATCATACTGCGTTCTGAAAACAAGTCGTATAACCTCGGCCGTACTCGTTAACACGAAAGAAATATCGTACGGCGTTCTGAAAACCAGTCGTATAAACTCGGCTGTACTCGTTAACACGAATGAAATATCGTACGGCGTTCTGTTACACTTGTGTCTTAAGGGACTGCTTCAAGACATTTGATCTCCAATCTTCATATGATTGATGGTTTGGTATTTTACGCCGCTTTCAACATTATATAACGGCGTACCAGTACTACTGTATTACCCCGTTCTAATTAAGCCAGTTATTGGGGGGGAAAGTAACTAGTTGGCTCAGTTTATGAACAGTCTATATCGAGATCATTATGAGCAACTTCTCTTTTTGCCACAATGATTTCAAAAGTTGTCTGCTACAGAGGCGTCATAAAGCGACTATATGTGGGGAAAGGGTAAACTGCAATCAAGAGGGATTTACTTTATTATTTTCTGTTCGTAATAATAGACGACAGCAAAACGAATTCCAAACATTTTGTGATCATGCAGAAAACATGAGATTAACATTATCGTCTAGTCAATTACTTATAAATCATTTTTTATTGCCAAAGTATGCACTTTAATTTTTATTTACAATCATCTTACTTTTTTTTCGTAAATAGGTAGCACCTATAGATATATTATATTTAGTGATATCTCTTTTACTCATGACGTCATATCATGCTACCAACACATATCAACAAGTAACAGTATAGTTCAGTTTAAAGTGGTCGACGAAATAAATACATTATTGGGTTTGTTACTGACCCACTACGGAAATATAGGGGGGTTTGTTGGATGAATAGGGGGACTCGGCTATCGCCTCGCCCCCTATTAATCCTACAGACCCCCTAAATTTCCGTAGTGGGTCAGTAACAAACCCAATAACTTATAATATGGGTAACGTTACATGGAACGTCTAGTCTAGTACCTTGTTCTGACAAAAGGTTACACTCGATTTACAAAGAAGTCCATGCACTGCCTTAGCCTCGCTTTTAATAACACGTAATTATGTTTCACGATATGATCAGGAACTGGGTAGAGTCTCGTGCACTTTCTGAACGGTTACTTGGAATCCTCCGTGGTCGAGTGGTTAGCGTCGGGGATTTGAAACCGGGCGTCCCGGGTCCGATCCGCAGTCGCCGGCACGACGGCCAAGGCGAAGTGCCCTTGGTCAATGTATAATGTCTAGCCTAGTTCTGGTTTGATTACCCAGGGATCATGAATAAGTGAACCGTCGCCGTGATATAACTGAAATAATGTTGAAAATGGCGTAAGAACAATATTAAAACAAATTAACGGTTACTTATTACAGATTATTTACTAATTAGTAAGAGATTAAACCCCGCCTTTGTAAGACATATTTAAAATATCCATACAGAATTTACGAGGCCAAGTTTATTATTAGGAAACGTGTATTGTCATGGTGAATAATATAATCTTCTTTGGAATTTGTTTACTACGGTGGCACAGAGGTGACATGTGTATGTTTTTATTTATCTCGTGCGCACGATATACTAAGTCGTGCGCACGAGATACTAAGTCGTGTGCACGAGATACTATGTCGTGCGCACGATATAATTAAGTCGTGCGCACGAGATACTTAAGTCGTGCGCACGAGTTACTAATCACGACTAAATTGTCTCGTGCGCACGCCATAGTATCTTGTGCGCACGACTTATTATGTCGTGCGCACGAGATAAATAAAAACATACACATGTCACATCTGTGCCACCGTAGTTTACTCTTAATCAGAGACCTAAATGGAATATATATGACTCGGATATAATTCTTGAACAGGTCGCGTTGGGGATAACACTTCTGTTTAGACTTATTGTAGTGATTTTTATACCTCGTATACGGTGTTTAATTCATAATGGTTTGTTAAATAATTATGTAAATTATAATTATATTTAATTGATTTAATGAGTATTATACATAATATATTCCTCCTATAATTTGAACTGTACCTTTCCACGTGACTGACAGGTCATACATAGAACACGATATTTCTGTATACAGTGACCTTGTTGCAGGCAAGGTCATACATAGAACACGATATTTCTGTATAAAGCGACCTTGGTGCAGGCAAGGTCATACATATAACACAATAGTTCTGTATAAAGTGACCTTGGTGCAGGCAAGGTCATACATATAACACAATATTTCTGTATAAAGTGACCTTGGTGCAGGCAAGGTCATACATAGAACACGATATTTCTGTATAAAGTGACCTTGGTGCACGCAAGGTCATACATGTAGTTACATCTTTCACTGCCGAATTCACGAACTCGACTCTTCAATATTGACAATTGGACCACTCCATTTGTCGCCAAACAGAACATTTGGTAAAATGTTATGTCTAAGTGGCAAACAATGCAGAATTCAGGTGAGACAGCTAGTTATGAGCTATCTCACCTGAATTTGCATTGGTTAGAAAAGCCTTTAATTGACTTTGGCAGCGAAAGGCTTAAAATCTTATCTACGTTCCTGGTACATGTACAATGTACGCAGTCAATATGCTCAATATGCAGAAGGAATAGTACTTTTTTCTGCACGTGTTTGTAAAGAGAAATCACTTTCATTACTGTGTCAAATTGTTAGACTCTATAAGTAAGCTACCATCTATACTCATACTATGTGTTTTCCACTATGTAAATGCATACTTCGTACACATGTTTATCCTATTTACATCCTATTTAACGCCGTTTTCAACCATGTGTCAGTCATATCACGGCGACCAGTTCACCTCCTCATGCGTTTCCTGGTTTTCCCACACCAGTATACCACACAACATACTTTTCAAGCAACTGGCTCCTTTTTCACATAGACTGTTAAACAACCCATTGGTAAAAGACGAAAGACGCAGGTCACAGTGACATTTGTCAAACGTCGAAAATACATCTGCAAGGAAGTGATAAAACTATTGTAGTCTTTGTCCTGTTTAATTATCCCTTTTTCACGTGCAACAAATCTGCAAATTTACAAATCTGTCGACTTTGTAAGCATCTAGGTAATTATAGGGAATGTCTCGATAATTAAGATTGTTAAAATTAAAAACAGGGTTGCAAAAGGAGAAATTGCTCATGATGAGCAATTTCTTCTTTTGCAGGGCTGCTTTCAAAAGTTATCTGTATTTGCACACCAATCATATATGCCATCCCGCGAGAAAAACAACATTATGGAATCAGCGTAATGTATTGATCCAGATCAACATGTGCAATCCGCGCAGGCTAATCCGGTGCGACACATTTCGTCTCAGGGGGATAAAGGTATAGAGTAATGATTCCTGAAACAGAAAATCCACAGGAGGCGAAAAGTGTCTATCCAGGTTCGCCTGCGTGGCATGCTTAGGCTGATCCGGGTCGATACTTTACGCAGAGTCCACATTGATGTATGTTTTATCGCGGGACGGCTCATATGCAATATAAATGTTCTCTGGATGTTAGAAGAATAGTGAATGGTGACTATTGAGATCAGACTACGGGTGTGCGTAGGGTGATCTGGAATCACACTGTTCGCAAATGCTGTTTAGGATTTCCTGTAGCGCCACCCAGTTGTAGTTTAATTTGGATAACTTGTTTTCAAAGTCATAGAAAAGTTGAATTTTGAAAAAGTATTACCAAATTGCTCCTATGACACGGCTAAAAGGTTTGATCTTCGTTTCCACCGATCGCAAATGTGCCGCTGGAGGTTTTAAGAAACTGCATTGCCATTTAGCAGGAGACAGTATAGAGGTATCATTTAAGCCGTTCTGCGAGAAAACCAACAGTATGGCCTCTGCGTAATGTATCGAACCAGATCAGCCTGCGCAGTCCGCGCAGACTGATCCGGACCGACACATTCCGTCTCGGGGGCATAGAGGTATAAAGCAATGATTCCTAAAACAGAAAATCCACAGTAGGCGAAAAGTGTCTGTCCGGGTTAGCACGCGCGGCATGCTTAGGCTGATCCGGGTCGATACTTTACCACAGGAGGTTTCAGGAAACTGCATTGCCATCTAGCAGGAGACATTATAGAGGTTTTAATTTCAAGTTTGTTATAACAATTCCCAAGTTGATCCGTAAAGAGAGACGCGCTTTGATTTGAAAACAATTCCTGGTACAACGTTGCTATGTTGGACAATAACTCCGTCACGCTCTCTAAACTCGTTGTCTCTTTCATGCATTATTTCTGGATTCCATTAACCAGCACACCGCGCCATACAAAAACACGTACGAGTGTCAGTCCGTGATACGCTCTTAAACCCTTTCCAACATACAGCAAATATGCAGCAGAAGACTTTGAAAACATCTCGGCGAAAACACGGAAAATCTCTATAAATGAAAGTATATTACCTGAACATTTTTAAAACATTGTGGCCAATGGAGAAATTGCTCTTTTTGAGCAATTTCTAATTTAGTTAAAATATTTTGAAACAGTCGTCAGCTGCAGAGGCTTCAAAAAGGATTAAGGGTTAAGGAAAAACATCCCAAATGGACTCGGCAATTTCCGTATTGAATCGTTAGAGATCGGTATTGTCCGTCGACTTTTCGGTTATTTTAATACAACGAAAAATATGAAATAGCTCCATCCCCTGCTAACTGGAAAAACATTGTGGGAAATGCAGACCGTTGAAATCATACGTTATTACCTAATGTTTTATAGTCCAAATTAATAATTAGGTCCATATTTGACGGGCGCGTATCCTTGTCTATTTTTACCGCTTAACTGATATAAGCCCATGAATATTTCACTTAAGTTAACGACAAACTCGATTCATTTCAATACCCTTGGCAGTTAATCGCTGAGCTGCTATAATATGTTTTACTCGTCCTCCGAATACTTTTAGGACATCTTTAAACAACGAACATCCTACCTAAGGTCTATATCTTGTCTGCATTCTTCTTGAAATTCATTAATACTAAATGTAGTTTTAAGCTTACTTACCTTATCATACTACCAAGAATTTAACATCGAGACGAATCGACGAGTTTAATTTAATGGGACTGGAACAGGGTTAAAGTGGTAAAAGCTATTAGAATGTATTGGTTATGTTTGAAACACCCGTTCGTCATTTCAGTAATTTCATAGAGATAATGCGACAGGTGATCTATTTTAGGAAACAAACTAATTTGCGGATAAAAAAAAAAGATTTTGTTCTAAAAGAAAATACGCATTAACAGAGCCACGGTTTAAATAAATGATTAAGTGTTTCAACCCTATCCATTATACCAATCATATGAAGCAGACAACTTTGAAAACATCTAGGCAAAAAAAGTTGAAAAAGTTATATAACTGACTGAAATTTTAATTATTGGATAGAGCTGAAAAACATTGCGGATAAAGTAGAAATATCTAATTAAGATCAAGTTCACCTTTTTGCGCGAAGCTCAGCTGAAACGTCGTCAAAATAGTCTCTTTCTCAAATATTGATACAACTCTTTGTCGGTTATAAACCAGATCACACGCCTCTACAGCATGTTCGTTGTAATACGTACCAGTTAATACCAGTAATGCCTTCGTTGCTGGGTTAATAATTACTCGCCCGTGTCAGGTTAGATAAATGGCCGAATAGCACTGGTAACTTAGCTCGGAACGTCGTGATATGATTTGACAACTTGTTAGTACTACATGAATCGCTAACCCTGATACAGGGATCTGGCAGATCAGTCGGTAGCGGGCTGTCAATCCAGGGGTTGTGAGTTCGATTCCCAGCTCGGCCGACATTCTTTTCCGTAGTTTGACAAAAGTAAATATGACAAGCGTCATTCGTCTTTCACCATTGGGCTAACAGTGTATGTGGAAAAGCAGCCAGTTGCTTGGAAAGTATGTTGCGTGGAGATCTGTTGTTGGGTGTGGAGTTTGCTGGAACACCAATCTTATCTCATAACCCAGTCGGTATAATAAGTGTAACCTAAAACAAACCTCAAAGCTCTATCTGTACAACACGTGCAACCTATACACACTCATAGCTCAGTCTGTATCACAAATTACTGGTCTATTCATCTTTACACCAGCCAGTCATTCGTAATGCTAACATCGCAATAAGGAGGCCCAAGGACGGCAACCATTACTACACTTTTTAAGGTCCTTGGTATGACCCGAACCCATGACCTCCGGTACTCTAGAAACTTATTGAATATTTCGACTGGGATGCAAGATGAGTAGATTGATATATTAACACTTATGGGAATAAAAAAGATGCTGTTTTATGCAAATAAATGCTACACTTTGTGTGAATCTCTATGAACTGCTTAACCTCTTTTATTGTTTGAGTAGTTCTCGTATATACTACAACACTCGACGGTCAATGAAACGAGACGAGAATGACTACAACAACTAGAACTATCACTGAAGATGATGAATACCCACAAAACAGCACCTTGGCCTACACCATAACTTAATAAGTAAAAGGGCCATAACTCTGTAAAATAACTTGCAATTGTAAGACTTTTAGGATCTGCACATCTCCTCTTGGTATAGAAGCTTCATGTAAAATTGTATTGAATTCCACCCAGTGGTTTGTAAGACATAGGCCGGACAAAATATGGCTTCCGGCTGACCGACCGACAGACAGACAGACACAGTGACTTCTATATACCCCCTCTTCTTCGAAGGGGGTATAATAAATGCTACACTTTGTGTGTTCTTGTGAATCTCTATGAACTGCTTAATCTCTTTTATTGTTTGAGTAGTTCTCCTATATACTACAACACTCGACTGTCAATGGTATGAGAAAAGAATGACTATTACAATAAGATTTTCTTGGAATTTCAACATGTAAAGTATAACCACTTGTTATTAACCCTTTCCCTTATATAGACGCTTTCTGACGCCTCTGCAGCAGACGACGGCTTTTTTTTGAAAACATAGTGACAAAAGAAGACATTTCTCAAAACGAGCAATTTCTTCTTTTGACACAATGTTTTCCACTTTTAGTCATAGGTTATCCATGCAATTATAGAGATTCTCTATTTTTTGACAAAATATGTTCAAAGACGTCTGCTGCAGAATTGTCGTATGAGGGAAAGGGTTAACCATTACTAAAAATGTAGACATGTTAAGAGCACTTAAATAGTGCAGTTTTGTACTTATGAATCACAAGGACCTTAACCCTTATCCACATACCGCAGCAGACGACTCTGAATAACATTGTGACAAAAACCTGAAAAATCTCAATAAGCAATAGTTTAATTGTTAAATAAAGTTGAAAACATTTTGGCCAAAGGAGAGATTGCTCATCATGAGCAATTTCACCTTTGTCCACAATGTTTTTTAAAAGTCGTCTGTACGACTTGACACTAAATGTATCAGTTATATAATACAATTTACAAAGCTAAGTGTCGTGTTTTGCACCAAATTACTGCTCTTTTTACCCCGGTAATAGGAGTCTTATGCAGTTGTAAAACACATCTTCGTATATCTCTAAACCCACTATTGTACATAAATCATTTCATATGCTTTAACTTTTCCCAATGTTTTCAAAATGCTAAAAAACTTATATTTATATTGATTTCAAAAACAACTTTTTACATTCCATATATTCCTACCTCAACTTCTCGGAAAAGACTGACTGATATTACACACAACCTTTTATCATGTTAAATGTGTATATGTTTATTGGCTATAAGGATGTACTATTTAATGCTAAATAAAAATATGTTATGTTATGTTTATTAAATGTACATAAGCCAAACTTGGACGTACACAGTTTATGATACATTAAAAAGTATTGGCTTTAACCGTCAAGAAGAGATGATCGTAAATGTTTTAAATTAATACGTAAGCAATAGTCAAAATGATATAAGCGGATATGATGGCATAACCAACTGGAAATGAATGCATAAGCAATTGTTAAAATGATATAAGCGGATATGATGACATAACCAACTGGAAATAAATGCATAAGCAATTGTTAAAATGATATAAGCGGATATGATGACATAAGCAATTGGAAATTAATGCATAAGCAATTGTTAAAATGGTATAAGAGGAAATGATGACATAACCAATTGGAAATGAATGCATAAGTAATAGTTGAAATGATATAAGCGCAAGTGCTGACATAACCAATTGGAAATGAATGCATAGGCAATAGTTGAAATGATATAAGCGGAAATGATGACATAACCAATTGGAAATGAATGCATAATCAATTGTTAAAATTATATAAGCGGAAGTGATGACATAACCAATTGGAAATTAATGCAAAAGCAATTGTTAAAATGATATAAGCGGAAGTGATGACATAACCAATTGGAAATTAATGCAAAAGCAATTGTTAAAATGATATAAGCGGAAGTGATGACATAACCAATTGGACTTCTGAAGTCAAAAGAAAAAGTAAACAGTATTGGGTTTGGTTATGTATGGTTGTTAAATCAGGGTGTGAAAGATATAAACATATTTGTGATGATTATTTTTAAAAAAGGGTGTTTAAGATATTTTTACTCAAAAACTGGAAACAATGATTTTAGTAGGCCAAGGGAAACTATATCCAATTCCTTTTATTATTTTGGATTTCAGAAATACCTTAACCAAATATCTATAAATATATAAAAGGAGTTTATTAACTAACTTAAGAGTATCGAGTCATAAACTAGAAATCGAAAAGGGAAGATGAACCAAACAAGTCAAAACTCAAGAACAGAAAGAATTTCTACGCTATGCCATACTTAACAAGAAGAATTTAAATTCATGATCGTATGTTTTTAATATAAAGAATTTCGAAAAACATAGATTAATAAATGTTCTGGACAATGCCTTATATCACAGAATTCACCAACATGTGTATAGGTATTGTTCATATACATGCGTATTTGTGAACAACGAAATGCCTGCATTGATAAGCATCTTTTATATGAAAAGAACATGCTTTGAAAAAGTGACAAGTGAATAGTATGAAATTTACGACATTCTAAACTCTAATTTATGTTATTATATACTCACTTTCTTACATGTAAATGATATAACCTTTTGATCGCTCTTCTCGATATTTAATCCTACTGAATATACAACAGTTGTACCCGGAAGCCGGAAAGTATTTTATCAATAGCGTATGTATGAATATATTATCCGTCCCGCGAGAAAACCAACAGTACGGCCTCTGCGTAATGTGTCGACCCATATCAGCCTGCGCAGTCCGCGCAGACTGATCCGGGCCGACACATTCCGTCTCAGTGGGATAGAGGTATAGAATAATGATTCCTGAAACAGAAAATCCATAGGAGGCGAAAAGTGTAAATCGGGGTAAGGCTGTGGGGCATGCTTATGCTGATCCGGGTCGATACATTACGCAGAGTCCACAATGTTGGGTTTCTCGCGGGACGGCTGGTATAAATGTTTCTTGTTTAGTTTGTACATAGTTATTGCCTGATGAATAGGATGGTCTTTTGATAGCAAATACTTGAAACGTTGACAGTTATCCGATCGGTGGAGCTTTAATGAACCAATCGATGTCAACATTGATCCAAGTGTCACCATGCATCGCAAGCAGTGCTGCGCCGATTTCACTATTAATTCTGTTACATCACGACAACTGTTCACTTATTCACTTGTTCACTGAGCACAGCAGTACTATAGTCTAGAACATGTACTTTACCCAAGGGCACTCTACCATGACCGTTGTTGTGCGTCTTTACAACCTGGTGGTTACGTGTAGGTCAATAACGTTTCACAAATATTACGAGGGTATAGATTACTTTTACTATGAATTAATATTAACTTGTGCCCTTTCCTACTTGCAAACGCATTTTGACGCATCTGAAGTAAACAAATGTTACCACGAAAAAGTCAACTAGTTTCAATAGATAAACTTTCGTTTATGGATTTTATTTAATACGCCTGCCTTAAAAGATGTCTGCTGAAAATGCGTTGAATGTGGGAAAGGGTTGAAACTTATTGTCCAATGTATCATGCCGCAATGTTTTCTTCGCGCTTCGTGTTTGTTTTGTTTGTATCGTGGGTGTTCAGGGCAGTAATTAAAGTGTCTACCAGTCAACCTAACCCTGGTACCGTAACTGTAACTATGTTACTATCCCAAACCCCGATAACCAAGGTCGGGAACCATTACATACCCTTTTAATGCTTATTTGTTGCAGCTACAATAGTTTACGGTATTTTTTGTCAATCGCTCGTGATTGAAACACAATAATCATGTAACTACTAAAATACAAGCAAATATGTCATATCTGTTGACTTTCTTTAATCTTTACTAAGTGAGTGGTTTAAAGAGAATTCAGTTATTCCCGCCAATAATTACAACATACAACTATGCATGCCATACAACAATGTATGAGTGGAAGATTTATTGTTAAGCTACGTTTCAGAACTTTGGTAATATATTGTGATATATTTTGCAGTTCTACTAGATTATAAACATATTTACATGTGAGTGTACACCATTAACTAACAGCTTGATGTGAATTCCTCTTATATCATTGATGACGGTGTAATGCAACCTGAAGTGTTCCTCATTCTCAATAGGATTCGGATATTTTTGGACAGAACAGTTGTTCATAAGGTATAATGTTATATCTTCGAGTGTAAGATTGAATAGGGAGAAATCCATGGAGGGAGAGAGGGAGTGGATCTTTGTGTTATATTTCATAATGCGGATGAATGACGTGTCCGCC
Organism: Serripes groenlandicus; assembly: GCA_031761405.1. NCBI lineage: Eukaryota > Metazoa > Mollusca > Bivalvia > Cardiida > Cardiidae > Serripes > Serripes groenlandicus. Next base: position 775,990 of record JASEVX010000039.1, read on the forward strand.
ATTTTTTATTTATAATTGCTAGAAATGTCCAACTGTGGACCCTAACCATGGTGTGCGATTGTTAAGGATTGTAAAGTTAATGTCAATTATCAATATTGCATTCTGTGATTTATTGGAAAAAACGCATTTGGATAGGAAATGATTTTTCTGATATCGTGAATCGGCGGAGAGAACTTGGATAACAACGGATCGACCGGATCAAAATGTATGTTCTCACTGTAGGAAAACAGGAAAAAATATTGCTGTTAACAGAACAAAAACAAGAGCGCCGCAAGAGAACGCCAACGCTCGTCTTCTTTTATTTAAGTCGAAAAAATGGCATTACTGAATACGTATTAAAGCAAGAGTTACGTGACTTGGTAAAGACATGCGTATTGTGTACCAAGTGTCATTTGAAAATATTGAACCCTTTTTTAGTTTTGAGGTATAAAGGTTAATTTGTTGTGACGAAGCAGACGACGCAGATGACGCAGCAGAAACAGACGACGACGGCTCCAAGGGTATCACAATAGCCCAACTGTTATTCTTTGAAAAACAGACGAGCTAATCAAAACTGAATATGCTAGTATGCAAATTTAACGTCAACCCTGTAGTGCTAATTTCCTCCCTCCAAAAGCTGGTGAGAACATATCTAATTTAGCTTTGCATTTCTGGTTATCTAGAGTACATGGTGTTAGTAATATTAAAATCATTCCGATGAGGGATAAAGAGATACCATATCAAACTTTTGAGGAACTACAGTGTCCGTTTTCATGATCAACACATTTACAAACGTATTTATACTTGCTTCTCCCGCCTTTACGTTGTTAAAAATGATTCGACTTTGAACTGTTGGTGTTTTGTAAGCCTCGTTTATACGTGGGGTAAGGGAATTGTTCGCGGAAAAGTGCTCTTATTTCGATATTCCGATTCAATCTGTACTTTATATATATAGAGTTGTATTGAGAAATACATATATGTGTGTGTGTCCGTCGTCGAGAAAGGGAAATGGTTACTTTTGTAATGACATAATATCGGCCCAACTTACAGTATTATCAAATAAAAAAGTTGGTTTGATTGTTTGTTTGGGTGGAGTTTTAAGCCGAGTTCAACATTTTTTCAGTTATATCAAATTTCCTGGGTAATTTACCAGTACAACTGATCGATTTATCCTGACACCAGCGTGTCCGTCGTGATGCTAACCCCACAATGCTGAACACCAAGGAGAGAAAGCCTTTTTTACCATTTTTAAAATCTTTGTTATGACCCGGCCGGGGAAAGAACCCGCGACCTCCGCACCACATGTGGAAGCTCTACCACTACACGATTGAGGCTGTGTTTTCGAAAAAAGATCGTCCCATATCTTTAAAAAATATTTTAAATGCAAGTTTACAAAACGCCATTTAATGTAATGATTCCCGTCATATTCTGACATGGCGCTTATGATGTCATTTTAAAGTATAACGTCAGAAAACATAAACTAAAATTAGACCTGTTGAAAATGCTTATATTGAGGCTACAGTAAAGAGAACGTCCAATCTTATAATTAGGCTGTTCACCACATCCTCTTTAGGCATATCGTTGCATTCATGGTAGTTTTAAAACTGTTCAAAGGTTGTCTTGAAATATTAGAATAATAATTTTGTGATGAAACCAGAGTGATAATTTCACTGTCCATTACCATACACATCTAACTATTGATCGTTTATGTTTCATATATACTGGGTAGACATACTCAGTAAGCCAAATTATGTACTGCCAAAACAGTTTTAAACTACTTATTACTTACTTTGTTATCACTATTTGCAATATTTGGAAAAGTTTCAACATTTCAAAATTTTGATCACCATCTGGATTTCAACACCAAATTACAAGCAATTATAACGATTTAAAAATATGCAAAATGCCTCTTATCTAGAGCTTTCTATCTCAATTCTTTTGATTTCGTCCTCGGGATAACTGATGTCCAAGGAATTTGTTTTGACTTCTTAACAGTCCTTAAGGATCTAACCTCATCTGACCTGACTCCGAGGTCCAAAGTCGAATGGTCCACCATCATATTGATATTAAACCTAGCTGAGTAACAAGGCAGTATGGGAGTCCCAATTTACATACATATTACTGCATGAATAATTTACTCATTTTAAAGCGACTGAACTCCAGATACCCAACTGTCGAAAAAATAAAAATATCCAATTGTAAGAAAATAAGTGTTATTTTTGTATTTGGGGCATTAAAATATGATAACTGACATATTACATGCCCCTATAATCGGTGAGATTTTCTTGTTTTCGATACTTTTTCCATCGCTAATTCTACCCTGTCAGTAACGGGGTAAGTTTTTAAAAAGGAAACCCCTTCATCGGGACAATAGAAAACGACTCAAGCTCACTTTATTGATAAAAAACGATACATTTTCTACCCTGGTTTTACTTGGATAACATAAAGAATAACATTAAGGGCAATTTTTTTTTATTTATTTTTATTTTTTTTTATTTATTTTTTATTTTTTAAGTGCCATCCCGATTTCAGTCGCTTCAAAGAGGAGTATCTAATAAGGAGGGGTTTTCAGCTCTTATCTCCACAATTTCTCTCTTATTATTAAAGTAAACACTATGTTGAGGGTACTCAAAAGAATCGTCTCACCGATTATTTTGAGTGCTCACAACATAGGGTTAGTGGGTCAAATAAACATTTTAGAAGATGCAAAACGCCCCTTATCTGGAGCTCTGACAATAGTGTATTGGAATAGGTTAGAATGTTTAGGACATTAGCACCTTAGCACGTTCCTATCTAAAACATAGTGTGATATGTAATGTAATTATAGAGAACAATTAATCTGATTTAGCATATGTTTTTAGATCACCTAGAGCCAAAGGCTCAAGGTGAGCTATTCTGATCACTTTTTGTCCGTCCGGCGTCATCCGTCGTCCGGTGCCCGTCGTCCGTCGTCGTCATCCGTCGTTAACATTTAGACATTTAGATAATCTCCTCCTTAACCACTTGACCAATTTCAACCAAACTTCACAGGAATGTTCCTTTGGTGGACCTCTTTCAAAATTGTTCAAAGATTTAAATTCCATCGAGAACTTTGGTTGCTGCGGCAACAGAAAAGGGGAAAATTGCCATATCTTAAAACAAATATTTTGCATAAATGTTCCTTGGGGTACCCTCTACCAAGATTGTTCAAATATTTCCGATCCGTTGAAAAACATGGCCGCCAGGGGGCGGAGCTTATTTTCCTTATATTTGCATTGTTAAAACTTTAAAAATCTTCTTGTCCAAAAGTACTGGCCCGATTTGAAAATTATTTTGCACAAATGTTCCTTGGGGCACCCTTTACCAAGATTGTTCAAATATTTCCGATCCGTTGAAAAACATGGTTCCTTATATGTGCATTGTTAAAACTTAAAAAATCTTCTTGTCCAAAAGTACTGGCCCGATTTGAAAATTATTTTCCACAAATGTTCAATGGGGCACCCTTTACCAAGATTGTTCAAATATTTCCGATCCGTCGAAAAACATGGCCGCCAGGGGGCGAAGCTTGTTTTCCTTATATGTGCATTGTTAAAACTTAAAAATTCTTCTTGTCCAAAAGTACTGGTTTGATTTGAAAATTATTTTCCACAAATGTTCATTGGGGCACCCTTTACCAAGATTGTTCAAATATTTCCGATCCGTTGAAAAACATGGCCGACAGGGGGCGGAGCCTGTTTTTTTTTTTGTTAAAATTTTAAAAATCTTCTTGTCCAAAAGTACTGGCCCGATTTGAAAATTATTTTGTACAAATGTTCCTTGGGGCACACTTAACCAAGATTGTTCAAATATTTCCGATCCGTTGAAAAACATGGCCGCCAGGGGGCGGATCTTGTTTTCCTTATATATGCATTGTTAAAACTTTAAAAATCTTCTTGTCCAAAAGTACTGGCCTGATTTGACAATTATTTTCAACAAATATACCTTGGGGCATTCCAAGATTGTTCAAATATTTCCGATCGATTGAAAAACATGGCCGCCAGGGGGCGGAGCTTGTTCTCCTTATATGTGCATTGTTAAAACTTTGAAAATCTTCTTGTCCAAAAGTACTGGCCCGATTTGAAAATTATTTTGCACACATGTTCATTGGGGCACCCTTTACCAAGAGTGTTCAAATATTTCCGATCCGTTGAAAAAACATGGCTGCCAGGGGGCTAAGCTTGTTTTTCCTTATATGTGTATTGTTAAAACTTAAAAAATCTTCTCGTCCAAAAGAATTAGCCCGATTTGAAAATAATTGTTCACAAATGTTCTTTGGGGCACCCTCTACCAAGATTGTTCAAATATGTCTGATCTGATGAAAAACGTGGCCGCCAGGGTTGCTGCAGCATCAGAAAGGGGGCGAAATGTCCAAGCTTTAAACATCTTCTTCTTTGAATCTGCATGTCTGATTCCATTATAGTTTGGTAGAAATGTTCCTTAGGTGAGCCTCTACAAAGATCGTTCAAGGCATACTGTTTGGTTGAAAAACATGGCAGTCAGGAGGCATCAGAAAAGGGGCAAAATGACAAAATTTGGAAATTCCATTTTTTTAAGTTCTTGTCTGATATTAAGGAAATTTAATATAAATCCTACTTCAGTGATCCTCTACATTTAATTTGTTCAAGCTGTTTTGATTAGTTACAAAATCATAGCAACCTCGCATCATCACAAAAGGGGTAAATTTAACTTTTAGCTACAAATGACAACTCCTACCATTCCACTTGACCAATTTCAACGTTACTTCACAGGAATGTTCCTTTGATGGTCCTCTTTCAAAATTGTTCAAATACTTGCATTCTGAGTAGAACCTTTGTTGCTGCAGCATCAGAAATTGAGAAAGCTCTTGTTAGATTCCAAGATAAAAATGGCTTTTACTGATAAACTATTTATTTAACTGAGTGTCCACTCCTTGCCGTTTCATTTGAACTTCACAGATATTTGCAGTTAAATATTTGCTTCTAATTAACTATCATTCAGGCCATCTTGGCCCTCTTGTTTTAGATTCTAAAGGCCCGTTCGATAGCGTACACTCATGTACAATATACAGAGTTAGATACAAGGGAGTCCGGGAGCGATACCCTAGCTCTTTCCGAAAAGATCCAATGGTTCTTTAACGTGCTGTGCTCTGTGTAAAGCATCGAAACACGCGAGGCACTTTTTCCTTGAAAGGACCAGTACTCGGCATCTAGTTGAGTGGGAGAACCTTAAAGCACCTAAGAAAAATCCAAAACCCGGACCATGCTTTGAACCCCAGACTTCTGGATTGACATTCCAGCGTGTAAACCACAAGATCCAATCAATCGGGTTGTTGTTGTTGTAGTCGAAGGGAGAAGGATTAAACAATGAATATTTTCATTCGTATAAATAAAACATCTGATCAGGTGATCTATACTGTTATACGTTAAGGTATTTTAGACAAAGGTATGTTAACACTGTTCTATCTAATACTAGTATGACATTATCAGATCGTTGTTGTTATTATTGTTGTTGTTGTTGTTGTTGTTGTTGTTGTTGTTGTTGTTGTTGTCTATCGAAGGGGGAAATAAACAATGAATGATTTCGTTCAAATGACTAAAAAACATCACGGGATAATAATTATGTTCTCATGTTCACACTCTTTACATGGTGTATTGGAATAGTTTATGGTATTCTTGACAAAGGCATGTTAACACTTTTCTATCTAAAATACCGTGGGGTGTCGACTCTCCTAAGTATGACATCAACAGGTTGTTGTTGTTGTATATCAGAGTGGGAGATAAACATGAATGATTTCCGTCATATGACTAATACATCACATCAATGATCAAATAAAATGTTCATGAAAGAGTTCTCATTTCCAAACTGTATTGTTGTGCTTTAGTTTGTCCTTTGTTCATTGCAGCAATGCATATTAATTATTCTGAATTTAAATTGTGTCAGCACGTAGTAATAATTATAACGATTATCGACATACACAACGGGTTTTAGATTAAACTACTATAACACCGTATTTCAGTCAAAGGTTGAATCAGATATGCTTGTACTCGTTTTAAAAGTAGAAAACTAGTGCAATTTTAAGCCAATGATCACATATTAGATTCATTGTTTTCAATCCTTTACCAAGTATGTATTATCAGGGAGATATCTACGTCCCTGTTATTATATTATGTTATAATTTCATCTAGAAATAGTGTTTGTTTTAGAATGTTCAACAAATTCAAACGTAGAAATATCCCTGATTTGCCTTATACCTTTTTGGACACAATTTTTGCATACATGGTCTAGGAAATTTGATACACAATATGGGGGGAAAATTACGCCTATTACGCCGTCGATTTGATAAACCGTTGTTCGCTTCGCCATCAAAAGATATTGAGCCTGTATGCGTTAAGTTACGTTGCCGTAGTTACGATTATCCTTGATATGTATTCGACCAATAAATATGAAATTCTGTAATCAAATTGGTGTTGTATTAAATAGTATTTAAATAAGGTGTCAGCAATATATCTTCCATGATACATAAATAATATCTACTTTGCTATGTTTTTCAGTATTCAGTATACCGGAATTGTGGTTAGACAAAATACAACTTAGAAATTGAATCATATGAGCCGTTCCACGAGAAAACCAACATTATGGACTCTGCGTAATGTATCGACCCCATATCAGCCCGCGCAATCCGCGCAGGCTTATCCGGGCCGACACATTCCGTCTCAGGGGGATAGAGGTATAGAGTAATGAGTCCTGAAACAGAAAATCCACAGGAGGCGAAAAGTGTCCGTCTATATTAGCTTGCAGGGCATGCTTAGGCTGATCCGGGTCGATACTTTACGCAGAGACCACAATGTTGGTTTTCTCGTGGGATGGCTCATATATAGAAACAATGTCCCTAAAGGAGAACAAAGCTCAATAATGTATGATGTTTCAATTAACAGTTATTTTATCTGTTCAAAGCGTGATGTAGTGTTATTCTGTGTACATTTCAATAATACTGGCAACATGCCAGTTGTTTATCCCGTAAGTAGTCCTGTGACCAATTTCATTTGTATAAAGAAACAAGAGAACGTTGATGCAAGGCATCAATGTCCCCGGAAAAGACTGCATTGATTTATTTTTTAACACACATGTATTCTTGACTTTCATTAGTCTAAACATACACATAATGTTTTCATAAGGACTAATTCCAGGATTTTTGAAATTCCACATAGATCTACAAATTTCAGGATTTCTTTTGGTCAGGATTTTGGATGTTTTGTATTTGTCAATAAAACCACAACAAATTAATACATTTTGGGATTTAAATCTACATGCAATAAAAATCTATTAAATATTTCCATGTCTGAAGCAACAATGAAAACCTTTAAACATTGAGAAAACGGTTAAATTGCTGAAGACATGAACCTCCTCTTTTTTAATAATAATTATAATAAATATTTCACAGATGTTAAAATTTATCATCGTATGTTTAAAAAGTAGACCACACTTGAAACAACATATCAGCTAAATTGTTTATCTAAATCGTTGATGCATACAATATATGTTTGGCGCAAGAGAAATGCCAGTTGCGAGTCCCATTACTATTTAATAGGTGGGAAGTATGAAATTAATTGGGTGCGAAAGAGCAGATTTTCTTTATTTCTAAATCTATTGTTTATCAGAGTTTGTTCTTCTCTTAATTTGTTTCAAGCCAAATAATCATTTAATATCACATATATTTAAACATTTAAGTGTGTAATATTAGCTATCTATCTGTTATAAGGTGTTTGAGCATTCTTTCGAAATGTTGACCCTCGTTTCAAAATCCGAGTCGTAGTGTCAAACATCGAAGAAAGTGAATAAAAAATCAGGCAAAGCTTTAGTGCATTCGAGAGAAAAAAGCATTTCTATAGTATCTGCCTTTCTCCTATATTCGACCCATGCACTCGTTTCGTGACGTTTAAGAAATCAATTTGTCGTGCGACATTTTTTGTATGCATAAAAAAGTCACTTTTCTAAGTTTACATTTTACTTCCGGTTACTTCACTTTGTTTACATTTTGGCAATATGAAACTAGGTCACAAACTGAGGAAAAGGCGTTTCGACGTTCACGACCGATAAACAGGCTTATATTTGAGACATATTTTCACCAATTATTCTTATTTTTGTTTCTGTTACCAGTTTATGTTGATACTTATCTATTAAAAGTAGAATTCGACGTTATTTTAATATCGATAATCGGCTGCAAGCAGGTGCGCGTATGTAATCAAATTAGACTGTGCGACGTAAAGGTTTGTAGTTATCGCCTTTTGATTACATAGTTTATGAAAATAAAGTATCCCAGTCTAGCTAATAGGGACTATTTGTCTTCGTAAATAAAACACAAAAACGTCAAAATAAAGAAACTACACATACTTAAAACATCGGAATATTTATTTCATTTTAGATGTGTCATAACTTAGTGTTTTTAAACAAACGCAATTGTAATATGTTCAAGACATTTAAAAAAAAAAAATCTAATAATAACCCCCCTCCCATGTCATTTCCGAAAACCTATTAAAAATAGAAGTCGCGGGCTTCTGCCCGGCGACTAATAAGGAATATACCTTTTAGTCTCATAACTGCTTTTATACCAACCAAAATCGAGGACACAAATATTTTGAACTAATTGCACCTACTTAATTGTCAATTCATTATTGACCTTAAAACAATCCTCGGAGAAAACAGTTTACGATCAATTAGAGCGCTTTATCTAGGATGACTGTTAAATGGTTTATATCCATATCCAATGTCTAATAGAATCAACAACGCGATATCCATTTGATATTTGTTTGAAATTGTTTAAACAATTAACCCTTTAACTAATAGTTGCCGTCCACTAGGCTTCCGAAGGGTTCCCGAAAGCGGAATTCGCAAACTCGGGATGTTTCGGCATGTCTTCGCGATGTTCTGGAACCCTTCCGTGTCCTTCTTTAATTAACACTTCTCGAAACCTTCTCGGTACTTCGGGGCCAAATCGGGATCGAAAGAACTTCGGCATCCAAATTTTAAAAGTTTTAAAATTTGGACGCCGAATGTTTATTCAGGACGGCTTTAGGATCTTCGGCAAACCATCGGGACGTTCGGGAACCCATCGCCATTAACTCGGCATCTTCAGAAAGCCTTCTGCGAGGCTTCGTTATCGTTTAGCCATCCCTATAACAAAATAGTAGTTCGGCATCGTTTATATACCCCGACTCTCAAATCGGCAACATTTCAGCACTCTATCGCCAACGATTCGGCAACTCTTCAGCATGTTCTGCAATGTTACCGCAACCTTTCCGCACGATCGGGAGCCAATTCAGGAACTGTCGGCATTCTTCCGCGTCGCATTCGGCTACTTCGGCGTTTATACATGTACCGCTACCTTATTCCACTACGACCACGAATCCCACGAATCACCAAAAGTGGCTAAATTTTAGGATTCGGGAGGATTCGTGATATTTTGCAAATTTTCTGGTCTAATTCGTGACGCTCTACGATTCATTTACGATACATGAACGATAGAGTTACGAATATTCGTGGTATTCGGCTTGGTTCGGCTGGAGTCCCGCGAGAATTGACTACGATGTATAAGAATCTATTACGAATACTGCCCGGACGTTAGGAATCAGTTACGACTACGCTAAGAACACACCGAATGCATGTACGAATCAGGTACGAATACATATGCATTCGTGACTATTCTTGACAATCTGTGGGATTTGACCTCAAGATAGGTATAAAAAGGCCGCCAACCCTGCGTGGGCATCATTACCAAAATGGATTTTCAACGAAGAGCAGCTGTCATATTTGCTCTTGAATTGGAGTATCAACAACAGGTGCTGATAGCTAGAAGAAGACTGCTGAGAAGAAGGAGGAGGAGAAGAGCGCCCAGTTGGTGGGTTAGACCGTGGCTGACACCGGCTAGAAGGCTAGAGTATGGTCATTACGACAGACTGATGCAGGAGCTGAGGGTGGAAGATGAGAATGCCTTTGCCAACTATGTGAGTATGCCACCCCAACTGTTTGATGAGCTACTCAACAGGATTTATCCGTATATCCAGAGGAGGGACACCCACCTGAGACAATCACTAGATGCCGGAATCAAGTTGGCTATGACCCTCAGACATCTTGCCACAGGAGACCGTTATCACACTCTCCAGTATGACTTCCGGTGTGGCTACAGCACAGTGGTATGGAGTGTGCAGGAAGTCTGTCAGGCCATCATACAGGAGCTGACGGACGAGGTCATGACACTGCCAAGGACACAGGAGGACTGGAAGGTCATTGCCCAGCAGTTCCATGACCGGTGGAATGTTCCTCATGCCCTTGGGGCCTTGGATGGCAAGCACATAGCCATTAGGAAACCACACAACTCAGGCAGTGTGTTTTATAATTACAAAGGCTTCTTCTCTGTGGTTCTGTTGGCCCTAGTGGATGCGAAGTATAAGTTTATCTGGATAGACACTGGTGGAGAAGGTCATCAATCTGACGCACAGCTGTTTGGTGTTTCTGAATCTGTCACATCAGCAGCGGGCACTGACTGATCAGCCACTTGACCATCCGTAGGTGGAGGGGTAGCTGCTCTGGGAGGGATGTCTTCTTCTCCAACTTCCCTGGCTTTTCCTCTTCCTTTGCCCTTGCGTACAGCTTTTCTTGGCGGCATCTTATAATTCGTGGATTTCGTGATGATCGTAATGCAACTAATGACATAAAATCAATATTAAAATCCTTTATATACCCATTACGCCGGGAATCGTGTCTGTTTCGTGACTGGTTCTGGAGGTTCCTAGCAGGTTCGTAGCTGATTCGTGAGCTATTCTGATTCTGTAGATAGTTCTCAATTGTTTCGTACCTGTGTCGGCGTGTATTCGTGGGATTCGTGACGAATTCGTAGTCGATTCGCGGTCAAGTCACGTGTTCACAGATCCCCCGAATGAGTTACGAATACACCCGATTACCTACGAATCGATTACGTTTCAGTTACGATGCCCAAGAACGCACTACGAAGTTGTTACGAATAAGCTACGATTTTTTTAATCGTGGAGTTCGGGGCCAAAACTTTGAACAGTTCAAAACTTTTGTCACGAATTCCCGATCGCTCAAGAATTGCAAGAACCGACTACGAATATATACGAATGAGTTAAGAACTTCGCGAAATGATTACGATCCATCTACGAATCCTAAAATTTAGCTATTTTTGGTGATTCGTGGGATTCGTGGTCGTAGTGGAATAGGGCCATTATGGCCCTATTCCACTACGACCACGAATCCCACGAATCACCAAAAGTGGCTAAATTTTAGGATTCGGGAGGATTCGTGATATTTTGCAAATTTTCTGGTCTAATTCGTGACGATTCATTTACGATACATATATTTGGTTCGGCTGGAGTCCCGCGAGAATTGACTACGATGTATAAGAATCTATTACGAATACTGCCCGGACGTTAGGAATCAGTTACGACTACGCTAAGAACACACCGAATGCATGTACGAATCAGGTACGAATACATATTCTGTGGGATTACCTACGAATCGATTACGTTTCAGTTACGATGCCCAAGAACGCACTACGAAGTTGTTACGAATAAGCTACGATTTTTTTAATCGTGGAGTTCGGGGCCAAAACTTTGAACAGTTCAAAACTTTTGTCACGAATTCCCGATCGCTCAAGAATTGCAAGAACCGACTACGAATATATACGAATGAGTTAAGAACTTCGCGAAATGATTACGATCCATCTACGAATCCTAAAATTTAGCTATTTTTGGTGATTCGTGGGATTCGTGGTCGTAGTGGAATAGGGCCATTACGTACGCCACTCTACGAATATATGCCGAACGAGCCCGATGGCAAAGCTTCACCCATTTTATTGATTAATGATCCCGAAAGGTTCCCGAAACTAGCAAAATGTTATGGACTGTAGTGGACGGCAGCTATAACACATAAGCATCGTGTTGTCCCACACATCAAACGACTTTTAGAACTCGTGTGTGAATAGGAAAAATTGCTAAAGATGAAACATTTCTTTATCTGCATTATATTTCGTATTCTTCTTGAGTTAAATGTCTCACCTAGGCACAGGCGTCCGAGTTTTTGGACAGGGTCAAAACTAGAAATAATGATAAATAGTAAGTTTTGGGTACATTTTTGGGAAAATTATTGATTTTAATGTTTATAAAGGTAAAAGTAAGCTCTTAGCATGGGTTTCAATTTTGCGATTGAACCCACTTCTCGTTCTGGTTCATATGTATAGGTACAGGCGTGTAACAATACTGCTTGCGGAGCTAGGCGTGAATTTATAGGTAAATTTGAATACCAGCTTTCGAGTCCGAGATTGCTGAAAAGGAGCTGGAAACATGCGATTTCTAACTGCATCAACATATTGACTATTGTTTTGAGAATCTAAGCAGCCCTTCAATTTTACGCTTACTCTCTGCGTTTTTGTTCGGTGACATTTTGGGGTATATGGTAAAATAACTCTTTCTATCCTACTTTTTTCACACTACTTCAGACCACTTTTGTTGCAAATTCTTTCCACAAAATTGACTTAGAATATGAATGACAGTCATCATGTCTGCCCCATATAATGGGGAGACATACGATTTTTGCTCTGTCTGTCTGTCACAAATCGTGTCCGCTCCAACTTTTGAACCGCTTGAAGGATTTTGACACGATGTGCATATGGTTCACGGTCAAAGTCGCAATTAGAGGTCAAAGGTCATATTACTTTAATTTGTGTCCGCCAGCTCCATAACGTTTGAATCGCTTGAAGGATTTTGTAACAAATCGCCACAAATGTTAACAATAGTTAGACGATGTACAGAGGGCATGTTACAACCGCTTTAGCTCAAGGTCAAGGTTTCAGTATTACAATCATTAACAAACTGCAATAGGGGAGACATATGTTTTTGTGACAAAAACATCCATCTAGTTTTCTAATGATACAGGAAAAACCTTTTAATAATACCAGGATTTCCTGTATCAATGAGAGCCAGAATCATTAGAAAAATAGATGGATGTTTTTGTCACAAAAACATATGTCTCCCCCAATGCAGTTCGTCAATGATTGTTATACTGAAACATTGACCTTGGTCCAAAATGGTTGTAACATTTTGCCACATTTACGGTCTAAATCACCATTTACATCTACTGCCAATCAGGAGGTCGATTTTTCGTGGGGCTATGCTAATTAAAAACATGAAATGAGCAGTATGTGGGCTTACCATTACAATGTTTGCCTTGCACCCGTTGGAACTAATGGGATTATTGAGTGCATTTCATGCAATTTCCTGAGAATAAGCCCGGATTGAAAACTAAGGATAAATCGACTTTAACAATCATGTTTACCGATATTGCGAAGTTATTCGATAAACAAACAATGGGGCGGAATTTCCCTTTACTGCCAATTTAACCCTAAGAGTGTATAGTTGAGCCGTGCCACGAGAAAACAAACATTGTGGATTCTGCGTTAAGTATCGATCCGCATCAGCCTGAGCATGGCACGCAGTCTTACCCGGTCATACACTTTTCGCCTCCTGAGGATTTTCTATTTAAGGAATCATTACTCTATACCTCTATTCCCCTGAGACGGAATGTTTCGACCCGAATCAGTACGCGCGGACTGATCTAGGTCGAAACATTGACAGACGTATGAACATGCCAGAAGTAAATACATATACAATTAACGTGATCTCGCATGCTTGATTGATTGGTGTTTTACGCCGCTTTCAACAATGTTTCACTTATATCACGGCGTTTCCTGGGTAAGTTACCAGTTATACTGGTCCATTTATCCTGACCCCAGTCAGTCAGTCGTAATGCTAACCCCGCAACCCTGAGCGCCTAGGAGGGCAGCCACAACTACCATTTTTAAAGTCTGTGGTATGACCCGGCCGGGGATCGAACCCGCGACCTCCCGCTCCCGAGGAGGACCCTCTACCACAACACCACCGAGGCGGTTCATCTCGCACGCATTGTATAAGATCGGTGTTCTGCCAGCTTTTCTTTATAATAAGAAGTGTAGAAAAAGTCTTGTCTGTGCACCCATAGAAAGGATCCGAATGGGTACCGCTTCACAAGTGTTTCTTGAAACATTCTCGGACTTATTGGCGAACAGATCATAGCCAGATTAGTCTGAGTGGGTACGCTGCCTTATCTGAATCTACACTAGTCGCAAGTTCAGACGATTTGTTTTCACAGAGCCCTGTTCATTAACGATTGGTTTTCATAGAGCCCTGTTCATTAACGATTGGTTTTCACAGAGTGCTGTTCATTAATGATTGGTTTTATTGGTGTTTAACGACGTGTTTTCAACATCATTTCAATTATATCAAGGCGATAATTCACCTATTCATGATCCATGTGTAAACACGTCAATACTAGGATAGGAAATGTGTCTTGACTCCACCATGGCCGCCACGACTGGCGAACGAACCATGTACGCCCGAATACGTATCCCCGACGAAAATCATTCGGTTAGGGCGGATTTCCTGCTCATTAATGAATATGTGTTCCTTTGGCATGGTTTTATTATGATGTCAATTAACAGGACAAAAACGTACAATAGAATGACATTAACCCGTATCTCTATTAAGAACATATACTATCCAACCTCTCCAGAGCAACAACTAGCGGAGACGATGGAATGCAGCTTTACTTTAACCCTTTCCCACCTGCAGACGCAATTTGACGCAATAGCAGCAGACGACTTTTGAAAGCATTATGGCAAAAGGAGAAATTGCTCATGTTGAGCAATTTTAACATTGGCCACAATGTTTTCAACTTTTAATTAACAATTAAGCTATCTTTTATGGAGATTTTTCAGGTTTTTGTCACTGTTTTCAAAGTCGTCTGTTGCAGATTGGTTGTATGTGGGAAAAGGTTAAGTCACTGTATAAAGTTTAATATTTTCCCAGGTAAGAATAAATGTTGTCACCTATGAAAGAGACCACTATGGAATACATTGTAGAAAAGTGAGGAATACTCAGAACGAGCAACTCTTAGTGTACCGTTTCGGTGGTGAAGTGGTAAAGCGTCCGCCTAGAGTACGGGAGGTCCTGGGTTCGTTCCCCGATCGGGTCATACCAACAATTAAAAAATGGTTAGTACTGGCTGCCCTCCTTGGATAAAGGGACCAGTAGTACAGGAAACACCGTGATAGAACTGATTTTTTTTGACAGCGGCATAAAATACCAAACAATATATCAACAAGGGCACCGCAAAGCGGATTAAAAGTCCAATATTGACATTGACCTTTAACCGATGACCTTGAAAATAAATAGTCTTCTAGACCTTGCCATATACTAACTGTATACCAAGTTTGGTTAAGATCGATCGAATGATGTTCAGTGTAGAGTGGTCACAAGGTTGTTACGGACGGACGCACGGACGTACTCATGAAGTGTATTTGTGGGGTTATTTCTTTTGTTTGAAACCTGTGGGTTGCGTCCCACAAGGATGCTATTCATTCCGTAATTATTCCCCTTTTACGGAATGAATAACATTAATATGCAAATGAGATACCCGTTATAAAACAAACAAACAAAATATTTATCTAAGTGTCTTGATAAGGGTGGTGGGTGGGCGAACGGGCTTTAGGAAAAACGAACACCCCACAAGTACTCGGTCACCAGGACGGACAAACGAACGGACAGTCCCGTTACTATATCCCCATCGCAAACTTCGTTAGCCGAGGGGATGATAAATCGTGTACCATTCACTACTCGTCAAATGTAGGGGGAATACAACTGTTACTATAAAGGGGGTTTTGCTTTACAATTCAAATGTTTGAGCTTTGATTTTTAAATATTTACTTTGTGTGTCTATGTTTATTCATACGAGCTCGTTTATCACTATATTGACAAGGACGATCTCAATCAACCATATCTGTATCACAGACAAACTTATGAAACAGCTTTAGGCGACAAAACATAATTCTGGTGTATAAAAAAATAATTATCAAAATAGTAATGATTGCATTTTATCCATTTTCTAACTTATTGATTAGCCCTTAATTAGCAATTACAATATTTTCTATTCCAGCGTCCTGTTGCCGTAGACGATCGGGCTGTTTTACTTTACGACAATCGTGAAGTTCAATATTGACTGTATTGATTTTTAACCCTTTCTCAAATACAACAAATCGCGAGAGACGACTTTATAGATCAGAGGAAACGACTTTATAGACATCTAGTCAAACATATTGAAACTATATATACTTAAAGAACTATTATTGAATTAATTTTGAAAACATTGTGAGAAATGGAGAAATTACTTATTATAAGCATTATCTCCCTTTGACATAACGATTTTAAACATCGTCTGCTGAAGAGGCGTCCGAAAGCGTCTGTATGTGGGAGATCAACTGTATCTGTGTAACATAGATCAGTCTGCCGTATCCCTTAAGTGAACTGTCGCCTTGATATAATTGATATAATGTCGAAAACGGCGAAATCTGATGCTTTTGCGACGGACGGCTGTTCAAAAAATGTTGGGGAAAAGATAAATTTAATCCAATTCCAGCAATGTTTTTAATTTTGTACAAAAAAAAAGTCAATTTTTCCGTTATGAGATTGTTCACTTCATAGCTTGTCCTTCTTTTGACGGTGTTTGATGGTTTTAGAGCCGAGGACATATCAAACAAGAAATATCTTAAAAAAAGACAGACAGCGATTATAAGCAAAACAATCAATAATTTTCCATGAATTATAAAATTTGCACTATAATCTTTGTGTTCGGCCATCTCCAGTTTCTATAAATAGATTATCAAGGCCGAGAATACGCCACATGACTGGTGATTACGCGAGGCACCCAAGAGGTTTATAAGTTTCAATTGACGATAAATAACTTATCATGTTTCAAAAATAATTAATATTTTGCGTTTTCACTGAAATTTATTTCTTAAGGAAAACAATTAAAAGTTAGTATGCAGAACATTTCATTTTAAAACTTCCTCTTATTAGTTCCTGTTGTAGGATCGCCAACTTAACTATGAACCAATCAAAACGTTACATTTCCTTTATTTCTTCGATTATTTGTTTAACATATAAGTCAAAACTGAGGTTAAACAGCTATCGCCGAAAAAAAATCCACATTACACGTCAACTATTTATTTTTATCGTACTCAACATACAGGATCGACAGACATTTCTAATAACCCTATCGCATACAATATGTTTTATCAACCCTCCTGCGTTTGGATCAGATTGCTGCAGAATATCAGTGAATTACTTAACTTTCTTTACGTCTTCCATACAAAAAACGACAGGAAATCCAATTGTATTACATAGTTTGATATGGCAGAATCTCAAACCAAGTAATTACAAGAAGAATTAAGAATTAAGACTTAAAGGAAGAAGATGCGGTTCAGTACGTTTAAATAACCTGTGCAAGCAGACAAGGGTGTAAATATTTCGAACAAGAAGGCCAAATATCCCTTTATTGTAAACAAGAAGGCCAAGATGTGCCTATATTGCTCACCTGGCTACCATAGCCTATACAAAAATGTTACCAAGAGCAGAAAGGGTCAATATTGGCGTAGGGATTAAACGTTTTATATACTACGATCTATGTGATATTCAGCATCATGTGAAGTTTAGTCGTGAAATGACAAGTTTAGTCCTGAAACCATTTGGTTTACGGTTTGCTTAACATTCACTGCAACTATAATGTGTCATACAGGCTGAAGTTGTAATCCTCTAACTAGATTCATTAGATAACAAAAAAAACATAGGTGCTTAAATATTAACATATATTAAGGTGTATTGCCTCTAGTTATAAGTTAAGTGTAACACAAGCTTTGAGAGGAGAGGGGGAAGTATTTTCTTCTTCCAGTTTATCAGAAGTATGATAGCAAAAACGGGAGTATATAAATAAAAAATACGAAGTAATTAAAAAAAAGAAGAAAGATATTTATGATCAAGATTGAGCATTATGAAAGTTCACATGTATAGTCAACATATATAGCAATAATTATTAAGTCGGTTTTGTTTGTTTGTAATGTCACTTTAATCGCTGTGAACATGTCAGTAAAAAACTGAAAATAAACAAAAGAAAATGGCACAAGTCAGTTCCCCAAGAGCAAAGAGCGAAAACCAGTTGGTACGAATCGTTCATCTCGAACGAAACATGAATAACCGGGTACGAATCCAATGAATTTTAAAATCGGATGAAATCGTGAAAACAGCGAAGTATTCATAACGGAAGGAAGCAGAGACAACTTAATTACTCTATGAGAACCGACGACACCTTGCCTATTAAATAAGAATGACCAAAATAGCCAAGCGATGACATGTTGCATTTACAAATAATAGAACGGGTCACGTTACGGCCATGCCTATTACATAGTTGGGTTAACGTTGTGTTTACAGTTTCTAGAATTATACTGTAATATGTAGTACCATCGATTTTTTAAAAATTACCCATTTATTTAAAAATCTCAATATTGTAAATAGGAAAAAACATCGCTAGAATTTTTTTTCTGATCTTTGATGAGTCGGATCGTAAACCAAACTATAACAAAAAGCGTAGCCTAGGAAGTTAGGGGAAAGTTATTAAATACCCATTACATGTAATAACGGTAGCAGACATACGTATTTTGTATCTTGCTGTTTCTTAAATCATTTTATACAATTTATTTATTCATAATTTTTTTTTTTTTTTAAACCTATAACAAGAGTTTTTCTTAACAATAATAATGTTCAATTACGTCACCCCATGGTACAAAATTAAAACCTATCCCATACTGACGCCGCGCTTCCACGCGCCGTAAATTAATTTATTGACTAAAAAAAATAAAAAAAAAATATTGCTGCAGACCTATATCGCTTGGGGCGTACACAGTCGAGTCACGGGAAACCTTTCCGAATGAATAAAATATAGCACAATCCCAGTGAATACATCACTTTAAACCATACCAAACGCTTTGGTGTTGTAGTGATAGAGCGTCCGTCTCGGTACGGGAGGTCGCGGATTCAATCGCCGGCAAAGTCAAACCATTTTCTTTTTAATTTGTCGTAATGGATTAACCTACTTTGCGCTCAGGATTGTGGGGTAACATAACATAACTCAACTCAATTCAATTTTATTCAGGCAAGTCGGCACATAAGTACCATTTGCCCTTTACAAGTATAATTATATCCGTAAAGAATATGGCTCAATGGCGTAAAATACAATCATTTATTAACTCGCTGGTGACAGGATAAATGGACCAGTAGTACTAGTGACGCCATGGTGTTAATGAAAAAACTGTTGAAGGCCGTGTAAAACACCACACACACACGAATGCTGCCTTTAAATGCATGATATGCGGGAGGTCGCGTGTTCGATCCCCGGCCGGGTCATACCAAAGACTTTGAAAATGGTAGAAGTGGCTGCCCTCCTAAGCCGTCAGTGTCTTGTAATAGGAGTAGCCTATTGACAAGTGTCCCAGTATTCAGTTATACTCCTTTAAAAAAATATAGTAATTGAACCTTTGTTCATTTAAAGTTTTCCTTATACGATAAATTCTGCAGCAGACGACTTTGAACATATTGTATCAAAAAATAGAAAATCTCTTTAATTGAATGGATAACCTATGACTAAACGTGGAAAACATTGCTCGATTTGAGCAATGTCTTCTTTTGTCACCATGATTTTAAAACGCCGTCTGCTGCAGATGCGTCTATATGAGGGAAAGGGTTAACAATAACATTTCCGGCGCCAAGCGAAAATTAACAATACATACCTTTAATTACCTGATCAAATGTCGATTTTAACCAAGTGTTAAGAATGTTGACGTCAGAGCAGCGCGAGAGGGCAACAGTTCATACTATTGACCGACGGATAGTTCAATACAATACAAATCAATCGCTTGCGTGTTAAATAGCAAATATAATAGACCGACATTTATACTGGGAATCAAGTAATAATTACATCTCTTAACAGTGTTCTCTCTGGCATTTCAAACTTGCTGAATGGCAGAACCCTTTCTCCTATCATTACAATAAGAACTTTAAATTAAACCCTTCATTTACATTCATACAGAAATCTTTATAAATGAACTTATCAATATAGTTAAAAACAGTGTGGCATAAGTAGAAATTGCTTATCTGATTATGCTTTCAAAAGTCGTGTTGTTTGTTTCTGTTGGGGTGTTATGCAGTTTTCAACAGTATATATCAGTCATATGTCACAGGGAGACTGTTCACTTATTTGTGAGTTCTGTCTTGGCCAAGGGCACTCCACCATGAACACCGTGACTGCTTTCCGGGCCTATGAACAGATGGGCTCGGAGACTTTGGGGCAAAAGCAACACTAACCCATTATGTGTTCAAAGGTCATTTGGTTTGTTTCATTGGGATGTTACGCTATTTTCAACATGATTTCAGTCATACTACGGCAGCAGTTAACTTATTCATGATCGCTGGGTAAACAAACCAGTACCAGGTCAGGAAATGTGCCTTGCTAAAGGTCACTCCACCATGACAGCTGCTATTTGGGAGCTAATCCCGGACATCCAGTTCCGAATCCCAGAGTCGTCTTCCAGAGATATGCTGTTTGTGGGAAAGGGTTAAGATACTCCTCTTCAAAGGCTACATATTAGTGCAGTAATTAGAGACCAATGTTACTACGAGTACAACCCTTTTTCAAATACAGAGTCTTTCTGGCGCCTCTGAAGCAGACCACTCTTGAAATAATTGTGGCAAAAGAATTTACTCATAATTAGGAATATCTCCTTTTACCACATTGTTTACAAACATATTCAATAATTTTACTTTAATGTATAGAAAATGTCATACTTTTGCAAATCAAATTTGAAAGTCGCCATCTTCAGATTTGTCGTATGTGGGTAAGGGTACAGAGGTTATGCTGGAGCTGGAGCTAGACTGTTACGGCCATGGTGATCTGGGTTGTAGATCGTAGTTCAGTCACTGAAAAAACTTTGCAAATTGGTTGATCTGTATAACTCAACGAATTGGCCGTGTACCAGCACTGGATTGGCCTCTGAAACTTCATAAAAAAACATTGTCATGGCGGTTAACCCTTTCACACAAACAAACATGAAATATCTTTAAAAAAGATAAACGGCGATAATAATCAAAACAATCAGTATTTTTACATGAATTATAAAATTTGCGCAATAATCTATGTGTTCGGCCATCTCCATCCAGCTTCAGTTTCTATAAATAGATTATCAAGGCCGAGAATATGCCATATGACTGGAGATTACGCGAGGCTCCCAAGAAGTGTACACGTTTCAATTGACGATAAATAACTGAAAACTTATCATGTTTCAAAAGTAATTAATATTTTGCTCTTACAGATTATATTTCATACGTTTTCACTGAAATTTATTTCTAAAGAAAAACAATTAAAAGTTAGTATGCAGAACATTTCATTTTAAAACTTCATCTTATTAGTGCCTCTTGTAGGATCGCCAACTTAACTATGAACCAATCAAAACGTTTAAATACAATATTTGATTGGTATACAATCTAGATCCTTTTTTAACATCGCGGTCAAAACTGAGGTTAAACAGCTATCGCCAAAAAATCTGCAGCAAACAACTTTGAACAGATCTTGGTATTTTAAAGAAATATTTACTGAAAAAAGGTTGAAAACATTTGGGCAAAAGGGGAAATTGCTCGTTTTGAGCAATCAATCCTTTTGTCAAAATGTTTTCAAAAGTCGTCTGCTGCAGAGGCTTCAGAAAGCGTCTATATGTGGGAAAGGGAAACATCTCAGTTTGCTCATATAAAACCAATGTAATGTATCACAGTAAGGCCCCTTAGTATGTACAATATCTAACTGCCGTACTTATTTCGCATCAATCAAGAGTGTTATTTTAACTATCCGAATTTATCATTGATTATTGTTTTATTGGGATTTTACTCCACTCTCAACATTATTTCAGTTATATCATGGCGACAGTTCACTAATTCATGATCACTGGTTAAACAAGTCAGTACTAGGCTAGAAAGTGTGCCTTGCCCAAGGGCACTACACCATGACCGTCGTGCAGCGACTGGGGATCGAACCCGGGACACAAGGTTTCAAGTCCCCGACGCTAACCACTCGACCACGGCGGATTCCTGAATTTATTTTTGAAAACATTCAGTTGAAAAGATTTCCTTGCTGTTAATATTACAGTAATGTGTTAGATTGTTTTTGTTGTTTTTTCTTATCGTCGTTTTTTTTTCAGTCACTAGGAGACGCGTATTTCTATGTGAGACATATAAAGTGCTGCCTTACTGTGGTATCACATCGTTGAGAAGTGGGATGATATCGCAGTCAGTCGAAATGTCCGGACAAGGGTGATATAACAGAAACATTTTAAACGATTTGGTATGTCGCGTTACACCCGTTACCAACAGTACTATACCAATATATTATATATACTCACCCAAATAAGAAACGAAACCATATTAATATTTCAATTATTTCTTTAAAAATAAGTAAATATTCTTTAAAGTTATTTGAAATTGAGTGGTTATAGTTCGTACATGTAAATCATAGGGATTAGCTAAATTCATTGAAGCATTTAAGTAAACGACCTAGCTTTAGATTTCCACGTGCTGCACGGGGTACGAGGTACATGTACATGGTACATGGAGTATATTACGTGAATATTGATTTGTGTAAGGGTCGAAGTACAGTTGAAGAAAAACACATTACTTATCCGGTTTCTTTCGTAACAAGTATGCCACGTTTGTCTACTGATGAACGTAATCGGGCTATTGGTATGCTACAGGCAGGTGCACGGCATGGTGACGTCGCTGCACGTTTTGGTGTGTCGCGTGTGACAATATCTCGTCTGGCAGGTCGTTATCGAACACTTGGCACAGTTAATGATCGCCATAGATCTGGAAGGCCGCGAGTAACGACCCCTGCGCAAGACCGCTATATGAGGACGTCACATCTACGTAAAAGATTTTTGCCGGCAACGACCACCGCAGCTATAACACCTGGACGTACAAATGCCAGGATATGTGCTCAAACGGTGAGAAATAGGCTTGCCGAACATGGACTTACCAGATACTGATTACTTGTGAATTGAGTTTTCGCATGATCGTTGTTACAGCAGCAAATAATCTGCCAGTATTGATAGTTTTCTACTAATGTTATGAAATTTTATTTTAATGGTTGTTAACCATTAAATTTAAAAAATATTTCAGAAAAGTGTCATAGAGAGAAGAAATGAAGTGTACAAGTTTCTAGGTATCGTTTCTTTTTTGACTGAGTATCACTTCTACCTGTATGTAAATATTAGAGTAAGTCTTAAAATCATCAAATATGGGCAAACTTGTATCATACCTGGTTGTTATACAGCAATGTTCCCTTATCTCTTTTAATGGCTCAGGACAATACAGAGTACAGTGTGATGTGATAGAGGATATCCATGATCTGTCTAAAAAGCCTAATTAGGACTTTATAACTCCTACGTAGGAGATAAAAGAAAAGCCTAATTAGGACTTTGTAACTCCTACGTAGGAGATAAAAGAGCCTAATTAGGAGTTTATAACTCCTACGTAGGAGATAAAAAAAAGCCTAATTAGGAGTTATAAAGTCCTACGTAGGAGTTACAAAGTCCTACGTAGGAGTTACAAAGTCCTAATTAGGCTTTTTTATCTCCTACGTAGGAGTTATAAACTCCTAATTAGGCTTTTTTATCTCCTACGTAGGAGTTACAAAGTCCTAAATAGGCTTTTTTTATCTCCTACGTAGGAGTTATTCTTTTTTATAGAACATTATGATTTGGCACTAGGATGCTTCCGTACATACAAGTCATAACATTTCTTTTCTTTAAAACGTGACGTCAGAGTTCAACATAGTGCTTTACGTCAGAGTTCAACAAAGTGCGCTACGTCATATCCCCACTAGGTCACGCCATTTTCGCAGAAATTGAATTACACACGTGTACGTGTAGTTGACATTATTCAGTGTCATTGTCAATTTCAGCGATTCTTAAATGCTTTCTTGCTGGAGATTTTTGTTCATTGTTATTATTATTCTGATGAACATTTACGTGGAAAATACCACCCGAGTATTTGAGCACCAAAATGCTCTGGAACTCACTTGATACGCGGAATGTTGCACTGGATTCACTGTTTACTCGTGTGCTGTTGGATTGTTTTAGAAATGACTGTTGCGACTGTACAATAGGAAGAATGTTTGGATTATTTTCTGTGTCAGAACTTGATGTATTGGAATGCAGAACATTTGAAATGTGACGGTGCTGGTTCTCATTTATGTGACTGTAGTTGTTGATTGAGGCAATGTTCTTGTGTCCAGATATCTGCATAATATGGTTTGCAGGGACATTATTGTCATTAAGCTTTTGGATTAAATATTTGCTTGCACTGTGATTTGATAACTTCTTATCGGGATTAAGGCCAGCTTGTAGA
Organism: Serripes groenlandicus; assembly: GCA_031761405.1. Taxonomy (NCBI): domain Eukaryota; kingdom Metazoa; phylum Mollusca; class Bivalvia; order Cardiida; family Cardiidae; genus Serripes; species Serripes groenlandicus. The sequence goes on from JASEVX010000039.1 coordinate 800,349, forward strand.
ACCATCCACTTCATCATAGATCCAAGTTTGTTGACACCAACAGGATTTCTTTTGAACCATAATTCACGTGGAGAAGGATAATGTACTGTGGTTGCTGCGATGTAGAAAGGTTGCTCAGGCTCAGAATAATTGGTAAGTCGTTTCTCGGCATAAATTGTGTAAATGTTAACTGGACATTTATCTCCATTGTTAGTATTAGAGCAAAGTTTAGGTTTAACCACTTTGACATCTTTAGGATTTTCACCAGATCTAGTTTTAATTTGCCTTTCAGAAAATTGTAAATATTCACGGTCATTGTCATCACGTTTTAAGGTAACATCTCCACAGCACATATCCCTGTGTTCTTGGAAACTACGCAAGACAAAATGGACGGTATTATACAGCCATAGTGTTTGCAAAATGCTGTCTGTGGTAGCAGCGCCCAGCTGTTCGGTATCCCATAACTGTTGAATATCTTCATCGCTTAAGGGCTCACTTTTGTTAGGAATATTACCTTTTCCCTCACGCTTGAGTTGGCGCTGTTTCATGGCTAAAGTCTCTATAACCTTGGCAAACCCCTGACCACTTGCAATAGACTGCTCATACATATATGTTTTATGCCGTAGCTGCCGATCAAAACTTGAAATCATTCCCCTAAGGCAAGAGGGTTCATAGTCATCACCGTTTTGTTTTTTCACACCAACAACAAACCGACACAGCAGCGATTACAGTTCAGTCACGGGTATTTCGTGGATTTGTCGCGGCTCGTTAATTTCTGGCTCATCAAAGAAAGCTCGTAGAATTCTCAAATCATTTGAAGTCTTAATAAGAGTGTTCCTATTAGTTTGGTTATGATTGAATTCCTCAACATCACTGCTCGTAACAATTTTAAAGCGAGAGCTTGATGGGTTTGACTGTCGTCTGCTCTGAATTATGATGGTCAGTGGTATTTTCAGTCACTATTACCAATCTGTCCCGTGAAAGCTCAACTTCGAAGTCAGTCAAACCAACGAACTTTACCATGTAGAATGTGTCAAAACCCCGAAACACAATTTCAGTGACGATTCCTCGCCCTTTGCCATCAATTGAAACTCTGTCATCAACGGAAAAATAATTCGACGCCATGTTTGTTTACGTTTTTTGACAGCGCGTATTAATACATTATTTCGGTGATGCGACTTCTAATTTGCATATTTATTACACTAGTTGAATACGCAATTTAATGGCTTTATTACACTCCCGGACCGTGGGTTATGTTATAAAGGTTGATAGTGCGACGTGTTTCCGAGTATAATTTACCCACGTCATTTTGGCTTCTGTGAATTGACAGTCCTTCATTAATTCAAAAGTTGTCAATATTTCTTCTGTTTGTTCATGTAGATATTCTGCAAATGTTTGATTTGGGCTATAATACATATGATGTATTGTCAGTCCATTATCTAGTGTGCATGTGTGGGAAAGTTCGTAGCCTTCCAACTTTCTTCCCCAACTCATAACGCGTGGTAATTGTTTATCTTTCGAAGGGTAATGTTTGGTTTTTGGTTTTGGCATGTATTTCGGTTTGTTTTTTCGGCGTACCTTTTGACCATATCTCCTCCTGGGTATCGATGTATTCTATGTCTACTTTTCTTTTTCTGTATGATTTCTCCTTTCTGGCGTTTGGAAAATGAAACTCTTAACAGCCTGCTATTGACGAGTTGTTTTAAATGTATCACCAGTTGTGAAGGCCTCGATCTCGATTTAAGGCCGATGTTATGCTTTATAACCGTAAATCAATCTTCAACTGGTGAGTAAGACTCTTGTCATTGATTGATCATTTTGGATTAATTTATTCAGCATTATGCCTGTCCGTAATGGCAGTAAGTGCATAAATCTTACAATTTAACTCATTGCTTTCATCAGTTTTATGTGTTGAGTGTTGTGACTCGGACTTTCTGGAAAATGTTCGTGAACGGAGACGCCTCTCTAATAGTTTGACGATGATCGTCATCTTCTGCTTTCAGTTCTTCCTTCCCGTCTAATTCGTCTTCTTCTTCTTCAGTTTCCATTATATTTTCTTTTTTTCGAATTAGAATTTCGCGTTTAGATTTACCAATGAACGTTTCATATGTGAATTGGCATATTCAGACAAAAATACGTGGCATATTACAGTATACACAGTCATTGCCTCTTGCAAAGTTGAAGCATTTTGCATCAATGCATAGGATTTTAGCAATAATTATCGGCCTGTTTTTTTCATGGGCGATTTCGTCTTTTTTAATTGTCTAATAAAATCCTGGAGAATGTGTGTTGAACATAGATGTCGGACAGTTAGATTTCCATCCATTTCATTGGAATTGATCAGTTCGAAACATTTATTGAGATATGATTGATATGATTTTGAGATTATTGAACGACCTCAATAGTCTTGTTTTAATGCAAAGCTGTACTCGGCCTCAACTTTCTGTATTTTAAAGTTTGCTCCTTTTAAACTCGTAGTACTTTTGACGGGATTCAAAAACAGTTATATTCTTGGCATAGAATGCTGTGTTGTTATCATATCTGCAACAGACATGCCAGGTACGTTTGAGTCTGGCTTTGGCACTATTGAATAAAGGTACGGTTGTTTTTGACCTGTTATTCTGGATATAATGGAGCCAATGGCATCGATGTAGACGTTCAAATTCTTTCGTGCTGATATTTCTTTTAATTTCTTTATTGTCTTTTAACATCGGAAGTTCTGCTATTATGTTTTGATGGAGGTATTTTTGTTTGTACAATTTCAGAAAAAACCTTTAGTAACACTGTAGGGTTTGGTACAATTTGGTATAATTTCCTTGGTTCATTTGTTCCACAAAAGCCTATAGTAATTGGTTGTAATATGTCGTCGTCGTTGTTGTGCTTTGACAATTCCGTCCAATTTTATTATTTCTCTTTAGTCCACTTAAATTTCTTCTTCTGTTTACTTCATCAGGGTCGTGTTCAATATGTCCGGTTACCGAATAGTGAACATCGATCTTCTCTCCGTAAGTGTATTCACTTTCTATTGTGAAAATAAACTTTCCACAACAATTCAGTCCTTTACGTAATGCTGTTGCTGTTACGAATGCACCCGAAACTCTCCGACTTGTAGGTATTCTACAATTATGAGATTTGAATGCAATAATGCAATGTGTCACAGATGCATTGTCTGCAAAAGGTCTGTCCAATTGTTTTGTAACCTTCGGAATCTCCGTGTCCTTATCCCAACATGCTCTTTTATAGCCGGTTTAATTGTTTTCCATTACGTTTCATTAAGTTGAAATAGGAATTTTCCGTTTAATTCATTGTCTGTCTCTCATATGATCATAATTGTAAGGAACGTCAACTACTTTTTCAAAGTTACATGTTTCTGCAAATATTTCTTCTTCCCCATTCGAGTTGCTCTGTTGTTTCTTCTTTTTGGATTGGAAATTATTTCCACGATTTAGGGGTTTCTTGTTTTTCTTCTTCTTCTCTGATGTGTGTTTCCACGGCTTATTTATATGAGAAGCTTCAACATTTACTTCTTCATATATTTCGCCTTTATCGTGAGCTTCAGTTTCTTATTTAATCACAAGTTGTATCGTTTTCTTTGAATTTTGATTCGTGGTAAAAAGAGTTTCTTCTTTCATAGTGAATGACAGTTTTGCTTCTCTTATCTCTGCATCTGCCCTACTTACGTTTCTGCCTTCTTCAGCATATATTCCTTCACATTCCATAAGACGTTTTTGTCTTTTCCTCGTTTTCTTCTTATCGGAGGATTCATTTTCAGTGCGTATGATATCTTCATCCGTGGAAAAATTCTTAGCTGCTTTCTTATTACTAATATTGTCAACACTTTTAGCTTCATTCTTTCGTCTACGTCTCCATTTGCACTATCTTTTTTCAAATATACTCTCATGTAGTATATTTTTCTTGCGAGCTCTCTTTCCGGCAAGTAAGGTTTTTTCTTTCGCCTTGAGTGTCCGTTCTGCCTTAGTTCCATCCGAATCTTCAACTAGATAACGTATATCTAGTATTAGATATTATTTTTTTTTCTGTGATGATTCTTTTTCAGTACGTATGCTCTCTTTATTCGTAAAGATGGTCTCTTATGTCCGAATAATATCAGTAGCTTCAATAGTTATTTGTTCACCTATTAACGTTTTACTTTCTTCCCTATATTTCCAGCTTCACGTTCTACTTCAATTTCCTCCCGACGCCTTTTCCTTCTTCTTCTCTGAGGTATCTTGTCCGGGGACGTATGCAGTAAACTCGACGGTTCCGGGTCAGTAACCGAATTAACGAATCTTGTCTCTTTGAAAGAAAAGTTGAGAAAAACAAAACAAAATAAAATTTTCAACAAATACATCCTCCCCACCATGATATAATTCAACAAATATATAACAAAATTAAGGTTTCTTTAGTGTCTGCAATTGCAAGCTGTAAATGTGACAGTTTTGGGTCGAACTTGCCATTTCCGAGTCACGTGACAAATGTTTATTCCTGTTATCTCAAACAATGTTATTTTCAACAAATCAGCTATTTTTTTAATAAAAAGATATACATGTAGATCTATATTTCACATTTTTATCAAAATAATATGGGAAAAAAAGAACCATAATATATCACTTGCAATTACCTATTGCATAAAAAACAGAACAGTGGTGGGGCCAACTTTACTGTACACACTTTCATGCACGAACACTCGCATTTCTTCCAATTAATAAGTTAAATTGACAACAAATGTAAATTTTGATAACGATTTTTTAACATTGATTTATCACCATAAGCATTGAATCATTCTTAAAAAGTTACCAAAATAGCTTTACTAATAAATTAATAATTTTGAGAAATTCCCTTTGGCTGACCCGAAAGTGTCGTATGTGAACTAGGTCAAATTATCTGCTAGTTTGGCATAAACAACTTTGACAAGTCAATCAATTTTATAAATATTGTTCTGTGATAAATAACCTACACATACTTGGACAAATTTCTAATTGGCCACCTAGTTTTTATCATATTTTTTATCATATTTTAGGAAAAGTATTCGTCACATTTTTCTAAAAAAAAAGTCCCCAAAATGCAGCTGCGGCAATATAGGATTTCAATTTTTTTTCGTGGGGGTGGGGAGCAATTACAGCAAGGCACCGTGTCCTCATTGATACATTTTGCTCTAAATAATAAAAAATAAAACATATTGCAACTTTCTGCTTTCCGTAAATCGATAGATTGGTGTGTACAATACAAAAATAAGCAAACTTTAGATTTATTGATTAAATATGTCACATAATATCATATTTTATATGGTGGCCAATTAGAAATTCGTCGAGGTGAATGTGCAATACATACCTGTATTACTAAAATTATGGCTAGTCTCAGCAATTTTAGCTGCGACAGGTAAACAAAAATATTGAGATTTTCCTTTCGCGGGGATCAATGCAGTCAAGCGTTTCGAGATTACGACTCCCGTTCTTGAAATAACAACGTCCGAAATCGAAGTGAAACTAGCCAAGCTAATGGGAAATATGACTTGTTAATCAAATTGTCAAAATACTGTATCATTCTCGAATACTAAACATTTTTTTCCAAATGTGACCCGGAATCGTCGAGTTGACTACTCTCGTCATTCGTAAATATGTCTCGTCTGCTTTATTCATATCAGTAATTCCAACACTTATTTGTTCACATATTTCGTCTATCTTTCTGGCTGGAGATTCTTCTCCGAGTGTATTCTCATGTTGCATCAGCTTCTTGGAGCTTGCATTCCGGTAAATAAGTTTTCGTCTTTCATATCGTGTGTCTGTTCTGCTAAATTAGTCTCAGTATGTTCATCTCTTAATGGTTTACTATTTCTTTCCCTATTTCTCGAGCTTCAGTTTCCTACTTAAATTACCTCACGACGCTTTTTCCTTTTCTTCTTCTTCTTCTCGGGGGTATCTTGTCCGGGATGTATGCTTACTTCATTCGTTACATTGTCTCTTCTTCTTTATTCATACAGTTTCCTCTCCAAGTATATTTCAAAGTTGTATCGTCTTTTTAGAAGCTTACAATAATAATAATAATAATAATAATAAAGACTTTATTTATAGAGGCAGCACATTTGGGTTTACCAAGTTTCCATGTGGGCCTCTGGAAAATTTACAATAAGACAATTTTAACAATCAACTATACAAACATATAACTGGCGAACAAACAAAAGATGAAACAAAACAACATATAAATGGGTATAGACAACAAAATGGATGAAAAGTGTTATTTACAGTTGAAGAAGTTAAGATGAACTTATACATGAATCACACTGACATGTAGAGGAATCTGATTCCATAGTTTTGGACCAGAATATGTCAGAGATTTTCTACAAAATTCAATTCTAGGCTTTGGAATAAATAACATATGTTGATCACTTGATCGTAAGTTCCTGTTTTTGTTTTCTGTGAACATGTTATAAATGTAATCAGTAGATAAACTGTTTAAAGATTTATAAACAAAAATAGCTTTTTTGAATAAAATTCTATCCTGGAATTTCATCCAATTTAGTAGTTTAAAGAGATCATTACTTGGTGTATCATAAGGTTTGTCAAGGATTATTCGAGCTGCTCTTTTTTTAAATCTTTATATAGTGTTTAATAGATTGTCACTGCAATTACCCCAAATTGTACAACAATAGTCAAAATGAGGAAGGATATATGCAATGTAATACAGTTTTCTTACATGAATATTTAAATAGCTTCTTATCCTTAGCAGAAGATATAGTAAAGAATTGCTATTTTTAAGTACTTGTGTTCTCCATTTTAGTCTATAGTCAACATGAATTCCCAGCAATTTTTCAACTTCAGAGAAAGATATAGTTTGAGAGCAGAGTTGTTGATTGTTGGTGTCATTGTCATGGTTATTAGTTGGAGAAATCAGCATAGCTATAGTTTTTCGGGGGTTTGGCATCATTGAGTTTCGTTTACACCAGTCACTTATTATATCTAGACTGTTTTGAAGGGATTTGCATACTTCTCCAACTGACTGGCCTGTTGCACTTATTGTTGTGTCATCAGCAATTAAGTATGTTGATAATGTATGTAGGTGCAGAGGAAGGTCATTAATGTAAAGAATAAAGAGAATAAGGCCTAATACTGAGCCTTGTGGCACACATGATGTAATTTTTAGACAATGACAATTTTCCGCCAAAGGAAACGTTTTGTGATCTGTTGGAAAGATAAGATTTAAACCATCTCAGTGGTTGGTTTTTTATATTGTATTCAGTCATTTTCTCAAGGCGGAGAGAGTTGTTTATTAGATCAAATGCTTTTGTTAAATCAAGAAAGATTGTACCTACTATTGTTTTGTTGTTTATTGCATCAATCCATGAATCAACAATAGCAGTAAGTGCTGTCTCACATGAGTCATTTCTTCGAAATCCAGATTGTTTTATATGAATCAAAGAATTTTGTTCAAGGAATATTTTTAAATTATCACTAACATGTCGGTCTAGGATTTTTGATAAGACTGGTAGGATCGATATTGGGCGTTAAATATTAATGTCAGTTTTTGTCCCTTTTTAGCTCGTCTGATATTTTGGAAAAAAAGACGAGCTTTGTCGTCACTTGATCGTCGTCTACGTCGTCGTCGTCGGCGTTGATGAAGTGTTGTGTTTAGGTCACTTACATGGAAACTATCAAACATAATACTTTGAAACTTGGAAAAACTTGTTCATCTAATACCCTTCTTCACATTGTATGCTAAAGATACTGAGTTTGACCGTCTTTTGGGGGTAAAAACATGATTTTGGTGTTTTTTGGTTGACTTTGAGATTTGGTCATAGCTCCCTCATTTTTTGTTAGATTGATTTCGAATTGTGCACATATATTTCATAAATAATGTACTTCAACATATCGAACGGGATTTTGGGTCAAACATTTGGATTTTATGCTTTTTTCATTTCTTGTATTTTTTAACTTTGCGTTTAGCTCAACGTTAAAGTTTCTTTTTTTATATTTTTCTAGTACTGGTACTAGGGCTTTCATAGTTGAAATATAGTTACATCTTATACCCTTCTGCACATTGTATGCTGAAGATGCTGAGTGTGACATTTTTTGGGGGGTAAAACACTTGATTTTTGGTGGATTTTGAGAATTGGACATATCTTCTTTCTCAATGAGTACTGGTACTAGGGCTTTCCTATTTGGAATATAGTCTAATACCATGCTGGACATTGTATGCTGAAGATGCGGAGTCTGACCTTTTTTGGGGGTAAAACAATTTTTTTAAAACAATAATTCTTTTAATTTCTTGTATTTTTTAACTTTGCGCTTGTATTTTATTTTATTTTTTAATTTCTTGTATATTTTAATATTGCGTTAAACTCATTTTTTTTTTGATTTTTTTTTTTAATTTCTTGTATTTTTGATTTTTTTTTGATTTTTTTCAAATATCTTGTATTTTTGAACTACGTTCAGCTCAATTTTTATTTATTTTTAATTTCTTGTATTTCTTAACTTTGTGTTTAGCTCAAAGTTAAAGTTTTGTTATTTTTCTTTTTGCCTTTTACTCTTGCATTGATAGTCAAAGCAGGGAACAGCGAGACATTTAATTACGCGTAATTCTTGTTTGTTACATTGATTTCAATTTTTTCCCAAACAATAAAAACATAATGTCCTTCAACATATTATGAATATCTTAAATCAGAGTTACTAAAAATAGGAAAATAGTGATATATTCAATATCTTTAGTTAAAGATGACTTAATGTACCAATATCATTTGCCTGTCCATTGCATACATAAGACTCAGCTCATGAGGACAGGCATCCAACGTGAAGATCTTCCTTATCATGTATATGAGCTTGTACGTGGAAGACAGTGGTGCAGAGGTAGAGCGTCGGCCTCTCGTTTCAAAGGTCCCTGGTTCGAGTCCCGTGATGAGCGGGTCCTGACTTTGGGATTTTTCCACACAAACGGCGCGAGTACTGGTTAAGTCTCCAGGAAGCAGACATCGAGAGTGAGTAATCTAAGCCCAAGGCTTGTTTTGCAATCGATGTAAAATAAATAAGTTTAAACTAAACTATTTATTACCACATAGTTATTCTTGTTTCAATACTTGAAAAATAGCAGTTTTTTTGTGCGGTCATTATAATATGTAAATATTCTTTCCGAATTTGAATATTTTTTATATAAAATAAATAAACCGTAAAAGGATAATATGAGACGAGCGTCAGGCACCCACAGGCGGTGCACTTGTTTGAATATTGGGATTACTTTTGCTTTTTTTAGAAGTGATGGAAATTCACATTTAATGATACATTTAATGATACTTTGATTAAAAATGTAAGTTAACGGTTTAGATATGACTTAAGCACTAATTTTCAGATATTTTGACCCAATATCATCAAGCCCAGTGGATTTATTAACATCTAATAATTGTAACTGTTTAATGATATAATCCTCTGAAATTAAAGGTATCTCAAAATAATTTCTAAGTTGATCTGACATTTTACAAAATTTTGCTTTTATATTTTTTCCACAATTTCTTTGGTTTGTATTTATTTTCATTAATAGAAGATGTGTAGAATAATTTTTTAGCCTTGAATATTAGAGTTTACGTCTTGTTACGCCAGTATTTAAATTGAGTATTGTTATATGAAGATTTTGCAGTGTCACGCTGCTTTGATGCTTATCTTATTTCTGGTGCATACCAGTCTAGTAAACTAGTGTGTTTAACACGTTTTTGTTTGATTTGGGCATGAGAGTTTAGAATCTCATTAAATAAGGAAAGAAAACAATCTAGAGAATCAACATCAACATAAATTTCAATAAGATACCAAGGCTGTTCCTCAAGGCATCTAGAAAAGTTGTTTTCATCAAAGTTCTTGACATTTCTGTAGTATATTGTATTGTGTAATGGTCCATTATTCAGGCTTTGACCAAACTTACGTGTGAAGCAAACTGGAAAATGGTCACTTAAATATATTTTTGGCACCTAAACATTTATGATATTGCAAGGTTTGTTTGAGTACACATGATCAATGATAGTTGCTGTACTGTACTAGTGGGAAGTGTAACAAGCTGATCCAAGTTAAATGAGCTTGTTACGTTATTCCAAGATATGTTGGATGCATTTGGATTTGAAAGATCAAAATTAAAATCACCAGTTATGATGATTTCTGTGTTTTCAGTGTACAAAATTTCTAATAATTCTTCCAATTTATGGATCCAGCCAATGTTTGCAGACGGGGGTCTGTATATAGTACCAAGTATAAAGGGTTTGTGTCTAGAATGTATGATTTCTAGCCAAATGGCCTCTATACTGTCACGTTCAAGGTCATGTCTTTGTACACAATGGTATTTACATTTAACATAGCAAAGTAAACCACCTCACTTAGTTGTTCTGTTCCTTCTAAAATGATTGTAGTTATTTAATAGGAATTCACTATCATCATATTTATCATTTAGAAAAGTTTCACCGAAACAAAGAATGGCTGTATCTCTATTATGATGTAAAATAATTTTTATTTCGTCAAGTTTTGGATGGAGATAATGAATATTTAAGTGAAACAAGTTTATGCCTTGTTTAAAAGTGATTGAATGTAGAAGATTATTTCCACATAGATCATGTTCGTTTGTGATTGTCAGTGAATCAGTAGTTGTCCGTTTACGTCTAGACTGTAGATTGGTATCTAATTTGGATAGTATGGCTGGTTGTATTGTATCCATGGAGGCATTCTCCACATTCATTGTGGATGGACTACAGATCGTTGGAGTTTGTAGTGGTTCGGTTGCATTCATTGGGGTCTGGCGTATTGAAAATTTACATTTGTCTGACTTGATTGGGGGATGTCTAAGCAATTAATGATTGAAGCTTTTAAGTTCTTAACTAGAACTGATACTCCTTTGTTGTTCAGATTGATTTCATCTATATAAGAATTTTGTTCACTTTGCCGTCATCTAGTCTGAAGGTTGGAGAACTATCAATAATGCTGAAGTTGTTCTTGATGCAGTATCTCTGAAGTAGTAAATTGGTTTCCCGAATCCTTTGTGTTGATTATGTTGTTTATGTAAGATAGATGAGAATGCTATCTTCGCAACATTATTTACTTTCTTGATTTCAGATGCAAGTTGCTCAAAGTGCTTTATTATGCATTCACTGTTTTCTGCTTCTAATAAATTATTTATTCCGCTGTGAATGATGATCATGGCGTATGTTGCTAGTTCCTCTTTCTTATAAGCCAAAATGCTATTTGTTATGTCTTTGACTCTGACACCAGGATGTGATTTTACTTTTGCATTCGTTTTATCTCCAGAAAACCTTGGTGTGTTTATAAACTGTGTGGCAGAGTCGCCTAATACAAGTATTTGTGGTGGTTTACAATTTGATTTCTCTGTGTCGTTATTGTGCATTTGTTGTTTTGATGTAGCAGGTCTTGGTAGTTGTCCTACTTCTGGGCTTGGTAGTTTTTGTGCTGTTTGGATCTAATTTTTGTTAAGTTCTTTTCTTATTTCTTTCTTGTAGTCTATAAATTCTGATTATTTTACTGTCTGTGACAGTGTTTCCTTTATTTTGCACATTTCCCCTTTTAACATAGCAAACTCAGTATACATGTTTGCCTCACAAACGTTTATTTCATATTTTGTTTGTACTCTTGAGTTTGTGGGTCTTCTCTTTCAATTTGGTGTTTACATCCTTCAGGGAATGTTTTTCCTCTTCCAAAATGAGACACTGTGCAGGCAAGTCAGACACTTCTTATTTGAGAGCTGCATTCTCTCTTGAAAGAGAGGTCATTTCCTTGGAGAGGTCTTAATCCTGGAGTTTTTCAAGTTTAAGTTTTGAAGTCTTTAGTTTTTCAGTGAGTGATCGTATTTGTTTGGCTTGTTCTTCGACCTTCTTGTTTAACTTTATGTTGGTACAGTCTTGTGTCTGAGTGCCTGTAGATAGTTGTCCAGCATTTAGGCCGTGAGCATTGACTTCGTTTTTGCTTTCATTGATATCCAGAAACAGATTACTTGAGATGTTCACAGATGCAAATATATATGTACTGGTACGGAAAGTTACACCAGAAAGACTCAGTACATCACTATTCATATTATCAACTATGGTCTTGAAGGTTGAGAATAGTTTTCAGCTCTATACTGATGGGGTATATATTTGCTTTGCGTTTGTTTCTTGTGATGGAATTCATCAGTGAAACTGTTATTGCCAATAGTTTGAGATTGGTGAATTTCTTTACTCTGCAGCATGTAATTTACTGGTCTTGATGTGATGATGTTTTTTCTCTTTAAATTTGCCTCATTTAGACATCTCTGGGAGTATTCCATATCAACTGGCGAACCTCCTTTCTTTGCGACTTTTTTGCCCGTTTTATTTCTTTGTCTAATTTCAACAATTCCTTATCAGCAGATGGACCAAATATTTTTGTAAAGAGTGAAGAAAGAATACTACTATATTTAGATTTCTTATTCAAGGTTGGTTTGGAAGGGGGAAAATGATACCCATGGCTCATCTTCAATACTCTCTTAGTTTTATTTACTTCTGATTCTGAGGGGAGTTCTTTCTTTGGTTGTTTGTCCAGTTTTGTGGAAAGGTGTTTAAAGATGTTGTTATTCCATATTCTGCATCCTGGTCCTTGTATCAACATGGTGAGGGAGTAGAAGGATGTGATTACAACCTTTTTGTCCATTATTGAGATGGTTGCCATTATTCCTGTTGCATCTTTTGTTTTGCTAAAAGTGTATAGTTGTCTTTAGATTTTTAGTAATTCCTCTTGATTGCGATTGTTATAAAAAATAATGAAAATACAATATCTCAATTCACTATCATATACATCATACAAAATACCATTGTTTTCATCTGTAGAGTCTCCACTTAGGTCACAATTAGAGAAGCCACTAAATCCACTACCATCTGTTGAGGTGTTAATATCTATTGAGTAGGAAGCCATTGTTTGGTGATTGTTAGTATTTGTAAATAAATTATTCACTTTTTTGCAAATATTCCAAAATGTTAAAATCCAAACACAAAAATGAATCCACTTTGTAATGAAGAAAAGTTCACTGGGTACACCCATATATTTTCAGCCACATTGATGATTCTAAACTTTGAAATATTATCCTGTTTTGTCAGAGCCCCAAAAGCATATCTGGTCTGTTCGAAAGTATGACAGTATGCTTGCATACCGGTAAATAAGTTTTCGTCTTTCATATCGTATATATGTTTTCCTAAATTAGTCTCGGTAAGATCACCTCTTAATGATTTACTTTCTTCCCCTATTTTTCCAACCTCAGTTTCTACTTAAAATTCCTCACGACGTTTTTTCTTTTTAGTCTTCTTCTTCTTCTTTTCTTCTTCTCGGATGTATCTTTTCCGGGACGTATCTCTTCCTTTGCAACAAATGTCTCCTCTGCTTTAATCATATCAATAATTCCAACACTTATGTGTTCCCATATGTCGTCTATCTTTACAGCTGCAGCTTCATTTCCAAGTGTATTCCCAATTTGTATTGTTTTTTTCGAAGCTTGCATTCCGAAAGATATTTTTTTCTTTCCTATCGTAAGTCTGCTCTGCTCTTTTAATCTCGGTATCTTCACCTCTTAAGTTTTTAATTTCTGCCCCTGAATTTCAGCTTCAGTTACTATACTGAGAAAAACAAGTTGAGTCAATATAACTCCCCGTGAGTATATTTTTACAGGAAAGGCAATAGTGATAAAAGCATTAGTAATTTTCTAATACATTATTAGTTATTTGGTCTGTTACTGACCCACTACGGGAAAATAGGGGATCTGTGGAATGTATAGGAATTACGGCTTGGCATCTTCGTCTCGTGCTGTTTATTAGGGCCCTGATAACGTGTAGCGGTATTCTACGCAATTCCTGATGGAGTGCGCGCTCCAGTTCTATGATGTTGTTACGTTCCCTTAATTGGCTGCCAAGATAATCCCAGATAAGCTTTATCGGTGACAAGTCAGGAGAACGCGCCGGCCAGTCAAGGTTTGGGATGTTAAGTTGCTGCAAAATATTTTTGTTATGTCTTGCAACGTGGGGCACCAGCACCAGCGGTCAACATCCCAATTGCAATATGATATTGTTCATTATGTCTCCCCCTGTATACAGGGGAGATATATTGTTTTTGTCCTGGGCGTCTGTCTGTCTGTCCTTCTGTCTGTCCTTCTGTCTGTCTGTCCGTCTGTCCGAAATCGTGTCCGCTCCATATCTCCAAGACGGCTTGAAGGATTTTCATGAAACTTGTGTCAGATGTTCACCTCATGAAGGCGATGTGCAGAACCCATGTCCCGACCATACAGGTTCAATGTCAAGGTCAGACTTGAAGGTCAAAGGTTTGAGCCTTAATTTCGTGTCCGCTCCATATCTCCAAAACGGCTTGAAGAATTTTCATGAAACTTGTGTCAGATGTTCACCTCACGAAGGCGATGTGCAGAACCCATGTTCCGACCATACCGGTTCAAGGTCAAGGTCAGGCTTGAAGTTCAAAGGTTTGAGCCTGTTTTTCGTGTCCGCTCCATATCTCCAAAACGGCTTGAAGGATTTTCATGAAACTTGTGTCAGATGTTCACCTCACGAAGGCGATGTGCAGAACCCATGTTCCGACCATAACGGAGTTATCTCCCCCTTGTTCAATATTTTAATTGTGAAAACTTTGTCCAGAGCAGAACTCAGAAACTACTTGAAGGAATTTATTGAAACTTGGAATATAGATAGATGGCAATGTGAAGTTGTGCACCTTGCAATAATTATGAGTTATCTCCCCCTTGTTCAATATTTTAATAGTGTAAACTTTGTCCAGAGCAGAACTCAGAAACTACTTGAAGGAATTTATTGAAACTTGAAACATAGATAGATGGCAATGTGAAGTTGTGCACCTTGCAATAATTATGAGTTATCTCCCCCTTGTTCAATATTTTAATAGTGTAAACTTTGTCCAGAGTAGAACTCAGAAACTACTTGAAGGAATTTATTGAAACTTGGAATTTAGATAGATGGCAATGTGAAGTTGTGCACCTTGCAATAATTATGATTTATCTCCCCTTGTTCAATATTTTAATAGTGTAAACTTTCTCCAGAGCAGAACTAAGAAAGTACTTAAAGGAATTTATTGAAACTTGGAATATAGATAGATGGCAATGTGAAGTTGTGCACCTTGCAAGAATTATAACTCTGGGCTACTTCGTTGCAAAGTTATCTCCCCTTGTTCAATATTTTAATAGTCATTGACAAACTGCAATGGGGAGACATATGTTTTTTCATAAAAACAACCTTTCTAGTTCCATGTTGATAATCTTTAAAACTTAGAACGGTGTTCTTTGTTACGGCTAGATTGCAGGTTGATTACAGCTGCAGTAAACTTGTGCAGACTAACTGTACCCATCAGCACGCCGCGCCCGTGAATTTCTCAAATTGTGTTTACCTGTCTGCAATAACCACGGAACGCTCAAGGTTTTGCCTGGGGTGAATCTTATTCGATACACAGTATTGGAAGAGTTTTGTTTATATCACGTACAATTTTAATTATATAGCAATTTTTAAAAAAAAATATGACTAAACTTATTTTTTCAGTATTTTTCAAATTCATCACGATGCATTTTCTCTGTCTTCTTCTTCCCCTCGGCGGATTCTTTTCCGGTACGTATACTCTCTTCATTCTTAACATATAAATCTTCTGCTTTATTCATATCAGTAGCTTTAACACTTATTTGTTCTAATCTTTCGTCTATATTTAAGCTGACGTTTCTTTTTCAATTCTATTCTTATTTGAAGCTTGCATTCCGGTAAATAAGGTATCTTCTTTAATTCATATCATACGTAGCCTACGTTCTGCTTGATCAATCTTGGCATCTTCAACACTTATGTTTTTACTTTCTTCAATTAATGATCCAGCTTCAGTTTCTACTTCGCGCTTTTTCATCTCCTTCTCGGGGGATTCTTTTCCAGTAGGTATGCATTCTTCTTCCGTTACCGTAGTAAACATCTGTTGCGCTGTGTTCGTATCAATATGTTCAACTCTTTTAATTTGATTTTCTTTTCTGATTTACCATCTGAAGGTGAATTCACACGTATTATCTATTTCTCTAAAGCTTTCTTTCCGGTATGTAAAGTTTCGACTTTCGTATTAAATGCCCGCTCTATCTTATTCACATCAGAATATTCAACCGCTAAGTATTGGCTTCGATAAGCTATTATCACAGATACCCGTTCTAGCCTCATTCCGCATCTTCATCCCTTAATTGAGGATATTGTTCACCTCCTGTTTCTCCGTCAAATTCATATTTTGTATTCTCTTTTGAAATATTTTTAAAAATATTATTAGGTTTTTCGGAATAATTGTTGTCGTTCAAAATACTTGTTCTGTCTTCTTTATATTCTTTATCATCAATGTTGTTCTTTGCTAGTTCGTTCATGTTTGCTCTTGCTTTGCCTTTTAATTTCTATTTATCTTCTCAAATTATCTTATTTCCGTCTTAAATAGTTTTTTGTCCCTCCTCTTCATTGTGTTTTATGAATCTGAGAAATAGTATTATATGAAGTAGTTAACATAATTGGTATTATAAATGAATATTTGTATAACAATGTTCCCATCTGCATCGATGCAATATCCTCAAAGATTACTACATAATTGAAATAGTTATAAATGGATATCTGATCGAGTCCGTCACAATTAAACTCACATGTAACATTTGTATCAAATGACTAGATTGAATCAAATCGGCCAGCAATTTCGAAAGTTGCACTCTTCAAATATACCGTTATGTACACAGGGGTAGACATGGTATGAAACAATGTGTTATGCAATCACCAAATGAGCAAGCTAACTGCAACCCTTAATTGTAAGTTTGATCGCAAGCTATAACAAGAGTTCAATTATCATCGAACGCCCATTATAGAGAGTAATATTCCAATAAAAATACCCGTAATCAATTTATGAGGATTACACGAAAATAATTGCTATTAGTTAGAGAGGCAAATAAACAAAGATAAAAGCTTTTGAAAAGGTGTTGATGACAATTCAATATCCTACCCTAATCCAGAGCATTGGCTGGTAAATTGAACAATTGTAACTAGGAATGCAACTGCTCCAATGACTTTTTTTAAGTACAATTTGTAGGGTCTATCCACTCACACAAAAGCTAAGAGCCTTACCAAACTGATGTTGATATGAAATAAAATAAGTTTATAACTTAAACACTGAAGTGTTAAAACAAAACATATGAACTGTGCTCAGGGTAAAGGGTAATTAACCCTGATCTCAAGCTATTAGAATGTGTATAAAGCCAACAGCAGTAGTACCTTCCAAAACGTCTGTTGGAAAGTAGCATAATCCGATTTGTTAACAATTAACAATTCCTTCGTTTGGCTGGATGTTTTTAAAGTCGGCTGCTGCAGAGTCGTCGTATGTGGGAAAGGGTTTTGATTAGTAGAATAATTAAATGTGTATTTCATTGATGGATAGTCTGCTTACCGCTTTAAGCAGACATGTTCAATGTTCATTAAAATAAATTTGATTTTTTTGTTAAAGGTTTTGTCTTTAAGTCAACCCACACTTGCAGTCGTTTCCTATGAATAGTATTATTACGTAATGCACTAAATAAATGTTAATTAACCATTGTTTGACTATTTCTAATGAAATTGGGAATATTGCAATGTTTTGAACTGCTGACCGGTCAACAGTTTAGGTTATTTAATGGGTATTTGTGTTAACATCAAAACTTTTTACTAGAGGTGTAGGGACTGTTGTCCCAAAAAATGTTCTACGATCTACGACCCAGATCAACCAATACTCTATTTGTTTTGAATGGTTGAGCTACGATGTACGACCAAGATCAACCAACTATGTACGTTTTGTCAGTGGCTGAGCTACGACCCAGATTAACAAATTCTCTGTATTTCCAGTGGCTGAGCTATGATCTACGATCGAACTCAACCAAGTAGCTATGTGGTTTGAGTGGTTGAGCTATGATCTACGACCCAGATCAAGCAATACGCCATATTTTTTTCAGTGGCTGAGCTACGATCTACAACCAAGATCAACCAATTCGCTATGTTTCGTCATTGGCTGAGCTATGATCTACGATCCAGATCAACGAATTTGCAATGGTTTTTTAATGGCTGAGCTACGACCAAGATCAAAACAATTCGCTATGTTTGTTCAATGGCTGAGAAACGATGTACGATCCAGATTATCTAATACGCAATGTTTATTTAGTGCCTGAGTCACGATATACGACCTAGATCAACACATTCGCAATGTATTTTCAGTGGCTGAGCTACGATCGACGACCAAGATCAACCGATTCGCTACGTTTTTCACAGACTTAACTACGATCTACGACCCATATCATCCAATTAGCAATGTTTTTTCATTGGCTGAGCTACGATCTACGACCCAGATCAACCAATTCGCAATGTTTTTTCAGTGGCTGAGCTACTATCTACGATCCAGATCAACCAATTTGCAATGTATTTTCAGTGGCTGAACTACGACCCTCATCGACCAATTCGCTATGTTTTTTCACTGGCTGAGCTACGATCTACGACTCCATTTCGCTATGTTTTGTCAATGGCTGATCTACGACCCAGATCAACCAATTTCCCTATGTTTTTACATTGGCTGAGCTACGATCTACAACCCAGATCAACCAATTTGCAATGTTTTGTCGGTGGCTAAGCTACGATCTACGTCCCAGATCAACCAATTCGCAACGGTTTTTTTCACTTGCTAGGCTACGATCTACGACCTAGATCAACCAATTCGCAATGTTTTTTCATTTGCTGAGCTACCATCTACGACCCAGATCAACCAATTAGCTATGTGTGTTGAGTGGTTGAGCTACGATCTACAACCCAGAACAACCAAAATACAATGTTTTTTCAGTGGCTTAGCTTCGATCTACGACCCAGATCAACCAATTCGCTATGTCTTTTCATTCACTGAGCTACGATCTACTACCCAGATCAACCAATTCGCAATGTTTTTTCACTTGCTAGGCTACGATCTACGACCTAGATCCACCAATTCGCAATGTTTTTCATTTGCTGAGCTACGATTTATGCGCGAACTTCGCACACCTGACCCATTAGTACATTTTAAATCACTCGTTACTTATTCGGCGATTATCAAGATGTTATTGATGTTGCCAACAACAAATGTGATGTTGTTGTTTTAGATACTGACGAAGACCTATTAAATAAATTGTTACTTATTCAAAAACTACATATGTTGATGTTGAAAATCACAATGTTGATGCTGTTGTTGTTGTAGATGCTGACAGAACCCCATTGGTACATTTTAAATCACCTGTTACTTATTCAAGTACTTAACTTCACATGTAAAAGGAATACGGAATAAGGAACAAGGAATAAGGAATAGGGGATGAACTTCGCGGAAGTTCGTTATCGCATTATATAGAAAGCTTGTAAATTATGAAATGTTTGATTTTCGATAACTCTACATCGGATCGATACTTGAGTTCATGTAATCAATACATAAACATTGAAATACACTACTTTTTGAGTTAGAAAGGTTCAACTGGTTCCACAAAAAGGTCTATAGCCGTTTTCTTGCTATAACATCGCTGCCATTATTTGGCTATGCCTGACCCTATACGGTCAAAGGGAAGTAAGAAGGCTTCTTTGGGAAAAAACAACATCCCGGGTTGACGCTATCGTTATGAGATCGGCTCGATCTACCTAGAGATGACAGATATTACAAAATATTTATATATTCACACTATTTTGTAGTTGACAAACCGATTATAAGTATTGCACTGCCGTACAAACTCCAAACGTTGACAATATATAACATAAAGTCCTCTCTAGAAGTGTTGAAATCCCATTACTTAAATATCATATGACACTACTAGTTTTAATTCCAATATTACGCTCAAGTCTTTGTTACAACGCGGAAACCAAACTATGTACATGACAATTCACGTCAGCGGTTTGACGTTATAATGTTAAACACTTTTTTTCGAAATACGCCTCATAAATCACACGAATGAGATATTTTATTTATCACTTTTAATAACCACTCATAAAATATCCTCTATTTGTAAGAATGTTTTGACATTCAACAGTTCTTGAACCACAAAACGCCAGGTGTTCACGCGTCGTATCCAAATAATCATCAACCCATGCTCACACTACGACAAGAAATCCGTCACAGAAAAAGATGAAAGTTCATGTTGATCTTCCATCTCTGAAAGCAACAATTACACAAAATCAAAGGATAACCGAATTGTTCTGTGTGAGAACCTGATTTGTGAATGGCAATACTGAGGTTTTTGAAACAATACATATTTAGCTCGTTACCAACCGTCTCTACTGAAATTAGCATTGCTTGCCTATTAGTAACGAAATAACTCTTATTACGTAGAACAATCGAGTAATGGAATAGTTTACTTGAAGTAATTCGGCCTTAACCCTTTCCCACTTGCAGACACATTCCGACGCATTTGCAGCAGACTGCAAATATATTGCTTACTTTATATATTGCAAATATAAAAGCTATTCGAACTCAATATTTATCTAATTGATATCATGGTGGAACACATGTACAATGGGTCTTTTCGGAAAGAGCTTGGGTATCGCATCCTGTATTGTTTGTATCTAATTAAGTCTCTCTAAGTTATCTGTACCTGTCAGATGCTCGTACATATTACAGTGTTCACTATCAATTGCGCCTTTAGAAGCTGAAGGCTTATGCACAATCAGAGCAATGTGTCTTTACAAAAACATTACTCTACATATAAATAGATGAAGGGAGGTAACTATGTATAATATGTATGCCACTTTTATCTAGATTTATTCCCTTGACACAACCTTTATGTTGCATTTGTTTGATGTATTCTGAGCCGTTGGCCTTGCATTTATAACATTGCAATTGTAAAGATACAAAAATCAGTTGTTTTTTATTTATAGTGGTCTGAAAGCAGTGCCTAAGCTGGCCAATTCATACGATTGTTGCTGTATTTGAGGAAATCAGTTGAGTGGTTTATTCAATAGTTCACCATTATCTAGACATCTTCGTACAACCATCATGGAAAGTCTTACGATGGTCGTGGTGGATCGTAACAAAGCCGTTCGACGCCAATACGACATGTCACGATCAATAAAGACTACGTTACGATCTAAGATGTAATACTACGACGCTATACGACTTGCTACGACGCTATCCTCGATCGGGTTACGACGTATCTAAGACTAACTTGCGACCTACCAAGACTTATTTTGGTAAGATAAATAAATACGGGTTAAGCTGCAAAAAACCGTTAAATCTCAAACATTGCGGTAGCCTATTGTGTTAATGTATCCGTTCATCTGTGCAGACGTCACAACATTGAGGCGTTTTAGGCGAACAGTTTCATAGTTTTTAAACATTTTTACTGTAACGTGGTTAGTTATCAAACCTGATCAAAATATTCTGGCAATACACATTCTGACCAAATTGTGATGATGGGACAAAGGCTTCTAAAGTGACCAATTTTAGGTACTGTATATAATTAAAGGGTGATAACGTTTGATTGACTAAAGCGATATTGCTAGTTATCGAATTTTTCCAAGATATTATGCCAGTACACATTCTGACCAAATTTGGTGATGATTCGACAAAGGCTTCTTAAGTTAATCAGCTGACAAGACCAATTTCAGGTAATTTCTATAATTAAAGGGCGATAACTCTTGATTGACTAAAGCGAGATTGCTAGTACACGTTCTGACCAATTTAGTTTAAACATATTTAATTATCATATATCTTTACATAGTAGGTAACATCAAGAAATATACAATGGAGAAATTGATTGGACTGAAAGCTCATAGCTTATTGAAGGTCCTCTCCTATAAAGATTGATTTACAACGGTGAATATGTTCAGAAAATATCATCTTACTTTAGCTTTGTGATTTATAATACAAGACACAGATACATAAAAGAGAGTGGATAGAGAGCAAGGAGGGAGAAAGAGAGTGGATAGAGAGCAAGGAGGGAGAAAGAGATAGATGTAAAGAGAGCAGAAATAAATAAAGGAGGGTGGTGTGCATATGGGAGGTTAGTTAATGTATATATGTCGATTATCCATACCAAATAAAATAAAACCAAATTTGGTGATGATTGGACAAAGGCCTCTTAAGTTATTTAGCTGACAATACCAATTTTAGGTAATTTCTATAATTAAAGGGCGATACCTCTTGATTGGCTAAAGCGATATGGCTAGTTATCGAACTTGTCCAAGATATTATGCCAGTACACATTCTGACTAAATTTGGTAAAACTATAATACGATTCGTTTTTTCAAAACGGGCGTATAAAAAGCTAATTGCATCCGCTAACTCCACATCATTGCTGTATGTGCCTGGCGGGCATGGCTGTTCATTACTAACCACTGTACCTGTCGGACAGAAATATCCAGCAGGACAGTTGACGGGCACAATTATTCCTGTCGTGTTTGATGTTCCAGCCTCGAAAGGATCACATTATTTACGCGATGGACTTGTCTTGCAGCTGTCTGTTTGAATTTCATCCTGGTATGTACCCCTGGCGCAAATAGTGGGTGTGGCACTTCCTATTGGGCAGTATGATCCTTGAGGGCACTGGTATTCAGAGGGGTTTGAAGCAGACTTACCCCCGGGCAATACTACCCTGCTGCACAAGCACCTGTAGTTGTGGACTGGTTGGGAGATACGAAATAATAACTTGCAAGTATAGAGAACCTGACATCAACTATCATGCAAAGTTAACTTGGTTAACCTTTTGAAGATGGTTTCCAGCATACAACATACACTTTCTAAACTTTTTGAAAATGGTATCCAGCATGCCACATCAACTTTGTTACATTTAAGAGCATTTCATGTTAAAATCTACAAACAGCAAAAATCCTACTTGTTGGTTGAAAAAAAGTTTTCCCATAATTATGCGGACACAATTTAACCTAACTGCAGTGGACAACACGAAAATATTACGGCAAAAGGAGAAATTGTTTGTATTTGTCATAATGTTTTCAACTCTGTTCAATTATAATACTTTCAGTTATAGCGATTTTCCATATATTTGCATAGAAGTTTTCAAAGTAGTCTACAGCAAATTTGCTGTTTGTGGGTAAAGGTTAACAAAGCAATTAGTTTGCATTTACTATTTTTCATTCAATGGCTTTAAACAAGAAACCGCTGATGACGGTAAGGCCGGATTGTCGGCAATTTGACCTTGAAAATCGACTAACCAAGGTCAAGGTCAAAGTAACTATAGAAATCAATAGAACTTGTTACTGGTTACCTTCAGGCAATGTTTCAAGTTTGTAACCCTTTCCAGTGCTGAGATTTTGCCTTTGTTAACTGTTGAACTTCTATTACTGAAAGTTTAATCATTGAACAGAAATCTAAATATTGTGGCAAAAGGGGAAATTGAGCAATTTCTTCTTTTGTCGCAAAGTTTTCAAAAGCCATCTGCTGTATACCCGTCTCTACATATTCCACGGAATGCCATGATATTCCATGGTAAAATATGCCATGGAGTATTGGGACGGCTTTCCATTCCTGTTTAAATAATTAATTAGAAGGAAAATAATAAAAAAAAAAAATGGAAAACTTTGTTTCCACAGAAATTAAGTTTTCCGTGGTTTACCATGGAGGATTTGGACGACGCTTACACGTGGAAAGCATGGAGAAATTCTATTTCCATGGAAAAATGTAAACTTCCACGGAAAATCCTGATGAGAAAGTGCTGGAATAAAGTCCACACAAATTTCGTTTCACAAATTATAATTACAATTTTAATGAAATAATTTGTACATAATAAAACAGCAAATTATGACAAGAACAGTTAAACTATATAAGTTTGCAAGATAATTTTCTAGAATTTTAAAACGAGTAATGAAATAATGCTGAATAACAAAAAGAACAAAAGCTCTCAGAGGACATTTTGTATGGAAAGCAATTAAAAAACTGAACACGTGAATTAAGTGTTAAGTACATTACCAATCAATTGTATAAGGATCAAAAATAACAAAATTTAAACAAGAGCATCGCGTACGGCACAGACGCTCGACTGATAGAAAACAGAAAAAAAGCTGAGCTGAACAAAAAACCTTAACCGGACGACCACGCCGACGCCGCCGATGACGACGCCAGGGTCATGACAATAGCTCTCGTTTTTTTCAAAAGTCGAGCTAAGAAGCAAATCCACAAAGACATAGTTTTACACATTTTTTGCGGAATATTTAGAAGTAAAGCTCATGTTAGACAATTCAATTACACAGAAACACCAATGAGATGTTGAACATTTTATAATCAAGCCATGGACTTCTTTCTGGACTCAACTCTAGAAGGCTTCAAATCATCCCTCATCATATTCCTTATTGAGTCCAGTGGGGTATGTGGCCACTTCTCGATGATAAGATCTGTAGAAATAATTTTATATATTAGTGTATGCATTCAGCATAATAATTAAAATTTGAAAATAATAATTCTGGCTCTAGCAGGCATGTAAATCAATATAATGGACTCATTTTAATACAACAAATATGAGACTCTCATCGAGAAGCTCGAGCTACCAATATTCAACTCTTTTCAAGTCACCTCTTACAACATACTTTGGTCAAGCAGTGGCACATTTTCTGTAACCCATAATTGCCTTTTCACATTCCACAACGGGCTAAATAATAGTAAGTGATGGATACGATGATTTTTTTAAGAATAAACAAAAACACCAACCTTCAATAAATTGACCTTTTCTTGGTCTTCCAGGGCAGGTCTCTGGGGCCCTGTATTGGGCTTGAAGCCATAGAGGCTTCTTCCCATTATTTCCTGTACAGTGAAAAGCATTCTGAACAATCTGGCAGTTCCCTTTTTGGAAATCTTTGGTTATATTCAGCTCAGACAGTATTTGGCTCTAAAAATAATAACAATACATTTGTTTTTTAAAGTTAGTCATTTGCAGCTTGCAGCATCAAAAAGCTTTCTAGTCTAAAAATGATATTTATTTATAAAGATTTCATGGCAAACTTATATATTGGAGAACAAAATCCATTTGAAAGGATTAATAGCAATGTTCAAATAAAATTTTACTCCTGGTCATTTTTTAATGAGTCAACTTTACACGATGATTGATTGATTGATTGGGGTTTAGCGCAGTTTTTAACAATTTCTCAGTTATATCACGGCGGCCAGTTCACCTACTCATGCATTTCCTGGTTTTCTCACACCAGTACTCCACACAACAATATTCCCAAGCAACTGGCTGCTTTTCCACATAGACTTAGCTCATTGGTGGAAGACGAATGACGCATGTCGCATTGACTTTTGTCAATCGTCGGAAAGAAAGTTGGCCGAGCCGGGATTCGAACTCACAACCCCTGGATTGACAGCCCGTGTCGCTACCGACTGAGCTACAAGTATATATACAAGTTTTGATTTCTACTGATTTCTACAAGTATGAACCTTGTGAAGACAGACTGTCTAGTTTTTCAAAATCTTAATCTTGATGGCCATACTGATCTCGCAATTGCTCTTTCTTTATGCCAAGACTGAATGCAGAGGGACAAAGGAAAAATAAGTAAAATGTTAGGGAAATGCCTTGACATATCTAGTGTAGGTTTTCTCAGTTCCAGTCACCTAAAATAAATACAGATCATGAGAAATTTGAAAACGAATTATGGAATCTTTGATGCATGAATCGTTCGTGGATTAGTGGTTTATCCTTAAATGCCTTTGAGATATCAACATTATATTTTCATAATATTTTTTTTTATAAAACCCAGTCTAAAGTGAAATACCTCATAATCATGGTAAATATTCAGTTCATTTCCCCCTGATCTACAACACGGTAATATAGATTTTCTAACCAATAAAATGGACATAGATACACAGACTAAAGAGGATAGATTCTGATACATGGGAAAGTCTGGTTAATATTCCCATCAGTGTACTGTACTGTACTTACTTTGTGCTCTATTCACATCTAAAAATGTTGCGTTTTTAAATGTACTCGGTATATAAGACGCCATCCTACCTGAGAATGTGAATCTTGTTTGGTTTGTGGGGTGCTAAAGTCTTCTGCCAGGTCCAGTTGGGATTGGGATGTTACAGTAGATGTTGGTGTGGAAAATATTTTTGTAGCTGTGAGTTCTGGTGCTGAAAATGCGGACTGTGTTGAAAGATGGTAAGATGGTGTTGTCTGTGGTGAAAAGTAGTGGGGTGCTTTATTAACATCCACGAGCTGAGATTTCAATTTCTACAAGGACAAAACAACACTTGAATTTACACTAAATCAGTTCCTCCTTCTATGTCCATATTAGCTATATAAACAGAGACGACGGAAAGTCATATCCGATTGGAGCAGTGTTGGATCAAACTCGTGTCACCTAGATGATGATAGAGTGGACCATTTCATCAAAGGCAGCCGCCACTACTCATAATTATTTGGATATTGATCTTATAATTTCAGGAAATAAAAGATGTTGTTGAGAATTTTGTTATTGATAAAAATAATAATACATGTATGAATCACATCAAACTAATAACTCTACTTTTCAAAATTACCTCTAATTCATGCCACATTGAACTAACGGTGTACTCCAAATGGCCCACTCTGTTGAATAAATCAACATTTTCAATCTTAAGCTGTTCAACTTCTGCTGTTTGCTCGACTGGAGCAGACGGTTCTCTCCTTGGAGACTTTCTTGGGTCAAACCAGTGGCTGTTACAATGGCTAGCCTCTCTCCAAGTAGTTGTGAAGAACCGATCCTAATATATATATATAAAGTCAACGCCAGGATGCTATAATTAAGGCTCCACAATTAGTTCTAGAGAAAACAATTTTGTGATTTGCTAATGGAAGAAACATGGACAATAGGCCATCTTATAAAATGGCATGACATTAAAAGAACAGCCAAATTAACTTACCGGACTGTCTCGACATCATTGTCTTGAGCATCTACATTAGCAGTAGCCTGCAATTTATTTTGGGTATACACAAAACAATAACTATTTATAACAAAATGGCCAAAATGGCCCTAAATCGATCACCTGAATATTTTTAAAGGGTTTATATACCTACACGAGTCTATGTAAAACAAGTGATCCCCAGGGTGGGGCCATGTTTGACACCAGGGCTATAATTTGACCAATCTTGGTAGAGGTCCACTAGATGAAGTTAGATTTCAAATATCAACTTTTAGACAAGATTTTTTAAAGTTTTTCCCAATATAAGTACACTATTATGTAAGACAAGTGACCTGGGACGGGGCTATAATTTGAACAATCTCGGTAGAAGTCAACTCGATGAAGCTACATACCAAATATCAGCCTTGACATTCTACCTTCAGACAATATTTTTTTTAAAGTTTCTCCCTATACGAGTTTTCGTTAAACAAGAGGAGACATTTCTGACCCCAGGGCTATAAATTGAACAATCTTGGTAGAAGTCCACTAGACGAAGCTACATACCAAATATCAAAGGCATTGGCCTTCTACTTTTAGACAAGAAGATTTTTAAAGATTTTACCTTATACCAGTTTATGTAAAACAAGTAACCCCCGGGGAGAGGTCATTCTTGACCCCAGGGGTATAATTTGAACAATTTTGGTAGAGGTCCACTAGATGAAGCTACATACTAAATATCAAAGGCCCGGGCCTTCTATTTTTAGACAAGAAGAGTGTTAAAGTGTTTTCCCTATAAGAGTCTATGTAAAACAAGTGACCCCAAGGGAGGGGCCATTTTGGATCCCAGGGCTCTAATTTGAACAATCTTGGTAGAGGTCGACTAGATGAAGCTACATACCAAATATCAAAGGCCTGGGCCATCTACTTATAGACAAGAATATTTTTAAAGTTTCTTCCCTATTCAAGTCTATGTAAAACAAGTGACCCCAAGAGAGGGGCCATTTTGAACCCCAGGGCTATAATTTGAACAATCTTGGTAGAGGTCAAAGGCCTTGGCCTTCTAATTTTAGACGAGAAGAATTTTAAAGTTTTTTCTCTATACGAGTCTATGTAAAACAAGTGACCCCAAGGGAGGGGCCATTTTGGACCCCAGGGCTATAATTTGCACAATCTTGGTAGAGGTCTACTTGATTAAGCTACATACCAACTATCAAAGGCTTTGGCCTTCAACTTTTAGACAAGCAGATTTTTAAAGTATTTTCCCTATAAGAGTCTGTCAAACAAGTGACCCCCGGGCTATAGTTAAAATAATCTTGGTAGAGGTCCACTAGATGAAGCTACATACCAAATATCAAAGGCCCTGGCCTTCTACTTTTAGACAAGGAGATTTTTAAAGTTTTTCCCCTATACGATTCCATGTCAAACAAGTGACCCCAAGGGAGGGGTCATTTTTGATTGATTGATTGATTGGGGTTTAACGCCGTTTTTAACAATTTCTCAGTTATATCACGGCGGCCAGTTCACCTACTCATGCATTTCCTGGTTTTCTCACACCAGTACTCCACACAACAATCTTCCCAAGCAACTGGCTGCTTTTCCACATAGACTTAGCCCATTGGTGGAAGAGGAATGACGCATGTCGCACAGACTTTTGTCAATCCTCGAAAAGACCTGTGGTTAAGGAAGAGATGATGTTAAAAGCTAAAGGTTAACGACAGACAAAGACGAACAGAGAATGATCGGAATAGCTCACCTCGAGCCTTTGGCTCACAGGTGATCTAAAAACAGTTAAACAAATTCATTCGTTTGATTATTTATATAGTTATATGCGAAATCAACACATTTATGTTGTTGTAGTAATTGCCTCTTTTGAAAATTGTAATTTTTCACAGCTCTTATCGATGGTAATTTGCAATTTATCCAGTCATATTTAAAATTGAGCTAAGAATATATCTGGAAATTAATGACATTTGGAAATCTTGTCTTAACTGGGTAGGATTTAACAAGGCATGTCACCACGCCAAAACAGTTCACAATCTTTTTTGAGAGATACTTATAACATTGATTTTTTGGAATAACAATAAAATAAAATTCCTATTTGTTCATTTGATTTTTTTTTTTTTTACCAAGGTTGTGCTGAAAAACGATTAACCTCACTTTGTTTAGCATCAATTTCTTAAATAAAAAATATATATTGTTTTTTTGTCAACTAGGGCTAATCGACAAACAGTTGATCCTTACCACTCTTTCCATGCTTTAAACCAATATTGGGAATCCACAGACCATCTCTACAAGTAACTGATAACTTTCCCGTTTTAATCTCCTGTGGGAGAAGAATGGCAATGTGAAACAATGCTGTATGTCAATCATCATAGAGAGTGGTGACTCGAGAAATAGTTTCTTGCTAAAGGGCACTTCAGCGATCACCAAAGCTCGAACCCGGGGCCTGCAGATTCGAGGGACCTCCTTGGCCGAATGGTGATGGTCTTTGACTGTCAATCACAGGACCTTCACTACTGTGGATTCGAGTCCCGTTGGGGGCTAAAAACTTTCATGTGAGAAAGCTATCCAGTTAGCTTGCGAAAGGTCGGTCGGTCAACCCAGGTCATTAAAAGTGGGCCTATGGTCTTCCTCCACCAAAATCAATTGGATGTCCCTAAATGACCTGCAATATGTTGAAGGGACTATAAACAAAATTCACATTCAAATTCATACCTTGACAATGGTTTGGGTTGCTTCTTATTTCTTCGAGATATTTGATTAGTCTGTGTTTTCTTTCTACAAAAGATTAAACAAATGAAGTGTACAAAAACATCACTTTAATTTTAGCCGGGTAACGTCGTGGATAACGCACTGGACTGTGAATCTGGAGGTTCCGGGTTCGAGTCTTGGTGGCGATCCACTACGGTATACATTGTATCAGAGTCTATCATCTGGGCACGTTAAAGAAGCAAATAAATTTGAAAGTGGATTTTCTATGTAACCTTCCCCTCACTCTGGGGTAGCCCAATATAACCATAGCTGTTAAGTGGCCGTACAACACAAATCTATTCAATTATTACATATTTTTTAAGGTATCTGTTATTATTACATAGTTTCATGAGGATGCAATGGTAAGGAAAAGAGAATGTCTTGAAGAAATGTGGATAAATTTTCAATTAATCTATCACACCATTTAAAATGATCCATTACTGTATGATTTAATATGTTGTTATAATGTAATATAAATTAATTATTTAACTGATGTCTATCTTCATGGTTTTGTTTTTGAAAAATTAGAGAAAAACACCCATTCAAAATCAATTAGTTGATGAATTTGTTGCTGTTGAAAATATATATATGTAAATGTACCAGCAAAACAAGAGTGACATTTTGTTAATTAACTGTATTAATATTTCTTTCAGACTGACAAAACCATAATTTGTAAATGTTGATAAAGTTGCCAAGGTCATTGAATGCTATTTTTGGAAAATAGAGGGCTTTAATGTCACTCAAACACAGCATTTTGACTAACCATAATGCATATTTTAAAACATGTGCAGGAACACATTTTCATTCTCAAAAGACTGATCAGTGTTCGCTGTTCTTCGAACCTGACCTAGAATGTATGTCCAAACACATTATTTGCAAGTATAAATTAAAACATGTAGCCCCGTCTGACTTACTGGTACCGTCAAAACTGGCGTATATTCATGGAAAATGTCTGGTTGTTTTACAGTGGAAGAAAATAATTGATACATATATTTGCCTTAGATAGTTTCAAAGTTGTCTGCGGCAATGGATAGAGAAGTGACCTACTGACAAGTTTAATTTGTATCAAAAGTAATATTATGGAAGAAAACTAAATTGTGTTACACAGAGGTTTTGAATGTCATAGGAGGTAATGGAGGTATAATACTGTTATAGCTATATAAACCCTTTCCAGAAACAGATGAATTTTGATTTATCTGCAGTAGACAACTTTTGAAAAGCTTTTGTAGAAATAAAATTCTAAAAAAAAGCAATTTCCTGTTTTTTCAACAATGAATCAAATTAACGTTCCTAGTTTATCGATATAAATATATCATTAATTTCTGTGAAGAAAAGGACTCCTTATTCAGATATTTGATTAATAGTTCTCACCTGTTACTATACCATAATACCAAACAATTTTCTGTTGCTTTTATTCTTTCAAACCCTTCCCCATATAGATATAAGTTGGGAAAACTTACAAACTATCATTCCAGGTAGATGGTAAACAGATGTGTTCTACAAGAACAGGTGAATCCTCTTACCTTTACATGTTGTACACTCTGAGCTTGCTGTTAACCCTTTCCCTCATATAAACGCTTTCTGACGCCTCTGCAGCAGACGGCTTTTTGAAAACATAGTGACAAAAGAAGAAATTGCTCAAAACGAGCAATTTCTCCTTTTGCCACAATGTCTTCAACTTTTAGTCATAGGTTATCCTTTTAATTATAGAGATTTTCTATATTTTGTAATAAGCAATACCTCATTTGCTACAACATTTTCAAAAGTCGTCACAGGCTGTTGCAAATGTATCACCATGAGCCTTTTAAATGCTTCCTAAATTTGGATGAAGTCTAAAATTGCGTTGGCACATGATAAACTGTGTACTTTTTTGGCGCTTACCTCACATCTCTCACTGTTCCGTCAGGCATTTACAAGTCTTTTAACAAGTGTTGATTTTGACAGGTCTGCTACATTCATGTACAGGTCTAAAAAATAAAAATAAAACCTACTATGACTTTGTGGTCTACAAAAGATTTCTCTATTGGCTTGCTTTAGATCAACCCTTTCTTTCCGATATACACACATTCTGCAGCAGATGACTTTCGAAATATCAAGACAAAAATATTGAAGAATTATACAAGCGGACCAAGAACCCTAAATCATTGACATGAGTGATAGTATAGTATCAAGGGCTATTGCTAATTAAGTTGAAAATTTGATCAAGAGTTTGAATGAATTGCAACCAGCTTATCAGAAAATGTCATTTGTAATAAGTCATTTAACCTTAAATCTTTGAAAAATTTGAAGGAGGACCATCACAGGAACATTCCTGTGAACTTTGGATGATATAGGTCCATTGGTTAAGGAAATGTCGTTTGAAGCTAAAGGTTAAATTTATCCCTTTTCTGATTCAGTCTTGCAGCTTTCTTTTTCTATCAATCAATATTTAGCTTGGTCAATATATTAACAGTGCCAATGAATGAACATTTCTGCTAAACTATCTTGATATCAAATGAGACTTTAATTAAAATTGAAATTTTAATTTTTGTCTAAATCAGACCACATGCCCCTTTTCTTATGCCATATGGCGACCATGTTCTTCAACCATTCAATATGGCTTGAACAATTTTTGTAGAGGGTCACCAAAGGAACAATGCTATCAAATTATATTGGAATATTAGAAGCAAATTCAAAGAAGAAATACGAACTTAATGCATTTTCTTCTCTTTCTGATACCAAAGCATCAAAAGTTTTGAACACAATTTATATCATTGAACAAATTTGAAAAAGGATCCCCTAATAATTTTGCTTAACATTGGTCAAGTGGATAAGGAGGAGATTTAATTTGAAGCTGAACGTTTACTATACCCCTTTTCTGATAGTGATACCTGGGACTACTAATACGTATTAGTAGTTCCAGGTGTAGTCTCAATATATCGCCGTTACATATTGCATTGTAGGATGCGAACAGTCAAAATAAAAAATCGTATACCTAGTGCAGAAACCTGGACTATCCCAGGTGATATACCACCCCATTGCTATGTTTTTCAACAAATCCTTTTTGCTTATAAAATTTATGTAGAAGGTCATTTAGCAAACATTTCTAAATATGTATCTTGAAGTCAGTCAATTAAACAATTTTATAAGAAATCATTTTTTAAATTTGTCATTTTGCCCCTTTTCTGATACTGTCTGGCTTCCGCGATTTTCAATTAATCAATATGGCTTTAACTTTTTTATAGAGCGTCCACCAAGAATCATTTCTATCAAAGTATATTGGAAAACAAATAGCAGATGTCTGATGCCTAAGCAACCAAAGCTTTTCAAAGAATTTAAATATTTGACCACTTTTGAAAGAGGGCCACCAAAGGATCATTCTTGAGATGTTTGGTTTAAATTGGTACAGTTGTTGAGGAGATGTTGTTAAAAGCTGAAGTTAAATTTACCCCTTTATGATGCCATCTGAATGCTATGTCTTCCAACCAATCAATATTCTTTGACGAAGGGTCGCGAAGCGATCCTAAGCTCATAGTGAATTCAACTTTCGCGGCAACCACGCTGAACCTCGCGGAAGGATTTGGGAATACAAATGCATTTGATTGGCTTTCATTCGCATCGCACTATCTTATAAGCGCCTTATTGCACAAGTTCACACAGATACATTCGCCTTTCCTATGAATGAGTTCAACAAGTAATTCCAATGTGAACTAGATTGTTGTCAATATGTACAAATACTTTTGATTTCATTGAATATTATCACAATGTATCGAGTCACCAAGTCACTTTAAACAAAGTTTTATAGATTCTAATATCATTATTTATACACTCAGAAGAATATTTTAACCTGGCAGATTTCTTCTGTTGTCATGAATGAACTCTCAGTGCTTAACCCTTAACGTGATAGAATACGACACAAATGAGCCCCTTTTTTTACACAATTTGTCAACTCTCTAGCATGAAGATTATTTCAATATTCTAGGGAATCCGCTGTGGTTGAGTGGTTAGCGTCGGGGATTTCGAAACCGGGTGTCCCGGTCGATCCCTCATCGCGGCACTACGGTCATGGTGGAGTGCCCTTGGGCAAGGCACATTTTCTAGCCTAGTACTGGTTTGTTTACCCGGGGATCATGAATAAGCGAACTGTCGCCGTGATATAACTGAAATAATGTTGAAAGCGGCGTAAAACCCCAATCAATTCAATATTCTAGATATCACACACACACACATTTCTACAGCCATTTTCCGCACTTTGACCAGGATATGTAGATCTTAAGCAGGATGCCTTTAAAACCCATTATGACAGATGCACTTTCAATGACAGAGATTTTCAATATTTTTGTCTGGATATTTTCCAATTCGCCGGCCTCTGATTTTGGTTTTTGAGACATAGGGTAAGACTGTCTCCAGTTACTATCTCGATTATATAACTGATTCTCGCTCAAGAAGTTCAAAAAGAGGTACATTGTTCATACAGGGCATGACTAAATGGTCATGTCAATTTATCGAAAAAGAAAAGTTATCCATATTACAAATTAAGATTTAATTAATGTCTGTCGGATTACCATACACAAGACTATAATATATATATTGTTTTACATATTTTTGTTTGTATCAAAAGTAGCACTTCCGACACTAAACGCAATACAACCTTTTTGGGTATACTACTTTACTTTTAAGAGCAATTTAAACCAAGACTTCGTCTGTGCGTGACGCAGTTATTTATCTTTAAGCATACATTATTCGGGTTTATCTAGACTTTATCGTTTCTAAATAATTGACTTAATTGTTTACTCACCGTTTTGTTCTCAATTCCCGCGATATCCGCGTTTGTGACGCCAATCCGCGTTCTGTGTATTATGATAACGGTTGTGTTTATATTCATTAAATTTAAATCAGAACTCAACTGCTAGCGTTGCATTCAAGTGAGCGTATTGCACAAAACGAATGTCTGAATTCGTCATTCGCAATCTGCAATGAAATCTCGTAGAAATCAAAACTTGGAAAATTGATAACGGTCTGAACAGTATGGAACGCCAAATCTACATAAACTCAAATATTTGAAGAGCTCTTCAAATATTTAGAGAGCTCTCCAATTGAATTGATGATATCATTAATTCAATTGAAGAGCTCTTCAATTGAATTGGAGAGCTCTCTAATTCAATTGATTTGTTTGTTTGTTTGGAGTTTAACGCCGCTTTCAACAGCTTTGGTCATATCACGGCGGTCAGTGCACCTACCCATGTTTTCCTGGCTTTCCTACACCAGTACTTACACAACATTCTTTCGAAGTCACTGACTACCTTCTCACATAGATCAGAGGTGAGAGGCGATGAAAAATCGCCCGAAAGAATGTCGCCGCAACCGGGTATCGAACCCGTGACCTCCAGATCACGAGTCAGATACGCTACCAATTGAGCTACCCGGCCGGGCTCTAATTCAATTGAAGATATCTCCAAATCAACTTAATTGAAGATATCTCCAAATCAATTAGAGATATCTTCAAATCAATTGGAGAGCTCTGCAATTCAATTGGAGATATCTCCAAATCAATTATGGATATGTTTTATTTGGAAGAATTGGAGATATCTCCAATTCATTTGTTGCTCTCTCTAATTGAATTAAATATATCTCCAATTCATTTGGAGAGCTCTCTAATTCAATTAGTGAGAGCAACAAATGAATTGTTGATTTGGAGATATCTTCAATTGAATTAGAGAGGTCTGCAAATCAATTAGAGAGCTCTCCAATTGAATTGATGATATCAGTAATTCAATTGGAGAGCTTTCTAATTATTTGAAGAGCTCTCTAAATATTTGAAGAGCTCTTCAAATATTTGAGTTTATGTAGATTCGGCGTTCCATAGTACAGTTGGACGTTTACGCCTCGAATGTCCATCAACCGTGTGTACAGTACACAAAACCTGCACGAGCTTACTTTTCCCGCCAACATACAATACAATAGACTAAACAAAAAAATCCTTATATGGTAATACCCCACTTTACATATGTGTATACACGACCGTCGATAAATACATTTGTTTAGTGCTTCGATTATATAGCGCGTGCCTTTATTGTATCATGCGGCAAACCGGGCACGTGCTTATGGGTATTTAAATGTATAAGGTCGATTCCAGACGACCCTTTTTGTGGGATAGTCAGATCCAAAATACGTTCATGGAAGTATTTTTGTCTGATTTAAATGCGATTGGGATCTCTACTACTTCTTTATGTGTGGCTGACCATAATTAACATGGACTAAGATAGACAAAGTCATTAAAAAATATATTTGTAAAATTTTGCGAAACATCATTTTCTCCGTGGTATTGGTACAATAATAAAATATCAAATATAAAAACTTATTGATTCATTTGAATGTTATGGAATCCGCTGTGGTCGAGTTTTTAGCGTCGGGGATTTCGTAACCGGATGTCCCGGGTTCGATCCCCAGTCGCGGCACTACGGTCATGATGGAGTGCCCTTGGGCAACGCACATTTTCTAGCCTAGTACTGGTTTATTTACCCAGGGATCATGAATAAGTGAACTGTCGCCGTGATATAACTGAAATAATGTTGAAAGCTGCGCAAAACCAAACTAAATAAATAAATCATTTAAATGTTATTGAGCAAAACTTAAGTTACATGCAATATAACGGTATCACATGATCTCGACCTTATTTCCAGAGCAAGGATGCCTTTAAAACTGACTGACCTTGATCAACCTTTATCTACATATATCACATATGCAGCAGACGACACGAAATCGTGGTAGTCTCACTATATCGACGTTATATAATGCATTATATAAAGTCGCATTACCAGCACAGGGACTTTGCTCCTCTAAAAATAGATATGACCTACTCTATGCATAGATATTAACGTTATATATTTTTAGAGGAGCACAAGTCCCTGTGTTACAAGTACAGCAATATGGACATATTTGAACAACTATAAACAATATTTATGAATTAAAGAGAGATGTAAACAGTGTGGCAAAAGGAGACATTGCTCATTATTTTGCAGCTATATTTTCAGAAGTTGTCTGATAGAAATGCGTAATAATGCGTCTGCTAGTGGACATATACATCATAAATCATTAGTCGCCGGGCAGAAGCCCGCGACTTCTATTTTTAATAGCTTTTCGGAAATCACATGGGAGGGCGGCTTATTATTAGAAAGAAACAAATCTAGATGATTTGAACATATTACAATTGTGGTTGTTTACGAACACTAATAAATGACACATCTAAAATGAAATAAATATTCCGATTTTTTAATGTTTGCAGTTTTTTTTATTTCACTCGCATTTAAGTTTTTTGTCTTATTTACGAAGACAAAAGTGGTCCCTTTAAGACGTGAACCAACACCCCCTAATGCAGACTCTTATGTGTCATCATTGAGGTCAATTTCGGATTCTCATTTTAATAGCAATTTTAACTTACTAAATGTTGTTTTCATGTTCAAAGAGATGTCTTGATTTGTGTAGAATTCATTTAATAATGTTAATCCATGAATATCTAAAGTAGGAACTGTTTCTAAGCTAAATATAGACCCTATTCTGTTGTGTAGTTTCGTGACCTTTAACATCGATTTTCGCGCATGCGCATTTCGATATGAAAAAGCGAGTGATATTATTTTATTTTAGACAAGTACAAGACGAATGTTTGACGCAAAGCGTCAAAGAGAAGCCGCAATATTTCGTTGTACATGTAGAAATAAGAAAAAAAGAACATTTTTAAATCCACAAACAATAGAACAATTTAAACAGTAGACGGTAATGCTGATATATTTCTCCTTTTGAAGACTTTTGTTTTCTTCAAATTACCTCCCTTTAAAGCAATACCAGGATATTTACCTTGTGATTCGAATAAGATTGACAAACATTGAAATTATATGAATGAATACTATTATTTAAATAAGTAACAACAGCAAAATTAAATTTAAGCCAAGATAAATGTGTACACATTTCGTTAATTTTTTATAGATACCCTAATGTATAGGTATGAATATAAAATGTATAAGCAAATGTTTTCATTTCAACGTTCCTAATGTTTGAATAGACTAAGGAAAGTCAAGAATACATAAATAAACCAATGCAGTCTTTTCCGGCGACATTGATGCCTTGCATCAACTTTCTCTTGTATGTTCGTGTAAAAGATATTTACAGATAGTGAGCGTGTACTATAATAAGCTGTTACAGGGCCTATGCATTGCGGTTGATACACAGCCTATATTATCCCTATATATGCATAGATATTAACAAGGGTGGACACAACTTTAGAGGAGCAAGTCCCTGTGGTTGATACACAAGTAAGTATACTATTTTCTACATGTGTTGTGATTTAGTTTCCGAAGGTAAACCTTTGAAAATATATGCGAGATACATTTGCTCTGGTTGAGCTTAAGCTCTTTAGGTCACCTAAGCATAAAGTGCTCATGGTGATTTGATGTGATCGCCATTTGTCCGTCGTTCGTCGTATGTCGTACATGTCAACATACATCAACAATTTCCTATCATCCGATATTAATAAAACTTATTCAGTTTGTTTATCAAGCTGAGTTATATGTCAAGTTCGAATAGGGTCATGTCAGATCAGGCATATTGATGTTTTATCAGAATAATCTAGGCTAAGTTTGAACATAGGTCATGTCCGTTCAAAATCTTGGTCACTTGGCCAAATTTGTTAAGTATCTTGTTAACACTCTAGAGACCGCAAGTTTAGCTTTAGCATGTTAAAACTTTGTCTTGATGATATTTAGGCTGAGTTCGGATATAGCTTATGTCCGGTCACTAGGCTCAATTTGAGAAATATATTGTTAACACTATTAAGGGGGTCTAAACCTTTGGTTG
Organism: Serripes groenlandicus; assembly: GCA_031761405.1. Lineage (NCBI taxonomy): Eukaryota > Metazoa > Mollusca > Bivalvia > Cardiida > Cardiidae > Serripes > Serripes groenlandicus. The sequence continues at coordinate 838,748 of JASEVX010000039.1, forward strand.
TCGTAGAATTTTTTTTTCTTATTCAAGACTTTTATCAAAGTTGTCTGAACACATATGCTCAACAAACGTACCAACACTTTGTTAAATGTAAAGTTGCATCACAATCCCTAATCCTGGCGTTGATTGGCTGTTGTATGCTACATTATCAATCATCTTACAATGCTGTCAATATTGTTACTTTTGTTTGGTCATCGTAAATGACAGCTGTCTACAAGAGGGTCAAGATAAGGAACATGCAGATATTTTTCGGTGTACTCGTCTACCGGAAACTGATAAAGGTTCATTAACTATGTTGTTGGAATTAAGTACCTAAATGTGTGACTGGTCAATGGAGATTCCAGTTTCTTCATTATGCTTCTTAACCACAGCATCGTCTCCAGACATATCAAATGAAGACTGCTGTGTTGCGTCAGAACAGTTGGGTGGAAATGGGGAGAGAAAAGTATGGAACGCCACAGCCGTCTTATGTTGTGATATGTCATGTTATTATGACTAACTTACATCTTAATTTGTCTTACGTATGTGTTATTATATGCACCTGTCATGTTAGTATGTCTGTGGCGTTCCATAGAAAAGGATCAGTTTTCGGAGATTTTCTCTGTTTTCGGAGATTTGCGCCTTACGAAGATTGACCCTTTTTGTACACGAAGATTCGTCTTAAGCGGGGCTGAAACAAAACTGCTCTCGTGACTGATCATGGGAAAAGACCAGTGCTACCGACCTGGTGACGAACGGGATAAACGAGCATTGCCTCGGTATCATATGACGTCGTTGAACCATGAATTCCGAGACGGGTGGTGATCGAGGTGGGACTCATTCAGTTGGCGATTACCGATAAAAAAAACAAGGGAGAAGACTGACGCTAGTAAACATCTAAAAGTCAAGTAGCTGTTGTTGATAGTTTGCTACGTGTACCGCACGTTCAGACATTTCACACTTTAAACTCTCATTATAATCTTTAAGTTCTTTGATTAGTAACCATGTATCTCCAGACATAGTTACAATATTTTCACAAGCAGAACTCATATTTTCAATTTAGATTATAACTCACAATCAGCAGTTCTAAACAAGTTGTAACATGTTTGGAGAAATAGCTGGCATTTTACAGAAACTTCTGGCTTTGCGAATGTGAGTGAAATTTTATCACAGTCTGGTTTTGTAAAAGACATTAATTTATGAATAAATATATCATCATTATGATGAATATAGGTCATCACCTATATAATTATGAATTATTAAGTGTGTCATTCGCTTAACCACCCGTTAAACCTTTTTCTCACATACAATACATTTTCAGCGGACGCCTTTAAACAACAAGACAAAAATCGTAACTCGATAACTGAAAGTTAAACTATTGTATAGAATCGAAAATGTGACAAACCGTGAAACTAGGCAATATGAGCAAATACTCCTTTTATCATAATGATTTGGAAAGTCATTTGCTTCATACGCATAAAAATACGTCTGCAGGTGGGGAAAAGGGTTAAATCTTTTTCCATTTGTGCTAATAAAGCGGACGACTTTTTTTTAAATATTGTATTAAAGGAATACGTTTACCATTTTAAAGCAAGGGTTATATCACGAATAGAACGTTTTAAGGATGTACTGAACTGAAAAGTAGATTATTTTTTTATAATATTTAACTTTTGTTGTAACATTGCTTTTTGAAAGTTAGATGTATGGATAATAAAATAAATAAAACAAAAAATGGTATGTTGCTGTGCGTAATGTTATGCTAGATTCATTTATGAAAGCCTTATGATATGCATTTTTTTTTTTACTATTCCAGCACGTGAAAAAAACATGTTTTCATGCAAATTACCAATATTTGAAAGATGATATGTTAATTGTTTGTCTTCTTGTGGTTTAAATCTCATTCAGAAGTTATTTTATCCATATCTTTGGACGTTCATGTGATATGTTGTAATTAAACCTCTAAAATAGACGCAATGTTGCCCTAATGAGAATAATTATAAGCAATGTAACACTTTTTCCTTCATCATTTAAACATCATTTATTCTGCTTATCCTTGTGTTGAGATGGAACATCCCCCTTAATAATGCTGTGTTTATTAAAATTGGATTATTTTAACAAATATAGATCAGATTGTGTGAATATAAAAGCAGTTTTGTATTCATAATCTTAAATATGAATACATACACAGACATGATGAGCGCCGATTGAAAGTGAAAAAGTCTTGAATGACATTTTATCATATTATCTTTCTTGATATAAACGTCATATGAATCCGTGCATGCGAAAACGTACAAGTTGACATAGATTCATATCCTCTATACATCCACACAGTCTAGTCGGAATTGACACTAGTTGATATAATCTTTTAATAAGCTTAAGTATGCAATATGTGAGCGGTATTGATATTGATCAGTCTATATGGATGTACAGACTTCTCCAAATCTACACTGTACAGAAAGTCATCGTGCACCTTTTTATTAGGAACGGTTTCATATAGCACACATATAATGACATGGTTTCAAATAAGGAGGTTAATGTTCGAACGGTCAAAGTAAACAAAATGAGCATAAAAGGTTAAACGAGTCATAATGCTAATACCCGCAACCATAACCGCAACCATTACCGCCAAGGAGGACAGCCATTACTTCCATTTTTTAAGTATTTGCTATGCTGGCTTTTTTCATAATTTTGTTTGATACAGATTTCCTTATCATTGCCTTTGATTTGTTTTTATGTGTGACGCTTTATATCAAGACCTTGTTAACTTTATTATAAAACTGGATGAAAGACATTAATTTATTGTGTTATATAATTTATATTATAAATCGTTTTTGTGGCGATTGGTTTGACAATCTAAAGTGTACAAAATATTTCATCTTAATATGGCCTAGCAACACATCATGACCAATTTTAGAACGTAACTTAAAAAGCACCAAGACAACATTCTGGCAAACTAACATTATTTTACTGTCAAAAGATGCAGCTTTTCTCAAATTTACCCGCACCAGAGTGCACTATTATTGAAAATCGCAAGGCCTTACCCGAGATAGTGCTTGTTACTTTGCAGGATTTTCTATACGATCCCCACTACAGTGCCATTGGCGCTATGATTTCTGAATGACTTTATCATTGACTTTTTACATATGCTAAACAAACTTTCTTTTTAATTTCACAACGGATAAAACAGCTGTGATTAAACTATAAGTGTTGATAGTGAGAATATGACGCTTAGAGTTGTTGAAGTATTATGATAGTAACAATACTGAAAGCGTATATTCTTATTAGTTTTTAAAGGGCTGTAATAAACGCATTACTTTTAGTTGTTTACAAGCATCAGTCTTCTCCCTTTTTTTTATCGGTAACCGCGCCAATTGAATGAGTCCCACCTCGATCACCACGCGTCTCGGAATGCATGGTTCAACGAACTATCCCCATTTAGTTTAATGATCAACAACATGTCGGAATCATTGTCATTGTCAGAAAACACGGACTCAAGTGTTTTTCGTCGGTCTTTGTAACGAAGAAAGTGTTTCAAATCCTTTTACAAACTGTTCGGTCAAGTCTGTGAATTTCTTATTCTAAGAATCCTCAAGTATTTTGTACTTGAAACGCCTTTTCTGTAACACGTTTGCGATTTGGCCCGTGGTTTGTCTAAAGAATTTTCTGTCGCTGACAAGTTTATCTCGTCTGGTGCATTGTTAGAAAGTGTTTCGCTTTCATTGAGAGGCTTCATCATAAAATGAACGTTAGCTATACATGACAGACTTAAAAACGCATTTTGTTTACGTGAGCCGAAATATTCGTCAAGCTTCGATATGCCGACTATGAAAATTGATGTACACATGGTTTATCGGAAGAGCTTTGGGCAATTGAGCATTGGTAAAGCATTACTTCCGGTTTTAACAGGCAAGTTTATTTCACGGCTGCCGATAGTGAAAATCTATCTGTATGCATGGTAACGTAGCACCCAGAGCTGCAAATACAGTTGTCACAGGTTCGAAACTCTGAGACGGAGTATCTTTTAATTGTATAACCATCTGATAATTCGAATCTTTACATGTAAGTGGGGAGTATAGTAGGAGGAGTAGTAATTGTAGTAGTAGAAGTTGTAGAAGTAGTAGTAGTAGTAGTAATTGTAGTAGTAGAAGTAGTAGTAGTAGGAGGAGTAGTAATTTTAGTAGTAGAAGTTGTAGAAGTAGTAGTAGTAGGAGGAGTAGTAATTGTAGTAGTAGAAGTTGTAGAAGTAGTAGTAGGAGGAGGTGTAGTAATTGTAGTAGTAGAAGTAGTAGTAGTAGGAGTAGCAGTAATTGTAGTATTAGGAGGAGTAGTAATTGTAGTAGACGAAGTTGTAATAGTATTAGTAGTATGAGTAATAATTATAGTAGTAGTAGAATTAGTAGTAGTAGTAGGAGTAGTAATTGTAGTAGTAGAAGTTGTAGAAGTAGTAGTAGTAGGAGGATTATTAATTGTAGTAGTAGAAGTTGTAGAAGTAGTAGTAGTAGTAGGAGGAGTAGTAATTGTAGTAGTAGAAGTTGTAGAAGTAGTAGTAGTAGGAGGAGTATTAATTGTAGTAGTAGAAGTCGAAGTAGTAGTTGAAACATAGTAGTAGAACTAGTTTTTGTAGTTGCAGAAGTAGTTGCCGAAGGCATTGGAAGTAACCAGTGTTGAAGTATTATTGTTTATTATTGCATTATTTTGTTAGTAAAATGGATGAGACAGAAGAAGACAGATGGGCGGCTGACTTTGATGAAATGGTCATGAAAACGAAAACTCTTGTTAACCAGGGAAAACGGTTTGAAAAAGGTAATGATACCAAAATAGCTATCAGAGAGTTCATAACTGATGTTTTAGAATTAGTCGAAAAGAAGGTGCCACAACTGAAAGTATCGGAAATAATTCTCGTGGGAAGCTATCAGGAAGGAACCAAAATTTTCGAGGCGAACGAATTTGATTTCCTAGTTGTCATTGAAGAATTATCGGATCCCGAAGCACCGATATTTACTATAGAAACTGACGAAGATACAGCTGAAAAACCAGGAACTGTTAAACTAAAACTAGTGAACATAGAGGGCGCGAATGGAAAATGGAAATTATACAGCAAAAATGTGTATCTAAGATGTTTTGAACCGATGGTTGGAACCCTACTCGGAGATTCTTTTGGATACCATGTGATCGAGGCAATCTCAAAACTAATTCAGAACAAAGGGAGGCGTGGCTTTCGAACAAACAATGAACTATGGTTCAGATGTAATGATCCAGAAATGATATACTGTCGCACACGACCCATGAATCATGTTGCAATGATAACACATGCAGAGGTGAAGTATCCAAATGTGCTACTGGAATTCGAGTTTGACGGATATACAGTCACAGCCGATTTGTGCCCAGCCATTCGATATGCACATACAGAACATTGCTTTCATCCAGAGTATTGTTTATCTAAAGACTTGGCAGCACAAGTAATGAATCACGGATCTATACTTCTGGTTGGAAAGGACGACTGTTTGTTTCGGGTTACGTATACGGAGACAGGTTAATTACATGAAAAACAAAATGAAAATTGGGCACAAGTCTTTGTACATATTTTTGAAGGTAATAGCATCTTTCTTCAAGGAATGTTGGCACCCAGTGCCATCGTATGTGCTAAAAACCATATGTATAAAACATGACCAAGTATGTGAAAGAAAGGCAAACGCCGAAACTATGTTACGATGTTTCGATGAACTTATTGCAGTCCTAATTAAATCAATGCAGGTTAATTATCTTACAAACGTATTTGACAGGAAATTGAATGTGTTAAAATGCTATTCCACAGTTACTGCAGACTATATGAACCGCGTTGTTGCTCCAGTGCTTCCAGAGATCAGCCAATTGTGTCGAAACGTGACTGGTACATGGACGAAAAGCTTCCTGAGGGAGATGAGATCAACCATCGAGAGGGCAGATAGTCACTTTGACCCTTTAACACCCTTTCCATAGAGGAAAGGAATGCAGCAGACGACTTTCTCCCTTTGCCACAATGTTGTCGCCTGTTGTAAATGCGTCTGCAAGTGGAAAAAGGTTAAATACCCTGCTATTCGCGACTTTAAACAGCATTTTATTATTCTGCTATGCACGAATATATACATTTTTAGAGAAAACTGTAGACCAAGATCGGCCTGTACGTTCGTCAGGTAAATTTACTATGGGCCCGTAAATAATAACAAGAAATATCTTTAAAAAAGATAAACGGCGATCAATATGAGAAAACACTAAGAAATGGAACATACGCATATTATTTGATATTTTATCTTACGTATTAGAATGACAGAAAACAATAACCATAAATATGTAATATTGGGTTTATAAATGTATACTTTGGTTTTGATATATGAATGAGAGAGACACAAAAAAAGCTTGCCTCTGCCAGGAAGCGAACCACAGACATTATACTAGCGCGACATGGCGTTATTCCGTTCAAGGCAGAGAATTCATCACATGACTGGAGATTACGCGAGGCTCCCAAGAGGTGTATTATGTTACAAAGTATAAGTTTCAATTGACGATAAATAACTGAAAACTTATCATGTTTCAAAGATAATTAATATTTTGCTCTTAAATATTAGATTTCATACATCTTTACTGATTTTTTTCACTGAAATTTATTTTCTAAGGAAAACAATTTAAGATTAGTATGCAGAACATTTCATTTTAAAACTTCACCTTATTAGTGCCTCTCGTAGGATCGCCAACTTAACTATGAACCAATCAAAACGTTTTATTTCCGTTATTTCTTCGACATTATTCATTAAATACAACATTTGATTGGTTTACAATCTGGATAATTTGTTTAACATCTAGGTCAAAACCCACGTTAATCAGCTATCGCCGAAAAATTGATAATCTAAGGTATTACTTAAAACTTATGTCATCAAATGTTTAGTTTTTTATATGCAATGCAGTTTACCTCAACACAATAATACGTTTTTTTAGGGCCCAGACTAATACTAATCAAGGAATTTGCTGGTTTTGAAAACATCCTAGGACTACAAGAGCAAGCATATGTGTCTAGTTATGTTGTTTGGCATGGATCTTAAATGAACTGGTCCTAAACGTGTATGCATTTACAACTGTTTCATGTTGAACAATCGATATTATTGGTACAAATTAAATACTATGCTTTTTTAACGAATCTTGTGCAATTACCGATGAAGCAAGGACGAAAAACAAACATTATTCAAGTATGACGTTTATTGTGTATGATCGGTTAGGTCAATCAGTCTAACACAAACTGTTTATATATATATATGTGTGTGTGTGTGTGTGTGTGTCATTCTATTTCACCATTTGTAATGCTTATGTGTATATACATACCTCAAGATTGTGTTCTTGTACAAACTGGGAGAAATAAAGAAATTGAAAAATAAAGAAATTGAATTGAGATTCCCCTATGTTGTGGGTCGTCAGTCCCATATAGTATGTATCTATTTGTAATGATATATTTATAAATACAAACCCCCAACTGTTTCGGACCGGGTCCTGTGCAGCTTGGCAACTGGCCGTTGATACCTGTAGTACGCCTGGTACGTAAAATTGGTCGCCAGGTCCAGTGTAAACGTGTCCAGGTTGTACCTCAGGTATTCGCAACGACGTTTGTCACTTTTCCCAGTAGACTTGGAGCTGTGTGAGACGCCCCCTCTTACTGTGAATGCATTGATTAGTCGGTGTTTTTCTTCGCTTTCAACAATTTTTCAGTTATATTACGACTTTTCCTGGGTAAAATACCAGTACAACTGGTCCACTTATCCTGACACCAGCCAGTCAGTAATGCTAACCCCGAAACCAAGACTAATCGCCTAGGAAGGCAGCCGCTAATACCATTGTTAAAGTATTTGGTATAACCGGACAGTGATCGAACCCGCGACCTTCCGCTCCCGGGGCAGACGATCTACCACAACACCACCGAGGCGGAAATGGGAAGGAAGGGGAAGCTGTCTTCAGTAAAAAACCAGTGAGAGTTCTGATGAATCAGGCCCTGAGTGTTGATATTAAAAGCTGGATCGTCTTTTATATGATTTATTTTCTCCACTTTCAAAAAGATATTATTTGCGAAACAGCAAACTGAAATGCATTGATCAGAAATTCCATAATATATCAATATTTGAACATCGGAACTTCCAATTTTTGTAAAATTTATGAAGTCTGCAGTCTGCAATAATGCATAACTGAATTGGCATCTTTTTTCCTTTCACTCAAATGGCTTAATTTACAAATACTTATATTTTGTAATTATCAACCCATAGATTGGCAGCTACGACGCTACTGGGGCTCAGCATGAGCAATACCATGAACTGCGTCTACAATAACAGTTCAATATAACCTCGATTCAACAATTCAATTTCTTTATTTGCATAAAAATAATTTGCAACAAAAGAAACATTTGTAAGGTAATATATATATAATTATTATATATAGAAGAGTTTAGGTAAATTACATAAACACTTGAGAAAACCGTGAAATAACATTTACATGCTATGAATTGTAACTCCGTTCATTAAGTTTGTTCAGTCACAGGACACACCAGGGGCGTAGCTCCCTTTAGGCACTGTAGGCACGTGCCTACACATTTGTTCTCAAAATGCAGCTGCGGCGATAGACATCTGCGTAATGTATCGACCAGATCAGCCTGCGCTGTCCGCGCAGACTGATCCGGCCGTCACATTCCGTCTAAGGGGGGATAGATAAAGTAGTGATTCCTGAAACAGAAAATCCACAGGAAGCGAAAAGCGTATATCCGGGTACGCCTGTGTGGCATGCTTAGGGTCCACAATATTGATTTTCTCAAAAGACGGCCTACACATTGATTATTGCCAAGCTACGCCCCTGCACACAATCATAGAATATACATTTGCGTAATACATAATCAGATCAGATTCCGACACATCCGAGCAGTTTCATCCGACGAAGCCTAAACACTTTCCCACTCGCAGCAAAACAGTAGCAGATGACTTTGAAAAGTACATGGCATGCGCCGTGTTAATCGTCTTGATCACGCATGCGCCGTATTTTACCGTCAGCTCCGGATATTACCGTAGTAGTTCGTCACTAGACTGGTTCTCGTTCGATTTTGCAATAGAAGATTAAGATTAGCGAACCAGTCTATTTATAATTAAAATGTAAATTAAAACCATAGTGTTTTAATAACACCCACCGCTACCACCATTTGTAAGGTGTACCGACGTTAAGCCATCGCGGGTCACCTTTCCAGACACTAACCGCGATGAGCGTTGGTTAACTTTACACATTGACAAAAGTCAACCACTCTACCAACGTCGATATGAAGCCGGCTTCCTAAGCAAGGCTGTAGAAGTGATATTTATACATAAACCTATACCCCGTTCACGTTACATAAGGAAAAGGGAATATTTTCATAAATGCGAAGTTACTTTGCGATTTTAAGAACATATTAAGGAGGAATACAAAGGACGCGCATGCGCAGATGAAATAAATTTACAAATTTTTGGGAGATCGAGGTCAACACGTTGGGAAAAGGTATTTTTGTTTTCGTTTTACGTATTCAACTAAAAAATCATTGTTATATTTATGTCATATATTTAAAAGCGGGTTTCGTGATTTTCTAATGTTAAGCCTTTCCCACTTGCAGACTCATGTGTATGCATCTGCAGCAACGACGTTTGAACACATTTTGAAATAGCTAAAGGCATAATGAGCAATTTCTTATTTTATTAAGTTAAGTTTTCATATATGTGCTAAATTATACTATAATTCATAAAGATTTGCCATAGTTTGTCCTAGATACAGATCAAATGAAAAAGATCAAATGAAGATGTTCAAAGTGTTGGAAGAGAAATCAGTCACTTTCTGTAATAACACGAATCAGATTGACAATAGTGCATGAATTTCAATTTTCGCATTGATATTGGAAACCGAATTTGTAGCTTCAAATTATGATATTTACAAATTCAAAGACTAGTAATGTTTTATTTTTCTTTGGTAACATAGAATTAGTGGATCTTATTTTAGTTGTTTGACGTTTGATTATGTTTGCATTTAAAATTCGGTCAGGTATTTTGCACTATACTGTTGCCGTATAGGTCATTTACGTTACCTGTAACAATGGTATTCGCATCGACGGACACTCCGCAATGCTCCAACATCACCCGTGGGATTTTCACTGCCGTTTCGCAGATATGACAGGTAGCCAATATTTTGTTCTGATTGGATGCATCACAATATTGTACCAAACAGTCAATCAGATCACTCGTAATAAAACTAGTATAGGTTCACTTTTAAACAAGAGGGCCACGATGGCCCTAAATCGATCACCTGAATATTTCTAAAGTGTTTACCTAAACGAGTCTATGTAAAACAAGTGATGCCCAGGGTGGGGCCATTTTTTTTACACAAGGGCTTTAATTTGACCCGAATCTTGGATAAAGTTAGATTTCAAATATCAACTTTTAGACAAAAAAAATTAAAGTGTTTCCCTATACAAGTATAATTTTATGTAAAACAATTGACCCGGGATGGGGCCATCTTTTACCCCAGGGCTATAATTCGAACAATCTTGGTAGAGGTCAACTAGATGAAGCTACATACCAACTATCAAACGTCTGGACATTCTACCTTCAGACAAGAAGATTTTTTAAAGTTTCTCCCTAAACGAGTCTATGTAAAACAAGTGACCCCCGGGTAGGGGCCATTTGTTACCCCTAGATGAAGCTACAAACCAAATATCAAAAGCCTGGGCCTTCTACTTTTAGACAAGAAGATTTTTTAAGTTTTTGGTTAATTTCCTCTTTTTTGTTGTCGTGGCAACCAGAGTTCTCAATGGAATTTAAATCTTTGAACAATTTTGAAAGAGGGCCACCAATTGGAACATTCTTGTGAAGTTTGGTTGTAATTGATCTTGTGGTTTAGGAGAAGATGATGTTTAAAGCTAAAAGTTAAGGACGGACAACGGACGACGACGGACAGAGAGTGATCAGAATAGCTCAGCTTGAGCCTTTAACTAAAAGGTGATCTAAAAACAGATTGATCATTTTAGGAGCACATAATTATATTGTAATGTTTAGTTTTTAAAGATGATAAACAAACAGAACGCACATTTACGATCCGTGGGCGCATGCATTTTTATTTGTTTGGAACAAACAAATTTAGTAGCTGCAATTCTGAAGCCGTTCGTCTTATTTAAAATTCCATGAATTTCATACGCGTGAAAGTAGTACTCAATACTTGCTCTTACTTTTCAAATGTATCACGATTTTTGAAATAATGATATATTTATATCGTCTTTGTTTTCTTATGTGGTTCTTATATTCAAAGAGAATTACGAAATAAAATGAAACATTGTATTTTAAAACATGAATGCGGAGAGATTTATAAATCTCAATGAGTGAACTGCTACAGGGAGAACTATTTCCGATTTAAGCTCCAGATACGGTATTTGAATTTTTAATCACGCATTGAAAATGTAGATAAAAACAGAATTGAAAATATTTTCTTTGTGCCTTGTCGGCCATATAAATATAGTATAAAGAATTAAAAAAACAAATATGTGCGTCATAAAATGCATTTAAAATGAGAGTAACACATTTGCAGAGAAATCGTGATCGTCGAATTCTATTTATAAATACAACGGTATGGGGGGAGGGTCTAAAGTGCGGACGCGATCTGCGGACAATTATAGAGGGAAAATGCGGACAAATGCAATATAGAGGGGAAATGCCGACGCAATAGAATATAGAGCAAATCTGCGGACGCTATGATTTGTTGTAAAAAATGTTTAATTAAAGATGGGCAACTGTGTATAATTTGTTACATATGATCATATCCGGGGTTTTCTTTGTAAATATATAATGTGTTTGATTGCTTTTATCAGTGATATAGAATAAACCAAAAATCGAGATCATGCTGAAATGGAATCTCTTTGTAAAGTGTTTTAACGACTTTCCTCTTTATATCATATCTATAGATATCAATAAAGAGAATTGATGGATTGATTTTCCGACAAGTAAATGTCTTTTGACGCATCTGCAGCGGACGAAATTTGAAAACATTGCAAGAATAGAATAGGTTGCTAGTAACTAGCCATAGGTTTTGCTTCAATTATATCCTCTCCTTTACACTCGATTGAAGGGTCATGAGTTCTAGTTATTGTTGGGCCTCTTCATTTTCTACTTTGTAACTTTCAACAGTTTTCCATGTGCCATACTACGAGGCAAATGATCCATGCAACATTCTATTCTGTAGGGTACTTGGAAGGGGCAGAACAATTTAAATAACAAATAAACAATAAGTATATATATATATATACAACACTTTAAATCTTAATTTATTTCTAGTAATTATATATATATGCAACTATAATACTAATCTATAACAAATAAGTTAAATGTTTTTTTCTTGCTGTGTAAACAGTAAAAAGCAACATATATTGAAAACATTGTGGGAAAAGGAAAATTTGCTTATTTAAACAATTTCTTAATTCCAATAACCTTTCTTTACCGTCGTATAAACCAAATTTGTATTTGAAGGCTGTTATAAGTAAAAAACTTAAATGTTGCCAATTTAATCACATATCTTATCATTATAATAGCCAAATAATTAACAAAAGTTACAATTAAAGTCCGCATCTGTTGTCGAAATATCCACAGGTGCATTAACATAAGATTTGTGAAACCAATTTGTGCATATATCACATTGTACCATGACGGTATCGACACATCCCGGCAAGTTACAAATACATACATGTATATGATAGGTTTATTGGGAAAAGGGGTTACATTTATAATTTGTTTGGAATGACACTCGTAAACAATGGTAATTAACAGTGTATGGTCACGCATCCTTAATTGATTTGGCAAGCTTAAACACCCTTTAAAGGAAACAGCGGCCAGCTTAGGTGTATACTGTAGAGTAAAATTCGGACGGCACAGGTATTGGTTTTCTCTGGAGCATTTACTCCTTTTATAATGCATGATTTCAATTACTCTTTCATTTGGATAGATGTTTCTTTTTTAGCTCACCTGAGCACGAAGTAAATAACCAACGCTAAATGTCGCAAAATCTTCTAACGTTATATGTCGCATCTGTAACGCCAAATGTCGCAAAAAAGTGTACTGCCGCTATATGTCGCAACATCAACGCTAAATGTCGCACTCTTTTGTAGTATTACTGTTTCACAATGTACATATTACAATGTTTCATCTCACTCTGTCCCTTCTTTTTTTTAGTTATGGCTCCTGAGGTAGTCATTTTTTGCGACAATTAGCGTCAGCCTTGCGACATATAACGTCAAGTGCGACATATAGTCAAAATGTATATGCACTCTCGTACTATCGATATGGATTCGCACTCTTACGATAAGGACTCTCACACAAGCGATATGCACTCTTGTACTACTGATATGGATTCGCTCACTTACGATATTGATTTATACACTAACGATATGGACTCTCACAAAAACTATATGCACTCTCGTTCTAACGATAATGACTCGCACACTAACGATATGGACTCTAGTAATAGTGGTTCATTAGAATAACAGATTGTGAGAAATGATACATTTAAAACGGAAACCGAAACACGTTCATCAAAAGCACCATGTAGAACTTCCACAGTTGATTTGGTATATTATTGTTAACCTTGGTTCGAAACAAAATCCTTCGTCGCGATACTCCCTTCAACGGGTGAATAGATTGTTCAAAGACATTGTGAGCAAGACACAACCGCCTCGGTTGTATCTCAACCCTTGCCGGTTCTGTGATATATCTGTGTCGCCTTTTAGTGTTAGAAGAATTATATGAATAGCAGGACCTGGCTGTTGGTTAGTGCAGGCAATCCGTGATGTGTTAACACATTCCTCGCGGGCCAATGCCTGGCTCTACTCTATCTGCGGATAGCCACATTTGGTGGCTAGTATACAATAGATGGAATATGGTATAAACGTTCAAGGTATCAGTTACGGGATGTTAAAGTGCTACATTTATAAACTTTTTTATAAGTAGGTTAAGGAATGGCAACAAAAAGCATGTTACCTATGCCGTGTCAGTTTTTATTCCAGTATTAGCTTATACAGTTTGTGACAAGAGAGACAATTGTATACCAGTTACAATATGTGGCTATCCATAGAACGCATTAACATTTTGAAAACACATGTACACGGACATACACTGTTACATTACGTTATAACATGTACAATTTTCTTTAATTTTACAGTTTTAAAAAACTTAAGAAAATTGTACATGTTATAACGTTATGTCACAGTGTATGTCCGTGTACATGTGTTTACAAAAAAATGTCTTGGACGTTTATACCATATTCCATCTATTGTATACCAGCCACAAAATGTGGCTATCCGCAGAAAGAGCCAGTCATTGGCCCGCAAGGAATGTATAAACACAAAGCGCAATCTGTTATTCTGATGAACCACTATTACTAGAGTCCATATCGTTAGTGTGCGAGTCATTATCGTTAGTACGAGAGTGCATACAGCTTTTGTGAGAGTCTATATCGTAAGTGTATGAATCAATATCGTTAGTGAGCGAATCCATATCGTTAGTACAAGAGTGCATATCGCTTGTGTGAGAGTTCAGAAAGGGGTTGTCACAAGGAATACACATGTGAAATATGAAAGCAGTACCTATTACGGTTCAGAAGTTATGACCAAGGTTAAAGTTTTTGTGACAGCGTGACTGACGGACGGACTGACGGACTGACTGACTGACGAATGAGAACTAATAGTCCCCACGCTTTCGCTAAAGCGGGGGACAAAAAAAGAAGGGACAGAGTGAGATGAAACATTGTAATTTGTACATTGTGAAACAGTAATACTACAAAAGAGTGCTTATAAAGGAGTGAGACATTTAGCGTTGATGTTGCGACATATAGCGGCAGTACCTTGTTTTGCGACATTTGGCGTTACAGATGCGACATATAACGTCAGAAGGTTTTGCGACATTTAGCGTTGGTTGCGACGTTTAGCGTCAGCCTTGTGACATAAAACGTCAAGTGTGACATTTAGCGTTGGTGCGACATTTAACGTTGCTACAGTGTTCCTTGGCCGCCAGGGAGCGGGGCTTTTTTGCCTTATATGGCTATAGTGTAAACTCAAAAAAATCTTCTCCTCCAAAAGTGTCAGGCTGATTTTCAAATAATTTTGTAGAAATGTTCCTAGGGTGACCCTCTATCAGATTCCTTCCAGCCAAGTTGATTGGTCGAAAAACATGGCCGCCAGCGGTCGAGGCTTTTTTGCCTAATATGGCTATAGTAAAAACTTGAAAAATCTTCTCATCCGAAAGTTTTTGGCCAATTTTCAATTCTTTTTGTAGAAATGTTCATTGGGAGACCATCTATCAGATTCCTCCAAGCCATGTTGATTGGTCGAAAAACATGGCCGCCAGGGGGGCAGGGCTATTTGGCCTTATATGGCTATAGTGAAAACTTGATAAATCTCTTGTTAAGCAGGAAGCTTTTGAGTAAGATTTTAGAAAACCCTTGGTCAATGGTGATTTTTTTTGTAACAAAAATTATTAAATATTTAGATGAGTGAGTCGGGGCCATAATGGTTATCCATTTGTTTTACATGTTTTTTGAAACTTGGACATTAAATATAATATTCACATGTATGTCTCATGATTTATTTTTATAGACAACTAAAATGGCATTTAATTTTAACGGATGCGTCATTTATTATTTTACCCGAAGTTGTAATATTTATAAACAATGCATAGTTTATAAATCACACATCTATGCAAAGGCAAATGTTTGAACAGTTTTATGTACCCAAACAAATTCAGTGCCTTCAGCGCTTTGATTCTATGCGTCTCCACGTTTGAAAGTATCGGAAATGTAAGCGTCATTTCGATTGGTTTATGTGTATTCTATTCGTTTCTGTCAAAACGGCGAAACGGCAGTGAAAAGTCACACGAGTGATAGTCGAAAATAGCGGAGTCAACAACCATGGGTGTCCGACGATGTGGTATTCGTTGCTACGCAACTCTACCAAAAATGGTAGCAATGGCTATCACTCCTTAGTGCTTAGACTTGTGCGTTAGCATTACGACTGTCTGGCTGGCGTCAGGATACATGGACCTGTAGTACTGGTAACTTATCCAGGAAACGCCGTGATATAACTAAAATTGTGTTGAAAATCATTTAAACAAAAAACGTAACAATAGCATTGTCCTAGTGCACACACACACTGTCGAAACAATTTAGTATTTCTATGAAAAAAGTGTCAATTTTCAAACATACACTTTAACCATTTCACACAGGTCTACCAGAGAGATATATGTCTCTGCACCTACAGACGCTTTCTGACACCTCTGCAGCAGAAAACGTTTACGAACAATGTTCAGTTGTGCATGGATTTTTTTTTTTTTTCCCGGACAAATTTGAAAAAGAAATCCACCTACTAATGAGCAGTGTAGTTCTGTTATGAATGGTTTTAATAAAATGACATACGTGTTACCTACAATCAGGAATCTAGAACTAAATACTTTATTCCTGCAACAACTTGGATGAATGGTACTTTAAAAGTTTTTCTTTAGTTGCGTGGAAAACAAAGGTAATGTGCACCAAATGACTTAGATCATTTGTATCCCTTTCCCTCATATAGACGCCTTCTGACGCCTCTGCAGCAAAACGAGCAATTTCTCCTTTTGCCCAAATGTTTTCCACTTTTAGTCGTAGGTTATCCGTTCAATTATAGAGATTGTCTACTTTTTGACAAAATATGTTCAAAGTCGTCTGCTGCAGAATTGTTGTATGAGGGAATGATCATGAGTTATAAAATATATTATTGTTCAGTAATTTTACAGTGTGACAATCTTAATAACATTCCTGTTAAATTATCTTGAAATCAAAACAGCATTTGAGATCGGATTTTTTTTTTAAAGTTTAGTCTTGTAATTTTATCCAAATTCTGAGTTTTTGGATTTTTCTCCCTTTCTGATGCCGCAAACTTCTACATAGAATTTATATCATTGATCTTGGAATTGGTCCAGTGGATAAGGAGATGTCATTTGAATGTTGAAGTTAATTTTTACCTGATACATATGGGCTTATATGATAAAAAGGCCGGTGGAGGAAATTCTGTGGGAAAGTGCAACCTGTGCTCACGGAATACACTATATGATCAAGTCCATTGCAGTCTACACCTTGGCAAAGACAGGTTGGAACCATAATAATGTAACACAGAATTACTAAATGAAATTTTATTCAAAACAACTATATACAGAAACAAGATGTGTTTTTTAATCCACAATCTACACAAGTTAACAATCAACAAGAATTTAATCATTAATAAATAATTAATAAATAACAATAAATTGCTTATAAAAGAATGGATGGATCCAGGCTGAGATTCACTCGGAGTGAGTACTCGTCGAAAAGTAGAAGAAAATACAATAGAGTTTGCATACTAACCCCCTTTCCAACATACAACAATTCTACTGCAGACAACTTTGAAAACAAACCAGAAACAGAATTGAAACTTCTTTTAAATAAAAGTACAACAATTGAATAAAATTGAAAACATGGTGACAAAAGGAGGAGTTGCTCGTTTTGAGCAATTTATTCTTTTGTCACCATGTTTTCAAAATGCTGTCTGTTGCAGAGGCATCAGAAGGCGTTTAGATGAGGGAAAGAGTTAAAGAAGGGACAGTGTGAGATTCACTTGCTTTGAGCCTAAAAGTAGGATAACATGCTATAAAGTTTGCATATTCAAGAGATTCAGCAGAGAACTTTCTAATACATCATGAGCAATTTCTCCTTTTGCCACAATGTTTCCAAAAGCTGTCTGCTATAAAGGCATCAGAAAGCTTCTGTTTGTAGGAAAGGGTTAAGATGTCCTCATACTTTGTACCATTCTGAATAGACACATAGATGGAAACATACCAAAGGCATATTTCCCCTTTCAACAATTCTAAACATACAAAAGGCATAAAATGATAAATCTTGTTTGTATATTTCATGAATTCAAGCATACAAAAGGCAAAAATCTCCTATAATTCATGTCTTGAATTCACTTGTATATCATTAATCAAAACAAAAGACATTTTCCAAAATCTCGACCCATACTATTCATTATACATTGTAACAACATAAAAATCAACAATATGTAACTTAGCAACCATTTTAAAATGTAGCTTTATACCAGCAAATAAAGAGTATTAAAAGTTTTACCTCTGCTGAAAAAAGTCTCTATAGCTATATATTTGTTACTCCTCTCCTAACATGCAGTTTTACACCTTTAAGTCTAAACTTTAACATTCTAAATGAATTGTGAAAAAAGTATTAATGGTTATATGAATTAAGCTCAATGTCTGCTTCCTGGAGACCATAACCAATACTCTTTCCAATTAGAACCAGTATTATAGTCTTACAGGTAAAAAAAAAAAAAAAGAAAATCACATTTTACTATTAATGCTCAGAAACCGCCTAAAAACTCAACTAAAAACATATCATCAGGTTTGTGGAAATTTTATTTTCGGAAATCTGTCACCTCAGTGATGTAAAGAAACAGTATCTTTACATTTTTTCCCATATATCTTGCAAATAAATCAACCAAATTGAATGGGAGTTTGCAGATTGTTTATTTTTACGGTATGTTTTATGAAAAAGAAAATTCCGTAGAGGTATCCCAGTTGTTGTTTGCAACACTATGAAGAAATAGCCGTACAAAAGGAAATATACGACGTTGATTTTTTTTACCATTAATTCTTCCCATGTAATCGTAAAATGATTTGGTTTTTTACCTCTAAGGCAACGATACTCAGTGGTACCTTTGCTCTTGCTATTTGTTTGGAAATATCTGAAGGTAGAGTCTGATCTTAATATTTTCACAAAGTCGCCTACTGCAGAATGGTTGTAGTAGCCTAGGAAAATGGTGACGGAAAGTGTTAGAGAATGACACTTTGATTGTTATTGCCATCCATTTCAAAACCTCTAAAGTACACTTTACTTATGACCTAGCTCATTTCTACTAAAAACCTCCAAAGACAAGAGAACTATGCTGCTGCTATATCTATCGCTCATCTGATTTAATTAACAGAACTTCAATAAAGTCACAGACTACCCTGTAGAGATATTATTTTGCGGCCATGTTTTTCAAAGGACCTGAACATTTTGGACAATCTTGATGAGAGTCACGAAGGAACATTCATTTTGTGCCAAACTATTTGGGAACAAGACTAGTACTTTTGGAAAAGAACAATTTTACAGTTTTAACTAAATGTAAAATTGACATGTTTACCCCTTTCCCACATACAGCAAATCTGCAGCAGACGACTTTGAAAATGTCTACTGAAAAAAATTAAAAAGCTCTATAATTGTAGTTATAATTACTGAAAAACATTGAAAACATTGCGGCAAAAGGAGAAATTGGTCTTTTGAGCAATTTCTCCTTTTTTCACAATGTTTTCAAAAGTCGTCTGCTGCAGATGCATCAACATGTGTCTATA
This sequence comes from Serripes groenlandicus, assembly GCA_031761405.1. Lineage (NCBI taxonomy): Eukaryota > Metazoa > Mollusca > Bivalvia > Cardiida > Cardiidae > Serripes > Serripes groenlandicus. Next base: position 858,190 of record JASEVX010000039.1, read on the forward strand.
GGTGGGAACAAGCTGTGATGGAGGTCATGCTTTTCAATGGATCAGAATAGTTTGACCGGTCAACAAAGCAAAACAGCCCAAGAAACATTGGTGCCAAATTATTTTAATAAAGGGCCATAACTAAAGTTATCACTATTATACAAATAAGGAATACGAGTTCCATGGACATAATCAACTATCCTCAAAAACTCAACATGAACACTTCGTGCGCATGTGAGCCAAAAATGAAAAATATATAAACTAACGACAAACAAGTATCACAGAAAAGTACACATTAAATATGTAAAATTAAAATAAAGTAACAATAATTTGTTTAATCTCACCTGAGCACAAAGGGCTCTGAGTGAGCTGTTGTGACATAGATTTTGACATATATTGTCTCATATTCAAACTTAGCCTAGACATCATCAAGAACTTTTTCTTAAAGTTATAAAATGCCAAACAAAAAAAGTAGCCTCCATAGTGTCCAAAAAGTTGCTCTTAAACTTGATCAGAGAAGGTCATCAAGAAACATTCTGATAAAAATTTCAACATGTAAAAAAAAAAGTTGACAAATCTACTGTATCCTTAAGACTGTTTTGAAATTGGTCTAGAGATCTACACTGGCACCCCTCTATACCGCCCTCTGTTTTACCGCTGTTCTCGGTATAACGCTGGTCTTGCTTGGCTGCAGAATTTTAGTGCACGTCTTATATATCTTAACCTGACATGACCAAATTTGACCAAGAGACTTAATTTTTGACCAAAGTTTACTAATGTTCAAACTTGGCATAGATATCATTGAGACTTGTGGCGCTTTGTTTCAATTTCAACATGCTAAAATCCTAAAAAATTGGTTTTCAAAGTGTTAATTTTGGCTTAATCACCTCGTTTTTTACCTAAACTAACCCATATGTGCACATATAGAGAAACTTACTGGCGCTTTGTTTCAATTTCAACATGCTAAAATCCTAAAAAATTGGTTTTCAAAGTGTTAATTTTGGCTTAATCACCTCGTTTTTTACCTAAACTAACCCATATGTGCACATATAGAGAAACTTACTGTTAAAGTTTCATGAGGTTAAATTGAGAATTGCAGCCTCTGGAAGTGTTCAATAGGACCTTATTGATGATACACAGAAGATGCTTGGACTAAAGACAACATGTGATCACAAAAGCTCTACTGAACAGAAATGTAACTTAAGAAAATATGATGAAGTATAAAACAAGGGCTATGATCATCCTGTATGGTAAAAGGGAAGCAATTTGGATTGGATCGGCTTGCCAGGCCAACAATTGTGTCCAGGGATTTCCAGATTAATAGACTGAAGTTGTCTCCCATCGGACAAAAATAATTTTGTTGAAAGTTGAAATTGTTTTTTTATAAAGTTGAATAACCTCCGACTAATTTAAAGCCAAGACAGTGTTTGCTTTTAGCTATATTGACACCTTTTAAGAGCAATTTTCTGATAATGAAAGAAAAATTCAGTGCAGGATTAGTGTGACCATCTCGAGGGCTTGGCGTGAAACGGTTGTAACTAAAATTGGTATTTTTTTTACCAAGGTTAATCACCTTGCCATCAAGTCTTAAAAGCGTTAAATCATTTTTCTTGGTAAACAATGGAAATTTAGGTGCCATTGCTCGTTCTGAGCAATGGCACCTAAATTTGCATTGTTTACAAAGGGGTCAAAATTGCCCCTAAACCAGGGTTTTCAAAATAGGTTTTTAGTTACAACCGTTTCACGCCAAGCCCTCGATCTATTTTACCTCATAAAAAGTAAAATGGTCAGTCAACCTGTATGTTTCTTTGCTATTTTGGTAGTTCCAATACTGAACTTTATTTGATACAGGTTTCTGTGTTGTTGGACTTGTTGGGAACGAACCATAACCCATAATGCTATAATTTTCATCTAAGGAAAATTAATTACTTCCCTTTGACCTTTATCACTAATTACTTAAACTGTAAATGCAGCCCCTTTGTACAGCTAAATGTTTATTTTTTAGCTCTGGCTGCCAATATTACAGCATAGTGGAATGATCAACAGATGGGCATTAATTAATGTTTTTCAGTTATACCACAGTGACCAGTTCACCTAATCGTGTCTTTCTAACGTTTCCTACATCGGTAATGCAAACAACTGGATGTCTTCCCACATAGATAAATAACCCTAGTTGCAATGACTTTTGTCAATACTCAATGGCCGAGCGAGGGTTCCAACTGACACCAAGTGAAACAAAGTAATTTTGGTAGAGGTCCATCTAAAGAACATTTATGTGAATATATTTTTAAATTGGACCAGCAAATTAGGATATGTTGTTAAATGATATATATTTTAAATGTTTATCTATGGAATGGAGGCCATCTTGAACAACAGAGCTGAATGGTTTGAGCAACTTTGGTTGAGGGAACAATTTTGTGATATTATTAGGAAATTTGGTCAACAGTTCAGGAAGAAATGTAATTGATATCTATTTTTTATTTTAGCCCTGGTGAACATCTTGTTCAGTGAGGTAAACGGTTAATTTTGGTAGAGGAATGAACCTTCCTGTGAATTATTTTGAAAAAGGCAGACATTTTCTTTATTTTTGCAGAGAATTTTTTTTATATGTAGAATGTCACCCAAGAAACATTTCTTTCAAATCATCTTGAAATTAGACCAGCAGTTACAGAGTGAAAGAATTTCATTTTCTTATTCTCCCATAAGTCTATTATTATTGCTAAAAATATATCAAAATTTACATACTATGCTAATTTGAAAAGAGTCAAGATTTCTCCATAATTTTCTACGTTGCTGAATATTTGTATGCTCTTCAGTAAAAAATCCATGTCTTTATTTGTATTTTTTTGCTATAAGCATATTGTTTATTTAACGCAATAAAATATTTGTATTGTATTGTATTTTCTCATTTTCATCCAACATAATCAACTATGGAAAACATTGTGGCAAAAGGAGAAATTGCAGGTTTTGTGCAATTTCTTCTTTGGTCGCTATGTTTTCAAAAAGCCGTCTGCTGCAGAGGCGTCAGAAAGCGTCTATATGAGGAAAAGGGATACTATGCTAATTTGAAAAGAGTCAAGATTTCCCCATAATTTTCTACTTTATGCTGAGGAAAAAAATATAAAAATAATAGGCACGGTAGAGTTATATTTCTTGCACTGTTCAATTCTTCAGATCACTAGTTATCAGCATAGCAAGCTAGAATAAGAATCCGCCAAACAGAAAAAAAGGATAGCATGACTTATGACAGAAAAATATATCCCAGCTTTACAGACAGACAACACAAAACAATGTAAATTAACTTATACCAGATATTTAACCCCCCTTTCCCACATACAGCAAATCTGTAGCAGACGACTTCAAAAATGTCTGCTAATAAATATGGAAAATCTCTATAATTGTAGGTATAATTACTGAAAATTAAAATGAAAACATTGTGGCAAAAGGAGAAATTGCTCGTTTTGAGCAATTTCACCCTTTGTCACGAATGTTTTCAAAAGTCGTCTGCTGCAGATGTGTCTATATGTGGGAAAGGGTTAAGAGTCCTCATCTTTGACTGATTAAAAATAACAAATGTAAATTCAATAAAATAGGAAAATTTGAAAACATTATGGTAAAAATAGAAATTGTCCTTTTTAAGCAATTTCTCTCTTTACCACAATGTGTTCAAAGGATGTCTGTAGCACACAGTTACAAGGGAGCATTTAGCTATTTTTTTACATATGAAAAATCTGAGGCATATGACAAGAACAACATCCAGGCAAAAATATAACATAAACAAGAGCACCGCATACGGCACAGACGCTCGACTGATAGGGAGAGAAAAAAATGAGCTAAACAAAAAACCTTAACCGGACGACCACACTGCCGCCGGGGTCATGACAATAGCTCTCGGTTTTTTCAAAAGTCGAGCTAAAAAATAGTAAAACTATGGAAAACCGTATAATTTTTGAATAAAGTTGAAAACATCTTGGCAAAAATGAGAAATTGCTTGTTATGAGCCATCTCTCCCTTTGCCACAATATTTTCAAAAGCTGTTTGCTGCTGATGCATCAAACTGTCTGCAAATGGGAAAGGGTAAACCCCAAATCCGTAGAGTTACCTTCATAACCCTTTCCCACATACAACAAATCTGCAGTACACATATGAAAATTCCCTTATAAAAGAAAGAACACTTATTGAATAAAGTTGAAAACATTGTGACAAAACGAGATATTGTTCAATATGATCAATTTCTCCTTTAGCAACAATGTTGCTTCAAAAGCTACTTCTGCTACTTTATTATGATGCACATGTTTAATCAGTTGAATTCGTGATTAGTTAACCCTTTCCCACATACAACAAATCTGCAGTAGACGATATCTAGCAAATTATTGAACAAAATCGAAAACATTGTGGCAAAGGTAGAAATTGCTCATTTTGAGCATTTTCTCCTTTTGCCACAATGTTTTCAAAATTAGTCTGCTGCAGATGCGTCACAAAGTGTCTAAAAGTGGAAAAGGGTAAACAAAATGGAAATATACAGGAAGAGTAAAAATAAAAAAAAATGCAGTTTTATCATTTTCCACAAAGAAAGAATCTGCAGCAGAAGTCTGAAAATATCTAGGTAAAAATATGGAAAATAAAGTAAGTTTAGGTATAATTTTCAAAATGGACGGAAAATAGTGTGGCAGAAGATGCTCATTATGAGCAGCAATTCTTTGCCACAATGTTTTCAACTCTATTATACTTTTATTTCTTACGTCATTCTATATATTTGCATAGATACTTCCGAAGTCATTAGCTACATTTTTCATGTATTATCTGGGCAGGACAGAGTTAACGCAGAATGTGTTTGTCATGTGGCAGAGGGTTAAATGTTATGCAAATACTAGAATGTCATGGTAGTTTAAATCTTTGTGCAAATGTCTGGGTCAGGTCGATATGTTTAACCCATTCCCACATACAACAAATCTGCAGCAGACGGCTTTGAAAACATATTGGCAAAATCATGGGAAATCTCTTTAAATAAAGGTAAAATTAATAAAAAAAAAGTTAAAACATTGTGTCAAAGGGAGAAATTGCTTGTTTTGAGCAATTTCTTATTTAGTAACAATGTTTTCAAAAGTCATCTGCTGTAGATATATCACAATGTGTCTAGGTGGGAAAGGGTTAAATTAAGTAATGAAAGTTGATGTCTCAGAGTTTGATACTATGAAGATGTGACAATAAACTTCCGCTACAAATATGTCAAAATTGCTGAGATCCAGATAAGAAGAGGGGTAAACAGCTCTTTTCCAAACAATATCTCTTTAATTGTGACTCAACTAAACCCTATGTTGTGGGTACTCAAAAAGAATTTTCTAACTGAGACTTAAATAGGGTCGTTCTGGGGCTTGCCTGAATGGCACAAGAATTGGGACCCCTTGCATGGTCTAAGAGGCGACTGATAGGGGTCTAACGTGAATCTGGAGTATCTGCATCTCTGATTCTCCAGCAGGTGTTAAATTTCTGGATCCATAACTCATATTTCTATCTCGATGTACATGAGATGTGGATCCAGCAACTTTTCTCCTGTCATGGCGCCATATAACCTATATTATGTTGCAGTGGGTGTCATAAAACCCAACTAAATTAAAAATCAAAACTTAAATTAGGGTCATATTATTATATATGGAGTTGGGGGAGAATAGTGTGAAACACTCTTCTTATCTAGATCTATCACTTGTAAAAGGTGTGTAATATTTTCCCCTAAAGGTAGAGAGAACCTAAAAAGTAGAATCCTAATGGATCTGATGTCATGGGTACTCATAAATGCTAAATATGTGTACAACTTAGCCTATGTTTTAGCTACCCATGCTCATTGACAGGTTACATACCCTGTAGAATTGACAAGTTAACCCTTTCCCACTTAAAGACGCTTTCTGAAGCCTCTGTAGCAGACGACTTTTAAAAACATTGTGACAAAAGTAGAAATTGCTCAAAATGAGCAATTTCTTCTATTGCCGCAATGTTTTCAACTCTTTTCAGTTCTTATACCTACATTTAAAAAACTTTTCCCGTGTTTTTGCCTGTATGTTTCCAAAGTCGTCTGCTGCAAATTTGTTGTATGTGGGTAAGGGTTCAGTACCTAATACATATGAGCTGCATCCAGCCCATTGTAGACAAAGGGGAACAAAATTACAAAATACACTTGAGCCGTCCCGAGAGAAAACCGATATTGTGGACTATGCGTTAATATCGACCCAGATCAGCCTAAGCATGCCGGGCATCACGACAACCCGGATAGACAATTTTCACCACATGTGGATTTTCTGTTTCAGGAATCATTACTCTATACCTCTTTCCCTCCTGAGTCGGCCCGGATCAGTCTGTGTGGACTGTGCAGGCTGCTCTGGGTCGATACATCACGCAGAGGCCATAATGTTGGTTTTCTTACGGGACGGCTCACTTCATGTTTTTTTGGCCGGAAGGTGCATTTTTAGGTATGTATAACATAATAATTATACATGTATATGTATGTTGACAGTGAAGACTCTGGTGAGACTGTGTCTCACTGTTGGCAGATGCATTGACCCTTTCCCACATGAAGCAGACTACTTTTGAAATCATAGTAGCAAATGGAGAAATTGCTCATATTAAATGAGCAATTTCTCCGTCTGTCACAATGATTTCGACCCTATACAATCTATCATTTATAGAGATTTTTCTATATTTTGGACTTTTTAATTCCAAGGTCGTCTGCTGCAGATTAAATTTATGTGGGATAGGGTTAAGACCCCCAATAGCTAGACACGACTCATATAGTTTGTCTATCATGCCCTATTAAATTATACGAGGTCTACAAGCATTCATGGCTCATGCATTCCTTCATAATCATCACTGCAGAATGTTAAAAAAACAAAACAATGTAATATCTTTTATAGAATCACTGTGACAGAATAATACGTAACAAAACACTGTATTATCTCGAGTATTATCACTGGGACAGAGCATTACACAACAAAACACTGTATCATCCCGAGTATAATCAATGTGACAGAGCATAACGTAACAAAAACACTGTATTATCCCGAGTATAATCAACGTTACAGAGCATTACGTTACGAAACACTGAATTATCTCCAGTTCCAACAGAACACTCATCACGACAAACCCTGCATACAGAACAAGCATTGACCCGCCCATGAATTTCGTCATTTTCCATTTTGACACGGCGATCGTGACCACCACAGTCATTAACATTGCAAACAGTAAAATAATGGAGCACACGAGTCCATTACTCTCCACGTTGATGGGCTCTTGGAATGCCATCCAGTATAATAACCACGGAATTGGTAAACTGAAAAAAAAATAAAAATAAAAAAAATGGCGCTACAGGAAAAACCAACCACAGGACAGTTAGTGGAGAGCAGTGCAGATCCGGATAATGTTGCACAGTCATCTGAATCCACATTGTTCGCTACTAAGTCAAAGAAGCATTCACCAAAGCTTCTGACATAGTCCCTTTCCCTCATATAGACGCTTTCTGATGCCTCTGCAGCAGACAGCTTTTTAAAGACATTGTGACAAAAGAAGAAATTGCTCAAAACGAGCAATTTCTGCTTTTGCCACAATGTTTTCCGCTTTAAGTCATAGGTTATCCATTCAATTATAGAGACTTTTTATTTTTTGACAAAATATGTTTATAGTCATATGCTGCAGAATTGTCGTACGAGGGAAAGGGTTAATTTAGATGACATGATATGAATGTGCAAATTGTGTTTTCTACACTTGTCAAAAAAAGGTTGTATTCTATGTGTGTGAAAAGCACTCTTCAAATACCAATACACAGGAGATATCAAAATGTTCAATGGTCACGAAAAAAAGTGAGAGAGTTTCTTTCTACCATCTTATGAATTTCGGTAAGAATGAGATAAGTCATTGAAGTGTAACACAATGTTGGCACACACCCATCTAGCCAACTAAAAATAGGGTACTGGTGGGGGACTAAAGAACATAGTGAGAAAGAAGATATTTCACATTTTGTAATATTCTCCTTTTCAAATAATACATGTATTATAAAAGATCTTAATATATTGCCAAAGTGTTGGATATAGTCTTGATCAGTGTCAAGCTGTGATAGCTGGAAAGAATGTTGTGTTCATAAAAATATTTCATTTTAGCAGTATAGGCTATAGTTTTTGACCAATCAACATAGCTTAAAGGAATCTGATAGAGGGCCACCCTAGGAACATTTCTACAAAATTATTTGAAAATCGGCCAGACACTTTCGGAGGAGAAGATTTGTTAATTTTTATCCTTTTGGTTGCCATGGAAACCAGTTTTCACTATATAGCCATATAAGGCAAAATAGCCCCGCCCCCTGGGGCCCATAGTTTTGACCAATCAAAATGCCTTGAAGGAATCTTATAAAAGGTCACCCTAGGAACATTTTTACAAAAGGCAATCACAATAACTCACCTTAAGCACTTCGTGCTCAGGTGAGCTAAAAAGCTAAGAAACACAAGTATGGTGTACTGGCTGCCATGATATAACTGAAAATACTGTTGAAAAGGCATTAAATCAATAAATCCTCTTTAACAGTAAAACTATTGAACTTACCCTACAGTGATATCAAATATATTACTTCCTACAGAACTTGAGACTGCCATGTCACCAAACCCTTTCTTGGCCACAATCACACTGGTGATCAGATCGGGTATACTGGTACCCGCTGCTAGTATAGTTAGCCCCATAATCTCATTCGGAATGCCAATAGTCTCACCCACCTGGTTCGCCCACCATACCATCAGATAGGAGAAGATAAATATAAATACGATACTCCCAAAAAAGGACCCCATCCACCATTTCTTCTTTTCCTGCAATTGAATAATATATCATATAACATTTTATCACATAACTTAATTGCACTCCAGGAGTGACATAAAGCAGTGACATAAATATCATATGTAACTAGTTACATAAATATCATATGTAACTAGTTACATAAATAGCCAACTCACTGCACGTATGTGACGTCACTCCAGTGTGACGTCACTTTAAATGACATCATATTGTTTACAATTGTTCTAAATTTCGGAACTTATTAAAAATATTATTTAAAGAGAATAAATCTAGATAAATGAAATGTTATAAGTGCCTTGTTGCTAATTTTGTATGAAATCAAAAGGTTATTAATAGGGACTACATTTTACAGTGGAAGTATGCATTTGAATTTCGGGGTAAACTTCAGTCACTGTTTATAAGGACGAAGAAAGATCGATTTAAAGATTAAAAACAATCTTTTTATGGTGTTATGTGATAAATAGAATCTTACATTCGTGTTTATTTGATATTGTTTTTGTGAAACTCGTCGACTGAAACAATATGACGCTCGGCAGAGCCTCGTGTCATATTATTTCAGTCGACTCATTTATGGTTACATTTTCCTATCAACCCTTTCATACACACAGACGCTTCCGACGTTTATACAGCAGATGACTTTTGCCACAATGTTTTAACCCTTTCCCTCATACAACAACTCTGCAGCAGACGACTTTGAACGTATTTTGTCAAAACATAGAAAATCTCTACAATTGAATGGATAACCTATTACTAAAAGTGGAAAACTTTGGGGCAAAAGGAGAAATTGCACGTTTTGTGCAATTTCTTCTTTTGTCACTATGTTTTCAAAAAGCCGTCTGCTGCAGAGGCGTCCGAAAGCGTTTATATGAGGGAAAGGGTTAATAATTAGATTTTCTCTTCCGGAGAATTTCTATAACAGTGCCTACATATTTTCAAAATTGTTAGCTGCTGAGTTGTTTTATGTGGGAAAGGGGGTTAAAGTACATTATATTTTGAATAATAAATACTAAATTCTGCTGTTATATGGAACAAGAAACCGCTGAAGACAGTAAGGCCGGATTGTCGGCAATTTGACCTTGAAAATGGACAAACCAAGGTCAAGGTCAAAGTAACCATAGAAATTAATAGAACTTGTTACTGGTTACCTTCAGGCAAAGTTTCAAGACTGTAACCCTTTCCAGTGCTGAGATTTTGCCTCAACCAGAAACTTTAACCAAAATGTTGACGGACAGACAGACAGACAGACAGACAGACAGACGGACAGACGGACATCGCTTGTTTTGAGCCTTTTATTGCAATGTTTTCAAAAGTCATGTTCAATGGCAGGTGTCAAATGTCGTCTGAGTGAAGTAATGGGTTAAACCCTTTCCCTCATATAGAAGCTTTCTGACATCTCTGCAGCAGGCAGCTTTTCGAAAACAAAGTGACAAAAGAAGAAATTGCTCAAAACAAGCAATTTTTCCTTTTGCCACAATGTTTTCCACTTTTAGTCATAGGTTATCCATTCAATTATAGACATGTTCTATTTTTTGACAAAATATGTATATGTTCAAAGTCGTCTGCTGCAGAATTGTCGTATGAGTGTCAAATAATCTTGAGATTACTGTTTGTTATAATTAAACTACAAATAAATCCTAAATAACAAGTCTGTAATGTTCAAATATTTCTACATACCGGTCTTCTTGTATCAGGTAGACATAACCACATTGGGACAACCAGTGGCGCTAATAGTACATAAGTAATACGCTTTCTCCACGTCTTCGGCCACGACATATCTAAAGGCTCACTGTCATCAGATAGTGGATTCTGGGTAATAAATAAAACACTCTTGTAAAATTCAGTTCTGTAATTTAGAACATTTTAAACAATCACCTCAGAAGCAGATTTTTTATTTGAAAACAGGAGAAATTGCTTACAATGTTTATAACTGTATCAAAATCTTACTCCCAGTTCTCTTTAGTTGATCATCATTTGAGCAGATTTACGAGAAAAACCAACATTGTGGACTCTGCGTAAAGGATCGACCCGAATCAGCATAAGTATGCTGCGCAGGCTAACCCAGACAGACACTTTTCGCCTCTTGTAGATTTTCTGTTTCAGGAATCATTGTTCTATTGTAACCTCAATCCCCCCGAGACGGAATATGTCGGCCTGGATTAGCCTGTGCAGTATACTTAGGCTGATCCAGGTCGATATTTTACACAGAGTTAACAATGTTGGTTTTCTAGTGGAACGGCTCAATTTTGTTCGACACATGCGTGATGCATTTAGGTTTGATTGATTGATTGATTGGGGCTTAACGCTGTATTCAACAATTTTTCAGTCATATCACGACGGCCAGTTTTACCCACTCATGTGTTACCCTAAGCTTTCTCACACCAGTATTCCACAAAACTTCCTAACAAAGCAACTGGCTGCTTTTTGACAAAGACTGTTAGCCCATTGGTGAAAGACGAATGACGCTTGTCACAGTGACTTTTGTGTCAAACGTCGGAAAGAATGTTTGCCGAGCTTGGATTAAAACTCACAACCCCTGGATTGACAGTCTGCATTGCTATCGACTTAGCTACCGGGGCTTGGCGCATCAGGTAAAGGAGTAATGACAAACATCAATTAAATCCTTTCCCATTTGCAGACAACTTTTGAAACCATTGATAAATGATGAGCAATTTCTCCTTTTGCTACAATGTTTCACCTTTTGTAATAATCCTGCTTACATCGATTGAGATTTTCCATAATTTTTTCCTGGATGCTGCCGACTTAATTAATTAGAGAAAGGATTAACCCTTCCCCACATACAAATGCTCTCTGATGCCTCTGCAGCAGACGACGTATGAAAACATTGTGGCAAAACGAGAAATTGCTCATCATGAGCAATTTTTACTTCAACCAAAAAGGGTTTAAGTCTTAACAATAATAATACTTTCATTCATGTAGATTTTCGAGATATTATCCAAGATTTATTTAAAGTCGTCTGCTGCAAATTTCTTGTATGTTGGAAAGTCTTAAAGATGTAACATTATCGAGGACAAATCAAGGAGGCTTAACCCTTTCCCTCATACAACAATTCTGCAGCAGACGACTTTAAACATATTTTGTCAAAAAATAGAAAATATCTATAATTGAATGGATAACCTATGACTAAAAGTGGAAAACTTTGTGACAAAAGAAGAAATTGCTCGTTTTGAGCAATTTCTTCTTTTGTCACTATGTTTTCAAAAAGCCGTCTGCTGCAGAGGTGTCAGAAAGCGTCTATATGAGGGAAATGGTTAAAGAGATCATGGAAGGTACACGAGCAGTTAATGAGGTTGAACGCTATGACCTTCCATAACCCTTTCTCACATACAACAAATCTACAGCAGACAACATTAAAAGCATCCAGACAAAACATATTGAATTATCAATAAACAAAAGTATTATTATTGAATAATTGATAACATTTATCATCTTGAGTAATTTCTTCTTTTGCCACGATGTTTTCAAAAGTCAGCTGCATATGGGTCAATTTGCGTCTGCAGTTGGGAAAGGGATAAGTATGCTTTGTGCTCAGCAGAACTAGAAGTGATATAATAACGAGGTTTAATATGCTTCCGGATCACTTACACTGTTATTTTCGGAGTCATTTTGCGGAGATTCCACAACAGACTCGTCCGTTCTATTACTAGTTCTGGTTGTCGAAGAACTCTGACCAGCATCATCAATCGTTGGGGAACGTGTAGTCATAGGATTTGCAAACATGTTAGGGGAACCAATTGGGGAATCTGCGGGCATGTGGCCGTTGGATATTGCATGTACATGCATTTGTTTTTTGTTACTATTTCTATCCGCCATCCCGTTCTTCAAATCTCCATTTTGGACGTGGTCTGGGGAATCTTCAATAAGGAGGTTCACACTTGCAACTGCATGCAGCTTCATAGCTTTCTCCTGAACTTGACCTGAAGGCATTTGAAAGCAAGTTGATTCATGAAAACATTGGTAACAAATAACTATTTAACCCTATCTCACATACAGGAAATTTGCAGCAGAAGACTTTGAAACCATCTAGGTAAAAACACGAAAAATCTCTCCAAATGAAGGTAATTAAGATAACTGAAAGCAGCTAAAAACATTGCGGCAAAATGAGAAATTGCTCTTGTGAGCAATTTCTACTTTTGTCAGAATGTTTTCAAAGGTCGTCTTCAGCAGAGGCATCAGAAGGCATCTATATTTGGAAAAAGGTTTATAACTTGTATTGATATTCTTTAACCTTTTTCCACATATAGACACTTTCTCACTCAGACGCCTCTGCAGCAGGCAACTTTTCAAATCAATGTGGCAAAAGGAAAAAATTGCTCTTTTTAAATGAGAAATGTCTCCATATATGCCACAATGATTTTTACTCTTTTCAATAATAATTTTATCATTTATCGAGTTTTTCTATATTTTGGACTTGACAGTCTCTGATCCTAATAAGTAGAGAATTAAAGATACATTGACATTCAAACTTGTACACAATTATTATCCTTAATGAATGCTGGAACAGATTTTCTCAAGCCTGTACCACAAGACTTAATTAGATCCAAGATTATATGGTGCATCTCAGGGCCGTCATAATGGCCCATCTTTTCATTGATGGTTAGTGAAGGAGCATTTTGCATGTTCTAAAATCCTTATTTGACATTCAAACCCTATGTTGTGGGTACTCAAAAGAATCGAGTACCCACAACATAGGGTTTGCTTTAATAATAAGAGTGAAATTGTGGGAAAAAGAGCTGACTATACCCCTCCTTATCTGGACCTCTGGTGGTTGCTCAACTCAACATATTTATCTGCGTATTCCTAGAATTATTCAAAATACAAAGTTGGACAAGTCCATTTTAAAAATTAAGCAATGAAAAAGGTTGAATTAACTTACATTCGGATATGGGATCGACTGTATGAATCATAAGCTGTAACACCCCATGTCTAAAATGGTTTGTCCCTGAGTGTAATATGGGTATGCTGCACCGTCTGTTAGGTTTCTGGAGAAAAAAGCAAATTATTTTTTCATCTTTTGCCATTAAAAAAACAAAATACATCTCCTGAAATCAAAACAGCAAGATTTATTCTCTGGTAACAAAATAGCAAGATTTATTTTCTGCAATCAAACCAGCAAGATTTATCTTCTGCAATCAAAACAGCAAGATTTATTCTCTGCTAACAAAGTAGCAAGATTTATTTTCTGCAATCAATTAAACCAGCAAGATTTATCCTCTGCAATCAAAACAGCAAAATTTATTCTCTGCTAACAAAACAGCAAGATTTATTCTCTGCTAACAAAATAGCAAGATTTATTTTCTGCCATCAAACCAGCAGAATTATCTTCCGTAGTCAAAACAAAGTTTATCTTGCTCAATCAAAATAACAAAATATATTTCTTCCGAGAAAATAACAAATTATATCTTCTGGTGTTAAAATAACAACAAATATCTTCTTAATTCAGTCAAAATAACCAAATTCATCTCCTTCAGTCAAAAACAAAACAAAATTATTATCTTTTGCTGTCCAAATGACAAAATGTGAAGTCTGCAGTAAAGAAAAAAGCAAGAAGATTTATTTCATTGTTTGAAATATAGAAATTTGTATATTTGTTCTATATTCTGTCTTAACCCTTTCCCTCATATAGATGCTTTCTGATGCCTCTGCAGCAGACGGCTTTTTGAAAACATAGTGACAAAAGAAGAAATTGCACAAAACGTGCAATTTCTCCTTTTGCCACAATGTTTTCCACTTTTTGTCATAGGTTATCCATTCAATTATAGAGATTTTCCATTTTTTGTTAGATTATGTTCAAAGTCATCTGCAGTGGAATTGTCGTAAGAGGGAAAGGGTTAAAAGTTATACAGGGTACATAAAATAAAAAGGAAAATGATGTTGCAGTAGCACTATTTTGCTATACATGTATATGTTTTGTCTAATTTGGACCTGGAAGTCTACAGTCAGTCTTGCAAGATTTCAATTGTCCACACCCCTCGTAGTACAATACCAAACCAGATATTGCTAACTGCAACATAATATTCCCTATATTTACTGCAGCTAACAGAACAAACTATAACTTTTAGTAGTCAAAAATTATAAAACATATCTTCTGTCAGATATCTATATCACCTACTTTGCTGTATTGCATTGTATATTAGTAGTCAAGTCGCTGACATCGAAATATTAGGAAATTTTGCAATTTGAAAAAGTACATTACCATGCATACACTATAACATAATTTGATAAATATCAACAAAACTGATATGAAAATGTACCATGAAATAAAATGACTAATGCAAAAATATATATAGAAACAAAGAATTCACTGATATTTCAAATATTTAAATCAGGGTACAATTATCTTAAATTACCTATAGCGCTGACCAATACTTAAATACTTAACCCTTTCCCTCATATAGACGCTTTCTGACGCCTCTGCAGCAGACGGCTTTTGAAAACATAGTGACAAAAGGAGAAATTGCACAAAACGTGCAATTTCTCCTTTTGCCACAATGTTTTCCAATGTTTGTCATAGGTTATCCATTCAATTATTGAGATTTTCTATGTTTTGACAAAATACATTCAAAGTCGTCTGCTGCAGAATTGTTGTATGAGGGAAAGGGTTAAAAGCATTTTTATGTCAAAAATACATTACCAGTCATTTAATACCTGATATATAATCTCAACACCGTTAATTCATCCAGAAAAGAAGCTCGCGCAGCCATGCATAGCCCTCACGCGTGTGTGATACACACGGCCGCCGGTAATACCGGCGCACGGGCCATGTGACCCCCACTTTTAATTTCTGGACACACCAACTGACAGCTAAGAATTTATTTCATTTTTATATTTTATTTCTTGGTCTGTTTAAGGCATTCGCCTTAAACAAGTTATTTTCATTCAGTTATTCAACTACATTAACAACCTAACAACATAATTGTGTAAATTACTAATTGTAATTAAGTTGTTTTTTGTGAACACAACTAACTGAGAAGTCACGGGTGGGTTACCCCACCCACTATTTCAGTTACGTATCGGGTGCGGTAATGGCCATTCATTCTTTCAACGAAGTTATAGTTACACCGACCCTATTAGCGATAATATATTATTATCGCCTTGTATTACATTATGTATATTAATTAAACATGAACAATTTTGGAAAATATTTGTAAAATCTTTTTCATTGAAATACGTTCCGTGATCAACGGGTATAGTAGAAAATAAAAAATAGAAAAAAAAATTATATTTTTTGTTGAATCGTATAAATTGTTTTGTTTCATATATATTCTATGTCACATAGTGGTGATCAGAGGCGTGACTCATAACGGCTGTATGAGACACGCGTCTGTCCGGTTTTGCGTTCACTAGTACACACAGGATTCACCCTGTGAGTACTTCTCTTCCTGGCCTGCTTCCATTTGGAAACAGTCTGGGTTGAGGAGGACTCACAAAAGCTGGAAGAGTAAGAAGACCCCTAAAAGGTTTCTCTTAGCTCTACGAGTGAAGCGGAGTTTGAGGGGTTCTCCCAACAATCAGACTCCGCGGCTGTGTTGAGTGAGCAGAAGGTCAGAGCTGTTCCTTCTTCACTCCGCACAACCGCTCAGAGGTCCAGATTAGGAGGTGTAATCAGCTATTTTCCCCACAAATTCCCTCTTAGGAAACAAACCCTATGCTGTGGGTTCTCAATACCCACAGCATAGGGTAAGAGGGTCAAATGAGGATTTTAGACATGCATACGCCCCTTATCTGGAGCTCTGACCGCTCCCCCTCAGCTTCGGCTGGTCCTTCGCGGGACATGGAGGAGCGGATGGCAGCGGCTGATGTCTGTTATTCCGTCGGGAAACAAAGGCCTTCGGGCCAGAAACCGTACGGACACAGTGATGGTTGGCCTCAAGAGTGAGCAACCGTCTGCTGAACGACATTATCTGACGCCAGGTGTTGGGGCTGACCCTTCGGGAGACGCCATGGGTCAATCAAAGGGAAACCTCACTGATTGGCCACCTCTAACACCACACTCTGCAGTAAGCAGTCTTCGGACGCTTACAGAGTGCCAAATTATAATGTCTGCGGACAGAATTCTTTGGAGACCGGTGATAGAGCAGCTTCACAACTGCCTATCATTAGTCAACCGGGTAATGCTTGCGAGCAAAACCTATATGACTCCGGGTAACCGGGCAACCAGTCAGTCATTTCGCCTAGGCGCGACCAGTCACCGGGCAAATCCGGCAGTCATTTAGCGATGACGCGACCGGTCAGTCATTAAGCCATGACGCGACCGGGCAAATTATCAGTCAGTTTAACATGACGCGACCGGGCAGTGGGCAGTCAAGGTAACGAGCAGTCGTTAAGCTAGTACCACTCGTTCTTCGCACAACCGGTCTATACGGATATTCAAAACACTGGTCATTACGCACCAGGCTCAGATATCCAACCGTCTAACATCGGTTATAAGGAGTACAGGACAGATAAATCTTTCCTTTCTCCAAGGGGAATAGTGTTCTTCTGTAGGGATTACACTCCTCAAAAGAATGAGAATAGAAGAGTACGGATATTCAAAACACTGGTCATTACGCACAAGGCCCAGATATCCAGTTATTGGTAGTACAGGACAGAGAAATGTTTCCGTGTCTCCAAGTGGAACATGGTACTTCTCTAGAGATTACACTCCTTCCCCGATACAAAGCTCCGTTTCAAAAGATGTAACGGATCGGTAATAGGCGGGTTAACCAAGCCTACCGGGATCAGCAATACCCACCTGATGGGAATTCACTGTTCCCGGAAGGACACCTTTCGAAGAGGCAGTCCTTAGAAGGCAAACCCCCGATCGGAATAACTCAGGTTTTCCGTGAAAGGGAGGTCGAGACCGTCCCATACGGTTAGTTCGGCGCCGACGATCGATCCAGTGCGACCTCTCTCTACTGCGGAGAGAGGAGGTTCATATCACACGATCGACACCTTAACACAACAATAAAGTACACCAAGATTGAATATTATTTTCAATCCCTTCTCTTACTTTTATAAGACTGTTGTGTCTTTCAGTTGAAAGACGGATTAGAGTCAAGCATCGTAGGGCTCGACACTCTCCCACCTCCTCGTCTGACGGGCGGGGGCGGGGGGGGGGGGGGGGGGCAGTCCCCTTCAGATTACGAGCCGGCTGTAGAGCGTTGACCTCTACAGCAGAACATTAAGGAAGTACTTAGGGTGGTGCCTAATACGTTATGCCCGAAGGTTGACGCTTAAACGTCGTTTAAACCTATAATGATTTCGAGCAAAACCTACACTCTGCAGTACAGCAGTCTTCGGACTTCTACAGAGTGCCAAGTTATAATGTCTGAAGTTTTTGGAGACTAGTGATAGAGCAGCCTCACATCAGCCTATCATTAGTCAACCGGTCAGTAATGGTCAGAGGGAGCTACCATTACTGAACGTTCCCAGAGCTGGGTAACGAGCAGTCGTTAAGTCAAGTTGACTCCAACCGTTTTGTCAATATTATGACATAAGCATTGGACAACCGGGTGTTTTCGAACACAGCCAAGTGAAAATCTCCTTCGCAGAGTTGTCGTTCCTTACACTCATATGAATGTAATGAGTCGATAGTGCTAGAGAATGAGTCAAATGCCTACCGAGTACTCAATTAATCACTGGGCATAAACGGTTGTCGCGTGAACGTTCACAGGGCAGTCAAACTCTTAACTGGGCATAAACGGTTACCGGGCAAACGGTCACCGTGAAAACAAAAATTCAACTATGAATTCTTCGGAATTCAACAGTATTCCAATTGACAAATGTCCTCGGACACAGTCATTTGGAGATCGGGCAATGTCTTTAGACATAGCCAGTAAGGCACCGGTCAAACGGGTAATGTCTTAGGACATAACCTTTCGGCAGTCAATCGGGCAGTATGCTGGGACATAGCCGATTAAACAGTCGGCCATCGGGTATGGGGAGTACCGGTCAAATAGTTATGTCGGTCCCCAGGGAGGAGAGAGTGCGTCTCTAGGGACTACACTCCTCCCAAGTAATACCCATCGTACCAATTGTTGGGACGAGTCGATGTCCGACGGTATTACATGGGAGAGATTCAGTTGATTTCATAAATCAATCCCCTATGCTGGCCTACCGGGATCAACCGTTCCCAGAGGATAGTCACTCTGTGAACTCTCTCATACGTGAGCTCGGACCGAAGGTTGATTCCATGCGATCTCATTCTTCTTCGTAAAAGGGATAAATTCCTCGATCATGACTCCTTCATAGGATTCCTCCCACCAATGGGCTAAGTTTTGTGGAAAAGTAGCCAGTTGCTTGGGAAGATTGTTGTGTGGAGTACTGGTGTGAGAAAACCAGGAAATACATGAGTAGGTGAACTGGCCGCCGTGATATAACTGAGAAATTGTTAAAACGGCGTTAAACCACAATCAATCGATCATAGGATTCCTCCATGTCGAATCGGACACTGACATTCCGGTCCAGAACCGGCTTTAGTCAATCCGCACGTCGTCGGGTAAAACCCACGACCCCGTCTTGTCTGACGAATAAGAGACATATCGGGTTCAGTGCTCCATCGGATGATTAACAATTTAGAGCTGGACTCTAAATAAACTATCATTAGTGGGAAGTTACTGCATTCACTGCGTCCATAGGCGCATTTCGGCGTATGCGGCAACATTGTTCACAGGGACAGAACGTACAGTGACTTCTGCAAAGGCATTCTTAGAAGCCCAACCTGTGAAGACACAAGAGACAGGCTAAGTTCGAGCCTAGCTTTCTGCTTCCGCTGGCCCTGCCTTATCAAAGCCCCGTACGGGAGCAAAGTTGGCATACAACCAAGTAGAGCACTGTCCCTAATCCGCGGCTATAGGGAAGCGCTCCTCTCTATTAAGCTAACAGGAATGCCATGGAGTGGGTATCAACCTTCCATTCGGTGGTTTCTACAACCGTCTTTCGTCTGGTTCCGGTGAAGACCGGAATAAGACTTATCGACTCAGATTGCGTCTAGTACGGTCGAGTAATAAAATGGAATGTTCCGTTTTATCAAGAACGCAATCCGGAACGGCTGTCTGAGCGATTCTTAGACCAAACAGACACCTGTTACCACGTACCGGTTGCTTTTTCATCGAGGAATGACCGTCGATTCTTTGTAAACGGGGAAGTGTTCCTTTCAAACACTTCACTTCGATTACCTGCGTTTAGAATTAATTCCCAAAACGGGCAAGTCGGATCTATTCCCCTCAAGAGACTCGTTGTAGGACGTTTCTCGTTGAGCTGGCCCTTCGGACAGACTCGATTCGCTATAAGAGAATCCGATTACCATGTCCTGGATAAGGATCAGTAATTAAGGGAAACGGTCCGATACATGCTTCATACTACACCCAAATTGTTTACAGTTCGGGGCAGTGTGTTAAATACTCATTACAGTACAGGGCTTAACTGACTAGGACATATACATGATCAATAGAGTAGACAGTAGTCCTTCGATTGGCAATAATTATTACTCCCTGAATTGCCCCCATAATTCAAATGAGTCAACTTCCGGTGTCGTTATTCTCTTCCTGACAATGACTTTAGAAACACAGATTGGCCCAGAGATCGTAGTTCAACGTTCTTCTGGCCTGCCTATCGACATAACCGTTACATCTTCATTAGAAGTAGACAGTTCTTACCGATTGGTGTTTTTTAAGGTACGTCAATCAGTAATTTATGCTTACATTTGTTGCCGACCTCTCGCATTCAAGATTTGGCGATGAACACAACAATTATTGTTCGATGCTCCAATGCGCTTAACTTCAAAGTTCAGATCCATTTCTCTCCAAACTTTTACGTTCTTCGGAAGCGGCCGCTTCCTGACAATGACTTTAGAAACACAGTAATGGCCCAGAGATCGTAGTTCAACGTTCTTCTGGCCTGCCTATCGACATAACCGTTACATCTTCATTATAAGTATACAGTTCTTACCGATTGGTGTTTCTTAAGTTATAAACTGAGACTTAAATTCGTCTTGCTTGGCGAACACTATCAGGGAAGTGAGTTCTTTGCTTTCAGTAAAAACGAATTTCATCAGGTTTTACAGCCGTATGGTTATTCAACCGTTCTTATAAACCTGTATTCCTACTGAGACCAAGTTGCCTTTGGTGCTTCCTAACCCATCACATTTCACAACCTTTCTGTGAACTGTGTTCCCTTAGATATAACCTGATCTTGTACCCTGTCAAGGGTCTTAAGTTCTATATAAAACATTCGAGGGCTGTAAGAGCCACAGTAGGGGTTATTCAACCTCAGGTAGGAGAAGGATATGTCAGCAGCGTATTCAAACACTGGATATCCTATTCCTTTAATTAGTAATAAGATCCTTCTGATAAAGTCTTAAAACGTTTCAATCAGAAATTATTCCTCTCTGGACACACAAGTGGACTCTCAGCGAGTACTTACCTAATTAATACACAAATTACTAAATACATAAACAGTTGTTTATATTTAGTAGTACCGTAGGTACTCTTACCAAGTGCTACGATTTCTCGGGACCGGCATTGTGTTGGACGATCCTCCCGACCGATGCTGCAAAGTCATCAGGTATTAAATGACTGGTAATGTATTTTTGACATAAAAATGAAGTTTTTTAAAGTAAAACATATTTTTATTAGAAAATACTTACCAGTCATTTCAGATTCCCGCCTCCCAACCCCGCGTCGTCACCCAACACTAAACGCTGCAAGTTAACGGTGAAATTAAAAGTGGGGGTCACATGGCCCGTGCGCCGGTATTACCGGCGGCCGTGTGTATCACACACGCGTGAGGGCTATGCATGGCTGCGCGAGCTTCTTTTCTGGATGAATTAACGGTGTTGAGATTATATATCAGGTATTAAATGACTGGTAAGTATTTTCTAATAAAAATATGTTTTACTTTAAAAAACTTCATATTTCATCATTTGTGTTTCCCTAATATTTTGCAAAACATAAATGTTGGAATTTATTTAAGTAAATGACTATAAGTTGACATGAATAGATAACTCACTAACTAACAAAACTTTTTAAGAAATGAAATCTTGAGGCATTTTTATAAGCGAAACAAAACTGACGAAATATGCCTTTAAGTTTTTAAGTATTACTTAATTAGCGCTAAGTGAGGTTGGTGGAATTAAGACTCCGATGCCAAACATTGTGAATTATTAAAATACCTCACTGTGAGTATTTTGTGCTAAACTAGATGAACCAAAAAGAAAGAAACACCATTTCTATAGATTAAGAACAGTTTAGACTGTTTGATTGTCACTGTTAAAATTATGGAATTCCATAAAATTATGCTTCCATAATTATATTCAAGATGTTTCAATTTTACCTCAGGTATTTTGAAAGCAGATCGACAACTCTAAAATTACCATATCAGATGAAATGTGAAAGCTGTTATTATTTCAAAACACCTTGTTGTCAGTATTTGAATATTCAAATGGTCTATACATATAAAGCACACAAATTATTGTTAATAAACAAGACATTCACCTTTATCAATTAAAACACCAAACAAAATATTATTTTTTTATTAAGATAAAAATCACTCTTAATCTAAAACCACAGAGCTTAACCCTTTCCCTCATACGACAATTCTGCAGCAGACGACCTTGAACATATTTTGTGAAATAATGGAAAATCTCTATAATTGAATGGATAACCTATGACTAAAAGTGGAAAACATTGTGACAAAAGGAGAAATTGCAATTTCTTCTTTTGTCACTATGTTTTCAAAAAGTCGTCTGCTGCAGAGGCGTCAGAAAGTGCCTATATGAGGGAAAGGTTTAATAAGAGATTGTATAAGATCACATAGACAGTATTATGTAAAACAGAAAAAAAATCACTTTTTACAAAACTTTCATGAAAATTAGATGAAAAATATGACAACATGAGTGCTCACATTGGTATCCTTTTATTTTAACTTGTGAACTAGTTTCCATTATTTAAGGCAGTTGTATGATGAAGAATGGTTGAAGAATGGTTGAAACATGTGACCTCTAGACTGTTCCCAACAAAAGATTCATGAAAACACCAAGTTTCAACATGATCAAAGTAAAAAAATGGCTTCAAAAGTGTTTACAAGATTTTCCTTCAATTTGGGCTAGTGACCTACTTTTTAAACAGATATGTCCCAAATTTAAATTTTGTCAAGATATCATCAATACAAACATTCTGACAAAGCTTCAAGCTGCTTAAAAAAACAATGCGGTCTCTAGAGTTTTAACAAGAGTTTCCGCAAATTTGACCTAGTGACCTAGTTTTTGACAGAACATTAGCTATATTCAAACTTATCCTAGATATCATCAAGACAATTAGTCTGACAAAGTTTCAAGCTGCTGAAGCAACAAATTATGGTCTCTAGAGTGTTTAAAAGAGTTGTCTTTAATTTGGCCTTATAAGCGACCCTAGTTTTTGATCAGACGTGACCTATATTCAAACTTAGTGTGATATCATTAAAACATTTATTATGACAAAGTTTTAAAATGCTCAAGTTAAAAATACCGCCTCCAGAGTGTTCACAAGATTTTCCTTCAATTTGACCTTGTGACCTAGTTTATGACCCGACATATTCAAACTTATTCTAGATATCATCAAGACTAATATTAAAGTTTCAAGCTGCTAAAGCAACAAGAGGGCCAAGATGACCCTAAATCGATCACCTGATTGATAGTAAATTAGTAGAAATATCTGGGAAAAAGATCAAGGAGTGCAATTAGAACTTCAAGGAGTGAACACTTCTCAAGAAACAGCTTATAAGTAAAGGTCATTTATATCTTGAAATCTAACAAGAACTTCAATTAGAAATGAATTATTAAGTTTTTGTCATTTTGCACCTTTCTTGATCTGTTTTTAATATAAACCAATATGGCTTGAACAGTTTTTTTAGAGGGGCATTTAAGGATTCTTTCTACTGAATTATCTTGGAGTCTGACAAGCAGATTATGTAGGAAAAGGATTTTAAAGTTTGGTCGTTTTACTCATGTTCTGATACATGTATGGTGAGTGTAAGGAACGACAACTCTGTGAAGGAGATTGCCCTTGCATAATACTCTGCCAAGTGTTACCTCCCTTAGACCATAAATCTAATAACCATATGTCATTTGAAGCAAAAAGTTTAATTACTCCTTTTCTGATGCTGCTTGGTTGCTATGCCTTTCAACAAATCAATATGGCTTGACAAAGTATGTAGATGATCAATGAAAGAACATTTCTACAAAACTATCTTTAAATCAGACAAGCACTTTTATAAGGATGCTTTATTAAAGTATTGTCATTTTGCCCCTTTTTTGATGCCGCCTGACTGCCATGTTTTTCGACCAATCAGTATGGCTTGAACAATTTTTATAGAGGGTCACCCAAGGAACATTTCTACCAAATTATATTTGAATCTGACAGGCAGATTCGGAGGAGAAGATTTTTAAAGTTTGGACATTTTGTCCCCTTTCTGATGCCGCAGCAACCAAAGTTCTCAATGGAATTTAAATCTTTGAACAACTTTGAAAGAGGCCAACCAGAGGAACAGTCCTGTGATGTTTCACGAAAATTGTCCTTGGAGTTTAGGAGGAGTTGATGTTTAAAGCTAAAAGTTAACACCAGACGGACGACGGACAAAAAGTGATCAGAATAGCTCACCTTCAGCCTTCGGCTAAGGTGATCTAAAAATGCAGCCTCGAGAGTCTTAACAAGATTTTCCTTCACAATGTGACCTAGTTTTTGATCTCACATGACCAAGCTGAGAACTTGTCCAAGATTTGATGGAGATGTATGTTCTGATAAACGTCCATGAAGCTTGGATCTAAAATGTTGTCTGTAGAGTGTTCACAAGACAATTATTGACGATGCTCGACGGACGTATGATGCCGGATGGACAAAATGTGATCACAATAGCTCATCTTAAGCAATTCATGCTCAGGTGAGCTAAAAAGATAGAAAAGTAAAAGACGAGTAAAAATGACACAAGGAAGTTAGCCACAGTTGAAGAAGACAGGACAAGATTTAGTTAAAACAACTAAAGGGAGATTATTTTGTTATAATGGTGATTAAAACAGCTTCAAATTACAGGAGTAATATATAACCCTTAGATCATAAAGCATTCAGTTTGTCAATGTTCAAAGGTTACTGATGTTTGATTGGTAAGTTTGATTAATTGACCATGGACAAGTGCATACATCAAACAGTATTGTACTAAACTATAGGTAGAAACAGTACCCAAGTTTATTGTTCATGGGTTGTTGGGCATAGCCAGACTTTGTTACCCAAACATTCACAAAGGTACTGTGTCTATCTAATTTCAAGGGCAGTGGACCAAATGGAGAACGTGCTTGTATGCAGTCATGAAATTTTCACAATAAATAATTAAGTCGGTTGACAGAATTTGTCAGTATACATTAAAATTGTTTACTGACAGAATCAGTCGTTTGATAGCAACAGTGCTATGTGCCAAAGGTGTACTTTCAGTTATAATTCAAGGCTTATCTTATAAACAACTCTATGTTGTGTGTACTCATTAGAATCATCTGATGCCATTCCCACATGTAGACAATTTCGACGCATCAGCAGCAGACAGCTTTTGAAAACATTGCAGAAAAAATGTACTGATCAACAACATAGGGAAGAAGTGAAGTAATTCAAAGAAAGTAAAGCATGACAAATTCTCCTGTAATCTCTATCAATATTGTTATTACAGACGCATCTGGCAAAAGAAGACATTGTTTATATTGGGCAATTTCGCCTTTTGCCACGATATTTTAAACGTTGTTCAATTATAATGCATTTATAGAGACTTTCTATATTTCAGCCTAGATATTTTCAAAGTCATCTGCTGCAGATTAGTTATGAGAGGAAAACGGTTAATATTGAATGTTAATAACACAAATGTCAGTTCAAACCTCATGTGGCCTGCTTTCACAGCATTTGTTTTGATGTTTAAACTCTTTTCCATTTGACAAGAATACCTGGAAATTCATACAATAATAATAATTTAAAATATAATGATATTAGCATGAGGCTCATTTTCCACAGGATCTAAGCTCTCACCTACAATATTAACATACAGTGCAAAATTTGAAAATTTGAACAAAAATCAGATGAAAGCTATAGACTACATGTATCATGTTCACAAGAAACAAAGGATGGACGGACGGACAGACAAATTCACAGAAGACTGATGCTCAGACAAATGGACAAGGGGAACAAGGCAATCCCAGAAGCTCTTCTGACATTTGATCAGTAGAGCTTATTATACTAGTCATAAATACTAGCTTATAGAGGCTGCACAGTTTGGTATCCCAAGTTTTCATGTGGGCCTTAAAATTACAACATGAGTTGTAAAATTAAAATGTAATGTCTATTAACTTGAAGCAATTTGAAATTCGGATATAAATAATTCTGGCATTCCATAACTATACAAAATTCTAAGAATTAAATCTTGCATGAACACAAAAGCACAGGTTGTTTCTAAAAAGAGTGTTTGAAATTGACTCCAAATTATATCAAAGCTGTTTCCTTTCGATATATGTTGTTGTTGTTGGTGGTGGTGGTGGTGGTGGTGGTGGTGGTGTAGGTGGTGCTAATTCTGAGCATATCCGAGAGCGGATAAGATTATCATATTTATGCTAAATAAACACTGACAAAACCCTCTGACTTACCAGAGTTCTAGATATTTAACCCGGTCCCACCTGCAGATGCCATCTGAGGCAAAAGCAGCAGACAACTTTTGAAAATATTGTGGCCAAAGGTGAAATTGCTCATCATGAGCAATTTCTTCCTTGGCCACAATGTTTTCAACTTTAATTAACAATTAAGCTATCTTTAACGGAGATTTTTCAGGTTTTTGTCACTTATATGTTTTCAAAGTCGTCTGCTGCTGATTTGTTGTATGTGGGAAAGGGTTAACGGAGTATATATTCTTATAAACATATTCTGAAAGTCTTATTTTGACCTTCAAACCATATAATGTGGGACTCAAAAAGAAATGGCTCATGGATGGGGAACCAAATGTAAGTACCAAAATATAAGGGAGGAATAGCTTATTTAAGCAGAAGCATTTTGATGCATGAGCAAATTCTCCTCTTGTCACATTGTTTTCAATCTAGCTGTGCCTGTGTTTCGCTTTCCCACATACAAAGTATATGCAGCAGATCACTAATATAAAAACATCTAGGCAAAAAAGTGTATAATCTTTACCAACAAAATTATAATAATTGGATAGAATTAAAAACGTTGTGGCAAAGGGAGAAATTGCTCATCATGTTTTCAAAAGCTGTCTGCTGCAAATGTGTCATTATGCATCTAATAGTTCAGGTGTGAAAGGATTAACCCTTTCCCACATACAAAAATCTGCAGCAGACGACCTTGAAAACATCTTGACAAAATCCTGAAAAATCTCAATATACAAGAGGTAAATTATCAAATAGGGTTGAAAACATAGTGGCAAAGGGAGAAATTGCTCATCATGTTTTCAAAAGTTATCTGCGGCAGATGTGTCATTATGCACCTGAACACAGGTGGGCAAGAATTAATGTCACATGTAACATAACAGTTTAATTGCAACAGGTAATTTACTGATTAGTTATTTGGACTCCATCCTGCCAATTGTGTAACCCTTTCTGTAAATCTGCAGCAGACGACTTTGAAAAGGTCTACTAAAAAATATTGAAAATCTCTTTTAACTGGAGGAATAAATACTTAAAAAAGTTGAAAACATTGTGGCAAAAGGAGGAATTGCTCGTTTTGAGCAATTTCTCCTTTTATCACAATGTTTTCAAAAGTTGTCTGCTGAAGATGCGTCTACAGGTGGGAAAGGGTTAAAGTTGATTCAAATATTCATACTAAATTTAGAATATAACTAAGAATCTCTTTCCAAGATAAAGACACTTTGTGATGTCTCTGTAGGAGATATTAACATGTGAAATTAGAATGTGACGAAAGTAGTAATTGGTCATCACAAGAAATCTTTCCTTTTGCCACAATTTTTTCAACTTTATTCAATAATAATGTTTTTTATCTATAGAGAGGTTCCATAATTATTGTCTAGACGTTTTCAAATTTTTTGGCTGCAGATCTGCTATATGTGGAATAGGCCGTATGTTTCCGGATAGTATAGTGTTAATTTAATTAATTGATAAGAGAATAACATGTCCATAGATAACTTTTAACTGTTATGATAGCTAAAATGGGTCAATTAACCAATCTGGCAACTTGGACAATTTTAGACTTCCAAAGTGAAACCATAGAAACTAGAAAAGGGTGCAAACAACACAAATACCAGTCCTCTGCTCACAGCTTCACCCTTTCCCTCATATAGACGCTTTCTGACACCTCTGCAGCAGACAGCTTTTTGAAAACATAGTGACAAAAGAAGAAATTGCTCAAAACGAGCAATTTCTCCTTTTGCCACAATGTTTTTCCACTTTTAGTCATAGGTTATCCATTCAATTATAGAGATTTTCTATGTTTTGACAAAATTTGTTCAAAGTCGTCTGCTGCAGAATTGTTGTATGAGGGTTAACCCTTTCCACATACAACAATTTGCAGCAGATCATACATTGATAACACCTTTGCAAAAATGGGAAAAAATCTCTATTTTATAAAACCAAAGTATAATTATTGAACATAATTCAAAACATTTCGGGCAAAAGGAGAAATTGTTTGGCTTTCACAGAGCATTGTTTTCAATTGTCGTCTGCTGCAGAGGCGTCAGAAAGCATCTATATATGGGAAAGTGTTCATCTTTACCCATTTTATGCCTACCAACCCTCCAGATTCAATCGTGAGGTAAAAACTCTTTTTTTTTTCTTTTTTTTTTTATCATAAGGATAAATGTACTGAAAATTACTACAACCATTTTCTAACACCCTGTGACTTCTAAACATACTGTCATTAATTAAAGGCCCTTTTCTTTCAACAATTTAGTTCAAAACAATGTATGTAGGTCAACTAAATAATAACTGTCATTAGATTAACAATAAGATCAATTGGTACCCAGTTTTTCATTCAAAAGTACATGTCTAATTAAAATGTTGTTAAGATGTTTATTTTCTTGGATGCACTATAAACAAGAGGGCCAAGATGACCCTAAATCGATCACCCGATTGATAGTAAATTAGTAGAAATATCTGGGAAAAAGATCAAGGAGTGCAATTAGAACTTCAAGGAGTGAACACTTCTCAAGAAACAGCTTATACGTAAAGGTCATTTATATCTTGAAATCTAACAAGAACTTCAATTAGAATTGAATTATAAAGTTTTTGTCATTTTGCACCTTTCTTGATCTGTTTTTAATATAAATCAATATGGCTTGAACAGTTTTTTTTTAGAGGGTCACTTAAGGATTCTTTCTACTGAATTATCTTGGAGTCTGACAAGCAGATTATGGAGGAAAAGGATTTTAAAGTTTGGTCGTTTTACTCATGTTCTGATGCTGCAGCAACCAAAGTTTTACATAGAATGCAAGTCTTTGCACAATTTTGATACCTCCCAATACATTAACTGTAGTATTTGAGTTCATATTTACCTCTTCACCAATTATGATATCTTTAACAATAGTTACAAGCACAAATCATGTCATAATTGCTTGTTCACTTTCAATAACAATTTTTTATTTCCAACTTTTGAGACCAGAAAGTTGCGATTTTAACTTTCCACTTCCTGTTGAAGACAACCCTTGCATAATACTCTGCCAAGTGTTACCTCCCTTAGACCATCAATCTAATAACCATGTGTCATTTGAAGCAAAAAGTTAATTTTACTCCTTTTCTGATGCTGCTTGGTTGCTATGCCTTTCAACAAATCAATATGGCTTGACAAAGTATGTAGATGATCAATAAAAGAACATTTCTACAAAACTATCTTTAAATCAGACAAGCACTTTTAAAAGGATGCTTTATTAAAGTATTGTCATTTTGCCCCTTTTTTGATGCCGCCTGACTGCCATGTTTTTCGACCCATCAGTATGGCTTGAACAATTTTTATAGAGGGTCACCCAAGGAACATTTCTACCAAATTATATTTGAATCTGACAGGCAGATTCGGAGGAGAAGATTTTTAAAGTTTGGACATTTTGTCCCCTTTCTGATGCCGCAGCAACCAAAGTTCTCAATGAAATTTAAATCTTTGAACAATTTTGAAAGAGGACCACCAAAAGAGCATTCCTGTGATGTTTGGTGGAAATTGTTCTTGCGGTTCAGGAGGAGATGATGTTTAAAGCTAAAAGTTAACGACGGACGATGGACGACGGACACAGAGTGATCAGAATAGCTCACCTTGAGCCTTTGGCTCTAGGTGATCTAAAAACTCATTGACACAACAGACCGCTTGTGTGATTTTCTAGTTTACCACATTTAAAAAGTTTTTTGAATATCAATTAATGCATGGATTTGAAACATGCCAAAATATTACTTTTAAATGCTAATTAACATACAGTTCCTATGAATATTGAAAGTATTGTCTCCTGCATCATAATTTATCTTCATTCCGTTCTATTGAGAACATTTATATTGTTAAATTCTTTGTGCTGAAAATCTCCCACTTCAAACCCAGTGATCTCCCACTTTGAGATCTTGAAGATGAGAAAAGGTTGGTAAGCATGCTCATTTACAGAATGCATTTTGAATCATTTCTAGTAGATGGTTTTGTGACATATAGAGAAATTGCTCATGATTTGCATTTTCTCTTTTTGCCATAATTATGTTTTCAAATCTATGCATTCATTACACTTTCAATTAAAGAGGTTGTGAACAGTTTTGTCAATGTTTTCCAAGTTGTCTGCTATAGATTTGTCATATGTACGAAAGGTTTAATCATACATTGTGCAATCTATATAAACCAATTTAATTTTTTAATGTCCAAGGTAAATAACTCATTCAGTAGAATATTAGGACCACACTCTAACTCAAACCTTAGAGGTACCAGTATGTATCTGTCATAATACGTCTATATCCACTATTAACCTGTTCCCGCATACAACAAATCTGCAGGAGACGACTTTGAAAACATTAAGTCAAAAATATAGAAACTCTCTATAAATGAAAGAACAATTATTGAACCCACGGTTGGTTACCAGTATACTACTGATCCCAGCTAGTCAGTCGTACTGCTAACCCCACAGCCCTGAGCACCAATGAGGGAAAGCCATTACTTCAATTTTAAAAGTTTTTGGTATTGCCCGGCTGGGAGTTGAATCTGTATCTTCACTTGCTTCAAATGGTTGCATGTCTATTTTCTTAATATGTCAAGGATTCAGGAAGTCTGTAACCATCAAACTAAATTTCAAAGTCTTCCTTTTTTTTCTTAAAAAATTATCAAAACAAGAGGGCCATGATGGCCCTATATCGCTAACCTGAGTTATGCAATGAGATTTCTAATGCAAAACACATGACAAAGTCTCACACTGCTGAAATAAAAAAAATCAGTCTCAAAAGATTTTCCTTCAATTTGGCCTAGTGACCTAGTTTTAAAGTCAATATGACCCATATTTGAACTTCTACCTAGATACGACAACCATTCTGACAAAATTTCAAGCTGCTGAAGAAAAATGTGCGGCCTTGAGAGTTTTAACAAGATTTTCAATCAATTTGGCCTAATTTAAGTGACCTTGTTTTGACTGGACATGCCCCATATTCAAACATATCATCAACACAAACATTCCGACATTAAGTTTCAATATACTCAAGTTAAAAATGCGGACTTCAGAGTGTTAACAAGATTTTCCTTCAATTTGACCTTAGGTGACCTAGTTTTTGAACTCATATGGCCAAGTTTCGAATTTGTCCAAGACTTGTGCTCAGGTGAGCTAAAATTCATTATTTTTTTATCGCTTTCCCACATGCAGCCGACACGTCTGAAATGATCTTCATAAAAATTGTTGAAAATCTCTCTAAATAATGGTATAATTATCAAATTGGTGGAAAAAGGAGAAAATTCTCACGTCAATAGCAATTTCTCTTTTTGCCAAAATGCATCAAAATGCGTCTCACTGCATGTGTTAAAAAGTGAAATGTTGAAGTCACATACTACTGTATTGGGTATTTTCTATAGGTGAAGGGTTTTGAATGATTTTCTCGGGTTTTTAATCATTAGA
Organism: Serripes groenlandicus; assembly: GCA_031761405.1. Lineage (NCBI taxonomy): Eukaryota > Metazoa > Mollusca > Bivalvia > Cardiida > Cardiidae > Serripes > Serripes groenlandicus. The sequence goes on from JASEVX010000039.1 coordinate 890,077, forward strand.
GACATCTTGGAACAAAGCTAATGGCTGGCTTTAATCAATGGGACCATGACATCAGGTCTCCATAAGTCAGATATTGCTTGTCTCAAGTTGTTAAAATTCCACAGATTGACCCTTTGTCTTGACATATTATGTTGTTAAACACTTTTCCACATACAATTAACAAATCTGATGACTTTGAAAACCTATCCGAAGAACAATTGGAAACTTCCTTTAAATGAAAGTACAATAATTTAATAGAGTTGAAAAACATGTTGACAAAAGGAGAAATTGCTCGTTTTGAGCAATTAGTCTTCTTTTGTTGACATGTTTTCAAAAAGACATCTGCTGTAGAGGCATCAGAAAGCATCTATATGAGGTTAAGGGTTAACACATATAAAATTCCCTATTGAAATGGCAGTATTTTTTCTTCTTTTTCAATTCCATTTTATCCCACTATTACCAGTGATCAAATCCCCGATCATGACTGCCATGATTGACAAAATAACCACACATTTATTTATTTTAGTAGTAATGAGGAACTGATCCTAGCTTTCCCATTATGCAGACACATTTTAACCCTTTCCCTCACTTTCTGAGGCCTCTGCAACAGACGTCTTTTAGAAAACATAGTGACAAAAGAAGAAATTGCATTCAATTACAGAGATTTTCTATTTTTTTGACAAAATAAGTTCAAAGTCGTCTGCTGCAGAATTGTCGTATGAGGCAACGGGTTAACTCGTTCTACAGCAGATAAGTTCTGAAAACATTGTGGCAAAAAGAGAAATTGCTGATTATGAGCAGTTTCTCTTTTTGCAACATTTATATGTATTCCAAACGACCTTGACTTTGCCTATTAACATGCTAACTCTATTCATGAAGAAACCCTTACATATAATAATTATATAGCAGGGCTTCGGAAATTTTGAAATCTCAATCAGTTCCGTGAATCTTTTACAGCCCCTCCCCCCCACTCCCGCCCCCTCGTTTTCAAAAAATATGATATTGGAGCTTTTCAAAAAATATACATGAATTTCATGTTTTATTGCAGGTAACCTTGCATAGAGGGTTGCATAACAGCTAGTGTCATTACTCGATTAAATGTCACTGTAAAAGTAATTTTCCAAAATTTGCAGACGAAGATAACCACGCATGTTTACATTGCTCGTTTGTACTAAACAAAGTACTTACTAGAAAATGATTGGTGACAAACAGAAGATAACGATATCTTATTTACTGATCTGTTTGTACAGTAAACATTGTTTTGTCTACATAAAAATAAACCTTTTAGTAAAAAAAAAATGTCTTTGTTGTTTTGGAATTACCATGATATATAGAATTTTTATTTGCATTTTTTCAATCATCTGCTGCAGATTTGTTATATGTGGGAAATTTAAAGCTTAACATTTGAAAAACTTTCTTAGCTAGCACTCTAGAGTTTGTATTTGGAACTGAGACCTCTATTTCCTAAAGAAGTGAAATTTCCACATCTTTTTGTTTATAATGATACCGTAAATCCTCGACTATAAGGCGCTCTCGAGAATAAGACACTCCCCCTACTTTGAGGTCTAAAATCTAGGGTTTTATGCTTTTTCTAGGGTTTTATGCTTCAGACTCTCTAATAAGACGCAGTCAGAATTCTGATTTTTTTTTTCCAAGCCACAATAAACACATGATAAACCGCGAGATTTAACACGAAGTCTTCAAATTAGACCCTCCCACATGACTGACATCAATAGGCTCAGTAATGACCTCTCATTATAATGCAGGTCATTAATTGTGACTTTGTTAATGAGAATTGGACTTTATAACCATTTCCCATATGCAGAAATATTGATGAATATGCAACAGAAGACTTAAAAATTATTGTGACAAAAAGAGAAAATGATGATAATGAGCAAAACTCCTTTGTTACAATGTTTTTAACTCAAGTCAATAATTAGTAACTTTCTCTTTTAGAAAGTGGGTGGGGCAGGGGATCATCCCATGACCATTTTCCTTCCTTTTGCATTCCAATTTGTTCTCATATCTTTTCAAGATTCCTTTATAAGAATGCCCTTTCACAAGCATAATATGGGTTTGCATCCTATAGTCATAAATTTTGGGTGGTGGGAAGGGCAATTTGCTAAAAAAAAACACCGGTATTTGAACTTTTTCAAAATGCACCTTTGTACCTTTGTACATTGAAGACTCAAGACTGATCGGTCCTTAATTCTTTCAGATGATTTACAAAATTGATTGTCACTAACGTCTTTCTTCTTCCATTAACTAATTGCCGAAATAGTCAAAATTGTTGTAAGATTGCGAGTAACCTTTGAAGATTTGTTGATAACAGCTAGGTGTAAAAAAAGTCAGGAATCGCATGGTTAGGTAAACTGGCTGCCAGAAAAACTGTTAAAACAAGATGTGTTTGTGAAACACTGATGCCCCCCCGAATGGCAACATCTAGGTCGAAGGTAATGGTCAAGGTCAAAACTATTGGTACTGACAGAAAGGTCATGTCACAAGGAATACACATGTGAAATATGGAAGCAGTACCTGTTAATATTCAAAAGTAGTGGTCAAGGTTAAAGTTTTCAAAATGTAGGTCAAAGGTCAAGGTGAAGGTCGCAAGGTCAAAAAGATTGGTACTGACAGAAAGGTCATGTCACAAGGAATACACATGTGAAATATGGAAGCCGTACCTGTTATGGTTCAAAAGCAGTGGTCAAGGTTAAAGTTTTCAAAATGTAGGTCAAAGGTCAAGGTCGCAAGGTAAAAAATGTTGGTACTGACAGAAAGGTCATGTCACAAGGAATACACATGTGAAATATGGAAGCTGTACCTGTTACGGTTCAAAAGTAGTGGTCAAGGTTAAAGTTTTCTTTGCCACAGACAAAGAAGTTTTCAAAATGTAGGTCAAAGGTCAAGACCGCAATGTCAAAAATTTTGGTACTGACAGAAAGGTCATGTCACAAGGAATACACATGTGAAATATGGTAGCCGTACCTGTTATGGTTCAAAAGTAGTGGTCAAGATTAAAGTTTTTTTCGACAGACAGACAAAGAGACAGACAGGCCAAAACTAGATGCCCACCGAATCGGTGATTCCGGGGGCATAAAAATTGTTTGAACCCTTTCCCACATACAACAAATCTGCAGAAGACAACTTTGAAAACATACACGAAATGAATTGGAAACTCCCTTTAATTGACAGTACAATAAATGAACAGAGTTTAAAACATGGTGACAAAAGGAGAAATTGCTCATATTGAGCAATTTCTCCTTTTGTCGCCATGTTTTTAAAAAAGCCGTCTGCTGCAGAGGCGTCCGAAAGTGTTAATATGGGGAAAAGGGTTAAGGTAAAACTGGCTGCCCGTACTATCACAGAAATACTAATTGCTTTTAACTCTAATAAATCAATCAATCAATTAGTAATTGTTCTAAAATTAAGGACAACTCCAATCAGATTATGTATTTGAAATTAAAACTTTTAATTGGTCATAATTTTGAACAACTAGGCTGCAATTAGGCTTAATTATTTCCCGCTTACAGCAAATCTGTAGCAGACAACCTTGAAAATATATTGGCAAAAATATCAAACATCTTTTTAAATGAAATTTAAATAAGTATGATAAATTAATTTATCACATGACAATGCTTGTATCCGATCTAATATACCCATTACGTATTTCTTTATATAATATGTAACGTGTATAATATCTTTTTGTAATTCATCCACCAATGTTTACAAAATGGTTGAGAACATGTATCAGGTAAACACAATCGTCACGATAGATGTTCTAGGTAAAGGGACCATAATCGGTCATAAAAATATTCGTCATGTGATAAAAAGAATCTGACATTCGTTGTCATTTCATAAAGTTTTATTAAACTCGATCGTCAAAGAAATTTGTTATTGGGCTTACGCCAAAGGCTCGCTTAATAACAAATTTCTTGAACTCGTTAAATAAAACTGTATATAAAATGACAACTAATGTCCAATCCTATATATATCTAATAAAGTTAAAAACTCTGTGGCTAAAACAAGATAATGCTCATTATTAATAATTTTCCATTCGATCACCACTGCCACAGTTTTTCAAAAGTTTTCTACTGCAGTACCATGGCATCAGAATGCCTGTATATTTTAGTAGGATATAGGGTTCAATTTCAGAGCTCTATATAGATAAGGTGCATTTTTCATGGTCTCTAAAATCCTTATTTGACATTCAAACCCTATGTTGTGGGTACTCAAAAGAATTATCTCAGTGAGAAGATTATTTTGAGTACCCACAACATAGGATTCGGTTGAGTAATAAGATTGATGGATTGGGGTTTAACGCCGTTTTCAACCATTTTTCAGTCACATCACGGCGGCCAGTTCAACTATACACATAATATTATGTTTCCTGGTTTTCTCACACCAGTACTCCACACAACATACTTTCCAAGCAACTGGCTGCTTTTCCACATAGACTGTTAGCCCATTGTTGAAAGACGAATGACGCTTGCCACAGGGACTTTTGTCAATCGTCGGAAAGAATGTTGACCAAGCTGGGGTTTCAAACTTATCACAACCCCTGGATTGACAGCCCGCGTCGCTACTGATTGAGTAATAAGAGAAATATTGTGTGGAAAAGACCTGTTCACTCCCTCTTTTCTACTCCTCTCAGGTTAATATCATCTAAGTCAAGAAGTCCTGTAGGCTATAGTTTCCATGTGATGTTGCCGTTTTTTACTTGACATCAATAGTAATTGTCATTGACTGAACAATTTGTGCCCTTTCAACACGTTATCTAACAGTTCTGATTGGACTCTGGTCCAGTTCTGTGTCATTCAGAAAGTTGTTTGCCGATTATATGAATACACTTTGATTGGTGTACAATAAAGGATAGGGAGTTCAGCTCTGAGCGTTGAAGTAAAAGTAAACAATTTTGATCGATCTGTCTCAGTGTTCACTCTTTCCAATCTGCAGACCCCATTTTAAACATAGTTTACTCATAATGCAATTAAAAATTGTTTTAAACAATAATTCAATAGTTATAAATATTTTAATTTGTAGAAGTTTTCAATTTTCGTGGAGAGTTGTTTTCAAAGGCATGTCCGCTGCCAATTTATTGTATGTGGGAAAATTGGTTAAACATGGAGAAAAATTCCAGTCTCATGGCAAACAGAGTATATAAAAACACATAGTCAGCCCTATATGATTATTGAGGATGTAAATTGGGTCTTTTAACCCTTTCCCTCAAACGACAATTCTGCAGCAGACGACTTTAAACATATTGTGTCAAAAAATGGAAAATCTCTATAATTGAATGGATAACCCATGACTAAAAGAGGAAAACATTGTGGCAAAGGGAGAAATTGCTCGTTTTGAGCAATTTCTTCTTTTGTCAATATGTTTTCAAAAAGCCGTCTGCTGCAGAGGTGGAAAGCATCTATATGAGGGAAAGGGTTAATTGCTGGACAATCATTTCTCTTACTGATCAATTAAATGCTGTAGCTAAGTACTCAAAATGATATTTATATAGGAGACAAACACAGAACTCTGACTATATGACATGTAATCTAAAACAGGGACTTAAAAAATGAAAATCCAGAAAGAATGAGAAAATGTATATATTCATCTCTTTCAGCGCCAAAGGCAATATTGATGTATTTGCAAACAATTAATACAGATTCAGGTGAGTCAACTTGTAAGTAGTAGATAACTTTTACAAACATTGTGGCAATTGAGAAATTGCCCATAATGGTGCCTCGGAGGCACATCCAATTGAATAGCTATATATATTTACTCATCTCAATACCATATTATTAATAACCATAGCAACAGTCATACACATGACAACTTTCTAATCCTATTAAACAAACAAAAGGAACATGATGGTTCTAAATCGCTCACCTAATTAAATAGAACTTCCTTATAATAAATAATAAAACTTTCATTGATAGAGATTTTCCATCGTTTTGCCTAGATGTTTTTAAAGTCGTCTGCTGTAGATTTGCTGTCAGTGGAAAAGGGTTAAGATATATACTCAGCAACTACAAAAACGCAGCACTGAAACAGAAGGTCGTCCTAAGAATTATAAAGGCAGTCCTAAGAATTATAAAGGCACTCGAGGTAGATAAAGACTCAGTATTTATTGTGCAGTCAAACTGCAAGGTGTCTGGCACCTCTGTGAAGCAGCTATAGCCATGCACTTAAAAAGAAACCAAAACAACTTGTTTGACTTGTATTATAAGCAGCCACCTGTGTTCAGCAGCCACATTTTGACTCTCCCCATTGTGGCTGCTTAAGATAAGTTTCACTGTAATTACTAGGTTACTATATCCCCTAGCTTGGTCGCGGAAATTGGCCGGTCGGGGAAATCGGCGGTCACGAGAACGCCCCATAAGACAAGATTGACTGTATTTTGAAATTAACCCATTATGACTAGGTCAGTGATTAAAGATTTTTGTGATGCCACATTTTGGAGCACAGTGATCAATACATAGAATTGTTCAAATCACCTGACCTTAATTACTATCAGAGCCTGGTTAAACCCACTTCCAGCATTGATTCAAGTTTGAAACTGTTAAATGAAATATTACTATAGGCCAGAGAGATTTTCTGTTGCTAATTAATTGCATTGCACTGATATGGCCTCCAGTATGATATATTTTTAAAGGTCATGCATGGTACATTAACACCATCCATTATTCCTTTTCACTGTTTGACCACTTGTTTCCAAAATAGTATTGAACTCATACCCAAGCATAACAAATTTATCTGTTTCTATAGCAAAGCCAATTCTCACCTAATTACACTCATAATGTGTTTATTAACCCTTTCCCTCATACGACAATTCTGCAGCAGACGACTTTGAACGTATTTTGTCAAATAATGGAAAATCTCATTATTGAATGGATAACCTATGTCTAAAAGTTGAAAACATTGTGACAAAAGGAGAAATTCCACGTTTTGTGCAATTTCTTCTTTTGTTACTATGTTTTTAAAAAGCTGTCTGCTGCAGAGGCGTCTATATGAGGGAAAGGGTTAATGTCATGAACTTTGGGCCATGTATTTCCATCTCTGTACAGTTTGCATAACATATCACCAGGACGTATTTAAGCTGTAAAAAAAAATTGATTGATTGATTGATTATTTGCATGGTGTTTACACGGATTTCAACAATTTTTCAGTGATATCACAGCATTTTCTGGGCAAGCTACAAGTACAACTGGTACATTTTTCCTGACATCAGATGCCAGTCAAACCGACAACCCTCAGCCTCAGAGCCCCTGGAGGAGAGCAGCTATTCCCACCATTTTATAATAGGTCTTTTGTACTGACACAACTGGGGATAGAACCTGCGACTTCCTGCAACTCAGGGGGACGCTCTACCACTGCACCATCAAGGCAATCAGCTCTCTGACCATACAATTATCTTTCTTCAAAAGAATTCATCAGCCCTCATAATTATGTGAATTGATTAAAAGTCAATATCAATATCAACATTAATTAGAATCTTTGCGAGAAACCCCCCCCCCCCCCCCCCCCCCACACACTATATAAATATGGCGCTGTGTTAATTCTTTTGTTGAGTGTATATATATATATATAATAAGAGATTTGTCATATGTGGGAAAAGTGTTAATATAATAGTTTTCCAGTCCTCTGCTTTGAAATTATATCAGGGGACAAAAGTGTTCCATCTGCAAAATTAGAAAATATCATTGAGGAAAAGGGAAGAACAATATTTTCCTTCCTTACAATGTTTTAAAGGTCGGTCTGCTGCTAAGGAATTAAGTGCTGTTTCTATCATGTAAAAGGTTAACCCTTTGCCACCTATTTTAAGTCATCTGCAGCAGATGACTTTTTGAAAACAAAGTGACAAAAGGAGAAATTGCTCAAAACGAGCAATTTCTCCTTTTGCCACATATTTTCCACTTTTTTCAGTAATGTATAATTAAAGAGATATCCATATCTTTAAGTTAACATTTTCAAAGTCGTCTGCTGCAGATTTGCTGTATGTGGGAAAGGGTTTAAGGCAGACTGAAACACAATATGTCTGGGTCAGCTAGAACCCTTCAAGATAATTCCATTGGAATACCAGTTAAGTGGTTCACTAAGATGCTTAACCCTTTCCCACCGACAGCCAATCTGCATCCGACAACTTTAACAATATCTAGGCCAAAAAAATAGGAAAAGTTTCTATCAATGAAAGTTAAAAGTATTGGATAAGAGTTGAAAACAATGTTGTAAAACTTAAAAGAAAAGTTGCGCATAATGAGCAATTTCTCCTTTTCCAACAAAGTGTTCAAACATGTCTGCTGCAGATGCGTCAAAGTGTGTCCGCAGAAGTGAAAAGGGTTAAGAAGTCTGAATAGGGCATTGCCATCAATAACCCATATTTCGTTCGCGGGCTTCATACAAAAGGGTTGTATCAACATCTTGTTACAATATTTAGGCTAGTATAGTTACAACACTTTTACGTGAACCCATTACTGTAATATATGCTACATGTAAAGTAATCTGCCTTCATATTTATAACGGTGGACGTTGGGTCAGTGAACACTATAACACTTTCCCACATACAACAAATCTGTATTAGACGACTTTGAAAACACAGTGACAAAAACCTGAAAAATATCCATAAAAGAAACTTAATTGTTAAATAAAGTTGAAAACATTGTGGCCAAAGGAGAAATTGCTCATCGATGAGCAATTTTACCTTTGGCAACAATGTTTTCAAAAGGCGACTGCTGCTATTGCCAGTGTGTGTATACGGCACAGACGCTCGACTAATAGGGACAAAAAAAAAAATGAGCTAAACAAAAAACCTTAACTGGACGACCACGCCGCCGTCGTCGTCGGCGTCGTCCGGTTAAGACAATAGCTATCATTTTTTTCAAAAGTCGAGCTAACAATGGTAACTTTTTATTTCTTCACCCTTTTTAATGAAACATGGCGCAGTCTACGCCGCTTACAATGTCCTATCTCCGTTTTTTTACAGGAGTTTGATTAGTGGTCTAGTTTTTTCAAACACTTCAACGAACCTGTTCTCAAAATCCAGTTTTGATAATGCTCCGGCTGTCGGCGATATTAATAAATTTTGAGAAAAGGTTCATCGAAGTGTTTGAAGAAACTAAACCACTAATCAAACTCCGTTGAAAACCCGGAGATAGGGCTCTCTTAGCGGGGTAGACTGCGTCATGTTTCATTAAAAATGATGAAGAAATAAGAAAGTTACCCTTGTTTTTACATCTAAACCAAAGTAAAATATATCTGTTCGCCGTAGCATTTGTGACGTAAAAGTCACGTGGTATACACACACTGATTGCCTAAAAGGGGATAATAGTTATATATTAACTGACTTTGTTATGTATTCAGAAATTAACAGTATAATTTACATAGTGGGTCTAGTGGTTAGTTACATGATTGTTTGGTGTTTTACGCCGATTTCAACAATTATTCAGTCATAACTATTACAGAAAGAGAAATGTGACTTGGTATAAGTCACACTCCTAAACTGTTCTTAAGTTGTTCTTGAAATTGATTCAAGTTCATTTCAGGAACATTTCATGAACAGTTCAGTTCTTAACTGTTCTTAATTTTTTCTTGCAAACACTATAAGAACAGTTAAAGAACACACAATGTTCATTTTTATAAATTCTTAAAATGTGCATGAACTGTTTGTAAACTGTTCTGTCGTGAGTGATGATGATGCACAATTTAAGTACAACTGTTCTTGAACAACCATCATGAACAGATGAAGAACTGTTCTTCTAGAAAATATTCTTGAACAGTTCTAAAAAATAAGAACTTATTTTCACAGGGGGGACCCTAAGTCATCAATTAAAAAATCAAAGCGCCAATGGCACTGTAGTGGCGATCGTATGGAAAATCCTGCAAAGTAACAAGCAGTATATCGGTGTAGGGCTTGCGATGACTCTGGTGCGGGTATATTTGAGAATGTATCAACCCTGCATCTTTTGACAGTAGAATAATGTTAGTTTGCCAGAATGTTGTCTTGGTGATTATTTAGTTACGTTCTGAAATTGGTCATGATGTGTTCAAAATTAGGCCATTCCAAAGTTATGAAAAATCTAGTTGGTATTCGATAGACTACCGTTTTAGCTCATTAGAATGACTATTTGTAATCTAAATTGTTTGGGTAATCACATGTTTATCACCAGGTCGTTAGGCCATATTAAGATAAAATATATTTTACACTTTAGAAATGACTAAAGAAAGGAGAGAAAACAGTATCCATTAGTTTGGTGTTTGTTTCAATTATGTCCGATATTAAACAGGTCTGTTCAATTTAGTCCCTTCACATTGCATGATTGAGGGTTGTCACAGTGTATTTATATGTCTCTGAGGTTGTTAAACTGCTTCGAATAATGTGAGTGCAAAAACAAACACAAAACATGCTCCAAAAGCACAATTTCACTATTTGCCAAACTGTTTAATTTATGAAAATATAGGCATATATTATAATGCTAGATCTTCAAACTCAATTAGGCTACACTGTCAGCATTGATTGCTAATTGACTCTAGAACGTGCAGACGTGTATACATAACGTGTGTACACACTGCCATCGTGTGTCCTTTAAACCTTTGTAAACCAGTCTTATTATCTAGACGCTTTCATATATTTAAACAAGTACAAAATAAAGCGTTTATAATATTGAGATTTACAAGCTTTTCTGGTTTTTGGTCTCGCGAGCTATTTATAGAACCTTTTGGAATTTCCAGATTTGAGTATCACCAGAGTTGTCGTTATTTGCAAGGCAGAATGCGCAATGATATTTATTATCTGCCAAATCATGACGAAGATAATCAGAGTACAACCAACTCCTGCCGAATCAGGTTAAAGGTCAAAAGGTTACGGTTGACTACAGTAAAAATAAAACGAGGCACAGGAGTATCATGATACTCTGCATAGCGTACCCAAGACGCCCGATGATATTTATTATCTGCCCAAACATGAAGAAAGATAATATGTAAATAGTTTAACTCTATTTAGATATTTTCTCGATAAATCTCAAATATTAGTACCAATCCGGTATCAAAGTAGCACTAACATTATCATTATTAATCGTGTGCCTGCATCACTGATGGAACTATATATGGGGTTTAACGGAAGTGAGTAAATTGCCTTTGCAGAAATATCCAACCGATTGTTCAAATACGACTATATAATTTTTTTTTCGTTGTTGTTGTTTTGGTAGCACTGTGGCGATTGTCAACCAATCGCCACAAAAACCTCTATTTAACCCTTTCCCCCATACCGCAATTCTGCAGCAGACGACGTTGAACGTATTTTGTCAAAAAATAAAAAATGTCCATAATTGAATGGATAACATATGACAAAAAGTGGAAAACATTGTGGCAATAGGAGAAATTGCATGTTTTGTGCAATTTCTTCTTTTGTCAATATGTTTTCAAAAATCCGTCTGCTGCAGAGGCGTCAGAAAGCGTCTATATGAGGGAACGGATTAAGCAATTGAATATAGGATGGATGAACAATGTTGTTTTAAAATTCTGACTAGAAATTTCCATATTTCCCCTGGTAAAACTGTCAATGTGTCTCCGATAGTGATACGAAAATTACCTCTTTAACCCTTTCCCACATACAACAAATCTGCAGCCGACACCAGGCGAAAAAAATTATGGAAACTCTTTACAGATGAGTGAATAGTTGAAAACATCGTGACAAAAGAGAAATGGATCATGAGCAATTTTGTTTAATTGCCACTATTTTTTTCGAACAGTCCTCTCCTGCAGAGGCCTTCAAAGAAAGCAACTGTATGTGGAACAGGGCTGTAACCCTTCCCCTCATACGACAATTCTGCCTTTTCCCACTTGCATATCCACTTTATGACAACTATTTTACCTTTTTCCAGTTTTTTCAAATGTTCTGTATAATTATACTTTCAATTATAGAGATTTTCCCTATTTTTGTCTAGATGTTTTCAAAGTCATCAGTACTACAGATATGGTGTATGTAGGAAAGGGTTTCTGACACATCTGCAGCAGACGGCCTTTTGAAAACATAGTGACAAAAGAAGAAATTGCTCAAAACGAGCAATTTCTCCTTTTGCCACAATGTTGTCCACTTTAAGTCATATGTTATCCATTGAACCATAGAGATTTTCTATTTTTTGACAAAATATGTTCAAAGTCATCTGCTGCAGAATTGTCGTATGAGGGATAGGGTTAAATCACCTGAGTTTCACACAACCAAAGCTCTCTAAATGTCTGTCATTCAATCCCTAAGTTGTTGGTACTATAAAGTATTGTATCAAACAACATCTATATATATATATTATATAGGCTTTGAAAGTCTTAACCCTTACCCTCATACAGCAATTCTGCAGCAGACGACTTTGAACATATAGAAAATCCCTGTAATTGAATGGATAACCTATGACTAAAAGTGGAAAACATTGTGGCAAAAGGAGAAATGGCGTCAGAAAGCATCTATATGAGGGAAATGGTTAATCAGGAATTAACATAGATTTATTGTAACAATTCTATAATCAAGACCATAATCATAATGAGCAAATGTCTTCTTTTGCCACAAAGTTTTTGATTAAATTGCAATTACTCTTATTTTCTATATTAAATAGAAAAGTAATGTCTATATACAGCTGATTTGATGGATGTGGGAAAGGTTTAACCCGTTCCCACATATAGACGCTTTCTGACGCCTCTGCAGCAGACGGCTTTTGAAAACATTGTTGTAAAAGAAGAAATTGCTCATGATGAGCAATTTCTCCTTTTGCAACAATGTTTTCCACTTTTAGTCATTGGTTATCCATTTAATTATAGAGATTTTCCATTTTTTGACAAAATACGTTCAAAGTCGTCTGCTGCAGAATTGTCGTATGAGGGAAAGGTTTAACACTGCACTATTTATTATAGGAGATTGTTAGGTTTGTGTCATCATCACTATGGAGACAATAATATAAACAAATGGATGAATACCATCAATTACCGGTATCTGTCATTATGGTGTGTTTTTTTAACGCTTTCTCAATAACAACAAGACGAATGTTTGGTGCAACTTTGCATCAAAGAGAAGCTGCAATATTTCGTTGCACATGAAGAAATATTTTTAGAAAAAGGAACATTTGAATTATTTCTCAAACTTTCTAGACTTTAGAGTACTTTTATATTACAAAAATTTAGTTAATTATTTGTTAGGCAAAGATATTTAAAAGAACATTTATAGTACATTTTAAGACACTATTTTGTTAACCCTTTCCCTCATACAACAATTCTGCAACAAATGTCTTTCAAGGCATTTACCAGTATTAAAAAATAAGGACACTCTCTATAATTGAAAGAACAATCATAATTATAATTGAATGAAGTTGAAAACAATTCTACTTTTGCCACAATGTTTTCAAAACAGATTTGCTGCAGAGGTGCCTGAAAGTGTCTGTATGAAATACAGTTCAGTTAATCTGATCACACTTTGTTTGTAAGAACCAGAAGATTTCATTTCATTTAAGTTTTCTTGAAGTTTTCTTGAAGTTCACAGTCGCATCCGTGCTATAGGCAAAATACACCGAAATTGTTTTTACCGCGATATTCATGAAAGAACGAATAAACTAGACGGCATAATTTATCCTGATACATATATTTCTGTGGTTTAAAACTTTTCATGTCTGCATTTTGCGATGACAAATGTACTCAAAGTTTTGAATCAAGTATGTGCAATCATAGACGAAACTTTCAGCGATATTTGCGGAAAAAAAAAATGCATAAATGAATGACAATGAAAGATGATCCAAAACAACAAAAAACAACTATTAGAAGACCGACAGAAGAAGTTTTCGTCACGCAACATAAAAAAAAAGAAAGATATTATACTGAACATGAAAGTCAGATTATTAAAAACAAAGCAAATGAATAGTTAGGATGACTGAAAATTGAGATGTCATCTATGTGTAAAAATGATAAAAATGAAAATCTATCAATAGACTATTGATGAATGGTACTGTCTTTTGTTTTAATTATTAGCTCCTAACTTTATTCGGGAACCAGAGTCGGTGCGCGGCCTTAAACGTGTTGGTGAATACGGACTAAATCAAAATTGCCGGGAATCCAAAAAGTGGACTAAATATTTATATTTAGATTTAGTCAAACATCTAAATTGAAAAGTTTGGGGTATACGAGCCCTGGCTTCTTCCTGAGACTAACTACCCCGTAATATATCATAGGATGTAAGGAACCAGACTACATTTAGCCACATTTTTTGGGTCTGGGTTTGAGATACTATTGAAATGATAAAGCGTATGAGGCAGGTAACCAATTCAAAAGAATGGTTCTCTATTTAACTGTTTAGACTAGATACAGCATGAATTTTGCTTATCTAAAAATGTACTTACATTAAATTAATTTACCGGCCTTTGTCTTTTTTTTTTACTCACACAAGTATATAGAGTGTAAAAGGGATGTTTCAAAAGTAATTTACCTTAACCCTTTCGGCGCCAAAGGCGCATATATGCGACAGCTTGGCTCAGCGCCGAAGTCACATTTATGCGACTTTTGTAACGCCCCTCGTATAGTTACTGCTGAGCCAAGCTGTCGCATATATGCGACTTCGGCGCCGAAAGGGTTAACGAAAATAAAAGAAAAAGGTATAATAAAAATAAAATGTTCATAGACTGTTAATAAAACTTATTAAATTTGAGATCAGTTACTTATTATTTCTAAGAAACGCCTGATTTTATTTGGCGCTGAGAACAACTTTCTACTATTTATTTGGCGCCGAAAGGGTTAAATTAATATACTTAGTAAAGACAAAGAGACATCCCGATATGTGGTCACGCGGACAGGTCTATATTAATTACCTCCTTGTGCTAAATTTCAAAGTATTCCTACAGGAAGCCGCCTACTGGAAAAACAAAAGATAAATTCATATGGTCGAAAACATAGTTGAAAAAGGAGGAATTGCTCATAATGAACAATTTCTCCTTTTACCACAATGTTTTCATAAGATGTCTGCTGCTGCTGCAGGTGCATCAAAATGCCCCTGCAGGTGGGAAAGGCTTAAAAATGGTGATACCGAAAGCGCACAGATCATTTCACATTATCAAATAACAGGAACTGCTTCCAATTGGAGTATAATTAACCCTTTCCCACATATAGATCGCAGCTTTCTGATTCCTCTGCAGGAGATGCCTTTTAAAACTATAAGACAATAGGAGAAATTGCTCAAAACGCACATTTCATCCTTTTACCATAATGTTTTGAACTATTTTCAGTATTTATACCTTCATTTTTTAGAAATTTTCCATATTTTTGCCTTGATGTTTTCATAGTCGTCTGCTGCAGTATTTTTTTAAATGTGGGAAAGGGTTAAAATCTTGCTACATTGAATTAATTTGAAATCAAATATTATCATGCAGTTCTTGAAGTTAATCTGTTGATTTCATCATATGAAATTAATTCCATTTTTTTTTCCAGTGATTTCATGGGGTCTGCCCTTAACCCTTTCCCTCATACAACAATTCTGCAGCAGACGACATTGAACATAATTTTGTCAAAAAATAGAAACTCTCTATAATCAAATGGATAACATATGACTAAAAGTGGAAAACATTGTGACAAAAGGAGAAATTGCTTGTTTTGAGCAATTTCTTCTTTAGTCACTATGTTTTCAAAAAGCCGTCTGCTGCAGTGGCGTCAGAAAGTGTCTATATGAGGGAAAGGGTAAAAGTTGTCTGCTGCCATCATAGATTTGTTGTATGTGGGTTAAAATAAAATGTATAGGGACATAATCTGAACTGTTGTATGTATAATATACCCAGTGTCTATATGTCTGGGAAGAAGCTTCGATCCACTCAATCCATACTAAAAGACAATCCTAGGTGTATTAATCTTTTTCCTTTTGCTGATGCATTTTGACAAATCCGAAGAAGACGTACAGCTTTTGTAAACAGTGTTGCGAAGGTAGAAATTTGCCTTTTCGCCTTAATGTTTTCATCTCTTTTATATGGTTAAAGTTTCATGTATACATAAGAGATTCTATACAGTTTTGCATTGATGTTTCCGAAGACTGAAGTAGATCTAATTGTATGAGGGAAAGGGGTTTTAAGTGTCAATGCCTTAATTAAACAATAAAAATAAAGTATAATGTACTTGCTTATAGAGCTATTGATTCTCATACATAAAACATGAGGCTGCCTCAGTTCATCCCTTGGTAAGACGGTTTTAAGGTCATTAATGTTTTGAAAAACTGTGTTTGTGATATACCAATGGCCCAAAAGCTGCAACAAAAGTGTTTTTTAGAATCAGGTCCAATAAAGGTCAATGTTTGAATTGATTGGGGTTTAACGCTTCCAGCTATTTTTCTGTTATATCAATGGATTTCTCACACCTTAGTTCTCCTCACAATAGAATGATTGATTGATTGATTGGGGTTTAATGCCGTTTTTAACAATTACTCAGTTATATCACGGCAGCCAGTTCACCTACTCATGCATTTCCTGGTTTTCTCACACCAGTACTCCACACAACAATCTGCCCAAGCAACTGGCTGCTTTTCCAAATAGACTTAGCCCATTGGTGGAAGACGAATGAGGCATGTCGCATTGACTTTTGTCACTCACCGGAAAGAAAGTTGGCAGAGCCGGGATTCAAACTCACCACCCCTGGATTGACAGCCCGCGTCGCTACCGGGGCTCGGCCCCTCACAATAGTATTACCATGCAACATATACTCGCTGCTTTTCCTTTGACTGTTAGCCTATTTATTGAAGAGGAATGGCATTTGTCACATTGACTTTTGTCAGATATCAGAAAGATATGTTGGCGGTGCTTGGGTTCCCACCCACAACCCTAGGATTGACAGCCCGCGTCGCTATGCGGTCTCTGCTATTAGATCAATGTCAAGGCCATGCAGTGCTTTTAATTTTGGTGAATTCTCAATATGTTGGAATTGGTAGGCTACAGAGTTGTCAAAAGGCATTTAAACCGCTCATATAATTATAGAATGTGTGGAGCAGAATAATGGTTAAAAGTCACAACATATCAGGCTTACATATTAAACAAGAGGGCCATGATGGCCATGGATTGCTCACCTGATTATTCCTTTTTTCACTTTAGCCATATAAGCCCCGACCCCTGGCGGCCATTGTTTTCGACCAATCAACATGGCTTGAAGGAATCAGGTCACCCTAGGAATATTTCTACAAAAATATTTGAACACTTTCGGAGGAGAAGATTTTTTAAGTTTTCACTAAAGCCATATAAGGTAAAATAGCCCCGCCCTGTGGTGACCATGTTTTTTGACCAATCAACATGGCTTTAAGGAATCTGATAGAGGGTCACCTAAGGAACATTTCTACAAAATTATTTGAAAAAACGGCCTGACACTTTCGGAGGTAAAGATTTTTTCAGTTTTCACTTAAGCCATTTTTTTCGTTTCATTGCCATGGAAACCAGAATTCTACATGGATCTCAAAGAATTGAAGGAATTCTGATGAGGTCATTGAGAGGATGCTTTCTGTGAAGTTTCATCCCCAATTGACCCACTGGTTACTGAGGAGAAGAAGTTGACGGACGACGCACGCCAGACAAAAGGCGATCACAATAACTCACCTTGAGCACTTCCTGCTCAGGTGAGCTAAAAAGAAGAATGTTCAATTTCGACACATAATGTCTACATCAAAATAACATATTTACAAGTACATATGTATCTATGTTCCATACAGAAAGTGTGATAAACATTTTTACAATATAATGTGATACACATTCAATTCAAAAGTTCAAAACCCACTGCAATCTTCAATTTCAAATAAAGTAACTGAAAGTATGATAAACAAAATGAAATTGTGATGTAGTTAAATAAATAGGATATTTGCAATGAAAACAAACTCCTCACATAAACAATTGAAATTTGATAGGAAAACAAAACATAACATGTGAATCATTTTGAAAAGAATAAGTAATAAATATGATCAAAGAAATTTAGTAAAAAATAGTTCCTTTTTCCCAGTTACTCCATCATTGTTTTAACCCTTTCCACATTATATAGACACTTTCTGACACCTCTGCAGCAGATGACTTTTTGTTCTACTTTTGCCACAATATCTTCAACTTTTTTTAGTAAATATACCTTCATTTATTTTCCTAGTATTTGTCTACAGATGTTTTCAAAGTCGTCTGCTGGCTGCAGATTGTCTGTAAGTGGGAAAGTAACAGACACTGTTTTTACTCCTGTATCACTGCAGTCTTCTTTTTGAAAACATTAAAGGAAAAGGATAAATCGCTCAAAACCAGCATTTTTTTTCCTTTTCTTGTATTATTTCCTTCGATGTCCTTAAACTATTATATACAACATTTTGTCTTGGTATTCCATTCTTTTCTTTCATATTTAAGCTTTTAATAAGGAGGTCTTGAATTTTAGCATATCAGGTAAATTGGTGAAAACATGTGGATATTATTCCAAGAAGAAATCAGAATATCAAACATGTAGAACCATGGTTTCTTATTAACCCTTTCCTGACATCTGCAGCAGACGGCTTTTTGAAAACATGGCGACAAAAGAAGAAATTTCTCAAAACGAGCAATATCTCCTTTTGTCACCTGATGTTTTCAACTCTATTCAATTATTGTACTTTCATTTAAAGGGAGTTTCCAATTTATTCCGGGTATATTTTCAAATTCGTCTATCTACTGCAGATTTGTTATGTGGGAAAGGGTTAAATAAGCGATACATGTGATCCTTTTTAAACAAGGTTTTATAGACATAGAATAGAAGCTTAGAGCGATACATCAATAAGAAATACATTGTTTTGAAGGAAAAAGGTTTTACTGTACAAGTGAAAATAATAAAAAAGAAAATATATGATTGTGATCTTCATCTGGTGATTAATAATATACCCTTTCCCTCATATAGACGCTTTCTGACACCTCTGCAGCAGACAGCTTTTTGAAAACATAGTGACAAAAGAAGAAATTGCTCAAAACGAGCAATTTCTCTTTTTGCAACAATGTTTTCCTTTTTTAGTCATAGGTTATCCATTCAATTATAGAGATATTTTATTTTTTGACAAAATATGTTCAAAGTCGTCTGCTGCAGAATTGTCGTATGAGGGAAACGGTTAATAATATACCCTTTCCCACTGACACATACAATTCTGCAGTTACTGCGAGATGACTTTGATGTTTCATCTCGGCAAAATCATCAAAAGTCTCCATATATGAAAATGTAATCATGCTGAATAATTGCTGATAACATTGTGGTAAATGGAAAAATCGCTCACTTTGAGCAATGTCACCTTTAATAACAATGATTTCAAAAGTCACCGGCTCAGCATCAAAATTTGTTTGTGTGTGGAAAAGGTTAAATATATAATTGAGGGTTTAGTAACTTGTTGCATCTGGGTAACGGGATCATAATGAAGGGGTATTACTTGACCATATTAACCTGATCCTGACCTTTGTGAAAAAGTATATATTTTTATGATGTTTGTGTGTTTTTATTAAATTTAATCTTAGCGTCATATACAGTCAAACCTGTACTATCGACCACCTAATATCAGTGACCAACACTGACCACAGTGACCCCCCACCCCGACGTTTTTCATTCATAATTGCACCTGCAATAAGTGACCACTTTCGGGATTTGCCTTGGGTCAGGTCTCTTATAACAGGTTGGACTGTATATAAATTTTATCTCAACATGTATATATATTAATATACAACAAATCACATTTATTGCAAGTAAGTGTATATATATGTCATAAAAATAATCTTTTTTTTTTATTTATTGCAAGTAAGTGTATATATATGTCATAAAAATAATCATAGTATTTTCATACAACAAATCATAAATTTAATGTCAATCATAATAATTATATCTATCTTTGCACAAGATCCAGTGAGCATCAGGTCAATTTTGTCAAGTAATACTGCAGAGTGAATCTAAAAAAAGACTTAGTTGTTTGTCAGAAAATACAATAAGAGCTATATATTATAGAAAGAGGGACAGAGAAAACTCATACAAATTTGAGTCATCAAAGTACGGAAGATGCAACAAGAGACCAACCTCGCAGCCAGATGGGCTCATGAGTGAATTGTCAGATATAAAAGGTCTTACCATATATTCACACCATTTTGTAAACTGATGAAATGATATATAATGAAAAATGTATATATAATTATTTTTAGATATTCTGCTGAAACATAAAAATTGTTATAGCATTTCATTATGATTATAATGATTAAGAAATCATGCTTTTACAATAATTTAACATGATTTATATTTTATAAACTCCCCTTTCCAACATACAATTTTATTTTGCAGCAGACGACTTTGAAAACATTGGGGTGAAAATATGAAGTCATGCAGTCTTTAAATAAATGTTTTATTATTGTTAACAGTTAAAAACATTCTATTAAAGGGTGAAATTTATCATAATGTTTTCAAAAGTCGGTTGCAGATGCTTCAAAATGTAAGTGGGAAAGGGTTTAGCATAAAAACAGTTATATTTCATAAGTCATTGTTTAACGCTTCACCACATATAGATGCTTTAATATTATGATGAACCGAATAATTTAAAGGAAAGAAGTCAATGTTGCTTCTTGAAATTAAATGATTACCAAGATATGTTTTTCTAGAGTCGTATTTAAAATCTAAGACACACCAAGAGTTGCAGGATTATCCCTTTCCAACATACAGAAAATCTGCAGCAGACGACTTTGAAAAGTTTTGAGAAATTTCTCCTTTTGTCACAATGATTTCAAAAGTCGTCTGCTACACATGCGTCAGAAAGCTTCTGTATGTAGGATTTAAAACTTTTCTTACAATAATGCCAATGACATGGTGACAACAACAGCTCACATGGGACAGTCCTGGCAAGCTAAAATCATTTAGAGAAAAAGTTGAAACTGCTCAACATGAGCAATTTTACTTCTTATTTTCCAACAATAAAAAAAAAAATACTTCTGTTGAAGAGGCATCAACTTTCATCCCTCAGTACCAGGTGAAACAATTAACCAAACAAATATCCATGACAAAATGTTGACTTTATAATGAGTGGAGGATTTCCTCACCATCTGTTGAATGTGTGTCCACAACAACTACTCCGGATCTCTCTGTGAGTCGACCCAATCAGAACTGGGCTTGATAGTCTCAGGATCAGAGGTCCAGATAAGGAGGCGTATTGTAACAGCTCTTTCCTCCCACAATATCTCTCTTATCATCCAACCAAACCCTATGATGTGGGTACTCAAAAGAAAAGTCTTAATGAGACGATTCTTTTGAGTACTCACAACATAGGGTTATGAGGTCAAATAAGGATTTTAGAACATGCAATATGCCCCCCCCTTATCTAGAACTATACTCAGGATTAAACCCTTTCTCAATTACAGCAGACAACTTTGAATGTATGTTCCCAAACACATGGAAAATCTCTATAAAAGAAAGTACAATAACTGAAAGAAGTTGAAAAGATTTTGGCAAATGAAGAAATTGCTCATCTTGAGCAATTTCACCTTTTATACCAACATGTTTTCAAAATGTTGTCTGCTGCAGAGGCGTCAGAAAACGTTTATATGAGGGAAAAGGGAGTTAAACCGACGAAGTACAATAACTGAAAAAAGTTGAAACTAGAAATACTGTGAGCAAAGCTCACTAAAGAATACCCCCCGCTCCCCTCCCAAAGCATCGGATACATTGGTAAAGTTTCTACTTTGCTTATCTTCCCTTGGAAGAATCTGAGGAGAAAAATCTTCCTTCATGCATATCTACATATAATGTGTAGCCTTCATATACAGTTTGACTCAGTAGTGCTTACAAGAAATGTAGAGGTATGTGCACAGGAGTCCCTCGCAGGCAACCTCTAAGTTGAATTATCTGCCCTTGGAAGAATCCGAGGCGTATGATCTTCCTTCATGCATATCTACATATGATGTGTAACCTTCATGTAAAGTTTGAACCAAATCCATTGAGCCGTTTAGGAGGAGTAGTGCTTACAAGAAATGTGGAGGTATGTGCACAGGAGTCCCTCGCAGGTAACCTCTAAGTTGAATTATCTGCCCTTGGAAGAATCCGATACATATGATCTTCCTTCATGCATATCTACATATGATGTGTAACCTTCATGTAAAGTTTGACCCAAATCCATTGAGCCATTTAGGAGGAGTAGTGCTTACAAGAGATGTGGAGGTATGTGCACAGGAGTCCCTCGCAGGTAACCTCTAAGTTGAATTATCTGCCCTTGGAAGAATCCGAGGCATATGATCTTCCTTTATGCATATCTACATATGATGTGTAACCTTCATGTAAAGTTTGACCCAAATCCATTGAGCCGTTTAGGAGGAGTAGTGCTTACAAGAAATGTGGAGGTATGTGCACAGGAGTCCCTCGCAGGTAACCTCTAAGTTGAATTATCTGCCCTTGGAAGAATCCGAGGCATATGATCTTCCTTCATGCATATCTACATATGATGTGTAACCTTCATGTAAAGTTTGAACCAAATCCATTGAGCCGTTTAGGAGGAGTAGTGCTTACAAGAAATGTGGAGGTATGTGCACAGGAGTCCCTCGCAGATAACCTCTAAGTTAAATTATCTCCCCTTGGAAGAGTCCGAGGCGTGTGATCTTCCTTCATGCATATCTACATATGATGTGTAACCTTCATGTAAAGTTTGAACCAAATCCATTGAGCCGTTTAGGAGGAGTAGTGCTTACAAGAAATGTGGACATACGGACAGACAGACAGACAGACAGACAGACAGACAGACGGACAGACAGGGTGATTCCTATATACCCCCCCAAACTTTGTTTGCCGGGGGGTATAAAAAAGAGAAATTGCTCATCAGAAAGCAGTTATATGAGGGAAAGGGGAGTTAAACTGTTTCCCACTTGGACACATTTTTAATTAATTGCAGTAAAACAACTTTTGAAAATGAGCCATTTCTCCTTTTGCTACAATGTTTTTAACTGTATTGAATGATTGTACATGTATATACCTTCATTTCAAACAATTTTGTATTAGTCATCTGCTGCTCATTTGTTGTATGAGGGAGCTAGGGGGTTAAAGGCAATTGCATAAAAAGGATTAAAGTTCAACAGGTCTGACCAATCATTTTCAGTGTAAATATAGCACTTAATACTCTGTGTATTTTTGATTAGGATCTAATTGACAATAATGGAAATGTCATTTAACTTTGACATGATATGGAATATTAACCCTATCCCTCATAGGACAATTCTGCAGCAGATGACTTTGAACACATTTTGTCGATAAGTAGAAAATCTCTATAATTCAATGGATAACCAACCTATGACTAAAAGTGGAAAACATTGTGGCAAAACGAGAAATTGCTCGTTTTGAGCAATTTCTTCTTTTGTCACTATGTTTTCAAAAAGCTGTCTGCTGCAGAGGCGTCAGAAAGCGTCTATATGAGGGAAAGGGTTAAGAGATGTCTGCTGGAGACAGATTTGTTTGTTGATAAATATATGAGGGATGCGGTTAATTACAATATGTTGACAAAAAGGTTGCAAACACTGGAACAATTAACCCTTTCCCACATATAGACACTTTTTGATGCCATTGCAGCATACGACATTTAAAAACATTGTGACAAAAGGAGAAATTGCTCAAAATAAGCAATTTCTCCTTTTGCCACCACATTTTCAACTTTTTCCAGTAATTATACCTCAATTTATAGAGATTTTCTATACTTTAGCAGAGATTTGTTCAAAGTCTTCTGCTGCAGATTCATTGTACAGTTGGACATCATGAAATTGACAATCTGAGTGGAACGTGATTGGATCGTGAGCATGATTGGAACGAAGTTGGAACGCTTTATGAGCGGAACGGAATTTTGCGCTCTGAACGAAACAATCATAATGATTGGTAAAATCCAATCATTCGCTCATTGAACGGTTGCAACAACTATCCGATAATTATTTTACAAAACTATTTTATTAAAAGTCATATTTGTATACTAAACTTTTGTTTTATAAGACACTCAAGTATCCGATTGAATTAGAATGTAACAAATATTATTAATATGATCATTTTCGTATTTTGCTACTAACGATATTTAGGGTTAAGTAAAAAAAATATAAAAAAATATAAACGAAACGAAATTAATTTAAGCCAATCAAATCGTTGAACGGATTTTGTTCGAAAAAAAAGCGTTCTGAACGGAACGGAAAAAAGCAATCGCAATGTTATGAATGAGTGAACGCTTTGAGAGCGGATTGGAACGTGAGCGGAGCAGAACGGAACGGAGCGGAGCGTGAACGGTAAATTTGTCAATTTCAAGATGTTCTTAACTGTATGTGGGTGAGGGTTTAAAGAGATAATGCTCAAATTCAAAAGTGGTCTTTATTTACAAATATCACTAGGCCTGAAGAAAAAGTAGGTTTGCTTCTTGTTACGGCCTGAAATAAATATGGGTTGGTGGGTAGGGATTTTTTTTTTTTATCATTTTGCTATGGTAAATAAATAGTATGAAGCCTTCAAATCAAACTAATTCTTCTCTATTTAGGTCTCAAAGGATGTGAATCCAAATTCCTGTCAGTGTTCGGATTAATGTAAACTGCTAATAGGAGGTTGACTTTGCAGTCAAATGCTTCCTATGAAAATGTTTTCCTATCGCCGATGAATTAAAATGTCAGATTTTATCGTTTTCTTCCAAAAGAAATATCAGTCGGGGGTAAAAAAACAGAGTCGGACAGGTAACCAGACTGAAACAAACCTATTTTTGTGGCGATTGGTTTGACAATCGCCACAATGCTAACAGAAACAACAACAACGAACAAATTTACACAGTCAGTTTTGAACAACCCGTTGACTTTTTATTCCTTACTGCAGACCAATTAACCTACATCCGTTAAACCGCCAAATATATAGTTCCATCAGTGATGAAGAGACACGATTAATAATAATCATGTCAGTGCTACTTTGGTACCAGATTGATACTATTAAGATTCGAGATTTATTGAGATAATATCTACATAGAGTTAAATTATGTAAATATTATCTTTCTTCATGTTTGGACAGATAATAAATATCATTGCGCATTCTATAACTTTCGTGATACTCAAACACCTCAATTACGCAGTAGAAGTCTGGAAATTCCTAAAGGTTCTTTAAATAGCTCGCGAGACTGTTATCGATTGTTCTTAAATCTCAATATTATAAACGCTTTATTTTATAGTTGTTGCAATATATGAAAGCGTCTAGATGATAAGACTGGTTTACAAAGGTTTACAGTACACAATGTCATGCAGTGTACAAGTTAGACACGTCTGTACATTCTAGCGTCAATTAGCAAAAAATGCTGAAAGTGTAGCCGAATTGAGTTGGAGATCGAGCATTATCGTACATGCCTACATACATGTATATTGAAAATCGCAAGGCCTACACCGAGATACTGCTTGTAACTTTGCAGGATTTTCTACACGATCGCCACTATTGTGCCATCGCCGCTTGGACTTTTTTTAGGCCTTATTATTTCTGGACCAAACTCTAAATTGTGCTACTCATTAGGATCATTCAGAGACAGTTTGGTTCTTTGCAGTATCTACAATATAGAGTTTGAGTTCAAATTATGATTTAACCCTCTCCCTCAATACAGATGCTTTCTGACGCCTCTGCAGCAGACGGCTTTTTGAAAACAGTGACAAAAGAAAAAATTGCTCAAAACGAGCAATTTCTCCTTTTGACACAATGTTTTCCTCTTTTAGTCATAGGTTATCCACTCAATTAAAGGGATTTTCCATTTATTGTCAAAATATGTTCGAAGTAGTCTGCTGCAGAATTGTCGTATGAGGGAAAGGGTTGAAAACATGAAATAATCTCTACAGCTCTGGAATAGAGTTATCTCACTTTCTCATCTGCAGATGTATCTCGATGCTTATTATACTTCAGATGACTCTTTAACCCTTTCCCTCATACGACAATTCTGCAGCAGACAACTTTGAACATATTTTGTCAAAAAATGGAAAATCTCTATAATTAAATGGATAACCTATGACGAAAAGTGGGAGGAGAAATTGCACGTTTTGTGCAATTTCTTCTTTTGTCACTATGTTTTCAAAAAGCCCTCTGCTGCAGAGGCGTCAGAAAGCGTCTATATGAGGGAAAGGGTTAAAACAATGTGGTAAGCAATTTCTCAATTAATTTTGCCAAAATGCATTCCAACACTTTTTAAATAATCATAATTTCTTTTATTGAGATATTCCATTATGTTTGCCAAGATGTTCTTACAATGGCACATTTTTCATTTTGCCAAAATGTTTTCAACACTATAAAATAATCATGATTTCTTTTATATATTCAAAGTATCTGCCAAGATGTTCTTAATTACTTGTCTGCTGCATATTTGTTGTATGTGGTAATGGGTTAATGCTCTCCCACCTGCAGATGCATTTTGACGCAATAACAGCAGACGGCTTTTGAAAACATTGTGGCCAAAAGTGAAAATTGCTCATTATGAGCAACTTCTCCTTTGGCCACAATGTTTTCAACTTTATTTAACATTTTGTTCAACTTTATTTAACAATGAGACTATCTTTTATAGAGATTTTTCAGGGTTTTTGTCACATACAGTCGAACCTCGTTAATCCGGACACTTTGGTTCCCAGTGAAAAAAGTCCGGATTGCGAATCTTCCGGATTAACGATTTCTTATTTTGCCTACGCCAAATTTTCGTCTTAGCATAACAATAGGAGTCAAAGAATGGGACCCAATATTTTCCCAGATATTGCGCGGATACATGATTATAATTGAGGGAAATTCATTCAAAATAGCTTTGCAAACTGTCAGCGATATTGTATTTACCATTTACCTATAGATACTGTTTGTCGTAAGCAAAGCTTTATCATCAGATTTACAACACATAGATAACCAGTACGTAAACATGTACGTTTTTGAAAAAATGAACGTCAAAATATAAAGATATTGAACAACTTATTATTTTTGTCAGATCTACACTTGTCTCTGGGTCAAAATATCGAAATTTTAGTCTCAAAATCAGTTTAGATCTGTTTGACAATTTGGCTTCTATTTTATGGCTGCTAATCAAAGTAAACAATGACACACGCTTGCAGATTATTGAACAGCCTTAGGCTATTACATTGTATACAGCTTTAACACCTTTTAGGACAAACAGACACTACAGAAAACAATGACACAGACTAATTGAGTAAAAACATATACATGTGTACTGTCTATGTTTTCTGTATGCTGTACAGTCATGTACATTACTGTTTGGACTTCCGGACTAACGAAACGGATTATATGTGTAAATGGTCAGTCCGTTCCCGATTTTTTTTGTCCGGTTCCGGAACGCGAATTTCCGTATTAACGGAGAATAATTAAGCATAAAAAATCCGTTCCCTGATTTTTGGTCCGGATCGCGAATTTTCCGGATTAACGGCGTCCGGTTTAACGAGGTTCGACTGTATATGTTTTCAAGGTCGTCTGCTGCAGATTTGTTGTTTGTGGTGTAGGGTTAAAGGGAGAAAGTGCTCAGGATGCTGCAGATGAAAAAAACCTAGATAAGGGGGGGTTTAACCCTTTCCCTCATATAGACGCTTTCTGACGCCTCTGCAGCAGACGGATTTTTGAAAACATAGTGACAAAAGAAGAAATTGCACAAAACGTTCAATTTCTCCTTTTGCCACAATGTTTTCCACTTTTTGTCATAGGTTATCCATTCAATTATGGAGATTTTCCATGTTTTGACACAAATACGTTCAAAGTCGTCTGCTGCAGAATTGTTGTTTGTGGTATAGGGTTAAGGGGAGAAATTAGTGCTCAGGATGCTGCAGATGAAAAAAACCTAGATAAGGGGGGGGTTTAACCCTTTCCCTCATATAGACGCTTTCTGACGCCTCTGCAGCAGACGGCTTTTTGAAAACATAGTGACAAAAGAAGAAATTGCACAAAACATGCAATTTCTCCTTTTGCCACAATGTTTTCCACTTTTTGTCATAGGTTATCCATTCAATTATGGAGATTTTCCATGTTTTGACAAAAATACGTTCAAAGTCGTCTGCTGCAGAATTGTTGTTTGTGGTATAGGGTTAAGGGGAGAAATTAGTGCTCAGGATGCTGCAGATGAAAAAAACCTAGATAAGGTGGGGTTTAAACAGTTCAGATAAACATAAGTTCCGACCGACTTTGAAAATATCTCGGCAATAATATGGAAAAAAACCACTTTACTTGTTGAATAGACTAGAAAACATGGCAAGAGAAGAAATTGCTCATCATGAGCCTTTTCTATTTTTATCACAATGATTTGAAAATTAGTCTGCTGCAGATGCCTAAAAATATGTCTGCAATACTAAGAGTAATAAGACGGCGCCTTTCCACCTACTAATATTAGCCCTTTCCCACATACAGCAAATATGCAGCAGACGACTTCGAAAACATATTAAATTTTGCATAAATTTGTTTTGTTTGTTTGGAGTTTAACGCCGCTTTCAACAGCTTTGGTCATATCACGGCGGTCAGTGCACCTACCCATGTTTTCCTGGCTTTCCCACACCAGTACTTACACAACATTCTTTTGAAGCCACTGACTACTTTCTCACATAGATCAGAGGTGAGAGGCAATGGAAAACATCGCCAGAAAGAATGTCGCCGCAACCGGGTATCGAACCCGTGACCTCCAGATCACGAGTCAGATACGCTACCAATTGAGCTACCCGGCCGGGTTTAAATTTTTTTTTGCATAAAGGCTTTAATCATAAAATAAAGTTGAAAACATATTGGCAAAGGTGAAATTGCTCATGAAATTTCTTGTTTTGTCACAATGTTTTCAAAAGACGTCTGCTTCAGAGGCGTGAGACAGCGTCTGTATGTGGGAAACGGTTATAGGCCGAATTAAGATTAATTTACAAGTAGGAAATTAAAGCAAACATTTTTTCACAATAATGTGAAAAATTTCACAAATGATTACAGGCGAAATTCACCTAATAGCAATATATTAAACAAATGAAGTGTAAATAAATAAAACAATGCTTTGCATAATCCAGTAGGAAGTGCAAAAATTAAGTCATAAAGCAAAATAAATTGGAATATACCTTGTTCATAAGATTTCATAATACTTCATTTATACAAAAAAAAAATAGAAAATCTCTAGAATTGAATGGATAACCTATAATGCCTAAAAGTGGAAAACATTGTGGCAAAAGGAGAAATTGCTCGTTCTGAGCAATTTCTTCTTTCGTCACTATGTTTTCATTGATTGATTGATTGATTGATTTAATAACTATAATAAGGAAAAAAATGCAGGAAACTGGGAAAATTTAATAGAACAAAGAAATCTTGTGACTTTTTAACCCTTTCCCTCATACGACAATTCTGCAGCAGACGACTTTGAACGTATTTTGTCAAAACATAGAAAATCTCCATATTATTGAAAGGATAACCTATGACAAAAAGTGGAAAATATTGTGGCAAAAGGAGAAATTGCATGTTTTGTGCAATTTCTTCTTTTGTCACTATGTTTTCAAAAAGCCGTCTGCTGCAGATGCGTCAGAAAGCGTCTATATGAGGGAAAGGGTTAACACTTTCTTGGTATTAAAGTGTAGCAGGGACGTAGATAAGAGGGATAGGCAACTTCACCTGTACTACTGTTATCTGGTTAAAATATCACACATAGAATTGATTGATTGATTGGGGTTTAACGCCGTTTTTAACAATTTATCAGTTATATCATGGCGGCTAGTTCACCTACTCATGCATTTCCTGGTTTTCTCACACCAGTACTCCAAACAACAATCTTCCCGAGCAACACTTTTTTTCAAAAAGCTGTCTGCTGCAGAGGCGTCAGGAAGCGTCTATATGAGGGAAAAGGGTTAATTAAAGCTCTAAAAAAATTGCTCAGTTGATTGGGAGGTATCATTCTCTCATCTAAATCAGGTCAAGTATCAGTGTGTCATGATGCCATAAATCAAAGTTATGACCCTGTCCCAGAAATTAAAATGACAATTTTCAGCCGATTTTTCACCCCCCCCCTGATTTTTTTTTTTTATTGAAGCCAAGTCTCATTTCACCATTCTTTATTTCCGTATCAAATAACGGAAATTGATTTTTACCATGGCTACCTGTAGGAAGTCAACAATTTCCGCATCACTCATTGTGGTACAATTTAATAACACAAGTTTTATTGTTTCACAAATTTGCCACAGACAATTCTAAATTAATGCATGCGGAACTGTGAGTGTTATTTTTTAATTGCCTAAAAATATTTGTGAAGCCAGTACAGATTTCTTCAAGCCTTGTAAGTTGTAACCCTTTCCCACTTAAAACAAATCTGCAGCAGAAAACTATCAAAACTTTTATGCAAAAATATATTAAGTCTCTATAAATGATGGTATATTATTACTGAAAAAAGTTGAAAACTTTATGGCAAAAGGAGAAATTGCTTATTTTAAAGCAATTTCTTCTTTTATCACAATTTTTTCACAAGTTGTCTGCTTAAGAGGCGTCAGAAAGCATCTATTTGTGGGAAAGGTTTTAACCATTTACCTCATACAACAATTTGCAATTTTTTTCAAAACATACGTGAACATTTGTGCCTAATTATTTTACTTAAGACATTAAGAGCAAATAAATTTGTTTGAATGGGGTTTTACGCCGCTTTCAACATTATTTCAGTTATATCACGGCGACAGTTCACTTATTCATGATCCCTGGGTAAACAAACCAGTAGGCTAGAAAATGTGCCTATCCCATGGACGCTACACCATGACCGTCACGCCGTGACTCCAGGGGATCGAACCCCAAAAAAATCAAACCTGCCACCCTGGTTTTTGACCACTCACCATGGCTTAAAGCAATTTAATAGAAGGTCACTCAAGGAACATTTCAACCAGTTTGACAGGAAAGTATTTTAAAGTTCTTTACTTTCAGTTGCCATGGAAACTAAAATTCTGCATTGATAACAAAAAAAATGAAAGAAATTTGGAGAGGACATTGAGAGGATGCCTGCTGTGAAGTTTAATCCCAAGTTACCAACTGATTACAGAGGATAAGATGTTGACGAATGGACAGACAACTCTAGCAAAAACAATATGACTATGTTTTAACCCTTTCCCTCATATAGACGCTTTCTGACGCCTCTGCTCGCCAAATTGCATTATTGCCGAGCGCGAGGGTAAACAACATCATAAATCATCACCTCTGCAGCAGACGGCTTTTTGAAAACATTGTGACAAAAAAACAAATTGCACAAAACGAGCAATTACCCCTTTTGCCACAATAGTTTCCACTTTTAGTCAGAGGTTATCCATTCAACTTTAGAGATTTTCAAATTTTTGACAAAATATGTTCAAAGTCGTCTGCTGCAGAATTGTCTTATCATGTGCTATAGGGAGATCAGGTGTTACATATTTTCCTCCGATATTTTCAAACCTAATGACTGTAAAACAACATATTATCAGGTAAATCATTTAGTTCCTTGTGTTGATCATCATCATCAGAGACTGTACAGTGTGACCTTAGATACTTATAATCAAAGAGATAAAAAATCATTAATGGAGATCAAACATTATCATCTTACTAAGGTCACATGATTTAGCGGATCAATACTCAATTGGCATTGACACAGATCGCTTTATTCCTTCTGTAGCAATTTTCGAAATACATGTATCAATCCCTAGTCTCCGCCTGTTGACCATTTTTCTGATATTAATACTAATTTTTCATGAAAATATTGTGGCGAAATGGGAAATTGCTCTAATTGCTGCTTCATAAAATTTTCAGATTTATAACCCATTTCTATTTCCTTAAATACTTCTAAACAGAATACATGTACATGGAGGGTCATGCAAAGCCATTTCAACTAAATTGTTTGAAAATTACCCACTTACTTAAGAACAAGATTGTTAAAGTTTTTACTTAATATATATAGAAAAACAGCCATGAAAACATTGGAAACATTTAGTCAGAGTTGAAAACAATGTTGCAAAGGGAAAAACTGCTCATTATAAGTAATTTCCTCTTTAGCAACAATGTTTTCAAAAGTTGTCTTCTGCAGAGGTATCAGGAAGCATATTGTGGACTTGATGCAAAACAGTTGTAACTACATATTGTTACATGTACAAGATGTAGTTACTGTGAACCATTTGGCATGAAGCCATCGATATGTATATATATGGTAAAGCGTTGATTATGTCTAAATGAGCCACAGAAACAAACAAGCACCTACAAGACCTTTGATTAACAGTTTTCCTGCTAAAAATGTGTCAAAAATCATCAATTGAAAAAGGTAAGGCATTAATCAAGGATAAAGAGCCATTTTTGCCCTTGTTTTTTTTTTCACTCCGAAATATTACCTAACCCTTTCCCAATTGCAGTCACATTTTGACACATCTGCAGCAATCAACTAATTTGAAAACTTTGTTGCAAGATAAAAATAAATGGCCAACTCAATTCAATAAAGATTTTAAAGATGTCTTCTTCAGGATTTGTTATTTGTGGGAAAGAGCTTACAGTAGTACAGTAACATCATGGTGGCAGTTCACTTTACCATGATACCAAAATAACTAACCATGTAACACTAGGCTGTGCCAATTATTGGGGCAGTGTCTCACAGTCATGGTTATTGTTATGTCATGATGGCAGTTCATTTATCTGTGATACCCACATAACTAACCATGTAATAATAGGCAGTGCCATGGGGCAGTGTCTCACAGTCATGGTTGTTGTTATGTCATGGTGGCAGCTCACTTATCCATGACACCCACATAACTAACCATGTAATCTTAAACTGTGCCATGGGGCATTGTCTCACAGTCATTGTTGTTGTTATGTCACTGTGGTGATTCTTTTATCCATGATATACCCACATAACTAACCATGTAACAATAGGCAGTGCCATGGGACATTGTCTCACAGTCATTGTTGTTGTTATGTCATTGTGGCGATTCTTTTATCCATGATATACCCACATAACTAACCATGTAACAATAGGCAGTGCCATGGGGCAGTGTCTCACAGTCATGGTTGTTGTTATGTCATGATGGCAGTTCACTTATCTGTGATACCCACATAACTAACCATGTAATCTTAGACTGTGCCATGGGGCATTGTCTCACAGTCATTGTTGTTGTTATGTCATTGTGGCGATTCTTTTATCCATGATATACCCACATAACTAACCATGTAACAATAGGCAGTGCCATGGGGCAGTGTCTCACAGTCATGGTTGTTGTTATGTCATGGTGGCAATTCACTTATCTGTGATACCCACATAACTAACCATGTAGTAATAGGCTGTGCCATTGATGAAGTGTCTCACAGACATGGTTATTGTAACGTCATTGTGGAAGTTCACTTATCCATGATACCCACATAACTAACCATGTAACACTAGGCTGTGCCATCCAGGGGCATTGTCTCACAGTCATGGTTATTGTTACATCATGGTTGCAGTTCAGACTTATCTTTGATACCAACATAACTAACCATGCAATACTAGGCTGTGCCATTCGGCAGTGTCTCACCTACCATGGTTGGTATGTATAGGACTAAAACACAGACAAATTAAGACTCAAATCATGCATGCTAATTAATTAATCAAATGGACCAGTGGCAAATTCTTTTAACCATTTCCTACATACAACAATTCTGCAGCAGAAGACTTTGAACATATTTTGCCAAAAAATGGAAAATCTCTTTAATTGAATGGATAACCTATGACTAAGAGTGGAAAACATTGTGGCAAAAGGAGAAATTTCTCGTTTTGAGCAATTTCTTCATTTGTCACTATGTTTTGAAAAAGCCATCTGCTGCAGAGGCGTCAGAAAGCGTCTATATGAAGGAAAGGGTTAAAACTACATGA
Organism: Serripes groenlandicus; assembly: GCA_031761405.1. Classification (NCBI taxonomy): domain Eukaryota; kingdom Metazoa; phylum Mollusca; class Bivalvia; order Cardiida; family Cardiidae; genus Serripes; species Serripes groenlandicus. The sequence continues at coordinate 923,855 of JASEVX010000039.1, forward strand.
ACTTTAATTATGTTTCTTTTCCCTGATAGATGTGTTTGTTTAAATGGTGTATCATGTAATTTTAACACAGTATTTCAGTTATCCCTTTCCCAGCTGCAGATGCATTTTGACACATCTGCAGCAGGTGACTTTTGAAAATGTTGTGCCAAAAGCAAAAATTGTTAATAAAGAGCATTGCTTCAATAATTTCAAGCCTTAAATTGTCATCCCTTTGTCAATAACCATACTTTCATTTAGAGATTTTACTTAGTACTGCTTTGGAATGTTCATAGTCTTCTGCTGCATACTTATTGTAGGTGGTAACGAGTGTTGGGCCGATAATCGATTATAATCGAAAGTTGATCGGATATGCATCATGTTGGCGATAATCGATTGCATTTTACCACAATCGATTATCAATCGGTTCACCTTTTTTGCTTCATTTATGCTTGATTAATATTCGCTTTCACAAGGGAGATTACTCTCGCAGGCTAGCATGTAACTACAACAACTTGACATCGAAACAAAGTGGTTTTTTGGCAATAAAATGATACAACCTAGTAAAGACAAGACATTAAGCCGGTATTTTTTTTTTATCAAACATAAATAATAAGAACTATTGCGAACATTGAGACTTGTTAAATACAATACCCTATGAACCGATTATATAATCGATGTCTAATCGAATGAGGCAAAGCGATTATAAAAATGGAACCGATGGCCCAACACTAGTGGCAACGAGTTTTATCACAGAGTTTCCTTGGTAAGTAGCCATTACTTCTGTTCAGCGATTACACAGTTATTACATGTGTGGAAAAATACTTGCCCGTGAATTATTGCTAAGGGTCCAAACAAATACTGCTTTACTGAAGTTTTTTGATACCTTAGTCTATGACCAATGGGCAAAAACAGTGCAGTACCAGATCAGTCAGTCCTGAAGTGCTGGCTGATCTTGATACCCTGCAGTAAATACCAAAGGATTGGTTTTCAAACAATAACAATCATGTTTACAGGCAGACAATGCTACACAACCCCTTTTAAATTGATGCCTGGGCTCAAGTACAGTCATTGTTGTATGCTTAGACTACTTCCTAACTTATCCCATATTGAACAAATCTACAGCAGACAAATATTGGTCTTTAACTCTTTTCCTCATATAAACGCTTTCTGACGCCTCTGCAGCAGACGGCTTTTTGAAAACACAGTGACAAAAGAAGAAATTGCACAAAACGTGCAATTTCTCCTTTTGACACAACGTTTTCCACTTTTAGTCATAGGTTATCCATTCAATTATGGAGATTTTCTATGTTTTGACAAAATACGTTCAAAGTCGTCTGCTGCAGAATTGTCGTATGAGGGTAAGGGTTAAATGTGTCACTAAAATAAAAAGTATTGGACAAAGTTGAAAACACTGCAGCTGTTTTCATCATTCATCTGCTGGAGATGTGTCAAAATGTGTCTGTACATGGGAATGGGTTACTTACATCCAATTGTACCATTTTATAATAAATTGAACTATTTATTCTAAAAATAAAAAAAATAAAAAAAAAGCCTATATATTATAAGTCATGCTGGACAAATTCATAATTAAACAAGCAATGCGATTATCGATATATCAATACATTTTTCTAACTATATCTTACAATAGGAAATATTAAAACCACAGTTCTGAAAACAACTACATTCAAACCCTGTAACCCACAAGATTTTTGTTTTAAATTTCATTGAAATGGTTAAATTTGTTTGCTTCCAGTGTAAGACTACATGTGGCTAGGCAACAAGGAACATTTCTATGAAACAATTTGAAAATCAGGTCAATTTATTTTAAAGTTTGCATAAAAAGCAAAATCAGCAATTTCTCGTTTTGCCACTATGTTTTCAGAATATGTCATAATGGGTCTGCTCGTCCCAAATGTTAAATCCTATGCAGCAGATGAATTTTGAAAACATTTTGGCAAAAGGAAAAATTGCACAAAACATTATTTCTCTATTTGCCACAATGTTTTCAACTCTATAGAATATTTATACAATATTTATACATGTTTTCGATACATTTTGTAATTCATTTCTAAATTCGTTTGCTGCAGATTTGTCGTACGACACTGGGAAAGGATTAATACAGTTAAATATTCCAGTATTGTGGTTGCTATACAAATTTTCTAATCTAAACCTATACTTGTGCCACCTACCATTGCAGGCTGTGGTTTAGGCTCCTGGAAATAAAAGGCAGATTTTAAATTAAAACAGTCACTCATCAATATTACGTAATCAATCAATGGTTGCTTGTTTGATTAATGCAAAAACAAAATGATATTTAATATCAGCGTCATTTCACAATCATGTTTTTAATTGGTGATAAATTTATTTGGATTAAATCACAATTATATGTCATAAATAATAGAACTATACTGTGTTTATTTATAATGGTGGTGTTTAGATTTGGAGGAATCCATAGGTAGAACCTGTTTAGCCAAAAGGTTAAGGCTTTACGAAGACACAGACGACGAAGCAAAGGGTACCATGCACAACAACCCAACTTTTTGTCTTCAAAAAACAGACAAGTTAGGAATCGCATGTAATTAAATATTTCCCTGTCACATGCTCTGACCTCAAATTCAAATTTCATTATCACTAACTTTTAACCCTTTCCCTCATATAGACGCTTTTTGACGCCTCTGCAGCAGACGGCTTTTTGAAAACATAGCGACAAAAGAAGAAATTGCTCAAAACGAGCAATTTCTCCTTTTGCCACAATGTTTTCCGCTTTTTGTCATAGGTTATCCATTCAATTATAGAGATATTCTAGTTTTTGACAAAATATGTTCAAAGTCGTCTGCTGCAGAATTGTCATATGAGGGAAAGGGTTAAGTTCAAAAATACTTTAATAGCACTAAATCCAAATGACAGAGTCTAACATCCTAAGAAGAGGACGATGATGGTTTTATTTTGCTCCCTTGATTTAAAAGAACTTCAATCATTTTCAAAGTTTTTCTAAGTTTCCGCCGTCTTAGGGCCATGTTTATCTCTTTCCCTCATGTAGACGTTTTTTGACGCCTTTGCAGCAGACGACTTTTTGAAAACACAGTGACAAAAGATGAAATTGCTCACATTATGAGCAATTTCTCCTTTTGCCACAATGTTTTCAACTCTTAATAAATTATTACACTTTCCAAATTTTGTTTAGATGTTTTCAAAGTCGTCTGCTGCAGATTTGTTGTATGTGGGAAAGAGTTATCAACAGATTGGAATAATTTGAACAATCTCTATAGAGGGTCACCAAAAGAACATTTGTGCCGAATTATTTTGAATCGGGCCTATAATATTCTTTTGGTCAAAAAGATTTTAAAGAGTTCCCTCTACATACATATAAGTAAAACTAACCAACCCGTCACTAAAGCGTCCATTTAAATGTACTCAATTATTTTCAAATCAGGCCGATGCTAACTGTGAAAAAGAAGACATAACTCTGGTGTACCTTAGGCAACCTAAGTGAAACTTGCTGTGTGGCCTTTCCCTATATGGGATTTACATTTCCATTATAGTTTTAACCAAATTCTGAAGCACCCATTGTATTAGATATCAAGTGACTACATTATGAACAATTTCTCCTTTTGCATCAAAGTTTTCAAATGCCATCTGTTTTCCGATGCCTCAAAAATATGTCTGTATGAGAGGCAGAGATATTTTTTACGAACAGCAAAGGCAAGAAAAATCCTTACAAGCCTTCATTGAATGGCGGAATGGCTTAACAGTTCCCCCTGATAGGCTTGAGAAGAATTGAGATACCATGAAAATCTGTAATGAATAGGTTGCTGAGTTTTGAACAATAATATTTCTTCTAGTTTCACAATAATTACAATGTTTAGACCCTTTCTGACACCTCTGCAGCAGACGACTTTTGCAAATATTGCGCGCATGACAAGATATTTCTCCTTTTGTCAAAAAATGTTCTACTCTTTTTAATAATTGAATTCTTATTTATTGATTTTTCACGTTTTAGACATTATAATATGGTTTCAATTTAGTTTTCTTTTACAGATTTATTATATATGTGGGAAAGGGTTAAAAACATCATTTGTAATCAGCAGTAAGATGACTTTTAAAACTTTTAGGTGTAAACCAGGGAAAATCTCTATTAATGAAAGTATAATATCTATGGAATAGTCTGTTGAAAACAATTTAAAGGCAAAAGGAGAAATTACTCGATCATGACCAGCAATTTCAACATTGGTGACACTAATATTTTCAAAGACTGTCGATCTACCGCAATTGCATCCAAATGTGCTGAATATTGGAAAGCGTTAATTGAAGTTAAAGGCAGGATAAAACTGTTTGTGTAGGTAACTATGCGACCAATCAATCACAGTACACTAATTGTCCCCCCTCTGTCGCCATCAACAATATTTCTGTTATTGATTTTCTTATCCAAGCATTTTGGTCCTTATTCCTGACATTTGATGATATTATGAAGGAAACAACATACTAGCTTAACCCTTTCCCACATACAGATGCTTTTTGACGCCATTGCAGCAGACGAGAGAGAGAGAGAGATTAAAAAGACTGTGACAAAAGGAGAAATTGCTCAAAACTATAGCAATTTCTCCTTATGCAGTGTTTTCAACTTTATTCAATTATTTACCATTATTTATAGAGATTTTTCACATTTTTGCCAAGATGTTTTCAAAGTCGTCTGCTGCACACTTGCTGTATGTGGGAAAGGGTTAAAAACATTGGTAGCCCTTTCCTCTATGAAGACACATGCTCTAATTTTGACACATCTGCAGCAGGCAACTTAATATGAACACATTGTCACAACATGAAAAACTGCTCATAATGAGTAAATTCTCCTTTTCCCATAATGTTTTCATATACATGTATTTTCAATACATATACATAAATTTATAGAGATTTTCTATACCTTTGTTCATATGTTTTAAGTCAAAGTAACTGAAGATTTACTGCTTTGTGGCAAAGGGTTAATTAAAGAACTTCTAATCCATTAACTTAAAGACATCTTTAAGATACACAATTTCCCATTGATTGCTAAATGAGGCTAATACCGTCAGAAAGCGTCTATATGAGGGAAAGGGTTAGAGTAAACAATTTTGAAATTTTGAAAATAATTTTGATACCAAGTTGTAAACATTTTGGAAAATGGAAAAACTTCTACTCTAAGTGATTTTTTCTTTTCCTAAAATGTCTTCAAATTGTCATCTGCTGCAGAGGCCAAATGTTGTCTGTATCAGGGAAAGGGTTAATGACGGGGCTAAGGTTTCTAGGTATAGTATGTACATGTTTTTCTTCTTTAACCCTAATTTTCTCAAATACATATGCTTTGACGCCTTTGGAGCAGAAGGCTTTTGAAAACATTGTGGTAAAAGGAGGAATTGTTCATAACAAGCAATTTCTCCTTTTGTCAAAGGCAAATAATTCAAAATATAATTATTATAATACAATTAAAACAAAAGCGTTGCAGAGCAACACCAACGCTTGTCTGTTTTTTGTAAAAGGGGCATTCCTGAATATATTAAAGCTAGAGTTATGTGACTTGTATATGTATAGACATGTGTATTTTCCCTAGGAACATGTGTATTAATTTCATTTGAAAATGTTGAACAGTTTTTGAATTATGGGCAAGGTTAAACTCAAATTTGTATGAATTTCTAAGTCCACAAATGGGCATAACTGATCATTTATAGTCAGACATATATGCGTATTGTTTCTAAGGAACATGCGTACTAAGTTTCACTCGGATAAGTGTAACTGTTTTTGAGTAATGAGGTAAGGTTAAACTTTTGTGAAGACGCACACTATCACTATCACATTATAGCCAACGAGTTAAAAAATGTGCACAACAAAAAAAATGCTGTGAAATTTAAGTTACAAACATTTATCCTTTATCAAACAAGTTATCTGCTCCAAAGGGGTAAAAACAGTGCAAGACAGAGGTGCAGAGGTTAAGAGCGTCGGCCTCTTGTATCAAAGGTCCCTGGTTTGAGTCCCATGATGAGCGGGTCCTGACTTTGGGATTTTTCCACACAAACGGCGCGAGTACTGGTCAAGTCACCAGGAACAGACATCGAGCGTGATTAATATAAGCTGAAAGCTTGCTTCGCAATCAATGTAAAATAAACAAGGGCACCGCAAAGCGGATGCATCCCCTCGGTATTAAATTTAAAAATATGGCTAAAAATAAGGCCAATGACCTGGATATTAATGTTATGTACCAGAAAACTAATGTTATTTGTCCTTGCCTTTATCAAATTGTTATTAATGTTATGTACCAGAGAACTAAGTGTAATTTGTCCTTGTCTCCACATTTGGCCTTTGCCAAATGACCCCGCCTTTGCCAATTTACAATCAATAGGCTTCTAGACCTTGCCATATACTAACTGTATGGCAAGTTTGGTTAAGATCGGTCGAAGGATGTTCAGTGTAAAGTGGTCACAAGGTTGTTATATGGGAAAATAGTCAAAGTCCAATTTTGACCTTGACCCTGACCCTATGACCTTGAAAAAAAAATGGGCTTCTAGACCTTGCCATATACTAACTGTATACCAAGTTTGGTTAAGATCAGTCAAAGGCTGTTCAGTGTAGAGTGGTCACAAGGTTGTTATATGGGAAAATTATAGTCAAAGTCCAATTTTTACCTTGACCTTGACCCAATGACCTTGAAAATAAATAGGTTTCTACACCTTGCCATATACTAACTGTATACCAATTTTGGTTAAGATCGGTCAAAGGATGTTCAGTGAAGTGGTCACAAGGTTGTTACGGACGGACGCACAAACAAACAAACGAATAAACGAACGAACAAACGGACAGCCCCGTTACTATATCCCCTCTCAAACTCTGTTTGACGAGGGGATAATAATGTTTAAATTAAATGGGTGAAAATAATTCTTTATCAGGTAAGGGTTAATAATCCGTGTAGTAAGAGTTTATAACTGATCGATGATCACATGTTCTCATTTGATGACATGTTTTTCTTGTTCCATTCATTCGATTTCTCAGCACAAACCTTTGAAGTTAATGTTTTTCTTTAAGGTTTATTTTCTGGAGAACATTCTGTCCACAAAGTTTATGAGATATTCACAGAATATAAAGGAAGGTTTTAGACATTGTTTCCAGGAAGTCTTATCCTAAATTTAACCCTTTCCCACATACAACAAATCTGCAGCAGACAACTTTGAGAACATACACAAACAAAAATGGAAACTCCCTTTAAATGAAAGTACAATAATTGAATCGAGTTGAAAACATGGTGTCAAAAGGAGAAATTGCTTGTTTTGAGCAATTTCTTCTTTTGTCCCCATGTTTTCAAAAATTCGTTTGCTGCTGAAGTGAGAGGCGTAAGAAAGTGTCTTTATGAGGAAAAGGGTTAAGTCAAATGTTTATTGTTAATTCTTTTCTACATGTAGATCGATGCATCAATTGATTGATATGGTTTGGTGTTCTATGCCGCTTTCAACAAGTTTTCAAGTTTCCTGGGTAATTTACCAGTACAGTGTCCTACCCGGCCGGGTAGCTCAATTGGTAGCGTATCTGACTCGTGATCTGGAGGTCACGGGTTCGATACCCGGTTGCGGCGACATTCTTTCGGGCGATGTTTTCCATTGCCTCTCACCTCTGATCTATGTGAGAAAGTAGTCAGTGGCTTCGAAAGAATGTTGTGTAAGTACTGGTGTGGGAAAGCCAGGAAAACATGGGTAGGTGCACTGACCGCCGTGATATGACCAAAGCTGTTGAAAGCGGCGTTAAACTCCAAACAAACAAAAGTACAGTGTCCTACTAGTTCAAGTTCATTTATCCTGACACCAGCCAGTCAGTCAGTCCTAATGCTAACCCCGCAACCCTGAGCACCAAGGAGGGCAGCCCTTACTACCATTTTAAAAGTCTTTGGTACATGTATGACCCGGCCGGGGATTGAACCTGTGACCTCCCGCACCCAAGGCAGTCTCAGATGTATCAAGATGCAGGAGACAACTTGTGAAAACATTGTTGCAAATAGAGAATATCCAAATAAATGAGTAATTTCTACTTTTGTAAAATGTTTCCAAAAGCTGTCTGCTGTGAACCTTTCAAATGCTATATTTGTTGTAAAAGAAGCATTGTTCATATTGAATAATTTTAACTTTTGAACAATATTTTCAAAAGAGGTCTGCTGTGTTTATAAGGCGTTAACCCTTTCCAGCTTGCAGACAAATTCCGACGCATTTGCAGCAGACGAATTTTGAAAACATTGTTGCAACCGGAGAAATTGCTCATGATTAGCAGTTTTCCCTTTTGCAACAATGTTTTCAACTCTTTTTAATGAATTAACTCTCATTTATGGAGATATTTCACAGTTTTGCCAATATGTTTTCAAAGTCGTCTGCTGCAGAATTGTTGTATGTAGAAAAAGGGTTAAATACTGTCGTATCAATGAACTTGCAGTTTCCCAATGATATATTAACCCTTTCCCTCATATAGAGGGTTTCTGACGCCTTTGCAGCAGACGACTTTTTGAAAACATAGTGACAAAAGAAGAAATTGCCACAATGTTTTCCACTTTTTGTCATAGGTCATCCATTCAATTATGGAGATTTTCTATTTTTTTGACAAAATACGTTCAAAGTCATCTGCTGCAGAATTGTCGTATGAGGGAAAGGGTTAAGGCTTATTTTATAATCATAATGAAGCAGAGATCTAGATAAAAGGGTGAGAACTTCTATTTTCCCATCAATATCTCGCGTATTACCAAACTAAACCCTTAGTAATGTTTCTCGAGGCTCTCGATCTCATGTAAGTATCATCTCACTAAGAGAATTCTACAGAGCACCAACAACATAGGATTTGAGTGTCAAATCAAGAAATAACCCTTTCCCACATAATTAAAGATGCTTTCTGATGCCTTTGCAGCAGATGACTTTTGAAAACAATGTGACAAAAGAAGAAATTGCTCAAAACGAGCAATTTCTCCATTTGCCACAATGTTTTCAACTTTTTTCAGTAATTTTACCTTCATTTATTGGGATTTTCATTGTATTTGCCTCGATTTTGCCTTGATTTCTTCAAATTTGTCTGCTGCAGGTTTGTTGTATGTGGGAAAGGGTTAAGATGATATAAATAAGTCCCTTAACCATTTCCCTCATATAGACGCTTTCTTACCACTTTGCAGCAGACAGCTTTTTTGAAAACAAAGTGACAAAAGAAGAAATTGCTCAAAACAAGCAATTTCTCCTTTTGCCACAATGTTTACCACTTCTAGTCATAGGTCATCCATTCAATTATAGAGATTTTCTTTTTTTTGACAAAATATGTTCAAAGGCGTCTGCTGCAGAATTGTCGTATGTGGGAAAGGTTAACTAGAGCTGCGTTCTATGAAGGTTAAAGCCCTCTGAGTGCGTCACTAATCAGATTATCCAATCAGTGAATGAATTGAATTTGTTGAGTAATATGTGACTGTAATTCCAAAAGAAGGCTTGTCACTATATTTATTATGGTTCTAAATAATTCACAGTTATATATATATATATCCCTTTAAACTAGAAATAAGTCCATAACATATGACAATTATAAATAGTTTATGGTTTGTTACAAAACAAGATCACCGCAAGCAAATTAACGCCAACGCTCAACTGCTTTTTTCAAGGGGCATTTCTGAGTAAATATTAAAGCTAGAGTTATAATGTTACATGGTATATAGACATGCATAATGTTCCAGGAAATGTGTGTACCAAGTTTCATTCGAAAATGTTGAACGTATTTGAGTTATGAGGTAAGGTTAACCCTTTCCCTCATACGACAATTCTGCAGCAGTCGACTTTGAACATATTTTGTCAAAAAATTGAAAATCTCTATAATTGAATGGATTACTTAAAGTGGAAAGAATTGTGGCAAAAGGAGAAATTGCTCGTTTTGAGCAATTTCTTCTTTTGTCACTATGTTTTCAAAAGGCCGTCTGCTGCAGAGGCGCCAAAAAGCGTCTATATGAGGGAAAGGGTTAAAGCATTGTGACAATGCAGAAGACGATGCCTAGGCTTATAATAAATACCCTGACTACTTTTTTTCTTTTTGAAAAACAGACTGGCTAAAAATATGTCCATAATATGATACTTATAAATACAGTTTATAAGTTTTTAAAGATTGTTTTTGTTATCCCTAAATAAAACAAGAAATATGACTCAAGAAAGCATTTTTTTTAACTTAATGGTAGAACAATCATTTCAATATGAGGAAATTTAAGAATTGTAAATTGTAAAATTAAAAACAGAGGTTAAAAACAGAGGGCAAGATTCATTGAAAGCAAGAATTCAAAGTCTTTGGTCTTTTTTTTATTTTTTAGTTTGGAACAAATTATGATGCATTGGTTTTCAATTAGATTTTCTTTATCACAGATATTGAGTTGGTTTTTATCCTTATCAAACAGTTACACGAACATTTAATTCAAGGAAATTGTAAATTTCTTGATTAAAAAGAAGAATGTTAAATTCCAACCTGTTCCGTTGGTGTTTTTCAAAAAAATATGGCAAAGATGATGTTTCTTAATTAATGATTTATATGAATAATCATCTAGTTGAAATTGTGTAACTGCTAATTTGACAAAGAGAGGGAAAGATTGATTGATTGGGGTTTAACGCCGTTTTCATTCTGTTCCGTTGGTGTTTTTCAAAAAAATATGGCCAAGATGATGTTCCTTAATTAATGATTTATATGAATAATCATCTAGTTGAAATTGTGTAACTGCTAATTTGACAAAGAGAGGGAAAGATTGATTGATTGGGGTTTAACGCCGTTTTCATTTTTTTTTCAGTCATATCACTTACTCATATGTTTCTTGGCTTTCTCACAACAGTAACTTCATACAACATTCTTTCCAAGCAACTGGCTGCTTTTCCTCATAGACTGATAGCCCATTGGTGGAAGACAAATGACGCTTATCACAATGACATTTGTCAAACGTCGGAAAGAATGTTGGCCGAGCTGGAGTTTGAACTCACATTACCCCTGGATTGACAGCCCGCATCGCTACCGACTGAGCTACCGGGGAAAGTAACTTCAAGCAGTAGACACTGTAAATAAAACAGCACAGTAGGACATTTGTAATAAGCTACAGAAAGTCAAAGTAACATAAAATGAACTGGAATATTTTTCATGGCTAGGTAGCTCCAGCTACTGGCTACCATGTTTGTCAACTATTCAATGTGGCTTGAGCCTGTTTTTGTAGAGTGTCATCTAAGGAACACTTCTGCCAAATTATCTTGAAATCAAACAGGCCAATTCTGGGAAAGAAGAATTTTAAAGTTTTGTCTTTAAATCCCCTTTTTGATGCTGCTGCTTTAGTGACCATGTTTTCCAATCAAGTAATATGGCATGAATAACATTTGTATAGCTCTAGGGTCACCAGTAATGGAATATTTCAATTTCTGCCCAACAACTAATAATAGTCACGTTCCCACCTTGGTGCTCAGTCGTGTCCTGGTTACTGTAATAGCTCAGTCGGTAACAATGTGGGCTGTCAATCCAGGGGTTGTGCGTTCGAATCCCGGCTCGGCCAACTTTCTTTCCGACGTTTGACAAAAGTAATTGCGACATGCGTCATTCGTCTTCAACCATTGGGCTAAGTCTATGTGGAAAAGCAGCCAGTTGCTTGGGAAGATTGTTGTGTGGAGTACTGGTGTGCGAAAACCAGGAAACATATGAGTAGGTGAACTGGCCGCCGTGATATGACTGAGAAATTGATAAAAACGGCGTTAAACCCCAATCAATCAATCAATCTTTGGTGCTCATAGTTTCCGGGATTATAAGCTAAATATGACTGATGCTCTAGTGTTAGTATCAATATATCTCCCTTACAGAAACCTGGACTAGCTTTAGTATACAATCAGTGTGAGCTCCCCCAGCAGAACTGGTAATTTACCCCGGGAATGCAGTGATATGATTGAAACACTGTTGCAAGCAACATAAAACACATCATACAAACATACACAATTTAACCCTTTCCCACATACAACAAAGCTGGAGCAGACAACTTTGAAAGAGTCTTGGGAAAAGCATGGAAAAGCTCTATGAATGTAGGTATAATTACTGAAAAGAGATGAAAACATTTTCTTCTTTTTGTTGCAATGTTTTCAAAAAGCCATCTGCTGTGGAGGTTTCAGAAAGCGTCTATATGAGGGAAAGGGTTAACTTTTAATGTACCAACAGTAAATCAAAGGTGGCCCCCTCAAGTGCATTGCATGCAACATGTCAGAAACCACTTACAGCAATCAGTCTATAACAAATCCCAGTGACTTAAGTTCTGTCCCAATTCTTCGATTGAAATATATAACCTTGTGGTTCACCAAGAAATCAAAACTAATATACTGCATACTAGTACACATTCAAAACATACCAAATAGATGTGTACCTATAGTATTGGTAGTTACTCTATGTTGTGGGTACCCAGAAGATTTGAGTAATTTCCAATTAGATATTGTGGAACAAAGACATGAATGTGGGAAAGGGTTAAGACTCATTCTGAGAGTACAGAACTATAATATTTGCACTCTCTGAGGTTACGAAACCACTGATTGTCCTTTTACTCATGCCATTAGAAAATGGAAAACGTAAACATTCCTTTCAGACAGAGTCCATTTTCCTTGGTGATTATTGTGCCATGAAGTACTTAACCCTTCCCTCATATAGACGCTTTCTGACGCTTCTGCAGCAGACAGCTTTTTTGAAAACATAGTGACAAAAGAAGAAATTGCTCAAAATGAACAATTTCTCCTTTTGCCACAATGTTTTCCACTTTTAGTCATAGGTTATCCATTCAATTATAGAGATTTTCTACTTTTTTGCAAAATATGTTCAAAGTCGTCTTCTGCAGAATTGTCGTATGTGGGAAAGGGTTAACAGACTGACCCTCATATAGGCAACTATATCTGCATTGATAACTTGTGGCAAAAGGAGAAATTCCCCCTTTCAGCTATATTGTTTTGAACTCGAGCTATTCCATAATGATACTTTTATTATAAAGATTTTCCATATTTTTGCCTGGATCTTTTTTTATTTGTCTGCTGCAGATTTGTTGTACATGTGAGTTAAGAGTTACTTAGCCATCAGTGCTAAAAACAAGTGAGAAAATCAATGTACAATCTGACAAGTTGGACGCACATGTATTATAACTGAAGCAGGGGATGAAAATAATGATGGAAAAGAAAAAACATTCTTGTTTTGAGCATATCTCCTTTTCTCAACAGTGTTTTTCAAAAGTTGTCTGCTGCAGAGGTGTAAAATGTTGTCTGCTTCACACTGAGAGGGTTTAAAGTAATACAGTAATTGTGCAAGCTAGCAATATATCACCGACACAAATTAATTATGCCCTTTTAATGATATCCCCCATGGTCTCTACCTGTTAATTTAATGTTGAAATAATTGTGAGAAAAGCAGCCTGTAGAGCACTATTAAAAATAGCTTAACCCTTTCCCTCATATAGACGCTTTCTGACGTTTCTGCAGCAGACGGTGTTTTGAAAACATAGTGACAAAAGAAGAAATTGCACAAAACGTGCAATTTCTCCTTTTGCCACATTAGGTTTTCCACTTTTTGTCATTTTTAGGTTATCCATTCAATTATGGAGATTTTCTATGTTTTGACAAAATACGTTCAAAGTCGTCTGCTGCAGAATTGTCGTATGAGGTAAAGGGTTAAGAGTATTTTTACGGTAGAAAAACAATACATTTTGAATACGTAGAAGACGAAATTGAAACCATTAAGGCAATAATATGGAACATCTCTATAAATGAAAGAAGAAATATTGAATGAAGATGAAAACATTGTGGCAAAAGAAGAAATTGCTCACAAAAATATTTTCAAAGGTTGTCTGCTGCGAAGCGTCAGTATAACGTAGAAAAGGATTATTCCTAAAAGTATAATTTAAGCTATTTCAAATAACATTGTATTAAACATCTGTTAATAGCTGAATAAATAAAGATAAAGAGGACAAATACCTTGGTAATAAAGCTTATTGAGGCCAATTATAACAAAAACACTGTTTAACCCTTTCCCTCATATAAACGCTTTCTGACGCCTCTGCAGCAGACAGCGTTTTGAAAACATAGTGACAAAAGAAGAAATTGCAAAAAACATGCAATTTCTCCATTTGCCACAATGTTTTCCACTTTTTGTTATCCATTCAATTATGGAGATTTTCTATGTTTTGACAAAATACGTTCAAAGTCGTCTGCTGCAGAATTGTCGTATGAGGGAAAGGGTTAACTTTTTAAATCTTGAATTTTTATTTTAAATGGATTTGTCTAGCTTAATTTGCATTTGAAAAAGTTATGATGGAAAAAATGTTGAATAGAGCAACCAACAACAGTTAACCCTTTCCCTCATATGACAATTCTGCAGCAGACGACATATTTTATCAAAAAATAGAAAATCTCTATACTTGAATGGATAACCAACCTATGACTAAAAGTGGAAAACATTGTGGCAAAAGGAGAAATTGCTTGTTTTGAGCAATTTCTTCTTTTGTCACTATGTTTTCAAAAAGCCGTCTGCTGCAGAGGTGTCAGAAAGCGTCTATATGAGGGAAAGGGTTAATATAGAGCTTCAGGTCTGTGCCGACGGTGCGGATGCATAGTATACTGATGGTACACGCTTCACAAAATCAGTTCCCAGCAGTCAAGGGGTTAATTATATTGGTAGTAATTTAAATCCATTAAAGGATGCAGGTCTTTCAGAAATCAATGAATGAATGGAGAGCTCTAGATACAGGCATACTATTCAATCTACTGCGATCCTTATCTGACCTCCAATACATCAGTGTTGTGGGTACTGATGATTCTCTGAAGTTCCCACAATTAACATCGGGTTTTTAAATGGGTAATGCGTGGGATATTTTAGAGCGAAGACCAGGTGATTCCTCCATCGTATCTTAGGGCTCCTTTGAAAATGGGTTACAATGAAATTGTATTCAATATGATTTACCGGGCTTTCATGAGATCCACTTGACATGAAAAAAAAAAACTTGACGTAACAAATCGGTTAACAACACCCCCATACAAAACACTTGTCACAATAAAGGAAATATTTCACACCAGTAACCGCATTCAGCCACTTCCCGTAAAATCAAACCCCCCCCCATTCAAACTTGACCCTTTACCACAGACAGCTAGACGCTCTCTGGCACCTCTGCAGCAGACGACTATTGAAAAACATTGTGGCAAAAGGAGATATTGCTCATAGTGAGCAATTTCTCCTTTTGCCGCAATGTTTTCAACTCAATTCATCAATTATACTCTCCGGTTTTCTATACTGTAGATTTGTTGTATGTGGGAAAGGGTTAAATGTAATTTTCAACTGTAAGTCAGTTATATTACGGAGGCCGATTCACCAAATATTGTGTTTCCTGGCTTTTTCGCACACCTGTACTCATTGCAGCACGACATTCTTCCCAGTCAATTTGCTACTTCCCACATGGACTATTCGGCTCTTTGATGGAAGATGAATGACAATATGTCACATGCAATGTCTCTTGTCAATCATCGGCAAGAGTGAATGGTCATGCATTCAAACTGACAATTAACCCCTGTATAATTAGCCTTTATAATCCTAATCCGGGGGCGTAGCCAGGGTTGTAACAATTGTATGCATACTGTGGCTCGAAGTGCCGATTGGAGGGGGTGTTCAAGGTCTGGGGTGTATAAAGACCGCCAATGGGAATACAGCAATATGGTCTTTGTTTACAGATGGTCTTTAATTGCAGGGTCATTTATGCAAAGAACGAGTAATTGGTAAACAAAAAGTGTGGTATAAAACCCCTTCCCTCATATAGACGTTTTCTGACGCCTCTGCAAATAGCTTTTTGAAGTATTTCTGAAATTATGGTTTTCACAAAGCATTTAACTCTTTCAGCGCTGAATTGTTTAAAGTAGTATCTGCCATGTACACAAGCGGGCGTTTCCATTTCCATAATAACAATAATTTTAACATATGTTGATAACTAACAGGCAAACAATGCTGATTTCAGGTGAGACAGCTCGTTACGAGCTGACTCACATGAATCTGCATTGTTTGCAAATATCTCAATATTGCCATTGGCGCTGAAAGGGTTAAGTTTAAATTCTATAAACTGCTTTGACCACTGAGAAGATCTCAGCAGGCAGGCTGTTGGTACAAAGTATCAATTTCTATGAAATTCCTATTCCTATTCCAAAAAGGGAATACAAAATTAAACAACGAATTTCAACGATCTTTAATTATCTGATCATTAGACCCTAAATTGGGTCTTAATAAAAGACAAATGGTTAAAACTTCATTCTACAGAATTATTTTGACCATGAACATTTTAATGAAGTCTTTGAAAATCAGTGTAAATTTTGAATTTCATTTATTTGTTTGATTTGTCATAATCATATCATTTCGATTTTGTGATTGTGTAGAACCTGAAGGTTGCAAGTAACCCCTGCCCACTTACTTTACATTCACTTTTTTGCTTAAAGAACAAGATGAGTTTGTGAAACACTGATGCCCCCGAATGGCAACATCTAGGTCAAAGGTCAAGGTCGCAAGGTCAAAAATTTTGGTACTGACAGAAAGGTCATGGCACAAGGAATACACATGTGAAATATGGTAGCCGTACCTGTTATGGTTCAAAAGTAGTGGTCAAGGTTAAAGTTTTTTTCGACAGACAGACAAAGAGACAGACAGACAGACAGGCCAATTCCGGGGGCATAAAAAGTGACTTACTCAATAACCTTCGTCCGAAGCATCAGTCTAGTGTCTGACATTGTCAATTTACATTTAAGTGCAATACATCATACTTCTGTTGTGACCTGAGGCATCGCAATCATCCAGCACTTTGTCGATGTCAATAGACTGCTATGGGTTCGATGAATGCGCTGCTCGGTCATCGAACTACATAGGTACGTTTTAAGTTGTCTGACGCACGTTCATTGAACCAAGAGCAGTATGGAATCTACAAAATTATCCCTTTTTTAACCCTTTCCCTCATATAGAGCAATTTCATCTTTGGTCATATTGTTTTCGACTCTATATTCAGTCATTGTATGTTCATTTATAGAGATTTTAATATATTAATCTTGATGTTTTCAAAGTCTTCTGCTGCATATTAGTCAACTTTGGGAAAGGGTTATTTGTCCCGGTAAATTCAACTGATGCATGATGAATTAACATTATAGACACCTCTTCATTTATAAAGATTATTCAAATCTTTGACTTAATGTTTTCAAACTCGTCTGCCGTGTAATTGTATTATTGTGTTGTACGACGGAAAGGGTTATAAAGATTTTCCCACATTTTCACCTATATGTTTCAAACTTGTCTACTGTATATTTTTTGTATGTTAAAACCAGGGTAAACAGAAAGATTGGCAACTTTCATATGAGTGTTACTAGACCATAATATTATCAACCCTTTCTTAACCCTTTCCCACATACAACAAATATGTAGCAGATGACTTTGAAAACAGCAATATTAAAAATATGGAATATCTTTGTAAATGCAAGTATTATTAATGCATTGAGTTGAAAACATTGTGGCAAAAGGTGAAATTGCTCATCATGAGCGATTTCTACTTGTGCCACAATGTCTTGAAAAGTTGTCTGCTGCAGAGGCATCAGAAAGCGTCCATAATATGGGAGACACGAACTGACGTATCTGTATCAGAGGATCTTTGAAAACATTATGGCAAAAGGAAGATTTGCTCATCGTGAACAATTTCTTTAACCCTTTCCCTCATATAGACGCTTTCTGACACAGACAGCTTTTTGAAAACATAGCGACAAAAGAAGAAATTGAGCATTCTCCTTTTGCCACAATGTTTTCCACTTTTAGTCATAGGTTATCCATTCAATTATAGAGATTTTTTATCGTTTGACAACATATGTTCAGTCATCTGCTGCAGAATTGTCGTATGAGGGAAAGGGTTAAGTTTAATCACCTCCCATATACAGATGCTTTCTGATACATCTGCAGCAGACGACTCTTGAAAACCTTGTATCTTACGGAGAGATTGCTTAAATCAAGCATATTCTCTTTTCCCAAATGTTTTGATTAATATTTTCAAAGGTGTCAGCTACAGATTTGTTGTGGGAAATGAAAGAAAAGGCTTAAAGGAAGTCTGTTTTACAGGCTTGAAAAGTTGACTGTCTCAGAAAAAAAGGATACGATACACTTGGTTCATAAGTAATAACATTAGGTGAAACATCAACCTAGGCTTATGATTATAAATAATTCATAAATAGAAGATTAAACCAGACTTTGATGTATTAAAGAATTAATAGGATTCGAAAAAAGGTTTCTGCACATGCATGAAGAGATCAATATAAATTTAAATGCTTAAAGCATTTGTTTCCTGTCTCTATCTGATGACTATTGATATCATTTAACAACCCTTTCCCTCATATAGACGCTTTCTGACGCTCTCTGCAGCAGACAGCTTTTTTAAAAACATAGTGACAAAAGAAGAAATTGCTCAAAATGAGCAATTTCTCCTTTTGCCGCAATGTTTACTACTTTTAGTCATAGGTTATCCATTCAATTACAGAGATTTTCCATTTTTTGACAAAATATGTTCAAAGTCGTCTGCTGCAGAATTGTTGTATGAGGGAAAGGGTTAATGGTGTTCTCTAAATTAACCAGATCTGTTACTAAGTAGATAACTGTAGACACCAGTACCCCACACAACATACTCTCCAAACAACAGGCTGCTTTTTCCACATAGACGATTAACCCATTGGTGAAAGACGAATGACGCTAAATTATCACAGTGACTTTTGTCAAACGTCAGAAAGAATGTTGGCCGAGCTGGATTGACAACTAGCGTCGTTTACAGTATACCGACTGAGCTACCGGGGCTCGGCTGCTCTGAAAGAATGAAACAAGAGAGCCAAGATGGTCCTGGATGGCCCTGGATCGCTCACATGAGCTATGCCAACCACATAGTCAATCAGAATTACTCATTTTGTGGTCAGGTAAGCTATTTACTAGATTCTAGTGTAAATTTTCCTTCAGTGTGACCTAGTTTTTGACCGGTCTGAGAGCCATGTTCAAACCTAGCCTACTGATATCATCAAAACATCCATTTTGACAAAGTTTCAACATGCTCAAATTAAACATAGGCTTTAATTAATTCAAGAGTACTAACAAATGTTCCTACATTTTGGCCTAGTGACCTAGTTATTGACCTGACAATTGACCCATATTCAAACTTGGCCTAGATTATCATCAAGACAAACAGTCTGTCAAAGTTTCATGCTGCTGAAGCAAAACATGCCTTCTCATGTGGAAATTAAATGTAATCTATGTTAGGACTTGTTGTCTACAGCAGACAAGTGATGCAGCAATCTCTTTTGGGAAATGAATGTCATCTATATACATGTACCAACTTCCCCTCATACGGCAATTCTGCAGCAGACGACTTTGAACGAATGTATTTTAACAAAAAATAGAAAATCTCCATAATTGAATGGATAACCTATGACAAAAAGTGGAAAACATTGTGATAAAAGGAGAAATTGCACGTTTTGTGCAATTTCTTCTTTTGTCACAATGTTTTCAAAAAGTCGTCTGCTGCAGAGTGAAAACTCTTGTGGAAATTAAATGTAATCTATGTAACAAATTTTGGTCTATAAAGCAGAAAATTCCTGATAACTCTTTTGGAAAATAAGTCGTAAGTGTAATCTATGTTACGACTTGTGGTCTTCAGCAGAAAATTCATGAAAACTTTGTGAAAAATGAAGGTTATCTATGTTCCAGGCTGTCAATGGTTAAAAATGGAGTAAAACGGTGTTTTCAGCGTTATTTCAGTTATTATAGCAGCTAATTGACGTAATATTTTATCCTGGCTGCCTGCCACCTGTCCTCCACACAACATTCTTCCCCGGTAACTGGATACCATCCCACATAGCCTATTTAGCCCATTGGTGCCCATTGGTGCCCATTGGCAGAGGACAGAGTGATACTTATAAATTATTGGAAGAATAAAACAGTGGAGTCAGGGTTATGAACACATGACCCCTGGATGATGATAGCCCCCCCATTGATACCGTCTTAGCTTTCATGTGTTCATTTAATGGTTTAATAAGAACATTTTACTTCAGGTGACTTTAAGTGAAACAAAATGATTGTTGGTAGAGAGGAAAGGTATTATATACAGAGTTGAAGTCATTGTGGGAAAAAGAAATATTATTCATTTTGGTCAAATTCTGATTTTCTCATTTTTTTTTCCAAATGTCATCTTAGTCTGCATTTAACCCTTTTTCCACATACGAAAATTCTGCAGCAGACGAATTTGGAAAAAAAATATTGGTAAAATTGTGAAATATCTCCATAAATGAGTGTTCAATCATAAACTAGAGTTGAAAACATTGTGGCAAAGGGGAAATTGCTCATCATGAGCAATTTCTCCTTTTGCCACAATGTTTTCAAAAGTCTTCTGCTGCAACTGGGTTGGAATGCGTCTGCAAGTGGGAAAGGGTTGAACCCTCTACTGCGTGTAGATGCCTTTTGAATCATGATCTGCAGCAGACAATTTTTAAAAAATTGTGGCATAAGAAGCCTAAATCAACAATTTCTGCCTTCAACCTTTAACAAAAGTTTTCTTATTTATTCCAAAATCATATTCAGATTTCTAGAGATTTAATTTCCATATTTTACCATTGTTTAATCCTTTCCCTCATATGGACGCTTTCTGACGCCTCTGCAGCAGACGGCTTTTTGAAAACATAGTGACAAAAGAAGAAATTGCACAAAATGTGCAATTTCTCCTTTTTCCACAATGTTTTCCACTTTTTGTCATAGGTTATCCATTCAACTTATAATAGAGATTTTTCTATGTTTTGACAAAATACGATTCAAGGTCGTCTGCTGCAGAATTGTCGTATGAGGGAAAGGGTTAAAAAAGTCATCTGCTGTGAATAGGGTCAAAGGCATCAAATTTCTTCAGTATCAAAGCATGGGTTATATCCCCTATTATGTCTTCCCATAAGGTGATGGATTACCAACACCCAGGTCACCATAACCTTTAAAACAATGGATTTTGGAACATCATAAAAAATAATGATCCCGATATGTAATACCAATGATCTCTTAACCCTTTCCCGCTTGTAGACGCATTCTGACACATTTGCAGCAGACTACTTTGGAAAACACTGTGACAAAAGGAGAAATTACTCAAAACAACCAATTTCTCCTTTTGCCACAGTGTTTTCAACTTTATTCAATTTCTATAGTAGAATCTTTATGGAGATTTTCACGTTTTTGCAAATACTTTTCAAATCTTCTGCTGCATGTGGGGACGTTAACCCCTTCCCATGAGCAGCATGTGGGAAAATTGAGGGATAAGGAGAAATTGCTCATTATTATTAATTTCTCCTTTCGACACAATGTTTTCAACTCTATGTTTACAGCAATAATTAATTCTTTATTTGCAAAGATTTTCTACAATTTATAACCTTAAACGATTTTATTCAATGTTGTCTGCTGAAGATTTGTTGCAAGGTTATAAAATTATTCCCATTGCTTTTAACCCTTTCCCTCATATAGACGCTTTCTGATGCCTCTGCAGCAGACAGCTTTTTCAAAACATAGTAACATGTTCAAAGTCGTCTGCTGCAGAATTGTTGTATGAGGGAAAGGGTTAACTTAATTTAAATAAGGGGAATTTTGCAGCAGACGCCTTTGAACATATTTTGTCAACAAATAGAAAATCTCTATAATTGAATGGATAACCTATGACTAAAAGTGGAAAACATTGTGGCAATAGGAGAAATTGATCGTTTTGAGCAATTTCCTCTTTTGTCACTATGTTTTCAAAAAGTTGTCTGCTGCAAAGGCGTCAGAAAGCGTCTATATTAGGGAAAGGGTTAAAGCAAACAACATGAGGACCATGATGAACCTACATCATTCACCTGATATAACAATTTCCCAGAATACACCATATCTGCAGCCGATGAGTTTGAAAATATTTAGGCAAACATACATTTGCAGTGTGTGTTTACCACGTGACTTTGACGTCACAAATGCTACAGCGGACAGAAATATTTTACTTTGGTTTAGAAGTAAAAACAAAGGCAACTTTTTTATTTCTTCATCATTTTTAATGAAACATGGCACAGTCTACGCCGCTTAGAGAGCCCTATCTCCGATTTGTCAACAAAGTTTGATTAGTGGTTTAGTTTCTTCAAACACTTCGATGAACCCGTTTTCAAAATGTATTAATATCTCCAACAGGACATTGTAAGCGGCGTAGACTGCGCCATGTTTCATTAAAAAGGGTGAAGAAATAAAAAAGTTACCATTTTTTTACATTCTTATCAAAAGCCATTATTGCTGTCTGGCCATGCAAATATGACGTCAAAAGTCACGTGGAATACACACACTGATTTGGAACATCTCTACAGATGAAAGCATAATTTTTATATAGTGTTGAAAATATTGTGGCCAAATTTGTACTATATATATCAGGAAAACAAGACTTTAACGGGTCTATATTGTTGGAGATGTAAATGTTATGT
This sequence comes from Serripes groenlandicus, assembly GCA_031761405.1. Taxonomy (NCBI): domain Eukaryota; kingdom Metazoa; phylum Mollusca; class Bivalvia; order Cardiida; family Cardiidae; genus Serripes; species Serripes groenlandicus. Next base: position 946,345 of record JASEVX010000039.1, read on the forward strand.
TTCCTGTTGCCATTGAACCAGAGTATTGCATGGAACTCAATTAATTTAGTCTTTCAGGAAGGGCATCACCTAAGAATAAATTGCTCTCAAGCTTGGTCAAAATGGCCTTGTGATTCGGCCCATTAATGTCATTTCAAGATTTTCAAAAAGTTTTAACGTGCCATTGCGACCAGAGTTTACCATGAAACTCACTTCATTTGGCAATTATTTACAGCAATTCTGCAGCAAGTGTGATGGATAGATATGTCTGTCACTTGGGAATACCTCTATAAATAAAAGCTTTTTTTATTGAATGGAGTTGTAAAGTAAACATGATGGCTAAAAAAAGAAATTGCTTATTATGAGCAATTTCATCTTTTGTCACAATGTTTTCAAAAGTTGTCTAACAAATCATATGGAAAAAACCTTTTATGTTAACAGTTTAATCATATAGCTGACTTTGAACAGTTTGTGCTTATGTCATCTTAAAAGAACTTAATAAGATGTTATGAGGTAATATTGGTTATATTAGAACTCTTCCGTATTTGATTAATGACTGGGGAAAAAGTTCTATAAATTCCTGATGAACGTAGAACGGAAAAATAGCAACAAGCATTGTCATAAACAGATCGAATGTCAAACCATGTGGCTCTGTGACATCAAAACCAAAAGGACATCATTATATTAACCCTTTCCCTCATACAACAATTCTGCAGCAGACGAATTTGAACATATTTTGTCAACAAATAGAAAAGCTCTATAATGGAATCAATAACCTATAACTTTAATTAAAGTGGAAAACATAGTGACAAAAGAAGAAATTGCTCAAAACGAGCAATTTCTTCTTTTGCCACAATGTTTTCCACTTTTAGTCATAGGTTATCCATTCAATTATAGAGATTTTCTATTTTTGATAAAATATGTTCAAAGTCGTCTGCTGAAGAATTGTCGTATGAGGGAAAGGGTTAAGTTCATATATAAATTCCTGATGACGTAGAAAGGAAAAAACAGCAACTAGCATTGTCATAAACAGATCGAATGTCAAACCATATGGCTCTGTGAAATAAAAACAAAAAGGACATCATTATATTTATTATATTAACCCTTTCCATCATACGACAATTCTGCAGCAGACTACCATTTTCTACTTTGTCACAATGTTTTCATAATTCGTCTGCTGCAGATGTTTAACCCTATCCCTCATACGTCAATTCCGCAGCAGACGACTTTGAAGATATTTTGTCAAAAAAATTGAAAATCTCTATAATTAAATGGATAACCTATGACTAACAAGAGTACCGCAAACGGTACATAATACGCCCGTCAGGAACTTCTTTGTAAGTTTCCTCTTTGTTTTGATATATTGTTTGTTTGTAAAAAGTTAATAAAGTCGTTCAGGAATAAGTTGTTAAAGAATAATGGGAAACTATGAAAAATGCATAACTCATGCAGAAATTGACAAATATTCTAAGTCCAAAAAGGGGCATAACTCATTCAAAAATTGACGAAATCCGAGGAAATGTGAACTTGATCTGTGAATCATGATTACAAAGCCATATACAAAATTTCAGATCAATAGCTCAAAGTATGTAGGAAAAAAGTGCGGAAAAAAACAATATTCTAAGTCCAAAAAGGGGCATAACTCATTCAAAAATTGACGAAATTCAAGGAAATGTGAACTTGATCTGTGACACTTGATTACAAAGCCATATACATAATTTCAGGTCAATAGCTAAAAGTATATAAGAAAAAAGTGCGGAAAACCAATATTCTAAGTCCAAAAAGGGGCATAACTCATTCAAATATTGACGAAATCCAAGGAAATATGAACTTGATATGTGACTCATGATTACAAAGCCATATACAAAATTTCAGGTCAATAGCTCAAAGTATGAAGGAAAAAAATGCGGAAAACCAATATTCTAAGTCCAAAAAGGGGCATTACTCATTAAAAAATTGACGAAATCCAAGAAAATGTGAACTTGATCTGTGACACATGATTACAAAGCCATATACATAATTTCAGGTCAATAGCTCAAAGTATGTAGGAAAAAAGTGCGGAAAACCAATATTCTAAGTCCAAAAAGGGGCATAACTCATTCAAAAATTGACGAAATCCCAGGAAATGTGAACTTGATCTGTGACACTTGATTACAAAGCCATATACATGATTTCAGCTGAATACATCAAAGCATGTAGAAAAAAAGTGCGGAAAACAAATATTCAAAGTCCAAAAAGGGGCATAACTCATTCAAAAATTGACGAAATCCATGGAAATGTAAACTTGATCTGTGACACATGATTACAAAGCCATATACAAAATTTCAGGTCAATAGCTCAAAGTATGAAGGAAAAAAATGCGGAAAACCAATATTCTAAGTCCAAAAAGGGGCATTACTCATTAAAAAATTGACGAAATCCAAGAAAATGTGAACTTGATCTGTGACACATGATTACAAAGCCATATACATAATTTCAGGTCAATAGCTCAAAGTATGTAGGAAAAAAGTGCGGAAAACCAATATTCTAAGTCCAAAAAGGGGCATAACTCATTCAAAAATTGACGAAATCCCAGAAAATGTGAACTTGATCTGTGACACTTGATTACAAAGCCATATACATGATTTCAGCTGAATACATCAAAGCATGTAGAAAAAAAGTGCGGAAAACAAATATTCAAAGTCCAAAAAGGGGCATAACTCATTCAAAAATTGACGAAATCCATGGAAATGTAAACTTGATCTGTGACACATGATTACAAAGCCATATACAAAATTTCAGGTCAATAGCTCAAAGTATGTAGGAAAAAAGTGCGGAAAACCAATTCTAAGTCCAAAAAGGGGCATAACTCATTCAAAAATTGACGGAATTCAAGGAAATGTGAACTTGATCTGTGAAACTTGATTACAAAGCCATATACAAAATTTCAGGTCAATAGCTCAAAGGATGTAGGAAAAAAGTGCGGAAACCCGAACGGACGGACGGACGGATGGACGGACGGAGGGACGGACGGATGGACGGACGGAGGGACGGACGGAGGGACATGACCATACCATAATACGTACCGTTTTTAAGAAACGGTCGTATAAAAATGGAAAACATTGTGTCAAAAGGAGAAATTGCTCGTTTTGAGCAATTTTTTCTCTTGTCACTATGTTTTCAAAAAGCCGTCTGCTGCAGAGGCGTCAGAAAGCGTCTATATGAGGTAAAGGTTTAAATATCTGTCTGCAAGTGTGAAAGGTTTAAATTAGGATTGAGACAACACAATCATGTCCAGTCGAACCTTTGTACAAAGACCACCAATGGGAACATATCAATATGGTCTTTGTTCACAGGTGGACTTTAATCGCAGGGTCAATAACACAGAAAAAGAGTAATTGGGAAACTAAAAGTGTGGTTGTTATAGACAGGGAATGGTCACGGTGGTCTTTAGCACAGGTTTGACAGTAATACCTGCAGATAAACAATCCATTATATAAGAAAGTTTTTGACGCTCACATGGATATATACAAACAGACTGAAGATAACAAGAGACAGCAATCTCTTAGCGGCACCCTGCTAATTCCAGGCTACACAAAAATGCAACAACAACAACAACTAAATTGCTGTAGGCAAAATGCGGTCTTGTGTCTGCAAACACTGAAGATCTAGAGTAGTCTGTGTAGATGTAGTTTTACCAGAGCCTGCATGACCTCTGCCTACAACTAATATAATTAACCCTAAATCTCTAATAGAAAATGTAATCTGTGTATAGAGTTGAAAACATTATGACAAAAGGGGAAATTACATAATGAGCAAGTTCTCCTTTTTCCATAATGTTTTCAAAAATAATTTGCTGCAGATAAATTGACTTAAGCATCTGCAAGTGGGAAAGGGTTAAATAAAGGAATCTCATTAAAAGTTTTGTCAAATTATTTGTTACACAGAGTCTAGGTATAATTATTTCCTGAAATGTAAATCAATCCAAATTGACAATAATTGTTATTAATTATTATGATTTATCTTATGCTTATTGATGGATTATAGAGATATTTCAGTGAAATAGAAACTGGTAGTCCACTTTTTCAAACAGTGAAATTACCATTTTCAAACATTGAAATTACCATTTTTTGTCGGAACCTCTAAATAATAAAATGTAAATTAAAATGATAACTTTATGCAATGTCTTCAAATTATTTTCACGTTAATCTCCACAGAAAATACTGGACTATTTTTTGCAGGTAGGAATACAAACTGCGCTAAAACCGTGGGGCTCACAACAGGGAAAATCTGGAGGCACTGTACGGGATAAAATATACAAAAAATGGTAAAAAGACCTTTTATGGCCTAAAATAAAAAGAAAATTTGTTTGTTTCAGTGAAAGATCAATTTTTAGTTCATCTTGTGAAGAAAACAAGAAACTGCTGAAGACGGTAAGGCCGGATTGTTGGCAATTTGACCTTAAAAATCGACAAACCAAGGTCAAGGTCAAAGTAATCAATAGAACTTGTTACTGGTTACCTTCAGGCAAAGTTTCTAGTTTGTATAACCCTTTCCAGTGGCTGAGATTTTGCCTCAACCTGAAACTTTAACCAAAATGTTGACGGACAGACAGATGGACAGACGGACAGACATCGCCAATCTATAGACCGGAAATAAAAATGAAATAAAAATCATTGAAATAAAAATCGATCTTTCACTGAATCAAACAAATATCCTCTATTTATCTCAGATTTCACATGATACATACCTCATTAAGAAGGCTATCGTTACTATGCACCCTCGTCTTCTTACGGATAAGTTTTGTCTTTACAAAGTTCTCCACGTTGCTGTTGAATTTCATAAAGATCACATAAGCAAGATATAGGAGGAACAGGATGAGGGCCTCCCACCATTGTATCTCCTCATCCTGGAAACACACAATGAGTACGACGAGGTCAATACTGTAAAACGTCACGTCGCGAAACAGTGGCCACCACGTTAATTCTAATACCGTTTTACTAACCAGGGCGCACATTCCGATTACAAAGAGAATATTAAAGACAGCAGATCCCACTATGGTACCAATTCCCACATTATTTTTCGCAAAAAAGACTCCGATAAGACTCGTAAATAGTTCGGGAGCGCTACCACCAGCGGCCATGAAAGTTGCTCCCGCTACATCCTCGGAGATTTGCATTTTTTCGGTTATCACACTCAGGGAAGGAACAAAAAACTCATCACAGACAATAGCCAGAGCAATAAACATATAAATCAACCCAATAACGTGCAAAGTTGCGCCCCCGTTACGCCGCATTTCCAACGTTATTGCGTCCGGCGGATACTGAAATCCGCCATCATCGGTAGAATTGTCTGCCAACAGTCTTCTAGAGAACACATGTGATTCATCTTCTATTGATGAAGACTTAAACATTATTGCTTGTAAAACGATCCCGAGGTAGCCGACTGTAAATAATGCTATCATGACGAGGAGCCGCCATCCACGGTGCCGCCGACACATTGGCTTTTGCATATACATTGTAGTGTTATGTAGATAACTTGTCGTATAAACACTATTGATTTGTGTACGTTACGATATATCCGTACAACACACGGTCAAAGTTCATTGTGGTACGTTAGGTTGGTGGGTAATGTCAACGCCATCCTCTGATCTTATGTACATTCAGAGTCCTGGAAATATAAAAATTGAAACTTATTCATCTGTTTATATAATCTTTTACTAATAGAATATTTAACCATTTCCCTCATATAGAGGCTTTCTGACTGATGCCTCTGCAGTGGACGGCTTTTTGAAAACTTAGTGACAAAAGAAGAAATTGCTCAGAAAAAGCAATTTATCCTTTTGCCACAATGTTTTCCACTTTTAGTCATAGGTTATCCATTCAATTAAAGATATTATTTTTTTTTGACAAAATATGTTCAAAGTCGTCTGCTGCAGAGTTGTCGTATGAGGGAAAGGTTAATTTAACCCTTTTAACTGCTTTTACCTAAATTGAAATTGTAAATTTGTAAATTTTGATTGATTTTGATTAATTTTTTTCCTCAATGTTTTCCAAGTTTTTTCGTTGCAGGGGCATGAAAATATGTGACAGAATTAAGTAAAAAAAAAAAAAATGATTTAAAGTTAACCCTTTCCCTCATACAAAAAACCTGCAGCATACGAAATGTCTAGGCAAAACCACAGAAAATCCATTTGAATGAAAGAACAATAATTGAAGAAAATAGAAAACATTTGTTACAAAAGTAGAAATTGCAATGCTCATTTTGAGCAATTTCTCCTTTTGTCAAAATGTTTTCAAAAAGCTGTCTGCTGCAGAGGCCCCAGAAAGCATCTGTATGTGGGAAAGGGGAACGTTAAAACTGTCTGCCTAGAGAGTAATTAGATAATATTTAATGTTTCTATTAATTCAAACGAAATGATAACTTAAAACATAATCTTTCATTTGATCAGGATATTAATTTCAAAATGTTAAACAAACATGTAACAGGCCTGTGAATGGCATTATAATAAAAGATATTCAATATTTTAAAGGCTTTGACGTCATATCAAGATCCTTAACCCTATCTTGTATATCGAGGGCTTGGCGTGAAACGGTTGAAACTAAAATTGGTATTTTTTTACCAATGTTAACCCCAATGAAAATGTCATTGAAATTTCACTGAAATTTCACTGAAAAGCAGTGAAATTTCACTGAAATCCCGGAATTTCACTGAAATTCAACAAAATCACCAAATTTCACTGAAATTTTACTGAGATATCACTGAAATCTCACTGAAATTTGGTCCATCATATCATTTTTTTTTCCACTGAAATTTCAATAATATTTCAGTGACTGAAATTTCAAAAATTATTTCAGTGGCTGAAATTTCAATAATATTTCAGTGACTGAAATTTCAATAATATTTCAATGATTAAAATTCAATTATATTTCAGTGACTGAAATTCAATAATTATTATTTAAGTGAAAGCATGTGATACTAATTTGAGAGGTATTTTTATGGACTGGAGAAAATTTAAAAGTAAATACAAGAGGACATGATGATTGTTTTAACAATGCACGTATAAGGAAAACAAGCTCCGCCCCCTGGTGGCCATGTTTTTCAACGGATGGGAAATATTTGAACAATCTTGGTAAAGGGTGCCCCAAGGAACATTTGTGCAAAATAATTTTCAAATCGGGCCATTGCTTTTGGACAAGAAGATTTTTAAATTTTTAACAATGCACATATAAGGAAAACAAGCTCCGCCCCCTGGCGGCCATGTTTTTCAACGGATTGGAAATATTTGAACAATCTTGGTAAAGGGTGGGTGCCCCAAGGAACATTTGTGCAAAATAATTTTCAAATCGGGCCAGTACTTTTGGACAAGAAGATTTTTAAAGTTTTAACAATGCACATAATTAGGACAATAAGCTCCGCCCCTGGCGGCCATGTCTTGGTAGAGGGTACCCCAAGGAACATTTGTACAAAAAAAAATTCAAATCGGGCCAGTACTTTTGGACAAGAAGATTTTTTAAGATTTGGCAATTTTCCCCTTTTCTGATGCCGCAGCAACCAAAGTTCTACTTGGAATTAAATTCTTTGAACAACTTTGAAAGAGAACCACCTAAGGACCATTCCTGTGAAGTTATTTTGAAATCTGTCTATTGGTTTAGTAGAAGTCATTTGTAGGAAATTGTTAACAGACGACGACGCCGGATGATCACAAAAGCTCACCTTGCACTTCGTGCTTAGATGAGCTAATAATGTTGAAAATGGCGTAAACCCCAATTTAACAAACAAAAAATTATTTCAACATGCAGAATTTGCATGAAAACAATTTAATTCATATTAAAGCCATGATAGTTGATTTGTTTTATTAAGATTTAACTTAAATTGCAGGGTGATATAACCAACATATTTAATTGTTACATGCTGAAGTGTGCAATTGTCACGTTACACATTATAATACACTGCTAATTACATATATATATACTGGAGCTGGAACTCCTGTATAGCGCGATAAAAGGGGTCCATTATGATTAAAATCCATTGGCATCGTATCGCGAGTCAATCAAAGTTACATGCCTCCGCAAGTCAAACCTGATAATGTCTACACAAGTAGGTAATGACAATTGATTAGGTCCTACTCTAGAGAAGGCCAGATTATGCTATGTTCATATTTTTTAATTTGAGATATTTTAGTTGTTATACAGGAAAGGGTTGCATGTGGCTATAATATACAAGAAATTTAATGGTTGTAAACAAATTAATTCAAGCCGTCATTTGCAAGTTGTCTACTGTTCCTCTGTTTTTGCCATAGACAATCAAACAAATAACACTTTATTCATTACATTGAAAGTTATTAAACATTAGGGAAAAAATAGGCAAATTGTTGATTACCTCTTCAAATATAAGTGGAACAGTACATATATTGTCACCGAGTGGAATGAATAATAGAGTTGAAAACATCATAATTAAAGTAGCAATTTCTCCTTTTGTCATTATGTTATTAAAATGTGTTTGCTGCATATGCGTAGAAATGCATCTACACATGGGTAAGGGTCAAATAATTTACGGGGAAACTGTGCAGCTGACCTATTTTTTTTCTCCACAAATGAACCACGCCATACACAAATGACATTTGGGTTTCTGCAACCAGCCGATATTCATATCAATCTGGTCAAGATCATCCATGTTTACCATCTAGTCACACAAACAGCTTTAACTCCACAGGGGAATAATAATGACTTGATGAAAAACTGACATACAAAAATGAAAAACTCACAAACAAACTGTATGAAATATGATCGTAACTCATTTATTTATAGGGTGTGTTTTCATTTGAAGTGGCTCAATCTTAAAACTAAAGGGAATGAAAAGTTATGACGCAATTTGTTGAGAAGGTTAGGTCACGTGAATGTTAGACAACCTGAATTTATGTAAAGGTGAAATGGATTTTCCAAAGCATTTATATTCGGAACAGTCCAAATAAATCGATGGGTGACATGTTATTAACTAGATTTCTAAATTGCTTCAAAAGACTGACATATCTTCACCTCTGTGCATTTATAATAGACTCTTCAAACAAACACCTTTTTACGTAGTTGTACGTAGCAGACATCAGTTGAAAACATTGTGAGAAAAGGTGAAACACTTCGAGTTCGAGTTTATTTAACACTATCAAAGAGAGGGGTTGTTATTTGTTAATTTTTCTTCCAGCTAACCAGCTTTTGAAAACATTGTGAGAAAAAGGAGAAACACAATTCATACACCATTACATTTAGTTATACTGTGAAACATTTGTTCAAAGTTTTACTTTCAGCTAACAAACTTAAATATTGTGAGAAAGGGAGAAACTCTTTAGGTCTGCTTCAGATACATCAAAAATATTGCATCCCATCGACCGTCTGTAATTTTTTAACATGAACTCTATATATAGGACCTTATTTATGTTTAAAATATGTTACGTCATGGCGCGCGTGGTATGACGTCATACAAAATAGGTCGAGCGTCTGTTCAAAGCATGATGGCGGCCATTTTCAACACGGATGCTGTTTTTTCACCGATTATATGCAATTTATCGTCGATGTTTGCATTTACTTTTGTTTGGCTGATGGATTAAATGTTCTAGAATATTCGTAAGTAATTACTTTACTTTTATCTTGCATTATTTCATTTTTATTGCAATCAAAATGCTGTGACGAAGATCTCTCTGTCCCAAAAGATTAATATTTTAAAGCATTTATTTGATCATCAGTGTTTTTCTCACTGTTTCGTGACCTTTCAATTGTGAAAATAGTGACATGTAAAATGTGATAAAATTATTTTGTGAAATTTAGACCTACTTTTGTGAAAAAAAGGGTAGTCTTTTGATTGTGAATGTCGGCCCCAATTTGGGTTGAAAAAAACACAAAACACTGATCATATATCATTGGTATATGTTAACCTGCGTACGGCACCCACATAAACATTGTTGCTGGGTTTCTAATAAGCCATTCTATTTTTGTATTAGTTCCCCTACCGGTCAGTGACCGGTTTGGGGACTATAGGTTTGGATGATTCTGTCTGCCAGTCGGTCAGTCCCACCTAACCTTGTCTGGCCCGCATCTTAACCATCCAGCATAGGATTTCCAAGAAACTTGGCACACCCGTTAACCATGCTGAGGTGGCCTGGCGTGCACAAGACTCAGGCCTGTACCTCAAATGTCAAGGTCACACTCAAAGGTCAAAATGAGTACTGTTTGATAGGACTGTACCTTGTTCGGCTTATATCTAAACCATGCATCATAGGATTCCCAAGTTACTGGGCACACATGTTCACCATGATGATGTGCCATGTGTCACACAAGACACAGGCCTGTACTACAAAGGTCAAGGTCACACATAGAGGTTAAATGTCCTTGTCCGGTAGGGGACTTTTGTATTGGTTGCAATACGACATTAACTTTTGTTTGATTGGTGTTCAACGCTGTTTTCATTTTTTTTTCGTCATATCACTGTGACCAGTTCACCTACTCATGTGTTTCCTGGTTTTCCCACACCAGTACACCACACAACATACTTTCCAAGCAACTGGCTGCTTTTCCACATAGATTGTTAAACAGCCCATTGGTGAACAATGTATGACGCAGGTCACAATGACTTTTGTCAAACGTCTGAAAGAATGTTGGCCGAGCTGGGATTCGAACTCACAACCCCTGGATTGACAGCCCACGTTGCTACCGACTGAGCTACCGGGGCTCGGATTTGTTTTGTTTGAACCATAAATTTTTACTTGAGCAGAATGCACAAATTCAAGACACATTCCCATTTTTACAAATATTTGCCTAAACCAGCAATTCAAATTAATTCAAATTAATACTTGAATGCATGCATACTTTTCAGATGAAGCAGGCATAATTTGGAAAACATTCTAGCTTGGGAAAACTGACGAAAGTTTCAAGGACACTCACTACCTGTAACCTGTTGACGGTGTTCCAGATAAACTATTGACTTTGTAACAAAGGTGAACATTTTATATTTATAATGGTGTACCTGACCTGAGGACTAAGTCCTCAAATGTAAATTTTTCATATAGACCTGGTCAAATTAATGAAGAATAAAACCTATTAATTGACAGACATGCAGAGGCCAGACCTTGCATTCACCGACCGTTCTCCAGAATATTCTTAGACTTGAACTCAAGAGAGCAATAATCAACCATGAAACTTAAGAAAAGTATTAGAAATAAATTTGCAAACTTACTTTATATAATTACTTACATATATATTTACCTTTAATATGTGAATGTATGGAATTTGAAGTTTGTTTTTAGCTCACCTATGCATGAAGTGCAAGGTGAGCTATTGTGATCACATTTTTTCCGGCATCCGTGCATCGTCCTTCGTCAACATTTGCGCTTGTTAACACTCTACAGGCTACATTTTTGCATTCAATCTTCATGAAAGTTTAGCAGAACATTCATCTCCATCAAATCAAATCAAGTTCGAAACTGGCTCATACATGAGGTCAAAAACTAGGTCACTAGGTCAAATTGAAGGGAAATCTTGTTAACACTCTGGAGACCACATTTTCAACTTGAGCATGTTGAAACTTTATCAGAATGTTTGTCTTGATAATATCTAGGTCAAGTTCGAATATGGGTCATATTGGGTCAGAATCTAGGTCACTAGGCCAAATTGAAGGAAATTCTTGTTAACTCTGTAGAAGCCGGTTTTTTGGCTACAGCAGCTTGAAATTCGGTCAGAATGATTGTCTTGATGATATCTAGGTCTAGTTCGAATATGGGTCATATTGGTCAGAATCTAGGTCACTAGGCCAAATTGAAGGGAAATCTTGTTAACACTCTGGATATTGCATTTTTAACTTGAGCATGATGAAACTTTATCAGAATGTTTGTCTTGATGATATGTAAGACAAGTTTGATTATGGGTCATGTTGTGTTTAAAAGTAGGTCACTAGATCAAATTGAAGGAAAATCTTGTTAACACTATAGGCTGCAGTTTTTGCTTCAGAAGTTTGAAATTTTGTCAGAATGTTTGTCTTAAAAATATCAAAGCCAAGTTTGAATATGGGTCATATTGGGTCAGAAACTAGGTCACTAGGCCAAGCTTTATAAGGACAATCTTATTAACTCTGTAGAAGACGCATTTTTTGCTACAGCAGCTTGACATTTTTGATGAGAATGTTTATCTAAATGATATCTTAAGCCAGGTTTGAATAAGGGTGACGTAGGGTCAAAATCTAGGTCGCTAGGCCAAATTGAAGGAAAATCTTGTAAACACTTTGGATGCCACATTTTTTGGTCAGAATGTTTGTCTAAATTATATCTAGGTCAAGTTCGAATATGGGTCATATTGGGTCAGAAACAAGGTCAATAAAGGAAAATATTGTTCAAACTCCAAAGGCCGCATTTTTACTTTGAGCAAGTTGAAACTTTGTCAGAATGTTGTCTTGATGATATCTGAATTGCATTCAGAATAATTGTCTTGATGTGTTTTGCATTGCAGTACATTGTATTTATTAAGGTGAGCCCTCTTGTTTGTTGAAGTCTTTAGAATTTTCTCAAAAATGGTTGCTAAATGGAGGCCCGAGTCTTTTCATAATGTTTTGTTAAAGAAATCCTAACAATCACTTTATATTTGTTCAGACAGTTGTCAGTTCCTTTCCATATATGATCCGTCCCGCGAGAAAACCAACATTGTAGACTGCGTAAAGTGTCGACCCGGATGGTAAGCATGCTGCGTAGGTTAACCCGGACAGACACTTTTCACCTCCTGTGGACTTTATGTTTCCGGAATCATTACTCTATCACTGAGACGGAATGTGTCGGTCCGGAATATCCTGCACCGGACTGTGCAGGCTGATCTGCATCGATACATTACGCAGAGTCCATGATGTTGGTTTTCTGGTGGAACAGTTCATATTGAGACATGTCAGGACGTCATAAAGATGTCTGTAAGGTAATCGTTAAAATGAAACATCATTTAGTATTGCAGACATTTTCATTCATCTTGCGGACCATATATTTTCGTAAGTTTTTGTTAAGTATTTGCGCGAGGGTGCATTTCTTGCTTTTTTGACGCAACAAAATGGGCAAAGAAGACGCAATTCGACCTAAACCAGTAAATATTTAGGAAAAAGTAAACTAAACATTCATTTATAATAATAAAACTTTTTTGGTTTATTCATTTATTATATTAAAATGGCATTATTGAACATATCCATTATTAAAATAACTGTCAATTGCCTTTGATAGTAATTGTATCTATATATATGTGATCCTAATTTGAATATTCCAGGCTAAGCAGACAAAACAAGATGCTGACAAAACTAAAAGGGAACTGAAAAGGTGAAGAAGTGATGTTAATCTTGATGTTTCCAAGAAAATGATCAGCCTGTCAGATCACCCCAAACCATCGGTGAATTTTGAACTATCTACACTGGACATTATACTCTCAAAGGTATTACATTGAAACTGAGGGGGGGGGGGGGGGGGAAAGGTCTTTGCTATTACCTGCAAAGGACAAAGAGTTATTACAGGGCAGAGGGGAGATTCATTAATATTAACAACATGACATGTCGGATTTAGCCTCATGCTTGATTAGACCAGTGTGTAGTGGTAGTATACCGGTATGCATATCGAGGTCGTCGCGGGTATATAGGGATCCGCCATACGTATGTGTCCAAAGCGACGTCATCGCTCTAGCAACTTCATTTCATATCTGATTTGCATGATACTTCATACACAGGTTCAATACTGTTGCCTCTTGTACACGTTGGCATTTCTTTGACCTAGGCCAAGGTCAAGGTGACAGTGACTATTATACTTCTGTATAAAACTTGACACACATGTTCACCAACATTGCCACTTTGCATTTCAACAACCTAGGTCAAAGGTCATGGTCACAGTGGCTATTAAAAGTGTATAAAGTCATGTCATCGCTTAAGTAACTTTATTTATTATCCGATTGCTATGAAACTGAATACATATTTTCATCAGCAATACCTTTTGTATGAGTTCGCGTTTCACTGACCTAGGTTAAGGTCACATTGATTATACAGCGATTGTTTTCCTTCTATAGATGGTACTGTTAAAGGGATCCATTCACAATTACAAATGGTTCTTCACAATTTTCTGACGGAGTCATATAATTCTTGCCATTTAGCATAATTTTAACTTTTTCACTTGATTTTCTGACAAAAGTATATAAAATTCTCGACCCGTCGCCTTTGTTTACATTTTTAAATGCTGTGTTTTCATTCAGTTGTTGCCTTTTAACCGAATATGATATTTAACCAAATCAAATATTAAAAGAAACGATTATATATTTTATACAAACAAAAGTATAGGGAGTTGGGTGATATTTCTTTTAATTTGTTTCACCTATTTCGTCTAGTCAATTTAACCACATATTGGAAGCAAACAAAATGGCGGCCGATTCAAATTGTTTGCTGATGTGATTTCGATTTCATGTGATAAAGAGATAAGCTGCATATTTTTGAGACTCAAGTCAATGTTAAATATGATTTATTTAATCTTTGCAAGAGCTGTCTGTGATGTAAACATCATAATAACGTTGATTGCGCCGGTCTGATAAATGTAAATGCAAAATTACTTATTGAAGAGGGCTTCTAGATGATGTTGATTCAGACGTTTGGTATTAAATTCTACTAGAAGTGAATACAACAGACAAAGAACTTGCCAAGAATCTCCCTTTGCCGCGCTTTCACCACAAAGTTTTGATTTAATAAATCTTGAACTCATTGGCCATAGTAGAATGTCTTTAATAATATATGATAACATAAGGTCATAATCTCATAGAGATAATATTATCTGTATTGGTAATTTCATGTCTCACAGGTGAGAGGCAACTACAATGTATTATGTACACTATGTTAAAATGGCTATGACAAGTTTTCAACATCATATTAATTAAAATTAGGGTTGGGAATCTGTTGCCAAAATTATAATTGATCATCAGTTGTCCCATTCAACCAATAATCGATTATAAATACGTTCACTAAAGTTTTCATATTGTATATTCTGTCTGGTTCGACTGTTCAGTGTCAATTGTAATGATTATAAATAAGGGTATAAGTACTGAAAAATAGTTGATACATTGTGGCAAAAGGAGAAATTGCTCACTTCGAGCAATTTCTTCTTTTGTCACATTATTTTCAAAAGTCGTCTGCTGCAGATGCATCAAAATGCGTTGATAGGTGGGAAAGGGTTAAAATGACCACATACTTTCAAATTTTTAGTTAAAGAAATCATGTTTTTACTTGTATTTCACAGTACTGTTTTACTTTAAAGTACTGTATTTCATGATTAATCGCACAATGATAACACAAATAAATTAAGTATCATGTAAATGGCAGATTTGTTATCACAAGGTTAGAATGAGCTAGGGTACTGATTTTTATGATTGTACATGCAGTATAATTATTTCTAGTTGTCACATGAAATTTACAACATATTGTCATTTGTTTTAGGTGAACTGTTCAACAACTTTCATTTGACAGCCACAGAGGAGGAGAAGACCAGGATCTGGATGGAAACAGTGGTTCCCAAGCTCAACAACAAAATAAGGGGCATCCGAAATAATAAATACAAATTAAAAGATTAATTAAATAAAATAAAACTTTGTTAGATGTTTGAGCTCATAATTTATAGTTGATTTAAACTGCATGAGTTTTAACCTCACCTGAGCACAAAGTGACGGGTGAGCTATTGTGATCACTCGTCGTCATCTATCTGTCTGTTCACATTTTCCTACAATCAGTTTGTAATTATGTTTTCCTTTCAATTCTAAATTTTTATGTATATCTTTTGCAAAGTCACAGAGGTCACAACACTGATTTTAGATGTTCTTGAACACATTTTACTCAAACTTCAATGTTACTTTGTTACTGTTACAAAATAACAGTGAGATCTCACCAAAATAACAGTGAAATCTCACCAAAATTTCAGTGAAATCTCACTGTTATTTTGCCCCTTTCTTTCACTGAAATCTCAATGTTACTTTGCCCCTTTCTTTCACTGAAATCTCAACAAAATTTCAATGTTATATTTGCTCCTTATTTTGGTGAGATTTCACTGAAATTTTGGTGAGATTCCACTGAAATTTTAGTGAGATTTCAGTGAAAGAAAGGGGCAAAATAACATTGAAATTTTGGTGAGATTTCACTGAAATATCAGTGCAATTTCAGTGAAAGAAAGAGGCAAAATAACAGTTGAGATTTCACTGTTATTTTGGTGAGATCTCACTGTTATTTTGCCCCTTTCTTTCAGTGAAATCTCACCAAAATTTCACTGAAATCTCACCAAAATCTCAGTGAAATCTCACCAATATTTCGCTGAAATCTTACTGTTATTTTGCCCCTTTCTTTCACTGAAATTTCACTGAAATCTCATCAAAATTTCATTGAAATCTCACCAAAATATCAGTTAAATCTCACCAAAATTTCATTGAAATCTCACCAAAATATCAGTGAAATCTCACCAAAATCTCACTGTTATTTTGCCCCTTTCTTTCACTGAAATTTCACTGATATTTCACTGAAATCCCACTGAAATCTCACTGAAATTTCAGTCAATATTTTCACTGGGGAATCACCTCGCCATAAAGTCCTTATAAGCGTTAAATAATTTTTCTTGGTAAACAATGGAAATTTAGGTGCCATTGCTCGTTCTGAGCAATGGCACCTAAATTTGCATTGTTTACAAAGGGGTCAAAATCGCCACTAAACCCGGGTTTCAAAATAGGTTTTTAGTTACGACCGTTTCACGCCAAGCCCTCGATATCTTAATTAACCTAACACAACAAATCTACTGAACGAGACTTTGAAAACATCAAGGCAAAAGGATGAACAATCCCTGCTTAGAATGGAGGCAAAAGTTGCTCAAAATGAGCAACTTCTCCATTTGCCACAATGTTTTGAAAAGTTTACAGTATTTATTACAATTGTGTCAGAATTTGTTTACAAGTTTAAAAGGTTATAGACCCTTTCCCACATATAACAAATCTGCAGCAGACGACTTTGAAAACGTCTTGGCAAAAATGTGAAAAATCTCAATAAATGAGTTTTACTTAATTATTATTAAAAAGAGTTGAAAACAGTGTGGCAAAATGTGAAATTGCTCAAGTTGAGCAATTTCTCATTTGCCAAATTGTATTTAAATGTTTTCCATTGCAGATGTTTCAAAATGCGTTTGCAAGTGGGAAAGGGTTAAACATGCAATATTTGAACTATGTCATTGAACACTAATAGAAAATAAAATTTATTAAATCCTTTCTCCTAGGTTACTTCATTTTCAATAGCAGACAGTGAGACCTATGACCCTCCTGCACTAGAAGTATTTGAAGGAGAAAAAAAAAATGTCGGGATTATGTGTTAATGTGAATTATTATTTCATTCAATGTATTTCAAAAGTTTATTGAACTTTTTACCTCATATGATATTCTAAGAGTCATCATGTTTCTAAATCGTCTTAGAAAAAATCCCAGGACATGTTTTGAGGAATTTCTCTGTTTTTCCACAATAATGTTTTTACTTTTAATTAATCCTTTCCCACATATTGACGCTTTCTCACGCATAAAGTGCAGCAAATGCCGTTTGAAAACATTGTAGCGATTTCTGCTTTTACCACAATATTTTCAACGTCATTCAACAATAATTGTTACTTCAATAAACCCTTTCCCTCATACGACAATTCTGCAGTAGACGACTTTGAACGTATTTTGTCAAAACATAGAAAATCTCCATAATTGAATGGATAACCTGTGACAAAAAGTGGAAAACATGGTGGCAAAAGGAGAAATTGCACGTTTTGTGCAATTTCTTCTTTTGTCACTATGTTTTCAAAAAGCTGTCTGCTGTAGAGGCATCAGAAAGCGTCTTTATGAGAAAAAGGGTTAATTAAGAGTCAATCATGTTTCTAATCTGTCTTAGAAAAAAATCCCAGAACATTTAAAAAATTAGTGTTGTCATTTTGAAACATTGTTGAAAAGGTAAAAAAAAAAATGGTTGTTTTGAGGAATTTCTCCATTAATTTTTTCACCTTTCCCACATATCAACGCTTTCTGATGCGTAAAGTGCAGCAACCGCCTTTTGAAAACATTGTAGCGCTGTCTGCTTTTGTCAAAATATTTTCAACGTCATTCAACAATAATTATTAATCTTTCAATTATAAAGAGTACTATTTACATATATTTGGTTTTATGTTTTTTGAGTCGTCTGCAGCGGACGGACTGACTATATATGGGAAAAATTTAAAAAGTTTTAAAACCACAACTTGTTTGAATCATTGGTCAGGAAGGAATTAACCCTTTCCCTCATACGACAATTCTGCAAATGACGACTTTGAACATATTTTGCCAAAAAAAAAGAAAATCTCTTTAATTGAATGGATAACCTGTCACATGACTAAAAGTGGAAAAACATTGTGGAAAAAGGAGAAATTGCTCGTTTTGAGCAATTTCTTCTTTTGTCACTATGTTTTCAAAAAGCCGTCTGCTGCAGAGGCGTCAGAAAGCGTCTATATGAGGGATAGGGTTAAGAGCCACACTTTAACCCTGCTGGCGTGTTTTAACCCTTTCCCACAAACAACAAATCAGCAGCAGACATCTTAGAAAACATATCTTGGCCAAAAGTATGAAAAATACATGTAATTGAATGTGAAATAATACCAACTAATTTATTTTCTCCCTTTTGTTACAATATTTGTAAAGTCGTCTACTGTAGAGGCGACAAAATGCGTCTGTTTGAGGAAAAGGGTTTACCCATTTCAACCTTCATAAATATATTGATGCATCTGCAGCAGAAGAATTAGGAATCATTGTCGCAAAAGGAGAAATTTTCCTTTAACCACAATGTTGCCAACTCGATTAAATTATAATTTCATATATGGAGATTTTCCATTGTTGTAGTACGTTGCTGAGATGTTTCCAAAGATGTATTCTGCAGATTTGCTGTGTGTGAGATTGAAAACATTTTGGCAAAAGGAGAAATTTCTCATGATGAGCAATTTCTCCTTTTGTCACAATGTTATAAAAAATCTGCATGCAGAGGCGTTACAAAGTGTTTGTATGTGGGAAAGGGTTATTAAAAGGTGTGACTTCCATGTTTAACTTGAAATAGATATAACCTTTTGACATTTCCATTTAAACATTTTCCAGTACATTATGTAGAACAAAATATCTAAATTAAAATGTATTGAACAATCAATATTTAATGTTGACCCCGATAAACCTATTGTTATTTTTTAACCCTTTCCCAGTTACAACAAATCAGCGACAGATGTCTTTTAACCCTTTCCCTCATATAGACGCTTTCTGACGGCTTTTTGAAAATATAGTGACAAAAGAAGAAATTGCTCAAAACAAGCAATTTCTCCTTTTGACACAATGTTTTCTACTTTTAGTCATAGGTTATTCATTCAATTATAGAGATTTTCTAATTTTTGACAAAATATGTTCAAAGTCGTCTGCTGCAGAATTGCCGTATGAGGGAAAGAGTTAAAACAACTTTGCAATAATACGGAAAATCTCTTTTGCCCATTTTGACGCATCTGCAGAGGACGACATTTCGAAACATTGTGGCAAAAGGAGAAATTGCTCATAACGAGCAATATCTCCATTTGTCACAATGTTTTCAACCCTATATATTCATTAATAAAATTTTCCACGTGTTTTCAAAGTCGTCTGCTGCAGATTTGTTGTATATGGGAAAGGTTAACCCTGTCCCATTTGCAGAGGCATTTTTACGCATCAGCAGCAGACGACATTTGAAAACATATTGCCACAATGTTTTCAACTCTTATTCAATTATCCTACTTTCACTTTACAATATTTTCAAAAACACTTCTTGTCTAGATGGGTCAAAATCTGACATTTCTGAAGATAAACCTTTTTCTACAATGCTTTAAAGTTTGTACCGAAATTTGTACAGATAGTTCATAGTTTTGCCTTAATATTTTCAACATTGTCCATTGCAAATACTACTAAATGTGTCTGTTACAGGTCGGAAAAGGTTTAACCCTTTCCCCCATACGACAATTCTGCAGCAGACGACTTTGAATTATTATTATTGAATTACTATTATTTTGTCAAAAAATAGAAAATCTCTATAATAATTGAATGGAATTAACCTATGACTAAAAGTAGAAAACATTGTGGCAAAAGGAGAAATTGCTCGTCTTGAGCAATTTCTTCTTTTGTCACTATGTTTTCAAAAAGCCGTCTGCTGAGGGAAAAGGGTTAAAACTCTGTCAGAAAGGGTTAACAATGTAAAATCACCATTGACGTCAGAAGCCGCGGTCTTTGATACTCTCCTTTATCCCAGCAGACAAGTCAAGAGTTTACATAGATCTTTTGCCAAATGTGACTTTAAAAGGACTGGAATAAACCTACGCGTTAAATTCATTATTTGAAATAGTTCAGTTTTTCTATTTTATATAATTCACAGTAGTTATGTATGGGTATGAAAAACATGAAATAATTACATGATTAATTCACTTAACCCTTTCCCTCATATAGACGCTTTCTGACACCTCTTTAGCAGACAGCTTTTTGAAAACATAGTGACAAAAGAAGCAGTTTCGCCTTTTGACACAATGTTTTCCACTTTTAGTCATAGGTTATCCATTCAATTATAGAGATTTTCTATTTTTTGACCAAAATACATTTAAAGTCTTCTGCTGCAAAATTGTCGTATGAGGGAAAGGGTTATTCAACTGTTTTTCACATAACAAAAAATATACAGCAGACGACTTCGAAAAACATTAAAAATCTCCATAAATAAGGATTTATAATTATTAAATACAGTTGGAAATATTGTGGCAAAAGGAGAAACGGCTGAAAATGAGCAATTTTTCCTTTTGCCACAGTGTTTTCAATAGTCGTCTGCTGCAGAGGCGTCAGAAAGCGGTTATATGTGGGAGAGGGTTAAACCCTTTCCAATATACAATAAATCTGCAGCAGATGATCTAGGCAAAAAAAAAATAAGTTATGGGGTTGAAAACATTGTGACAAAAGGAGGAAATGAATGCTCATAATGAACAAGGGATTATACTTTCCACCACATCGATCTACTTTAAAAATGGTAGTTAAGTGGCTGCTCTCCTTGGTGCTCTGAGGGTTGCGGGGTTCAGCCTTACGACTGACTTGCTGCCATGGTGTCAGGATAAATGGACAAGTACCGTATTACTGGTACACCGTGATATAACTGAACAAGAAGAAACCGCTGAAGACGGTAAGGCCGGATTGTCGGCAATTTGACCATGAAAATCGACGAACCAAGGTCAAGGTCAAAGTAACCATAGAAATCAATAGAACTTGTTACTGGGTACCTTCAGGCAAAGTTTCAAGTTTGTAACACTTTCCAGTGCTGAGATTTTGCCTCAACCTGAAACTTTAACCAAAATGTTGACGGACAGACAGACAGACAGACATCACCAATCTATAGACCGATCTAAGAGCAATCCGGCCAAAAATTGTTGAAAGTGGTGTTAAACACCAATCAAACTCTACCATTTCATCACCACTAATGTGGGTATGCTACATCCAATAAGAAATATCTACAGTAGTATATATACCAGAGGTCAAGATAAGGAGGGGGATTCAGCTCTTTTTCCCACAATTTCTCTCTTATTATTAAAGCAAACCCTATGTTGTGGGTGCTCAAAAGAATCGCCTCACTGAGACAATTCTTTTGAGTACCCACAACATAGGGTTAGGTGGTCAAATAAGGATTTTAAAACATGTAAAACGCCCCTTATCTAGCTAGAGCTCTGTTATAGTATGTGTTCAGGCAAAGAATTTGAATTACTACTTATATTTATTTGAACATATCCCAGATTTCAATTTGAGTAAAGGGTTAATCCCCTGACTACATGTTACTGTATTAATTTCCATCGATCCAAACATTTATTTCTACTTAATCCGCAATAATCCTAATTCCTCTTCAAACCATTGCCGCCTCGATGAGCAGGATTATCCTTTCCCTCATATAGACACTTTCTGACGCCTCTGTAGCAGACAACTTTTAAAAATATTGTGGCAAGAGGAGAAATTGCTCATAACTAGCAATTTCTACTTTTGCCACCATGTTTTCAACTCTTTTCAATAAATCAACTTTCATTAACCCTTTCCCTCACATAGACGCTTTCTGATGCCTCTGCAACAGATGGCTTTTTGAAAACATAGTGACAAAAGAAAAAATTGCTCAAAACAAGAAATTTCTCCTTTTGCCACAATGTTTTCCACTTTTAGTCATAGGTTATCCATTTAATTAAAGAGATTTTCTGTTTTTTGATAAAATATGTTCAAAGTCTTCTGCTGTAGAATTGTTGTATGAGGGAGAGGGTTAAAGGTTAAAATGAAGTTCCACATTAAGTAGCATGATTGTGTATATATAGCCATAGAAGTAGTCAATTTTCAGAGCTCTTAAAAAGATGCACATTCATTTTCATATTCTTAAATCCTTCTTTGACTTGCACAGCCTTTGCTGTGGGTATTTAACCCTTTCCCTCATAAAGAGGCTTTCTGACGCGCCTGCAGCAGACGGGTTTTTGAAAACATAGTGTGACAAAAGAAAAAATTGCTCAAAACAAGCAATTTCTCCTTTTGCCACAATGTTTTCCACCTTTAGTGGTTTAGAATCTCTTTAATTGAATGGATAACCTATGACTAAAAGTGGAAAACATTGTGGCAAAAGGAGAAATTGCTTGTTTTGAGCTGAAGACCACTAGATACTATGCTATATACCAAATATCTAAGCTGAATTAATTAATTAATCCTTTCGGTTTCAGACAAGAAGATTTTCAAAGTTTCCCCATTAATCTCTCTGTAAAACAGGTGAATCCCCAGGGGCAGGGCCAATTTTGACCCCAGGGCCATAATTTGAACAATAATGGTAGAAGACCATGAGGTAATGCTTCACACCAAATATTTAAGCTCAAGGCCTTTCTGTTTCAGACAAAAAGATTTTCACAGTGTTTCCTATATATCTCTATGTAAAACAGGTGACCCCTACAGGGCAAATTTGGACCCTAGGAGCATAATTTGAATAATCTTGGTAGAGGACACCAAATATCTAAGCTCTAGGCCTTTGAATTTCAGACAAGAAGATTTCAAAGTTTTCCCTATATATAAATATATCTCTATGTAAAACAGGTGACCTCTAAGCTAGGCCAATTTGGACCCTAGAGGCATAAATTTGATAATCTTGGTAGAGGACCATTAGACAATGTAACATACCAAATATCTTTGCTTTAGGCTAGGCCTTTCAGTTTCAGAAGTTTTCCCTATATACCACTATGTAAAATAGGTAACCCTCGGGGCTGGTCAATTTTGACCCCAGGGACAAATTTAGAGGACCCCAAGACAATGCTACACATCAAATCTAAGATCTATGCCTTTTGGTTGCTATGGCAACCAGAGTTCTCCATATAATTTATTTATTTGAACAATTTTGCACAGTAGAGCTAAAAAGTATGAGACATCATTCACATCTGAATAATTTCCTTATGAATATTCATGCCTCATTGAAAAGGTGGCTTAAACATAGCATATGAATAATCTTTGAGAATAATTTATACATCATGATTTTTGTAGTATAAAGCGTTTATTTGTATTGTTAGAAGACTTTCGTGGAGTCATGTTGCAATCTCGAAAACAGGGAAACGTCAGGAGAGCCCAGGCATAAGCACTTTTTCACCAGATCCATCACTGGCTGTCTGATATATGGACCTTAACCCTTTCCCTCATATAGACACTTTCTGACGCCTCTTGACGGCCTTTTGAAAACATAGTGACATAGGTTATCCATTCAATTAAAGAGATTTTCTATTTTTTGACAAAATAATTTTTCAAAGTCGTCTGCTGCAGAATTGGGCTGCGTCTAGCAAAACGGATTCTTGTTATAATCTCTAAAACAGTGATTATAAGTGGCCTTAAATCCTGATAATCCATTTCCCACATTAAACAAGTTTGCAGCTTTGAAAACCTAACAGCAAAACTATGAAAATACTCAACAGATGAAAGTTAAATTATATTAATAGAATGAAAACATTGTGACAATTGGAGAAATTGTTCTTTCTCTCCAATTTCTTTTTTTCCCACAATGTTCGTTAAAGTTGTCTGCTACAGTTACTTCAAATGCTTCTGCAAGTGGGAAAGGGATATCTTTATTATTGTAGGATAGATTTAACACTTTGGTTACTTGACTATTTATAGCATTAATTGTGGACAAATTAAAATTCTTTATTACTTAAAGAACCAACCATATTATTTACATGAGAACAATACAGAAGTTAAACACTGTACATTGTGAATGGCGAAATATGCATGTGCATAAAATCAATTAATTCAATACAATGGAAGATGACATATCAATAGAGGAAATAATTCAATAATTTCAAGACAATTTAGGTCATAATGGCTTTAAACATGGTTATAAAATATCACATTCTATAGGTCACTAGCTAAACATGGAATATAAGATCCTTATACTATTTAAATATTCATGTAAGAAAACAATGCATACATCCTCCCCCGATATTGACTATTGTTGTACAATTTGGGATTATTACAGTGACAATCTATTAAACAATATATATATATTTTAAAAAAGCAGCTTGAATGATCCTTGACAAACCTTATGACACACCAAGTGATGATCGACGACTTAATTTGATGAATGCAACAAGAGCCATCCCGTCCTTCCATCAATACCAGGGCTCACAGGAAAAGCAGCCTGTTAATTGAACAAAACTGTCGTGTTGAGTACCAGCCAGAAAACATGGGGGGTAGGTGAAATGTCCCCCAGAATAGAACTTATTTAGACACCAATCAATTCATTATGAAAATATGTAAGATGAGATAAGCGAAACTATTTTCAATTTGATGCAAATGCTACTGGTCAACATTAGAATAATAAACTGTAAAACACTTAGAATTTCACAATGTCAATTAGTAACTAATTTAGCAATTTTCGTCCAAAATCAGCTTTTTGGAAATATTTGCATATATGCATGTATTCGCAAGATGGGCTTCCTTAAAATAGGAAACGGTGCAACATCGTCATCTGACACTCATGGTCAAGCGCACTCGATCTCAATGAAAAGGTACTTAGTAATGCTTACCTGCTATCACTTGCCGGCATTAGGTGTATATTAGGCAATATTAACGAACAAAAATCATCGCTAACTAGTACAGGCTAAATTGTTCTAACAGCCTAACGAACAAGAGGCTATGTGGGAAAAGCTCTACTATAATGTGTAACTGGTTTGTACCAAGTTGTCAAAGCTCAAGGTTAAATGCAGTCTTCCCATTACAAATCAGTTAAGACCATTAACCCATTACTTCACACAGACGACATTTCACGCCTGCTGTTGCAGACAACTTTTGAAAACATTGCAATAAAAGGTGAAATTGCTCAAAACGAGCAATTTCACCTTTTATTTCAATATTTTTAACTCTTTATCAATATTATTTTTTCATTTTTCTAGGTTAATGAAATTGTTTGTCTGATGATTGTAAAGCAGACGACCTATAATAAGCCATGTGAAGAAAATCAGTTAAGACCATTAATGTATAAATTATAAGATACTTTTAATAAACAAGTCATCTAAAGAAATAAATCCGTGAATATTAGGGAAAATTAATCTATTGCCAATAAAACCTATTTTACAATTCAGTTTATCTTTGCACACTTAACCCTTTCCCTCATATAAACGCTTTCTGACGCCTCTGCAGCAGACGGCTTTTTGAAAACATAGTGACAAAAGAAGAAATTGCACAAAACGTGCAATTTTTCCTTTTGCCATATTGTTTTCCACTTTTTGTCATAGGTTATCCATTCAATTATAGAGATTTTCTATGTTTTGACAAAAAAAATTCAAAGTCGTCTGCTGCAAAATTGTTGTATGAGGGAAAGGGTTAAGTCAGTTTCAGATTAATAATATCCAATAATACCTTGAGATTAATGTCCTAACTTAAGGTCATATCCTATAAATGTCTTGATGTGTGTAGGGTTTAAATTTTATAATACTAAACATGTTTTAGCATGGTGTATCTAAAAATCTAAAAACGAATGAACTGTTTGTCTAGTGAAATTATGTGTTTGCTCCGACAAATAGAAATATAACAAACATTGCAAACATGACTGTTTGTAAAGGAAAGTAAAAAACATTATCACTATATCTTGAAAAAACACTTCCAGACGTTATTGTAAGTTTGACGCATGAACAGCACATGACTTTTGAAAACATTATGGAAAAGAGAGAAATTAATATTCAAGTGAGCAATTTCACATTTTTTCAAGATGTGTTTAAATCTATTCAATCACTTTTATTAAAAGAGGTTTTCAATATGTTTGCAAAAGTTGGCAACTGAAGAAATGTTGCATGTGTAAGTAAATCAAAGGGATTCAATGGGCACACAAAAAAGTTATTTTTTTTGCCTTTAAAGTTATTTATTTATTTATTAGTGTTTTACGCCGCTTTCAACAATATTTCAGTTATATCACGGCGACAGTTCACTTATTCATGATCCCTGGGTAAACAAACCAGTACTAGGCTAGAAAATGTGCCTTGCCCAAGGGCACTCCACCATAACCGCAGTGCCGCGACTGGGGATCGAACCCGGGACACCCGGTTTCGAAATCCCCGACACTAACCACTCGACCACAGCGGATTCCTTTGCCTTTAAAGGTGCTGAACTCCAGAAAAAAATATTATATTCAAAGTTTTAAAACTGTTCAAAAGTTGTCTAGAAATAGAGTAATAATTTCACTTTCCAGTACCATAAATGATCTAAATATTGATAGTTTATGCTTCATTTTATACTGGGTAGACAGACCCAGTAATGCCCACTTTATACACATAGAGATGGTTGGGCGACCATTGAGCGATACAAAATTTGCTAAAATTGGCCCGATCTCTCAAAGCCCCGAAAAAGTCGTTTCTGTGTAAATGCTTGGGAGATCCTTATGCGCTCTTTGTGCGATCAAAAGTCATCTTTTTGCAAACTTCCATGGCCATCTATAGAGATCTCGGAGAGACCATGGCATTCGTAGAGGGCTAAACGAGTGCTCATTGAAAGAAAACTTGAGAGATCACGGTGAGATATAAGGAGATTGCCAAGAGATCGCTGAGAGGTCAGTTGCGACAAAGAGAGATCAATGAGAGACTGAAAAATGTGCCATCCATTGAAAAAGCTCTGAGAGATCATTGGGAGACCAATACGACTGTTCAGCGCTCATTGAGAGACCGTTTAAGAGATTGCTTCCCAAAGCGACCGTTGAGAGATTGTTTGGGACCGAGTCAAATCTTTGAGAAGACCGTGGCCACCGTTGAGATCACTGGGAGATCATTGAGAGACCATGGTGATTGCTTGGCGCTCATTGAAAGCTCGTTGAGCGATCTGGCCATATTTTTTCATCGTTCAACAGTCTCTCAACGTTCGCCACCTCTGTGTAAAGGGGGAATAAGCCAAATTTTGTACATTTTCATGACTTTCAATTGACATTTTTCCAACACTTACTGCCAAAACAGTCTTGAACTATTTATTACATACTTGTTTGTCACTATTAGCAATTTTTGCAGAAGTTCCAACATTTCAAAATTTTGATCTCCGTCTGGAGTTCAGGACCTTTAATCCCTGAAGTGTATAATTATGCGGGAAAGAAATGAATGTCACAGCTGGTTAATATTCTAGTCTCAATATATCGCCTTTACATATTGCATTGTAGGATGGAACAGTCAAAATATAACATCGCATTCCGAGTACAGAAACCTGGACTATTTAATATTCAAGGACTGATGATAATTGAACAATAATTTCAAACTGTGGCTGCTAATGCAAGGAGTATTCCTGGCTGCAAAGACTCTTTAACCCTTTACCTGGTACGATAATTCTGCAGCAGACGACTTTGAACATATTTTGTCAAAAAATAGAAAATCTATATAATTGAATGGATAACCTATGACTAAAAGTGGAAAACATTGTGTCAAAAGGAGAAATTGCTCGTTTTGAGCAATTTCTTCTTTTTATTACTATGTTTTCAAAAAGCTGTCTGCTGCAGAGGCATCAGAGAGCGTCTATATGAGGGAAAGGGTTAAGGTTTGTTTTCCTTGAGAACAGCTCAATTATACATCTTGTATCAGTGAGTGACAGTACATTTAAAGCAAATTAGCAGGGTTGTTTGAAAAACATTGTGTGAAAATGAGTAAAAGTCTTGTTCAAACACAACATTTTGACATAATTACGTTAAATTTCTGTAGACTCTTTACCAGAAAATATGACAATACACGGAAATATAGGGAAACCAACAAAGAATTTAATGTCAAGATGCAGAAACACTGGAAATTGTATGAATACTCTGGGGTGTCCACATAACCATTCCGGGTGTCAATGGAAAGTACTAGATCATCCCGATCTCTTTTTTAGTTTTTTCATGGTAAGTATCCCTGGAAAGTTGTCTTAATTAACCCTTTCTGACGCCTCTGCAGCAGACGGCTTTTTGAAAAAATACGAGCAATTTCTCCTTTTGCCACAATGTTTTCCACTTTTAGTCATAGGTTATCCATTCAGTTATAGAGATTTTCTATTTTTTGACAAAATATGTTAAAAGCGTCTGCTGCAGAATTGTTGTATGAGGGAAAGGGTTAATACCAGGGGAAATCTACAGTCAGAGGCAGTTGAAGTTCTATACTAGGATGACCAACTATACAAGCTGCATTATCCACCTATTAAAGCATAAGTGACCTGTGTATATATTAGGGATGGGACCGGGTACCCAAGTTCTCGATCGGACGTCCAATTACCAGTTATCAAAATAAGTATTAGAGTACTCGATTATAACTTTGCCTTTTCTGTTTTTCATCCGTTAAAAGTAAATGAATTAAAACTTAAAAAGTAATGAATTGGTTGTTCTCTCTCTGATCCGTTTTAATATGTTTTAAAAGGTGATTGGATTGCAATCACAAGTCAATGAAGATCAACGTGATAAACAGGTAGCGATTTGAATGTTATCTCCAGTTAATTTGCAACAATATGTCAAAATTTCACACCTTTGTCGTAAATGTGTTTTCAATTGTCATCGCATTTTAAATGAATAGTTGTAACAGATAAGAATGATTGAATAAGAACTTGTTCGTAAAATCATTAGAACTATGTTCTATCATTTTTATTTATTGTGAGATCTAGGTTTCCTTTTTTTACGAACGCGGCCCGGCCCTTCTTCTTGTATATTTATTCATGTAAATATTTATGGACACCGGTTAATTAATAAACCGAAAATACAAAGCACTTCTAATTGTTGATATATATTTCTTATTTTCATAGAAGATATCAATATTCACTTATAAAGCGTAGTGTTGTTTATCATTGCTTTTTGTTTTCAACTAGCTGTTGATTTTATTTTATTTTTGCGCCTTTAAAAATGTATGAAAGTCTGCACGAAACCTTTGGATGTTTACGCAAATACAATTTCTTGGTGTAATTGTTGAATTATTTGGTGTTTTCTTTTATAGTAAATCTACTTGTTTTCTTCAAATATCAAATATAGAAGACAACACAAGCGCACTTTGGTACTTATAACCACATTTTGATTTCATGCGAGTACTTGAGTACTCGATCGGAAGAGTATACGAGTACCCAAAGTAAATATGGATCAAACTCCACCTTCCCTCAGTCTCATCTACAGCTACACTAGACACGAATTAGTCACAGATACATTCTAGAAACTAGAAACTATTAATATGGATAATCATGTTTTAATGATCGCCTCTGTCAAGCAGCCACTTAAGGTTATTTCAAATCATATTCAGTTTGTATTAAGAAGCATAATTAATGTCTTCAAAATTTGGCCCTCCCCTTGGTTTCTGCTTTAAACCAGACAAATATATATACACAGATTCTTCATATGCGAAATCGTACATTGTATCATTTGATTGATTGGGGCTCAACGCCGTTTTCAACAAGTTTTCAGTCATATCAAGGCCTGCTCATGTGTTTTCTAGCTTTCTCACACTAGTACTCCACACAACATACTTTCCAAGCAACTGGCTGCTTTTTCACATAGACTTTAAGCCCATTGGTGAAAGATGAATGACGCTTCTTGTCACAGTGAATTTTGTCAAACGTCGAAAAGATTGTTGGCCGAGTTGGGATTCAAACTCACATCCCCTGGATTGACAGCCTGCGTCGCTACTGACTGAGCTATCAGGGCTCGGCGCACATTCTATCGAGGGTACAAAGAAAATCTTGTGCATAATAGCACTTGTCCTGCACACGCTCCATAAAAATAACAAGGTTGCGAGGATCCAAAATACTTGTTTTCGAAATCTGCTGTGGTCGAGTGGTTAGCGTCGGGGATTTGAAACCGGGTGTTTCGGGTTTGACCCCCAGTCGCGGCACTATGGTCATGGTGGAGTGCCAATGGTGGAGTGCACAATTTCTAGCCTAGTACTGGTTTGTTTACCCAGAGATTATGAATAAGTGAACTGTCGCTGTGATATAACTGAAATAATGTTAAAAGCGACGTAAAATCCCAATAAAACAAAATCTTTGTTGTTGCAGAATATAAGATAATGTAATGCAGATTATATATTGATAAATATAAGCAAAGCCTTACTTCTTTTTAACTGTAACGGCTGTGTAAAAATGGTGTTTCGTCGTATTTAAACATTCTAAGCAGTTGTTTGTTACAAAATTTAAGGCCAAGCAGCCCACATACGTCATATAGGGCTCAGAAGATCCCTGGATCACTATTTGATAAGGAAATGCCATACAAGTAATTACTTACTAATAATGTATTATTCATAAGCTGACCGTACTATGTATTATTTCCTGTCTGCTTTGTAAAAGTCTGTGGTTAACCCTTTCCCTCATACAGACGCTTTCTGACGCCTCTGCAGCAGACAGCTTTTTGAAAACACAGTAAAAAAAGAAGAAATTTCTCAAAACAAGCAATCTCTTCTTTTGCCACAATGTTTTCCACTTCTAGTCATAGGTTATCCATTCAATTATAGAGATATTCCATTTGTTGACAAAATATGTTCAAAGTCGTCTTCTTCAGAATTGTTGTATGAGGGAAAGTGTTAAAAAAATAAATGCAAAATTGCAGATGTTGAGAAATTTCTTTTATTCTACAATGTTTTCAAAAGTCGTCTGCTGCTGCATTATGGGCATAAAATGTTGTTTGTACCAGGTAGGACGGTAATCAATTTACGAGCCGAAGAAGGAATAACAAGGTTTTATTCTATGGGTAATTAATTGAAAGAATAGTTCCATAAAGACGGAAATATAACTGCTGAATATATATTCGTTACATCTTTCAGGATTTCATCCCCACAAGATTATTGATTGTTTAATTCACCCTTTCCAAGATACAGAATAATACTGACACCTTATGCATGTAGGATGGGATAATATCTTGACCCTTTCCAACTTAGGGCAAATCTGCAGCAGACGACTTTGAAAATGTCTACTCAAAAATATGGAAAATCTCTTTAACCCTTTCCCTCATTTTGTCAAAAAATGGAAAATCTCTTTAATTGAAATTTGAATGGATAACCTATGACTAAAAGGGAAAAACATTGTGGCAAAAGGAGAAATTGCTTGTTTATAGCAATTTCTTCTTTTGTCATTATGTTTTCAAAAAGCTGTCTGCTGCAGAGGCATTAGAAAGCTTCTATATAAGGGAAAGGGTTAAGTTCAGGTATAATTACTGAAAAAAGTTGAAAATATTGTGGCAAAAGGAATAATTGCTCGTTTTGAGCAATTTCTCCTTTTGTCAAGATGTTTACAAAAGTCGTCTGCTGCAGATGCGTCTATATGTGGGAAACGGTTAACCCTTTTCCTTCCTATAGCAATGATATAGGCACATTTTGACACATCTGCAGCAGATAAATTTTGAAAACATTGCAGCAAAATGAGAAATTCTTTAGAGTGAGCATTATCATCTTTTGCCAGATTACTCTATTCAATAATAATGATAATTTCAGTTAAAGAGATTTGTTTCAAAAAGCCGTCTACTGCAGAGGCTTCAGAAAGCGTTAATATGAAATCCAGACTTGAGCTACAAGCTCCATGAAAACTAATTTCAGCATTTATGATATTTGTAGATTAACCCTTTTCAACATGCATTTTGAGGCATGCAGACTTAGACAGACAAGCAGTTTCTTTTTCAGCAACAACGTTTTTAACTCTCTTCAATTTACAGATCTTCTACATACATACATACATATATTTTTGTTCTGTTTTGGGTTTTATGCCGCTTTCATATCACGGTGGCCAGGAACGATGACATTGGTCCCAGTCACCTTATATTTACTTTGAAATAAAAATATATTCGGTATGAAACCAATATCACCAAAGTTACTGGAGCTCAAAAGTTGCATTGACTTCAATCTTTCAGACCCATTGTGGCTTCCATTTCTATTGAGCATCACTCAGCCATATAGGTGCCACATGTATATAAAAAATTTGCCATTTTTGGGTATATTTATGTATGCAGGAAAGGGTTAAACAGCCCACACGAGACAAATTTAAGTCAGATTGGACTAAAAACGAAACTGCATCACTTTATTTAATCACCGATATGGCATGTAATTATTGGTAGGTTAATTTGGGGCGGATTGATATATACAAATAATGTTGATTGACCATTATGTTTGTCTATTCTGGTCTCAGTACTTTGTATATTATTCTTCCATTACATAACAAGTCTCCAGGGTGATAAACACTCCCTCTAAAATCACAATGGATGCTGTAGTAATCATACAATGAATGGTTGCCAAATTGAGGCATCGATTTGTTGTTTCCAACCGAAAATTTACCATTTTACCCTCTCCCACATACAGATGCTTTTTGTCGTCTCTGCAGTAGAAGACTTTTGAAATCTTATTTATTTATCTATTTATTTATTGGGGTTTTACGCGGCTTTCAACATTATTTCAGTTATATCACGGCGACAGTTCATTTATTCATGATCCCTGGGTAAACAAACCAGTACTAAGCTAGATTATTGTGCCTTGCATAAGGGCACTCCGCCATGACCGTAGTGCCGCGACTGGGGATCAAACCCGGGACACCCGGTTTCGAAATCCCCGACGCTAACCACTCGACCACAGCGGATTCCACTTTTGAAATCATTGTGGCAAAAGGAGAAACTGCTCTGCCTCATGAAGAGCAATTTCTTCTTTTGCCACAGCATCTTCAACTCTGCTCAATATTTTTACTTCCATTTGTTGAGATTTTCTATGGTAATTGGCAAATTTTGCCCACAAATGGGAACGGGATAATATAATATGAGAAAGTTCCATAAATGTAGGATAAAAAATGGCCTTATACTCTTATTATGAGATAAAGCTTAACTGTTTCCCTCATACGACAATTCTGCAGCAGACGACTTTGAACTATTTTGTCAAAAAATAGAAAATCTCCATAATTTAATGGATAACCTATGACAAAAAGTGGAAAACATTGTGGCAAAAGGAGAAATTGTACGTTTTGTGCAATTTCGCCTTTTGTCACTATGTTTTCAAAAAGCCGTCTGCTGCAGAGGCATCAGAAAGCGTCTATATGAGGGGAAGGGTGAAGATCAAGCACAAGATTTCTTTAATTATGAAGATTAATTAATACTATAAAATTTGTCTTCTAATGAAAAGCCGAACATAATTAACTTATAATGAAACATTGAATTATCAGCATAAATATTGAACTGAAATCCAGACTCGAGCTGCATGCTCCAGGAAAACTAATTTCAGCATTTATTATATCTGTAGATTATCCCTTTCCCTCATACAACAATTCTGCAGTAGACGACTTTGAACAGATTTTGTCAAAAAATAAAAAATCTCTATAATTGAATGGCTGTTCCTATGACTAAAAGTGGAAAACATTGTGGCAAAAAGAGGAAATGCTCGTTTTGACCAATTTCTTCTTTTGTAACTACGTTTTCAAAAAGCCGTCTACTGCAGAGGCATCATGCAGAAAGCGTTTATATGAGGGAAAGGGTTAACCCTTTTCAACATGCATTTTGAGGCATGCAGTAGACAGACAAGCAGTTTCTTTTTCAGCAACTCTGTTCAATTTACAGAGGTTCTCCATACAATACATACATACATTTTGTTTTGTTTTGGGTTTTATGCTGCTTTCATTTCACGGTGGCTAGGAAAGATGATATTGGTCCCAGTCACCTTTTATTTACATTGAAATAAATATATATTCGGTATGAAACCAATATCAACAAAGCTGCTGGAGCTCAAAATTTGCATTGACTTCAAATATCTAAGCCTTTTTGTTTCGAACTATAAGAAGATTTTCAAAGATTTTTAAAGTTTTTCTTTCCAGTTGCAATGGCAACCTAAGTTCTTCATGGAATTTAATTTCTTTGAACAACTTTGAAAGTGGATCCCCCAATGATCATTCCTACCAAGTTAAGTCAAAATCCAAACAGCAAATTAGGAATAGATTTCATTTAAAGAAATTGTTACCCTGGACTTCGGAAGGTCTTGATGACGGACACATTAGACCATCACAATAGCTCACCATGAGCACTTCCTGCTCAGGTGAGCTAAAAAATTGTCTAACTGTTAAAAGGGCTATAAAAACTTCTTTAGCCTTTGACTGCTAGAACCATTTTCGTGAAGCCTCATTGGCAATTACCAGTATAGAGCAAAAGGCCGTCTTGCACAATTGACTATAGACTCTCCCAAAAACAAAGCTGGACATGAAAAAGTCTTTTTAACCCTTTCCCCCATAGGACAATTCTGCAGCAGACGGCTTTGAACATATTTTGTCAAAAAATAGAAAATCTCTATAATTGAATGGATAACCTATGACTAAAAGTTAAAAACATTGTGGCAAAAGAAGAAATTGCTCGTTTTGAGCAATTTCTTCTTTTGTCACTATGTTTTCAAAAAGTCATCTGCTGCAGAGGCGTCAGAAAGCGTCTACATGAGGGAAAGGGTTAAAGCCTTTCCCTCATACGACAATTCTGCAGCAGACAATTTTGAACATATTTTGTCAAAAAAATCGAAAATCTCTATAATGGAATAGATAACCTATGACTAAAGGTGGAAAACATTGTGGCAAATGGAGAAATTGCTAGTTTTGAGCAATTACTCCTTTTGCCACACTGTTCTCAAAATTTGTCAGCTGCCAAAGTTGATCAAATACATTTGTATGTATGAATGGATTAAAAGTTCAGTATTTAAATGGTTAAACACTGTATTGAATCTACTACAGTGGACGGAGGTTTGGATCTCTACAGCATGACAGCTTTACATGTTTGTGTGATTGATTGTTTGGTGTTTAAATACGCCACTTTCAACAATTTTTCAGTTATATCATAGCATTTCCTGGGTTACTAGTACTGACTGGTCAATTTATTCTGACACCAGCCATCAGTCGAAATACTAACCCCACAACACTGAGTGCCAAGGATGCATGGCTGCCATTACAACCATTTTTAAAAAGTTTCTGGTATGACCCAGGAGGGGATCAAACCCACGACCTCCCGTCCCCCGAGACGGATGCTCTACCACTTCACCACCGAGGCGGTCTACATTTAAGTCTGTTGCTATGAAATAGGCAGATACCGGGTCAAACCCGGTTTATGAAACATA
Organism: Serripes groenlandicus; assembly: GCA_031761405.1. Classification (NCBI taxonomy): domain Eukaryota; kingdom Metazoa; phylum Mollusca; class Bivalvia; order Cardiida; family Cardiidae; genus Serripes; species Serripes groenlandicus. The sequence goes on from JASEVX010000039.1 coordinate 981,926, forward strand.
GAACAGACAAGTATATCAGTAAAATTTCAAACTGTTACACTCACCCCTCTCCCACCTATTCTAATACAAATGTGAAGCTTCACACCTAAACAAAGCAGATATACATGTTTTGTTATTCACATGTTTTAGGCTTACTTTCTAAACATTCTATCAATCAGGGTAAAAGATTAACCCTTTTCCACACACTGACTATTGATCATACTGCAGCAACAAATTGAAGAAAACATTGTTGCAAAAGGAGAAATTTCTCAAAAGGGAAAAATTCTATGATTGCCCCGGTGTTTCCAACTTCATATTGTTCTGATGTTACAATTTTCTTCTCATATGTTTTGAAAATAGACAACTCATAATATTCATTTAAGGTCAAATGGTAAAAAAAATTATTAAATTCCCATTAACCCTTTCCCTCATATAGACGCTCTCTGACGTCTCTGCAGCAGACAGCGTTTTTAAAACATCGTGACAAAAGAAAAAATTTCTCAAAACGAGCAATTTCTCCTTTGGCCACAATGTTTTCCACTTTTAGTCATAGGTATATATCCATTCAATTTAAGAGATTTGTCTATTTTTATTGACAAAATATTTTCGAAGTCGTCTGCTGCAGAATTGTTGTATGAGGGAAAGGGTTAAACTAGTTACGATGGTTCTACCTAGAGGTTATCTACATATTTATTTGCCTAGATGTTTTCAATATCGTCTGCTGTATATTACATGTAGTTGTATGTGGGGAAGGGTTAATAAAACAGACTAAAACCTTCATCATCCGGTAAAAAGTGTCCCTTTCCCACATACAACAGACGTAGAGGCAGCGAAGAGATTTTGTAATTGTACGGGGCACTCGAGATAACTCAAAACTCCTAATTTAAAAGGGACCCATGAATTACTTATGGAGATTTCCAAGAGTTTTCAGTGATTCATGGATTTATAATATGCAGTCTCGTTCAATGTTCATTTATACTTAAGTATTTATTATGAAATGAGAAATAATATCACAAGAACAGCGCAGCAGCAGCAGTTTTTAGAGACAGGTTCGTTCCAGAAAATGGTTCTACAGAGGTCCAGATAAGGAGGGGTGGATTACAGCTGAGTCTTTTCTCCACAATTTCTCTCTTATTATTAAAGGAAACCTTATGTTGTGGGTACTCAAAAGAATCGTCTCACTGAGACGATTCTTTTGAGTACCCACAACATAGGGTTAGAGGGTCAAATAAGGATTTTAGAACATGCAAAACTTCTAGTCAAACAAAATAATTATATATTCAATTTTAAATGTTCCCATGTTTGATTTACTGTGAATCGTATGCAAAAGTATGGAAAATCTGGATAAATGAAACTTTATTATGAAAGTGTCAATATTGAATAGTCTCAGTTGAAACCACTGTGCCAAAAGGAGAAATTGTTCACACATTTATTTTTTAAAATTACCTCCAAAACAGACAACTTAACCCTTTCCCTCATATAGACGCTTTCTGGCACCTCTGCAGCAGACGACTTTTGAAAACATCATTACAAAATAAGCAATTGCTCAAAACAAGTCATTTCTCTCGCCAGGCTTTTGTAACAACGTTTTCAACATTTTTCAGTAATTTAACCTCCAATTACAGAGAGTTTCCATATTTTTGAGTAGACATTTTCGAAGTTGTCTGCTGCAGATTTGTTGGATGTAAGAAAGGGTTAAGAAAACAAGCAAGGGCAATATCTCCATCAACCACAATACTTACAACTCAGTATCATAATTTATTTATTTATTGGGGTTTTACGCCGTTTTCAACAATATTTCAGTTATATCACGGTGACAGTTCACTTATTCATGATCCCTGGGTAAACAAACCAGTACTAGGCTAGAAAATGTGCCTTGCCCAAGGACACTCCACCATGACCGTAGTGCCGCGACAGGGGATCGAACCCGGGACACCCGGTTTCGAAATCCCCGACGCTAACCACTCGACCACAGTGGATTCCTCAGTATCATAATTATATAATTATGAATTTCTAAAAGGATATTTTTGCATCAGACAGCCAAAACAAATCTTGAAAATACAAAAATGTTTATCTGACATAAATGATTACAATATAAGAATATGAATTTGTTAATGGAAATTTATCTCTCTCTCTCTATATATATATATATATATATATAAGTAACTTACCTATGACGAATAAAACAGTTCTATAAAGTACTAAATAAAAGTCCACAATCTCCCCCGAATTTAAAATCCAAAATATAGTCCATATAATATTATACAGTTAAAATGAAATAAATCAATCATTGTAATATAGACATGACAGTTTTCCACTCTACTAGCTACTCCATGTACAATGTCAGTCCACTATTGGCGCTATCCACATGTCTCTCTGTTCAAATCAGATCAACTAAGGGATCACCAAAGGTTTTCCAATATTCCAATAGGATTTGTACCCTTTACTCCATTCAGCTCTCAGAGTCAACCAATAGTGCACTTAAATGATCGTAACCCTTTCCCCCATAGTTACGACAATTCTACAGCAGACGACTGTGAACATATTTTGTTAAAAAATATATAATCCAGCAGATGACTTTGAACTTATTTTGTTAAAAAATAGAAAATCTTTATAATTGAATGGATAACCGAAATAATGACTAAAAGTGGAAAACATTGTGGCAAAAGGAGAAATTGCTTGTTTTGAGCAATTTCTTCTATTGTCACTATGTTTTCAAAAAGCTGTCTGCTGCAGAGGCGTCAGAAAGCGTCTATATGAGGGAAAGGGTTAACCCTTAAATTCTTGCTTTGTAAACATTATATGGGAATCAAATATAAATAAAAATAAGAGCATTATAAATTTTGCTGAAGAGTTAAAAAAAAAAATTGGAAACGGGAGAATTCTACCAATTTCTCATTTTGTCACAATGTTTCCGAGAAGACATGTATAAAATTGTCTCTTACAAAGAAAGGATTAAAATAGTACTTAACTTCTTTGTATATGTTCATTAATCCAGGAGTATAATCTATTAATCTGTTAGTAAATTATGTTTAATATTATTATCAGTTATTTAAGCCCCTTACTAAGTATTCCAGCCCTACCCGGTATATATATAGAATGGACAACCTTAACTTAATCCTTTGCCACCTACAGGCGCAGGTTTGGCAGACAAAAACAAGCAATTTCTCCTTTTGCCACAATGTTTTCAACTTTTTCAGTAATTATACCTACAATTATGAGATTTACCATATTTTTGTTTAGACATTTTCAAAGTTGTATGCTGCAGATTTCTTGTAAGTGGGAAAGGGTTAAAAGACAAGGCTGATCTTCAATCTTTGGCTGTGTGAATCTACTACTATGAAAATCCTACCTTTCAGTAAAATTGAACCAAGTATGAATGTACAATGAAAATTGTGTTTATTCGAATGTGTTAAGAAAGTTATCAAAATGTACTGTTTCAAATCATCAAACCGTATTTTAAGTATTATATAACATGAATTGTATCCTCTTTGGGCTGGAAGCCTAAAGGAATTTAAATGAATCAACTTATAACAGTTTGACCAATCAACAGTAATGTAACAATAAGGGCACCAATTTGACCAATCAACCATGTTGTAACAACACGGGCACCAATTACCTGTACATGTAATTTCATGATACTGTGCATTTCTAAATGTCAAACAGTGAAAATAGAAGTTTGTGCGTTTCAAACAGTTTTATTCACACCTTCTGTATAAAGACAAACAATTAATTCAATTAAGAATTTAACAAATTTGGATAGGACAATAACATCAGTTATCAGCTAAATTGGGACAGGAACAATATATTATAGTGTCCTGATTGGGAGTAGATTAAGTATTATTAAAAGTATTATTTGCATGAAAGTGGAAATTTACACTGTGAAAGAATATAATCTCAAAGATATGTCTTGCTTAATGTGTAGAATTTATATAATGTACATTGTACAATTGTACATATATCTATAAAATAAACAAATCAAAAGCAGATGAGTGCATGTGCTTTTGTTGACGTTATATAATAATACAATCTAAGAATATCAAGACATCTCTCTGAACCCGAATTAGGGTTCAGAAATGGCAAGCAGCTACTACAGAAATAAATATTTGAAGTCGTTCATAAAATAATATCAACCAGAAAATGGATTTGATTTGACATCACTTAATTCTGGCAAGGCACATTTCCTAGCCTACATTACTACTGGTTTGTTTAACCAGGTATCATGAATAGGTGAACTGTCGCCATGATATAACTGAAATAATGTTGAAAACGGCATAAAACCTAAATAAAACAAATCTAATACTTTCTTCAAATCTAGTATTACATAGATATTTAGTCTCTTACACAGGGAAAAGGATTACAGTTTATTCAAGAGTTTCTATAGGTCAATATTCAAACTTGCATTATGTATCAAAATTAATTACTTTTGATTTCCAAATAGCGTGAACAAATAATCTGTGAAATACTTTAGTTGAAAATCATCTTAGTAATTTGACATTGAAGTCATAAAAACTAAATTTTAACCATTTTGAAATGAAAGACTTTTCACAGCTTTTAAATTGACTGTTTTAAAACAATGTAGAACATTTCTAAAACAAGTTATTGTTTTCAATCATTAAAGAATCGTACTTGTACTTCCATCATTGTAGACCTTTTTTGCTTTCCTTGAAATGTTTTTTAATGAATATCCAATGAGGTAAACAGTTAACCCTTTCATACATACAACAAATCTGGAAATTCTCTGTAAATGAAAGTGCAAATAATGTGTAGAGTTGAAAACATTGTTGCAAAAGGAGAAAGAAGATATTTGACATTTTGCCCAAATGTTTTAACAGTCGTTTTGCTGCGGATTTACTCTGGAAATTCTCTCTAAAGGAAAGTATAGTTAATGTAATTGACAAAAGAGAAATTGCTCATTATTATAATTATGAGGTAAAAGGTTAACATATCTGATTTTTTTTTTGTGCCAGTCATCTGGCAATTTAGGGTATTTACCTGTTGCATCGCCTGTTGTCAAAATTAATAATTTATGGAACAAATTTAAAACATTGCAAACATGATTTTTTTCCCAAATGTAAGATTACTCAGTGTTTTAAAACAATCTCAACCATAACATTTTCGAGGCATGTTCATTTAGTTTTTCCTAATAACAACTTATCCTCCCATATGAAATCCGAAAAACGAATAAAAATATAGTTGTCGGCTTCTACCAGCGACTGATAACCAAACTGCGCTCTGTGAAAACCAACCATTAACCCTTTCCCTCATATAGACGCTTTCTGACGCCTCTGCAGCAGACGGCTTTTTGAAAACATAGTGACAAAAGATGAAATTGCACAAAACGTGCAATTTCTCCTTTTGCCACAATGTTTTCCACTTTTTGTCATAGGTTATCCGTTCAATTATGGAGATTTTCTATTTTTTAACAAAAAACATCCAAAGTCGTCTGCTGCAGAATTGCCGTATGAGGGAAAGGGTTAAGCATGTGCGACCAGTGTAGGTTAATATTAGACGTCTTATCTGCGTTGTCAGATCCGGCTGTAAACTGTTTGCCAATTAGTCATATATATACATGTATAGTTAAAGTTGTTTTTTGCAGAGTAGTACTCAAATATTACTAAAGTATTGGTCTTATTGCATCTGCGTTTTTATCATCAAATAAAGATGGACTTTACATACTTAATTTTATCAAAAGTTACAACCTTCGAGCGAATCTTGATGGCTTTGGCAAAACTGTGCATAATTATATACATAGACTCTCAGTCTTCAATATTTATATGTGTTACAAAAACTATTATTGGAATGCTTTGAAATTTAGCACAAGGAGATATATAGACCTGCCAGTGTGAGCACATATCTGGATTTGTCGGTAAATTAATCTTTTAGTTAAGCGAATTTTATACTGTATCTAGTCTTAACAGTAAAATAGAGAACCATTCTTTTGTATTGGTTACCTGTCTCATACGTTTTATTATTTCAATAGTATCTCGAACCGGGAACCAAAACAAGAGGGCCAAGATGGCCCTAAATCGATCACCTGAATGATAATAAATTAGAAGCAAATATTTAACTGCAAATATCTGTGAAAATTTGATCAAGAGTTCAAATGAAACTGCAAGGAGTGGTCCACTAAGTTAAAGAAATAGTTTATCAGTAAAAGTCATTTGTATCTTGAAATCTAACAAGAAATTTAATAAGAATGGAATTATAAAGTTTTGTAATTTTGCACCTCTCCAGATGCCGCTTTGCTGCCCTGTTTGTCAACGAAATCAATATGGCTTAAACAGTTTTTGTAAAGAGTCACTCAAAGAACATTTCTGCCAAATTATCTTGGAATCTGACAAATGGATTATGGAGATAGAGGTTTTTAAAGTTTGCGTATATTTCTCAATTTCTGATGCAGCAGCAACAAAAGTTCTACACAGAATATAATTTAAGTCTTTGAACAATTTTGAGAGAGGACCATCAAAGGAACATTCCTGTGAAGTAACGTTGAAATTGGTCGAGTGGAATGGTAGGAGTTGTCATTTGTAGCTAAAAGTTCAATTTACCCCTTTTGTGATGATGCGAGGTTGCTATGATTGTGCAACCAATCAATACAGCTTGAACAAATTAAGTAGATGATCACTGAAGTAAGATTCCCATTCAATTTTCTTAATATCAGACAAGGACTTAAAAAAAATGGAATTTCCAAATTTTGTCATTTTGCCCCTTTTCTGAGGCCTACTGACTGCCATGTTTTTCAACCAAACAGTATGCCTTGAATTATCGTTGTAGAGGGTCACCAAAGGAACATTTCTACTATTTAACTATATTGGAATCTGACATGCAGATTCAGAGGAGAAGATTTTTAAAGTTTAGACATTTTGCCCTCTTTCTGATGCCGCAGCAACCAAAGTTCTCAATGGAATTTAAATCTTTGAACAATTTTGAAAGAGGGCCACCAAAGGAACATTCCTGTGAAGTTTGAATGAAATTGGTCCTGTGGTTTAGGAGGAGATGATGTTTACAGTTAAAAGTTAACAATGGACGATTTTGCCCCTTTTCTGATGCCTCCTGACTGCCTTTTTTTCATCCAAACAGTATGCCTTGAACAATCTTTGTAGAGGGTCATCCAAGGAACATTTCTACCAAACTATATTGAAATCTGACATACAGATTCAGAGGTGAAGATTTTTAATGTTCGGACATTTTGCCCTCTTTCTGATGCCGCAGCAACCAAAGTTCTCAATGGAATTTAAATCTTTGAACGATTTTGAAAGAGGGCCACCAAAGGAACATTCCCGTGAAGTTTAGATGAAATTAATCCTGTGGTTCAGGAGGAGATGATGTTTAAAGCTAAAAGTTAACGACGGACAAAAAGTGATCTCTAGGTGATCTAAAAAAGCACTAAATGTAGTCTGGTTCCTTACATCCTATGATATATTACGCAGTAATTAGAGGAAAAAGCCAGGGCCCGTATTTCACAAACTTTTCAATTTAGATGTTTGACTAAATGTAAATATTTAGTCCACTTTTTGGATTCCCTGGCATTTTAGATTTAGTCCGTATTCATCAATGCATTTAAAACCGATATCAAGATATCGAGATCGAGAGAGAGAGAGAAAATGTCAGTATATATGAGAGAATGTCAGTATATATGAGATGCACCGTAGCTGAACGTAACTAAATGTATTTGTTGATAATAGCTTCCCACCAGGGAAAATCGAAAAGAAAAGCATTCATAGGGAAGGGGAGTGCAAAGCACTTACACACATCAACATATCTCAACAATATATACAATGTTACAAAAAATCCAAAAACATAACATGAAATGATACGGAGAGTATTTATTTAACAAAATCTAATTAAAGAAAAGAATACAATACAAGTCTTATTGAATACAAAATTCCAATCAATTTCATGGTACAAAACCTTTAAGCTGTCTTAATTCACACTTTTAGATCATTGATTTGTATATTGCAAAGTAAAACAAACATTTATTTGATTTTATAATAATAAAGAATGATCTAATATTTTGTAACACACAAACCAAAATAGCTTGTTTATACATTAAGAGTGCAATGTAATTTGTTTTTTTCCAAATAGAACAAGCTTCACAACAGATATTATTCAAGCAGTTCTAGTTAAACTGCAGTGCTGTTCAAGCTTTTCAAAACTTAATGGCTAAATGCTGATGCGTTAAAATGTTTTGAACAAGAGGACCATGATGGGCCTAATTATCACTCACCTGTCTTTAATCAAACTTAAAAAGTTTTCAGTGTTCTTTCCCCTATATGAGTCTATGAAAAACAAGTGATCCCCGGGGAGGGGTCATTTTTTACCCCAGTGCTATAATTTGAACAATCTTGGTAGAGGTCCACTATATTATGCTACATACCAAATATCAAAGGCCAGGGCCCTCTACTTTTAGACAAGAAGATTTTTTAAGTTTTTTCTCTATATGAGTCTATGTAAAACAATAGACCCCCAGGGAGGGATCATTTTTTACCCCAGGGCTATAATTTGAAGATTTTTTAAGTTTTGGTTAATTTCCCCTTTTTTTTTGCCGTGGCAACCAAAGTTTTTCCCCTAAATGAGTCTATGTAAAACAAGGGACCCCGTCATTTTTGACCCCAGGGCTATAATTTGAACAATCTTGGTAGAGGTCCACAATGATGCTACATACCAAATATCAAAGGCCTGGACCTTCTACTTTTAGAAAAGAAGATTTTTAAAGTATTTCCCGTATACGAGTCTATATGAAACAAGTGACCCCCAGGGGAGGGGTCATTTTTGACCCCATGGCTATAATTTGAACAATCTTGGTAGAGGTCCACTAGATGATGCTACATAACCAAATATTAAAGGCCTGGGCCCTCTACTTTTAGACAAGAAGATTTTTAAAGTTTTTCCCCTATATGAGTCTATGAAACAAGAGGGCCATGATGGCCCTGGATCGCTCACCTGATTTTTTTTTTTCACTTTAGCTATATAAGCCCCGCCCCCTGGCGGCCATAGTTTCCGACCAATCAACTTGGCTTGAAGGAATCTGATAGAGGGTCAATCAAGGAACATTTCTACAAAATTATTTGAAAATCGGCCTGACACTTTTGGAGTAGAAGATTTTTTAAGTTTTCACTATAACCATATAATGCAAAATAGCCCTGCCCACTGGCGGCCATGTTTTTCGAACAATCAACATGGCTTGAAGGAATCTGATAGAGGGTCATCCAGGGAACATTTCTACAAAATTATTTGAAAATCGGCCTGACACTTTCGGAGGAGAAGATTTTTTAAGTTTTCACTATAGCCATATAAGGCAAAATAGCCCCGCCCGCCCCCCCCCCCCTGGCGGCCATGTTTTTCGACCAATCAATGTGCCTTGAAGGAATCTGAAAGTGGGTCACTTAAGGAACATTTCTACAAAATTATTTGAAAATCGGCCCGACACTTTCGGAGAAGAAGATATTTTAAGTTTTCACTAGTTTTTTCGTTTCGTTGCCATGGCAACCAGAATTCTGCATGGATCCCAACAATTTTAAGGAATTCTGGTGAGGACATTGAGAGGATGCTTTCTGTGAAGGTTCATCCCAGTTGACCCACCGGTTACAGAGGAGAAAATGACGCCGGACGCCGGACATAGGGCGATCACAATAACTCACCTTGAGCACTTCGTGCACAGGTGAGCTAAATACAAGTGACCCCCGGAGAGGGGTTATTTTTGACCCGAGGGCTATAATTTGAACAATCTTGGTAGAGGTCACTAGATGATGCTGCATACCAAATATCAAAGGCCTGGGCCTTCTACTTTTAGACAAGAATATTTTTAAAGTTTTTCCCTATCTATGTCAAACAAGGGAGGGGTCATTCTTGACCCCAGGGCTATAATTTGAACAATCTTGGTTGAGGTCCACTAAATGGTGCTACATACCAAATATCAAAGGCCTGGGCCCTCTACTTTTAGACAAGAAGATTTTTTAAGTTTTTTCTCTATATGAGTCTATGTAAATTTTTTAAGATTTGGTTAATTTCCCTTTTTTTTTTGCCGTGGCAACCAAAGTTCTGCATGGAATAGAATTCTTTGAACAAGTTTGAAAGAGATCCACCCAAGGAGCATTCCTGTAAAATTATTTTGAATTCGGTTAATTGGTTTAGGAGAAGTAGTTTGTAGGAAAATGTGGACGGACGGACGACGACAATGACGCCGCCGACGATGGACGACATGCGATCACAAAAGCTCACCTTGCACTTTGTGCAAAGGTGAGCTAAAAATAGACACCGCGAAATCATTAATTATGTAATTTTTGAAAATCAAGTTCAGCACTTCATTATTGTTTCGCTATTAATAAAGAGAGAAGGTTAATTGATAGTCATATCTTTGTAGATCAATATCAAACTTTGATCTGAAATGCCATTTTGAGAGTCATCTGCTTTGTAAATGTCTGAGAAAAAAAACCTTGAAACATCTGAAAATTTTGCAGTATGCATAGCTCTATGTGAAAGAGAGTTGAAAATATTTTAGGAAAAAAAAAAAAAAAAAATTTTTTTATACCAATTTCTCCATTTCCCTAATAATTTTCTAAGGTCTGATCCGCCTCAAAGATTTTATAAGTTATGTGTGTTTTTCAGGTGAAGAGTGTACTGTAAGTGAAAGTCAGTTTGTTTGTTTTGTCCATATCATAATAATGACCAATAAATGGCCATTCACTGGATAGGATCCCTTTCCACACATAACAGATGACACAATTTAACCCTTTCTCTCATATAGACGCTTTTGACGCCTCTGCAGCAGACGACTTTTGAAAACATCTGCTGCAGATTTGTTGTATCAGGGAAAGGGTTAAAGAGCTGCTAAAACTGTGTTTTAAAAACATGGTGGCAAAAGAATACATTGCTCATGATGAGCCATTGTACTTTTCCAACTATGTTTTTAACTCTGTCTCTAATTCATTCCAGGGTTTGTACGAATAAGCTTTCGAAGATTCCAAATAATTTCAAATTGGGAGAGTCCATATATAACAATTTCCCAAATACAACAAATCTGCAGCAGACAACTTTGAAAACATATAGAAACACTCTGTTGAAAATCTCTATGAAAGTATTGATAGAGGTGAAATTCTTATTGCAAATCTTCTTTTGCCACAACAGTTTTGTAGTCTGCTTCATAATAAGGCATCAGAAAGCGGCTGCACATGAGAAAGGATTAACTTTGGTATCAGGTTAAGTGATAAACAAAGACCCATTACTGATATGACCCAGAAAGGGCTGTGTCGCATGAACATGACCTTCATGACTATGTGACCAGTGACCAGTGAAGGTGCAGATCATGCAGCCTGCAATTTAACATGTTCTGATTTTGATAATTCCTATTCACCATCTCGTCTTACAAACATCCTGGAAGCTTCTACAGAACAGTTATGACCAATATTGGACTATACAAGTAAGTAATTTTAAATTAGATGTATTGCCAGTAATTTCCATACCTTAAGGTAGTTTTCCAAATTGTTCAGTTTCTATTTGTTCTATAGCAGGTGGTCTTTGTGCCAACCTCTTGGCCTCGATCTTTTATTGCGGTGTCCATATAAGGGCTGTAGTACTTAATATAAGTTCCTGGCATCCTGAAGACAAAAGTGTCTCTGCAATATTTGTTGAGTTAAGCAAATTTCTTTTTTTTGCTGATTAGTTATGGCAGGGACGTTATAATCTAAGTTTCTGGGTATGGCCAGAATATTTTGCAGATTTATCGGAGGCAACTATCATGTCCAGGGCAAAACCTTGACAAACAACTTGCTAATACAGTGAAACCTGTGCTTAAGACCACCCTTGTTTAGCAACTCCCTGTCTATAGCAACCACAATTTTAATTTCCCAATTACTCTGTAATAAAAGACAAGAAATAAAAGACAAGATTGTTCTGTTCCCATGGGTGGTCTTTAACCCTTTCCCCCATACGACAATTCTGCAGCAGACGACTTTGAACATATTTTGTCAAAAAATAGAAAATCTCTATAATTGAATGGATAACCTATGACTAAAAGTGGAAAACATTGTGGCAAAAGGAGAAATTGCTCGTTTTGAGCAATTTCTTCTTTTGTTACTATGTTTTCAAAAAGCCGTCTGCTGCAGAGGCGTCAGAAAGCGACGGTTAAGTTCCCAATTACTCTGTAATAAAAGACAAGATTGTTCTGTTCCCATGGGTGGTCTTTAAACACAGATTTGACTGTATTCACTTCCATATATCAGGATGGATTTGAAATTGCCATATATCAGGATGGATTGGAAATTGCTGTTATATACATGTAGTTTTAGTTTTGTATTTTGAATGTAATGCTTAGATTTCCATATCGGTGTTAGTCTTTGGAAAGCTATCATGCCTTGGCTAGTCTGCCTTTAATACCTTTCTGTGTAGGATCCTTGCTGTTAAAAAAGGTACCTACATTAGCGAACATCAAATCTTTTCAATTTCTGTAACTGTGTTTGGATGAAGTATTAACCCTTTCCCTCATATAAATGCTTTCTGACGCCTCTGCAGCAGATGGCTTTTTGAAAACATAGTGACAGAAGAAGAAATTGCACAAAACGTGCAATTTCTCCTTTTGCCACAATGTTTTCTACACTTTTTGTCATAGGTTATCCATTCAATTAAGGAGATTTTCTAGTTTTTGACAAAATATGTTCAAAGTCGTCTGCTGCAGAATTGCCGTATGAGGGAAAGGGTTAAGCCGCATAACATCTTCCTTTCATTGGTTTGGAAACAATTATAACTTACAAAGTGACTGAGCCAGTTAGTGTTTGTACTGCATATATGAACTATAGCTTGGATGACAGGAGAGATATTATCATCTGCAAAGACAAAGTCTTCTACTGTTGTAAACATGGACTATGGAATGTCGCATCTTTTTTGTCACTGGTGGTCATCCTTATCACCACTTCGATATAGATACTAAGAATGAGATAGGCAAGATGATAAAACCCAGTCTTACCCCAGATTATACAGCAAGCCATTTTAGAAGTTTGGTTGTTCAATGGCACTGTACATTGAAAGTCTTAGAAGTATTTTAGCAGAGTACTCTAATCTTACTTGAGTCTCCATAATTATGGTCTTAGGATTAGTGAGAGTGGTCAGGTCTCTCAAGTGTATGCTGTCACTTTAAGGCTTTCTTGAAATCAATGACATTTATGTTTTTTGAGTGCAAAGATCTGATTGATGAGCTCTGTAACTTACCTGAATCCAGCTCGTTTTTATTTGTTTGGAGCTTAGCAAAAAACAAACTAGAATGGAGTGCTCCCCGGAGCACGTGTGTCACCTGCCGGCGCCTTGTCAGAAAATTTTAATTTTTGATAGAAAAGGGGCAATAACTCTGATATAAAAAATATTTGGATTATCCCCCTTTTGTGAACCCATCACAAAAATTGATATAAACATTTGTCAGAAGTTTCAATCCAATCCTTTGAGCAGAAAAAAAGTAATTTGAATATTTGACAGAAAAGGGGCAATAACTCTGATATAAAAATATTTGGATTAACCCCCTTTTTGTGAACCCATCATACACATTGATATAAACATTTGTCAGAAGTTTCAATCCAATCGTTTGAGTAGAAAAAAAGTTATTTGAAAATTTAAATTTTTGACAGAAAAGGGGCAATTACTCTGATATAAAATTATTTAGATTATCGCCCTTTTGTGAACCAATCACACACATCGATAAAAACATTTGTCAGAAGTTTCAATCTAATCCTTTGAGTACAACAAAAGTTATTTGAAAACGTGACGAAAAAAGTGTGACGGACAGACGCCGGATAAAAAAAAAAAAAATAGACAGACAGACGACGAATAAAAAAAAAAGTAACATTTGTCAGAAGTTTCAATCCAATCCTTTGGGTAGAAAAAAAGTTATTTGAAAATTTAATTTTTTGACAGAAAAGGGGCAATAACGATATAAAATTATTTGGATTATCCCCCTTTTGTGAACCAATCACACACATTGATATAAACATTTGTCAGAAGTTTCAATCTAATCCTTTGAGTAGAAAAAAAGTTATTTGAAAACGTGACGAAAAAGTGAGATTTTTTGACAGAAAAGAGGCAATAACTCTGATATAAAATTATTTGGATTATCGCCCTTTTGTGAACCAATCACACACATTGATATAAACATTTGTCATAAGTTTCAATCTAATCCTTTGAGTAGAAAAAAAGTTATTTTGAAAATTTAATTTTTTGACAGAAAAGGGGCAATAACGATATAAAATTATTTGGATTATCCCCCTTTTGTGAACCAATCACACACATTGATATAAACATTTGTCAGAAGTTTCAATCTAATCCTTTGAGTAGAAAAAAAGTTATTTGAAAACGTGACGAAAAAGTGAGATTTTTTGACAGAAAAGAGGCAATAACTCTGATATAAAATTATTTGGATTATCGCCCTTTTGTGAACCAATCACACACATTGATATAAACATTTGTCATAAGTTTCAATCTAATCCTTTGAGTAGAAAAAAAGTTATTTGAAAACGTGACGAAAAAGTGAGATTTTTTGACAGAAAAGGGGCAATAACTCTGATATAAAATTATTTGGATTATCCCCCTTTTGTGAACCAATCACACACATTGATATAAACATTTGTCATAAGTTTCAATCTAATCCTTTGAGTAGAAAAAAAGTTATTTGAAAACGTGACGAAAAAGTGTGACGGACAGACAGACAGACAGACGGACGGACAGACAGACAGACAGACAGACGGACGGACGGACGGACAGACGCCGGATAAAAAAAATGTAATCCCTAAGTGCCTACCATGCTACGCAGGTGACACAATAAAGTACCTAGTTGTCTCAGAGTCTTATCTAGTTCTTCACCAATTATGTTCAGGGTTAAGGCTTTCTTGAAATCAATGACATTCATGTTTTTTGAGTGCAAGATCTGATTGATGAGCTCGGTAACTTTCCAGAATCCAGCTCGTTTTTTATTTATTTGGAGCTTAGCGAAAAAAGAATAAAGTACCTAGTTGTCTCAAAGCCTTATCTAGTTCTTCACCAATTATGTTCAGGGTTAAACTTAGCCCTAAACATGGTTTATTTTCTTGATTGGCGTTTTACACTGATTTGAAATGAAAATTTTAAAGATTTTACAACTTTTCTGATGCTGCATGGGCATGTTTTTCAAACAATCAATGATAGTTTGACTTGAACAATTTTTGTAGAGGGTGACCAGAGTAAGAAACATTCCTGCCTAATTTAATTATCTTTAAATTAGTTGTGCGGTTTTTGAGAAGAATATTGAGTTTTGTTTTGATTCCGTCTGGTGGCCATGTATTTCAGCCAATCAATCATGAACTTATTTTACGAAATGATCTTAAATTCAGAAAAACTCATTCAGAGAAGAATTGTTTTAACCCTTTCCCTCATACGACAATTTTGCAGCAGACGACTTTAAACATATTTTGTCAAAAAATAGAAAATCTCTATAATTGAATGGATAACCCATGTCTGAAAGTGGAAAACATTGTGTCAAAAGGAGAAATTGCTCGTTTTGAGCAATTTCTTCTTTTGTCACTATGTTTTCAAAAAGCTGTCTGCTGCAGAGGCGTCAGAAAGCGTCTATATGAGGGAAAGGGTTAAGGCAATCAATATCATTTTACATGTACTCCCTATTTCTAAGCTGCCTGATGGTTCATATGTTCCAACAAATCAATTATAGCTTGAAGGTAGAAGGTCTCCTAAGAATCATTTCTGCCAAATTATCTTGAAATGGGTTAATCAGATTGCGAAGAAATTAAGAACTTTAGAGTTTTGTCATTTTGACCCATTTCTTATCCTGCATGCAGCAATAAAAGTTAGTTCTACATAGAATTTAAATTTTTGAACAAATTTGAAAGGAGATCACTAACGTAATGGGTAATCTGTAAATATGACATAGCTAGGCACAGTTATTTTGATACTTCCATTTGTAAAGATTTTCCGCATGAGTAGGTGAACTGGCCGCCGTGATATGACTGAGAAATTGTTAAAAACGGCGTTAAACCCCAATCAATCAATCAAACCCTCATATAGACGCTTTCTGACGCCTCTGCAGCAGACAGCTTTTTGAAAACAAAGTGACAAAAGAAGAAATTTATCAATAAGAGCAATTTTTCCTTTTGCCACAATGTTTTCCACTTTTAGTCACAGGTTATCCATTCAATAATAGAGATTTTCTTTTTTTTTAATGAAATATGTTTAAAGTCGTCTGCTGCAGAATTGTCGTATGAGGGAATGGGTTAAGTCGACTGCTGCACAGTTTTTGTATGTGGAACGAGTTAAAAACCAGTTATAGCCATTACTATTTCAAAATTTTGTTCAAACAAGCAAATTCAGAGAATCATGGTCCCCCGCCAGGGTCAAGGTCACAAAAATTGGTATTGATGGAAAGGGGTTGTCACAAGGAATACACATGTGAAATATGAAAGCAGTACCTATTACGGTTCAGAAGTAAGGGCCATAACTCCGTGAAAAATCATCCAACCGGAACGCAAACACGATATGCGCATCTACACTTGGTGGTGATCCTTCCTATGAAGTTTCATAAAATTCCAAAAAGCGGTTGCAGAGAAATAGCCCGGAAATGAATTTAGTCATACATAGCCTGATGGTGGAGTAAAGGGCCATAACTCGGTGAAAAATAATCCAACCGGAACGCAAACACGATATGCGCATCTACACTTGGTGGTGATCCTTCCTATGAAGTTTCATCAAATTCCAAAAAGCGGTTGCAGAGAGATAGCCCGGAAATGAATTAAGTCATACATAGCCGGATGGTGGGGTAAAACTCCGTGAAAAATCATCCAACCGGAACGCAAACACGATATGCGCATCTACACTTGGTGGTGATCCTTCCTATAAAGTTTCATAAAATTCCAAAAAGCGGTTGCAGAGAAATAGCCCGGAAATGAATTTAGTCATACATAGCCTGATGGTGGAGTAAAGGGCCATAACTCCGTGAAAAATAATCCAACCGGAACGCAAACACGATATGCGCATCTACACTTGGTGGTGATCCTTCCTATGAAGTTTCATAAAATTCCAAAAAGCGGTTGCAGAGAAATAGCCCGGAAATGAATTTAGTCATACATAGCCTGATGGTGGAGTAAAGGGCCATAACTCCGTGAAAAATAATCCAACCGGAACGCAAACACGATATGCGCATCTACACATGGTGGTGATCCTTCCTATGAAGTTTCATAAAATTCCAAAAAGCGGTTGCAGAGAAATAGCCCGGAAATGAATTTAGTCATACATAGCCTGATGGTGGGGTAAAGGGCCATAACTCCGTGCAAAATAATCCAACCGGAACGCAAACACGATATGCGCATCTACACTTGGTGGTGATCCTTCCTATGAAGTTTCATAAAATTCCAAAAAGCGGTTGCAGAGAAATAGCCCGGAAATGAATTTAGTCATACATAGGGGTAAAGGGCCATAACTCGTCAGGGTCAAGGTCACAAGGTCAAAAAAATTGGTATTGATGGAAAGGGGTTGTCACAAGGAATACACATGTGAAATATGAAAGCAGTACCTATTACGGTTCAGAAGTTATGACCAAGGTTAAAGTTTTTGTGACAGCGTGACTGACGGACTGACTGACGAATGAGAAATAATAGTCCCCAGCTTTCGCTAAAAGCGGGGGACAATAAGTCAGATGTGGACTCATAAACATGGTTTACCTAGCCCCGGTATCTCTGTTGGTAGCGACACAGCTTGTAAATCCAGGGGTTGTGAGTTCGAATCTCAGCTTGGCCACCATTCTTTCCAACATTTGACAAAAGCCACTGTGACGAGCGTCGTTGTGGAAAAGCAGCCAGTTGTTTAGA
Organism: Serripes groenlandicus; assembly: GCA_031761405.1. Lineage (NCBI taxonomy): Eukaryota > Metazoa > Mollusca > Bivalvia > Cardiida > Cardiidae > Serripes > Serripes groenlandicus. The sequence continues at coordinate 999,739 of JASEVX010000039.1, forward strand.
AAGTACTATGTTGTGTGGACTACTGGTGTGAAAAGGCTAGGAAACACAAGAGTAGGTGAACTGGCTGCCGTGATATGACTGAGAAAAATTGTTGAAAACGGCATTAAACTCCAATCAATCAATCAATCAATCATAAACATGGTTGTACAGAAAAAACTAGAACTATCACTAAAGGTGATTAATACCCCCGCCCCAACTCCTGACACGTATTATAACTCACAGTATTATCTTTGACTGAGACAATTTGAATATCAGTATCAAAAAGAAATACTAAGATGATATCAAAAAGCAATATACAAATCTAATTTTAAAGAAATTTTGTCAAGAACATTTTATAATGCATAAAATACAATCCGCATAAAGTACTATTTCCTCATGAAATAAGTCAAGGTCACAGGGACATGAAATTTGCGTGTTGCACATCTACTACTCCTGATTAACATTTATGCCAAGTATGAAGTAAATCAGATTGAAACTAAAGGAGGAGTACAACAGATTAGATTTTAACAAAAAAAAAAATCCTATTTCAAGGTCAGAGGTCAAGGTCACAGGGACATGAAATTTGTGTGTTGCACATCTACTACTCCTCATTAACATTTATGCCAAGTATGAAGTAAATCAGGTTGAAACTGAAGGAGGAGTACAACAGATTAGATTTTAAAAAAAAAAAAATCCTATTTCAAGGTCAGAGGTCAAGGTGAAGGTCACAGGGACATGAAATTTGCGTCATGCACATCTACTACTCCTGATTAACATTTATGCCAAGTATGAATGCCACGTATGAAGTAAATCAGGTTGAAACTGAAGGAAGAGTACAAGAGATTAGATTTTAACAAAAAAAATCCTATTTCAAAGTCAGATGTCAAGGTGAAGGTCACAGGGTCATGAAATTTGCGTCTTGCACATCTACTACTCCTGATTAACACTTATGCCAAGTATGAAGTAAATCAGGTTAAAACTGAAGAAGGAGTACAACAGATTAGATTTTAACAAAAACAATTCCTTTTTCAAGGTCAGAGGTCAAGGTGAAGGTCACAGGGACATGAAATTTGCATCTTGCACATCTACTACTCCTGGTTAACATTTATGCCAAGTATCAAGTAAATTAGGTAGAAACTGAAGGAGAAGTACAACGGAACAGATTTTGCGGACAGACCGACAGACAGACCGCATGACCAACGGACCGCATCACCGACCAACAGGCTGATTCCAGTATACCCCCTTCAAACTACGTTTGCGGGGGTATAAAAAAAAAAATCTTCTTTTAACCCTTTCCCTCATACGACAATTCTGCAGCAGACGACTTTAAACATACAGGGTAGGGTGTTTCATAATGTCTGTTAACATTAAAAACTATTATAAAAGATATATATAATGAATAATGCAGTCATGTCATATGTCATTTTGAAGTAGTCAGAATAAAGTTGTGTGTGGTGTAGAGAGTATGGAAAAAGGTTGACGTCATGACGTCATCAACGACGTCATCCAAACAAGTCGTTATTCCAAGATGGCGCTGTCCACAGAGCAGTGCACAGAAGTTGTTAAACTGTATTATAAGAGTTATTCACCAGTTACAGTGATCAGATCGATGCAGAAATTGTACCCCGATAATGAGAAACTCAGTAAGATGCAAGTGCACAGAGTTGTCAAAAGGTTTGAGCAGTCAGGATCAGTTATTGATTGACGCTGTAGCAATGCCGGCTGGCCAAAATCAGTCAGAACTTCAGAGAGTATCGAACAACTCTGAGAACTGTTATTGAAGAAACTCCACAAAGGTCTGTACGTAGAGTGTTAGGTGACATTACTAACAATGCAAGTGCAACTAGTGTCTACCGGATGCTGAGATTCGATTTGAAATTAAAACCGTACATATTTCTATTATGCAACACTTGAAACCTTCTGATATTGACAGTCGGCTTGTGTTCGCCACTTGGATGAAAGATCGACCGGATATAGCAGACAATACTTTGTTTTCAGATGAAAATGTGAACAAATGTAACTGTCGTTTCTTGGGTACAGATAAACCAAATATTTACACGGAAAGATCTTTGCATTCTGAGAAAGTAACTGTTTGGGCAGTTCTCCTGGCATTATTGGTCCATTTTTCTTTGAGGATGAGGACGGGGAGGTAGAGACAATTAACAGTAGTCGATATTTAGAAGGCTTGTCACTATATTATGGTTCTAAATAATTCACAGTTATATATATATCCCTTTAAACTAGAAATAAGTCCATAAGATAATTATGACAATTATAAATAGTTAATGGTTTGTTACAAAACAAGAGCACGCGTACCCGCAAGCAAATTAACGCCAACACTCGACTGCTTTTTTCTAAGTCAAAGAAAGGGGCATTTCTGAGTAATTATGAGCTAAAGTTATGTTACTTGGTATAGACATGCATATTGTTCCAGGGAATATGTGTACCATTATAAGTTTCATTCGAAAATGTTGAACGTATTTGAGTTATGAGGTAAGGTTAACCCTTTCCCTCATACGACAATTCTGCAGCAGACAACTTTGAACATATTTTGTCAAAAAATAGAAAATATTTATAATTGAATGGATAACCTATGACTAAAAGTGGAAAACATTGTGGCAAAATGAGAAATTGCTCGTTTTGAGCAATTTTTCTTTTGTTACTATGTTTTCACAAAGCCGTCTGCTGCAAAGGCATCACAAATTGTTCTGTGACATTAATATATTCCCAACCCATAAACAACACTACAAAATGACAAGGGTTGGTTGACCTTGGTGAAGATATGTATTCCAACTGACCTTGGAACAATTCTGTATATTTCTGGAACAATTTCAAGACACTTGGAAACCAATCCATCAGGAACGGTGCTCTTAATAAAGGGCCCATCTCATTTGTGACCTAAAAACCCAATGAAAAGTTACATTATTTTTTAGTACTCACAGCATAGGGTTTGGTTGGACAATCAGACAGATATTGCCGCTGGTAATTGATCCTTACCCTTTCCCCCTTGCAGACGCATTCCGATGTATTTGCAGCAGACAGCTGTTTAAAAACATGGCGACAAAAGAAGGAATTGCTCAAAACGAAAACGAGCAATTTTCTCCTTTTTGTCACCATGTATTTCAACTCTATTCAATTATTGTACTTTCATTTGAAGGGAGTTTCCAATTTTTTTTCGGGTATGTTTTCAAAGTCGTCTGCTGCAGATTTGTTGTATGCGGGAAAGGGGTTAATCACAGTCTGATTGGTTTCCTTGTTCACAATTTAGACTGCATCATTAGAAAACTGACCTTACAAATAAATTGTATACTGACGTAGTTTATTACAATGTCGTCTGCATCTTGTCATTACCAATTTCAAAGCACTTCCTTGATGCTTTGGGAACTCCAGGGAAGATTCTGATAACACTGACAAGAGGAACTGACTGATCTGGATATTGACTAGCTGCCGGTGTCTTCTCTGTATAGTGATTGATAAGAGCATTTCGAGGAAATGGTTTTGACTGCCATAATAATTATAAAGGTTTAACCCTTTCCGGATGCCTCTGCAGCAGACAGCTTTTTGAAAACATAGTGACTAAAGAAGAAATTACTCGTTTTGAGCAATTTCTTCTTTTGCCACAATGTTTTCCACTTTAAGTCATAGGTTATCCATTCAATTATAGAAATTTTTCTATTTTTTGAAAAAATATGTTCAAAGTTTTCCCATCAGATCTGTCCTGTCTATTAACCCTTTAGTACATACAATAAATCTGTAGCAGAGAAATAAATGCATGCAGAATTCTGCATGGACCCAAAAGTTTCAATGCAATTTAGCATTAACCCTTTCCCTCATATAGACGATTTCTGACGCCTCTGCAGCAGACGGCTTTTTGAAAACATAGGGACAAAAGAAGAAATTGCTCAAAATGAGCAATTTATCCTTTTGCCATAATGTTTACCACTTTTAGTCATAGGTTATCCATTCAATTATAGAGATTTTCTATTTTTTTAAAAATATGTTCAATGTCATCTGCTGCAGAATTGTCGTATGAGGGAAAGGGTTAAGTTTTCCCATCAGATCTGTCCTGTTTATTAACCCTTTCCCAAATAGCAGAGAAATAAATGCATGCAGAATTCTGCATGGTCGTAATCCAAACGTTTCGAGGCAATTTAGGAGAGGCCATTAAGAGGAATACACTCCTATAAAGTGTCATCCCAATTGGCCCAGTTATTAATTACACAGTAGAAGTTGTTTAAAGTCAAAAGTTAAAAGCATGTGCATCCTACTGATGCATGAACAGACACACTCAAGACGGACACTTTGCCATGACATAATCTCGACTGCCTTTCAGCAAGCGGAGCCAAAAACAAGTTTTTTGTTTCCAACAAAATCTTCAGTTCTGAATTAAAATCATTCATCAATTTTACAATGTTAAATTGTTGTTAATCTGATTGATAGATTGATTGGGGTTTAATGCCATTTTTAACAATTTCTCAGTTATATCACGGCGGCCAGTTCACCTACTCATGCATTTCCTGGTTTTCTCACACCAGTACTCCACACAACAATCTTCCCAAGCAACTGGCTGCTTTTCCACATAGACTTAGCCCATTGGTGGAAGACGTATGACGCATGTCGCATTGACTTTTGTCAATCCTAGGTAAGAAAGTTGGCTGAGTCGGGATTCGAACTCACAACCCCTGGATTGACAGCCCGCGTCGCTACCGACTGAGCTACCGGGTCTCGGCTGTTAATCTGAGCACTACGTAAGTATTCAGGCAAAGATATGGAAAACTCTTAAAATGAAAGGCTGATTATCTAAATAGACGCATTATGAACAAATGCTATTTTTGCCCAGGTGTTTTCAAAACTTATTTGATTTAGATACATCACAAAGCGTCTAGCGTTTCAGACATTTACATCTACTAAGCTGAGCTGTAAGTCCAACTAGATTAACCGCTTTCCCACATATAGACGCTTTTTCAATATTTCATTTATATAGATTTTCCATATTTTTGACTGCACATTTTTAAAGATTTCTGATTCAGATTTGTTGTATGTTGGAAAGGATTAAATATGAAAATAGACCTGAGTATAGGAGAAATATCAGGTTAATGCTGGAGACTAAACCCTTTCTCCTAAATAAACACTTTCTGACGCCTCTGCAGCAGACGGCTCTTTGGAAAACATAGTGACAAAAGAAGAAATTGCTCAAAACGAGCAATCTCTCCTTTTGCCACAATGTTTTTCCACTTTTAGTCATAGGTTATCCATACTTGTAGTTATAGAATTTTTTCTATTTTTTGAAAAAATATGTTCAAAGTCGTCTGCTGCAGAATTGTTGTATGTGGGTAAGGGTTAAATATGAAAATAAACCTGAGTCAAGGAGAAATATCAGGTTATTGCTAAAGACTTAATTAATTAAATAACCTTGTTACCATTTGCATCAGGTCAAGGTTGTTTTTAACCCTTTCCCTCATATAGACCCTTTCTGACGCCTCTGCAGCAGATGGCACAATGTTTTCAAAAGGTGTCTGCTGCAGATGCGTCCAAATGCATCTTCATGTAGGAATGTTAATCCTCCTATAACGAATTAATTGTTTTGAGGATGTTTAACGCCATTTTCAACATTATTTCAGTTATATTATGGCAATTCATTCACTTATTCATAAGCCCTGGGTAAACCATCTACTACTTGGCTAGGAAAGGTGCCTTGCCAAAGGGCACTCAACCATGATTCCTCTATAACTAGACCTCAGCAGTTTTTCTCACCCTTATTATTTGATATTTAGAATCAAACTAAATGTTGTACAAACAATACAGGGTTTTGAGGTAAATAAGGATTTAGTATTATGAAGTATATGCTTTATCAAAAATGTTAATAGAACTCTTCAATAACATCATATTCGTCAGTCCAAAACTATTTGCAACTATAACTGTGAGTGAACTCACAAAGGGATACCCCGTCCCGCACTTACAAGACATATGGACATACAGACGGAGGGACGGACGGACGGATATATTTCAGATCGGGATAATCTTACTTCATGCACATCCTCAGGTTGTGTACTGCAACTGTGTAAAGTTTCATCAGAATCGGTCCAGCCATTAAGGAGGAGTTGCGCTTACAAGACATATGGACAGACAGACGGACGGACAGGGTGATTCCTATATACCCCCCCCAAAATAAAAAAAATAATTTACACTGTTCTGTTCTGTGTCTGTTCTGTGATATGTTTGGAATTTTTTTAAACTACTTTTACCAGCGTTTTCAGTTAAATTACTGCATTTCCTGTTTTTTTACCAGAACTACTGTTATGTTGAACCAAACGCAGAACGCTTGTCTGTTTGTTCTATATTGAATAAGGAGCATTATTGAGTAAAGACTAATGCAAGAGTAATGTGAATGGGTATATACATGTGTATTGTCACGATTAACATGTGTACCAAGTTTCATTTGAAAATACTGAAAGGTTTTAGAGTTATGGACAAGGTAAAATATTTTACTTGAATTTCAAGGTTCAAAAAGTTGCATAACTGAATAATGATTAAAATTCAGAGTTATGTGACTTGGCATATACATGCATATTGTCTCTAAAAAGATGTGTATTAAGTTTCATTTGAATATGTGGAATGGTTTTTGAGTTATTAGGTAAAGTTAAAGTTTTGGGACAATGCAGACGATGCTAACAATGCAGATAACGACCACGCTAAGGGTATCACAATTACTCAATATTTTTTCCTTGAAAAAACAGAGACAAACTAAATATCTGTCCTAAAGCTATTCTTGCAAATCCCAACACAAAGGCTCAAGTCGTAACTATTATTTTTAATGGTGAGGTTAACCTTTTCCCACTTTTAAATATAATTAGACCAAACATCTGACATAAGGTTTGAAGACTTTGGATTATATTGAACTCCTATTAATGAGGGGGAACCTACGTGTGACAGATGACAGGCAGACTGATGAACAGGCCAAAAACAAACACAATATGAGCCATCCCCGCAAGAAAATCAACATTATGGACTATGTGTAATGTGCAATCTGCTTTGCTTGATTGTTGATTGTTTGGTACTGTTTTATGCAGCTTACAACAATTTTTCAGTCATATCACTGCATTTCCTGGGTAAGTTACCAGTATACTACTGTTACATTTATCCTGACACCAGCCAGTCAGTAGTAAAGCTAACCTCGCAACCCTGTGCACCAAGGAGGGCAGTCATTACTACACAATTTGCTTTGATAACTAGACCTATATATTAACACCAAAATGCATTTTAATTCTTTTAAAAATAGAGGTCAGTGCAGCATGCAACTTTTAAAAAAATAAATTTGGATAAATGTAGAAATATTTCCTTATTAAAAGTTGCATGTAAACCCTTAAACCTTTCCCCCATACATCAAATCTGCAGCAAACTGACTTGGAAATGATATAAGCAAAAACACAGACAAATACACAAAATGTGGGTATAATCACAGAAAAAGGTTGTTAAACATTATGACAAAAGGAGAAATTGCTCGTTTGAACAATTTCTCATTTTGACAGAATGTTTTCAAAAGTCGTCTGCTGCAGAGGCGTCAGAAAGCGTCTACATGTGGAAAAGGATTAACACTTTCTTTAATTCCTACTTGGAGATGCATTGCAGACAACTTTTGAAACCATTGATGAGAAATTTATTTATTTATTTATTTATTTATTGGGGTTTTACGCCGCTTTCAACATTATTTCAGTTATATCACGGCGACAGTTCACTTATTCATGATCCCTGGGTAAACAAACCAGTACTAGGCTAGAAAATGTGCCTTTCCCAAGGGCACTCCACCATGACCGTAGTACTGCGACTGGGGATCGAACCCGGGACACCCGGTTTCGAAATCCCCGATGCTAACCACTAGACCACAGCGGATTCCTTTGATGGGAAAGGAGAATACATTTTACCACAGTATTTCCAATTCTATTTAACCCTTTCCCTCATACGACAATTCTGCAGCAGACGACTTTGAACATATTTTGTCAAAAAATAGAAAATCTCTAAAATTGAATGGATAATCTATGACTAAAAGTGGAAAACATTGTGTAAAAGGAGAAATTGCTCAAAATTTCTTCTTTTGTCACTATAATTTCAAAAAGCCGTCTGCTGCTGAGGCATCAGAAAGCGTCTATATGAGGAAAAGGGTTAATAATCATTTTAGAGATTAACCATGTTTTGCTTAGATAGTTTCCAAGTTGTCTGCATGCTGATGCAGATTTCTTGTATGTTGGAAATAATTAATAATTTACCTCAACAAGCATAATAATTATCATAGTCTTCATAATCTAATAAGCATGAGGTGGATCACCTTTTGGTTTATGTCCAAAAACAATAAAAAAAATCCTTCCCCTCATATGAACTCAAATGGCGTTCAAGGTCACTCATCAAATATTAACTTTGCAAGCTTATATATGCAGCCTTGTCAGATAAAAATTGGTTCTTGTCGCATGTGTAAACAGGGCAGAATCTTAGTGATTCTCCACTGTTTGGCGACATTAACACGTACAAGTGCCATACATATAGCCATAGATGTAGCTCCTCGCTGAACACTAGAAGTGTAGCCCACCTAGTTTCGTTTCCATTACAATACAACCCTTTCACAATTAAAGACATTTTCCAACTGTAGCAGGCGAATTTTGAAAACATTGTGACAAAGGGAGAAATTGCTCAAAACAAGCGTTTCTACTTTTGCCACAATACATACAACTCTTTTCAGTAATTATACATACATTTATAGAGCTTTTCCATATGTTTGCCTAGGTACTTTCAAAGTCATCTGCTGCAGATTTGTTGTATGTGGGAAAGGGTTAAGTACTTTATGGTTTAGGTCCAAAAATATAAATGGGGACATAATAACATGTACAAGTGCCATAAATATAGCCATAGATGTAGCTTCTAAAAGTGTAGCTCAACTATAGTTTCGTTTGCATTGCAATACAACCCTTTCCAAATTTAAAGGCATTTGCTACAGTTTCATCATTTTTTGAAAACATTCAGAATTTTACGAAAAAATTGGTGTGTTGATAGCATATTACCTAATCTACAGAAATATGAAATAAAAACATGGGGAAACCAGGCTTGGAAAAATTTCCCGGCCATTTCTTCTGTATACCCTATACTTTGTCAAATGTGACTGCTGTTTCTATGTAATATATTATATATAGTTTTTAATTTTTCAAATTTCATTTTCAGTTTTACATCATTTGTTTGGCAACACTTCTCCCTTTGCCACAATGTTTTCAACTTCTTATTCAAAAAGTGTTTTTTTCTTTTATGAAAAGTTTCGATATGTCTGAATGAATGTTTTCAAAGTCGTCTGCTACAGAATTGTCTTATATATATAGATAAGGGTCAAGTGGTGCCAAAATGAGGGTGCAACAAGACGCTTTCTGACGCCTCTGCAGCAGACGGCTTTTTAAAAACATAGTGACAAAAGAAGAAATTGCACAAAACGTGCAATTTCTCCTTTTGACACAATGTTTTCCACTTTTAGTCATAGGTTATCCATTCAATTATAGAGATTTTCTATTTTTTGACAAAATACGTTCAAAGTCGTCTGCTGCAGAATTGTCGTATGAGGGAAAGGGTTAATACTAACATGTAAATAGATCTGCTGCAGAAACTTTTGAAAACAATTTCACCTTTAAGTTAAAGTAATAATTGCTCCTTTTGCAACAATGTTTTTAAGTTTGTTAAATAATCATACTTGCTTTCATTTATAGGGTTATCAATTAAGCTTTAAATTAATTTTAATGCTTTTACATAGTTTTATATATGGTATTTTTGCGATTATATTATAAATCTTACAAATTATATACTAATCTATATATGAACCTTTTAATAAGTAAACCTAGCTATACATGTTATGAAACACCTGAAGCACTAGAAAAATTGATGCTTATTTTGGAGAAAGATCCGTAAACCGACCTTTAAAAGATCCTACATGAATTGGTATTTATAAACAATTATATATTTTTACACACAAAAGCAAGAGGGCCAAGTGTTTAAAAATACATAAGCCAAATTTAACACTAAAATTGACATACCTACAATGATTTATTCCCTATACTTGTTCTCTATTTAACCATTCTAAATATGGAAATATCATTTAACATATTTCCTAATAGGTAATCTCTTCCTCCTGCATGACAACCATCACAAACAATGATGATGCTGAGAGACTGGTTCCCAGCTTTACAGGATACAATAAATAAGCAATTTATGGGTTCCCAGCTTTCATAGAACTGCAAAAAAAACATGCTGGTTCCTTAACTTTATAGGATATCAAAGTATATTGGTTCCTGTTTGCATCAGAGCAAGTCTAGCATACGACAGCTCTAGGTAAGGTCAATAATTCACTAACAGATTTCTTGCTTAGGACACCACACCCTATAGCTGTTGTAGGAAAACACTAAAACTGTATTGAAGACCCAATTCTTATAATCACCAACAGCACATTGTTTTGAATGAACAAGTAACCCTTTCCCACATACAACAAGTCTGCAGAAGATGTGTTTTAGAACACCTAGACAAAAAATATTGAATATCTCTGTAAATGAAACATTGTGGCCAAAGGAGAAATTGCTCGCTTTTAGCAATTTCTTCTTTTGCAATGTTTTTAAAAGTCGTCTGCTGCAGAGGTGTCAGAAAGCTTCTATATGTGTGAAAGGGTTGTCAGGTCTATGTCTTACAATATACATATATTTCCAACATAACAATTATACCCTATTTAGGGGTACTCAAAAGAATCTTCTCACTGAGACAAATCTTTTGGCATACTCACAACATAGTGTTAACCCTTTCCCTCATATAGACGCTTTCTGAAGCCTCTGCAGCAGACAACTGTTTGAAAACATAGTGACAAAAGAAGAAATTGCTCAAGACAAGCAATTTCTCCTTTTGCAACAAGGTTTCCCACATTTAGTCATAGGTTATCCATTCAATTATAGAGATTTTCCAATTTTTGACAAAACGTGTTCAATGTCATCTGCAGCAGAATTGTCGTATGAGGGAAAGGGTTAAGAGAATAAAAAAGGGTATAGCAACCTGAAATATGTCGGTTATCTATAGCTTTGAGAAGGACATGTTCAAAGTTGGCTGCTGCAGAATTGTCGCATGATGGAAAGGGTTAAGAGATCAAAAAAGGGGTAATTATTAGCAACCTGAAATACGTCAGTTACCTAGAGCTTTGAGAAGGACCATGTCTACAAAAATCTATATCTAAAACAACAAACCATCTGCAGCTCAATAATCTGGCTGATCAATAATCACTGGACACTTGGCACCATCAGATCCATCATACCTGACAATTCTCATCTCAACAGGTGAAAATGTGGGTTAACCCTTTCCCTCATATAGACGCTTTCTGACGCCTCTGCAGAAGACGGCTTTTTTTAATGCATAGTGACAAAAGAAGAAATTGCTCAAAACAAGCAATTTCTCCTTTTGCCACAATGTTTTCCACTTTTAGTCATAGGTTATCCATTCAATTATAGAGATTTTCTATTTTTTGACAAAATTGTTGTATGAGGGAAAGGGTTATACCTTTACTGTTGTTTATTTGAATGGTGTTTTAGGTCTCTATCAACAGGATTTCAGGCATATCACTGATGTTTTTCCGTCCCCAAAATCGATCACAGAATTCCTTTCTATTAAAGCTATCTTCCTATGAAATTTGGTTAGAATCACTCAGGTCAAAATTAAGCTATACCTGTGCAAAATCTATTTCTTATATTTAGAACCTGTTCAAGAATTGTACTAGAATATTATGAACATTTCTAGAACTGTTCTTGATGGCTTTTCAAAAACATTTGTACTTGATGTGCAAGAACAATGTTTTAGAACAGTTCTTGATTGTTTTAAAAACATCCTGAAGTTTTTATTATAGTGTTCTAGAACATTCAGGAGCATTATTTGAACTGAGTTTTTTCAAGAACATTTCCGGAACAGTTCATGATGTGTTCTTGAACAATTAATGCACAGTATTCTTGAATTGTTCTAGAATAGTTATTGGTTATTTTAAGAAATGTTAAGTGAAACAACGTTAAAAACCCTTTCAATGTCAGGTCAAGAATATAGTTCAAGATATGTTCTTGCACAATTACTCAAGAAGTGTTCTAGAACTTTCAAGAACAGTTTAAGAATTTAGGTTCAACAACTGTTCCTGAATTGTTCAAGAACCTTTTAAGAACCAATTTGTTCTTGATATTTGTCTCAATTAACATTTCTTAAAAAGTACTTTATGTATTAAGAGCAGTTCATTGAATTGGTCTAAAAAAAATCCCAGGGGTTGAGTAAAAATGGAAAATAGTGAACAGAGGAGATCAAAATCAAACTCAGCATCGCATCTGTGCAGAACGATTAATTTCTACATTAGTCACAGAAACATCCAAGTTTTGTTTGTGTGTGTGGTATTTTATCCATTTTTCCACAATTGTTCAGTTATCTCTTTCCCTCATACAACAATTCTGCAGCAGACGACTTTGAACATATTTTGTCAAAAAATAGAAACCTGGATAAACTATGACTAAAAGTGGAAAACATTGTTGCAAAAGGAGAAATTGCTCGTCTTAGATTCCTTCTTTTGTCACTATGTTTTCAACAAGTTGTCTGCTGCAGAGGCGTCAGAAAGCGTCTATATGAGGGAAAGGGTTAAATCACAGCGTTTCCCGGGTAACCCGGCTGTAGCTTTTCCGGGGACTCTAACGAAAATCCACAGTATTCGGACAACTTTCCAGGGATAATTTGGGATAATCTGACACTTTCCATGGAAACTCCAGCACATTTAAGAGGAAAACCCGGAAATACCATGGACAACCCGGAACGGTTCCATGGACAACCCGGAATGGTTCCATGGACACCCCGGAACGCTTCTGTGAACACCCTGGAATGGTTCCGTGGACCCCGGAGTATTCGGACCATTTCCAGCATTTCCGCATCTTATCATTAAATTCCATGTTTTTTTCCATGGTTTCCCTGTATTTTCCGTGTATTTTTGTATTTTCTGTTAAGAGTCCCCAGAAAACTACAGCCGGGAAGTTACCAGTACAATGTACTACTGATCTTTTTATCCTCAGACCAGCAAGTCAGTCATACTGCCAACACCCCATTTCTGAGTGTCGAGGAGGGTTAGGGAACCCATAATACTACAAAATTAAATTTAATGTCTGTATAATTATACTATATAGTACAAGAGAAAGTTTGTCAACGCATCAATGTCGCCAGAAATCCATACTGCAGTGATGCATAACACTTACATTATAGTAGTTGAAACAAGAGGCCCAAGAGGGCCAGTATCGCTCCATGGCGATAAGGCAAAAATCAAATCTCCAAACAGCCCTGCCCCCTGGTGGCCATGTTTTTTACCAACCACCATGGCTTAAAGGAATCTTGTAGAGTGTCAACCATGGCATGTTTCTGCAAAATTATTTGAAAATCGGCCAGACACTTTCGGAGGAGAGGATATTTTAAGTTTTCACTAGAGCCATATAAGGCAAAATAGCCCCACCCCCTGGTGGCCAGGTTTTTTTACCAATCAACATGGCTTGAAGGAATCTGATAGAGGGTCACCCAAGGAATATTTCTACAAAATTATTTGAAAATCTGCTGAACGCTTTCGGAGAAGAAGATTTTTTAAGTTTTCACTATGGTCATATAAGGCAAAATAGCCCCGCCCTCTGGCGGCCATGTTTTTCGACCAATCAACATGGCTTGAAGGAATCAGATAGAGAGTCACCCAATGAGCATTTCTACAAAATTATTTGAAAATCAGCTAAATACTTTCGGAGAAGAAGATTTTTGAAGTTTTCACTATAGCTATATAAGACAAAATAGCCCCACCCCCTGGCGGCCATGTTTTTAACCAATCAACATTTCTTGAAGGAATCTAATAAAGGGTCACCCAAGGAACATTTCTACAAAATTATTTGAAAATCGGCCTGACACTTTCGGAGAAGAAGATTTTTTAAGTTTTCACTATTTGTTTCTTTTGGTTGCCATGGAAACCAGAATTATGGATGTATCAAAAGAAAATTGAAGGAATTTAAGAGAGGACATCGAGAGGATGCTTTCTATGAAGTTTCAACCAAATTGGCCAAGTGGTTAGAGAGAAGAAGTTGTTTAAAGGAAAAAGTTAACGCACGCACGCACACATGCATGGCACGCACGCATGACGGACAATTTGCCATGACATAAGCTTGACTGGCTTTCAGTCAGTGGAGCTAAAAACAGTTATCAACTTAATGGCATATTAGAACATCAGGGGTGGAGTCAAGTGAAAATGTATCATAACTTGCATTTTTTTGTCAACGAAGTGAATGTCCTTCATTGAAATATAATTGAAGCCTTTCATTGTTTATGATCAACCTCCATTCTCAGGTAGGTTGACCATACACACAGCCAACTAATTATTGACCGCAATAACAGTAAACCTCTTACGGGTAACAAACTCTTGATAGCATTGGGAGAAAAGGATAACTAGGTCGCAGTTAGGAATTTAAGCAGCCGACTCAATATCATATCATGTGTTATCAGTTAACCTGATGCATTGGTAATTTTATAATTACTTAATATATGTCTATGTCCTTTATTGAACACTACTCATTTCGTTTCGGCGAAGTTTTCTATGAGGGGTCTCATAGTCATTGGCAGATTAGAATCCACCATTCCCCTTCGGTTTGAACAGGTTGCATGCGCAAAGCATATATAGGTTTGTTAATTGTATGATCACAGACCGCACAAAGTGTGTTAATTTGACAGCTTGAGGGGACAGTGGTATTCACATAGCGACATGCATGTACAGCTGTATTAAATTCGTATTTCTATGCATTTTCTTTTCCTGTTCTTTTTGTTTTTCTCATTGTCTTTATACTTTTGTAAATTATTGATCTTCATTATATGGAGGAAATAAAGATTTAAATTAAATAAATCATAAACAGTAATGGAAATGAGTAATCTTGCCAATCATTAGTCTTAGTATGTATACAGTGCTTCAATTAAGGAATAATTATAAGATTTGTGAATTCCACATACACTTTTCAAGATGTTTGTCAGATTATTTGAATTTTATTATTTATCAATAAAACCACAAAACAGACAATTTAGGATTTGCATGCAATAGCACGTCATTTTACCTTTCCCCTATTAAAGTCAACATTGGACACCTTTGCAGCAATCTGCTTTTAAAACAATGAGAAAAGGGTTAAATCGCGGAAGACATGAGTTTTCTCTTATTAGCTTGGCATCCTAATT
The DNA here is from genome assembly GCA_031761405.1 of Serripes groenlandicus. Classification (NCBI taxonomy): domain Eukaryota; kingdom Metazoa; phylum Mollusca; class Bivalvia; order Cardiida; family Cardiidae; genus Serripes; species Serripes groenlandicus. The sequence continues at coordinate 1,014,982 of JASEVX010000039.1, forward strand.
ATATCATACTTTGACAAATGTTAAAATGTAGTCCAATATTTATAAATTAGACCACCCTTGAAATATAATATCAGCTAAACAGTTGAAATTGTTGTATAATTTCAAACTTGATTTCGAACATAAACTGAACCCTACAACATGTCAATTTATTGTAATTATTTCCTTCCTTTTTTATAATGAAAATAACAAACTACTTTAAAATTATATTATGATGAGAGCCCTTGTGTCAATGATGCATAACAATATGCAGATCGCAAGTAAAATGCCTCGAGGGAATCTAATGACTCATTTTGTACGAAAGACCCGATTCGTGACCCCATTCTTCTTCAAAGAGTTGTAGTTCTTTGTGACACTCTCTTTATAGGCAGAGATTGTTCATTCAAAGTAATTTTTCTATTAAAACCAGTTTGATCTCAGTTTGTTCTTTTCTTCATTTGTTTCGAACCAAATAAACATTTTAAATTACCTATAATTAACTATTTGTAAGTGAGTGTAAAGAACGGCTCTCTGCAAAGGAGATTGATCTACGCAGTAGGTATTCGCTAATCACGTGATCAACAGTTTTAGCTTAGAAACAGTTAATATTTTAGATATACATGGATAAACATTATTAAATGCATTCTTCACAAATCAAGACTCTCTTTGAACATGAAAATAACATTCTGTAAGTTAAAATTGCTATTAAAAGGAAAATTCGACGTGAAGTTTATCTCGATATAGCCCATAACAGTCTACTGCAAGTCTAAAAGGGACTGTTTTGTCTTCGTAAATAAAACAAGAGGGCCATGATGGCCCTGGATCGCTCACCTTAATTATACAATGTACTGCAATGCAAAACACATCAAGACAATTATTCTGAATGCAACTTCTAAAGTGTTAACAAGATTTTCCTTCAATTTGGCCTATTGACCTAGTTTCTGACCCGATATGACCCATATTTGAACTTGACCTAGATATCTTTAAGACAAACATTCTGACAAAATTTCAAACTTCTGAAGCTAAAATTTTCAATTTGTCCTAGTGACCTACTTTTTTACCCATCATAACCCATGTTCGGACTTGACCTACATATCATCAAGTCAAACATTATGATAAAGTTTCAACATGCTCAAGTTGAAAATGTGGCCTCTACAGTGTTAACAAGATTACCCTTCAATTTGGCATAGTGACCTAGTTTTTGAACCAGCATGACCCATATTTGGACTTGCTGAAGCAAAAATCGCGGCCTCTGGAGTGTTAACAAGATTTTCCTTCACTTTGACCTAGTGACCTACTTTTTGATCCAACATGACCCATGTTCGAACTTGACCTACATATCATCAAGACAAACATTCTGATAAAGTTTCAACATGCTGAAGTTGAAAATGTGGCCTACAGAGTGTTAACAATATTTCCCTTTAATTTGACCAAGTGACCTAGTTTTTTACCTCATATGGCCAAGTTTCAAACTTGTCCAAGATTTGATGGAGATGAATGGTCTGATAAACTTTCATGAAGATTGGATGCAAAATGTAGCCTGTAGAGTGTTAACAAGCTCAAATGTTGGCGATGCACGACGGACGCCGGACAAAATGTGATCACAATAGCTCACCTTGCACTTCGTGCATAGGTGAGCTAACAAAAAAATATAAATTCGAGTCAAAATAAAGAAACTGCAAATACATGATTGTACTTAAAACATTGGAATATTTATTTCATTTTAAATGTGTCATAACTTCGTGTTTTTAAACAAACACAATTGTAATATGTTCAAGACATTTAAATTTGTTTTTTCCTAATAATAACTTCTCCTCCTATGTCATTTCTGAAAAGTATAATTAAAAACAGTCTCCCACATTATGGGTGAAATTTTTCTCAAATCTGCAAACGATAAACAGTTAGCTTTTAGGCTATTAAATGCCAGCATCAATTACCCATGGGTCATTAGACTATTAATTTTCTTGATAAGGTGATTAAATTGCCAAGATGTTTGTCTGACCGGTATATGACTGTGGGCTGTGTTCTCAGGGCATGCACATTGCATTTGTTAAAGAAATCAAAGTACTGAAAGTACTGCTAACGAATTATTTTGAAAATGTAATTAATAATTGCATTTGATCATGTTTTTTGTTTGTTTTAAACTTGCTTTAAAACTTAGTAGTTTTTTTAGCTCGACTATTCGAAGAATATGAGAGCTATAACAGTCACTTGTGCGTCGGCGTTGGCGTTGCAACTTTGGTTAAATTTTGAAACTTCACTCACTTATTGGACATCATCAAATGACCTTGCAGGACAAGTCCCATAACTCTGACTGTGGGCTGTGTTCTCAGGACATGCACATTGCATTTGTTTAAGAAAGAAGACAAGATAAAGTAGATGTAACACATCAATGTTGCCGGAAATCCATACTGCAGTTATGCATAACACTTACATTATAGTAGATGAAAAAAACACTTATCAACTAAAGGGCATATTGGAACATCAGGGGTGGGGTCAAGTGAAAATGTATCATAACTTGCATTTTTTTTTGTCAACGAAGTGAATGTCCTTCACAGAATTTCATTGTTTATGATCAATCTCCATTCTAAGATAGGTTGGCCCATTGACATATAAACATATATATACATGTTTATATGTCTCTGGTTGACCATATACACAGCCAACTAATTATTGATCATAAACAGGAAATGAGTAATCTTCCCAATCATTAGTCTACTCATGTTTTAAAATTATATAATGATGAGCGCCCTAAATGTGTCATTGAAGCATAACAATATGCATATCGCAAGCAAAATGCGTGTAGGGAATTTAATAACACATTTAAATTTGTCAAGGACGAAATAAGACCCGATTTGATTCTTAGTAATCTTTGCATAATTGTCGTTATTTACACTCTCTTTATAGGCAGAGAGTGTTCATTCAAAGTATTTTTTATATTAAAACCAGTCTTATCTCAGTTTGTTCTTTTCGTCATTTGTTTCGAACCAAATTAATATTTTAAATCACCTATAATTAACTATTTGTAAGTGAGTGTAAAGAACGGCTCTCTGCAAAGGAGATTTATCTACACAGTCCGTATTCGGTAGTCACTTGATCAACATATTTAGCTTCGAAACAGTTCCTATTTTAGATATTCATGGATTAACATTATTAAATGAATTCTACATAAATCAAGACATCTCTTTGAACATGAAAATAACATTCAGTAAGTTAATATTGCTACTTAAAGGAGAATTCGACGTGATTTTTATCTCGATATTGACACATAACAGTTTGCAGCAAGTCTAGCAGGGACTCTTTTGTCTTCGTAAATAAGACAAAAAAACACAATTGCGAGTCAAAATAAGGTAACTGCAAATACTTAAAACATCGGATTTTTTATTTCATTTTAGATGTGTCATAATCACAATTGTAATATGTTCAAGACATTTAAATTTGTTTTTTTCTAATAATAACTCTCCCCCATGTCATTTCCAAAAAGCTATTAAAAATAGAAGTCGCGGGCTTCTGCCCGGCGACTAATAACAATAAGGACTGTACCTCATACATTATCTTTCTGAAGCACATAGTGCAGTTACAATCCATCTTAACAGTTGATCAGCTAATATGTACACATTTTATATGATCTTTTAAAATCCATTTGTGATAACTGGGGAGCCCAGGGCTATAATTTGAACAATCTTGGTAGAGGTCGACTAGACGAAGCTAATATCAAATATCAAAGGCATGGGCCTTCTACTTTCAGACAAGAAGATTTTTAAAGCTTTTTCCCTATACAAGTCTATTTTAAACCAGTGACCCTAAGGGAGGGGCCATTTTTGACCCCAGGGCTATAATTTAAACAATCTTGGTAAAGGTCCACTAGATGAAGCTACTTACCAAATATCAAAGGCCTTAGCCTTCTACTTTTAGACAAGAAGATTTTTTCCCCTATACGAGTCTATTTAAAAAAAAAAAGAGACACCAAGGGAGGGTCAATTTTGACCCCAGGGCTATAATTTGAACAATCTTGGTAGAGGTCCACTAGATGAAGCTCATACCAAATATCAAAGGCCTTGGCCTCCTACTTTTGGACAGGAAGATTTTTTAAAATTTTTTCCCTATACAAGTCTTATGTAAAACAAGTGATCCCCTGGGAGGGGTCATTTTTACCCCCAGGGCTATAATTTTAACAATCTTGGTAGAGGTCCACTAAATAATGCTACATACCAAATATAAAAAGGCATGGGCCTTGAGACTACTTTCAGACAAGAAGATTTTTTAAGTTTTGGTTAATTTATCCTTTTTTTGTTGCCGTGGCAACCAAAGTTCTCAATGGAACTTAAGTCTTTGGACACTTTTGAAAGAGGGCCATCAAAGGAACATTCCTGTGAAGTTTGGTTGAAATTGGTCCTGTGGTTAAGCCGGAGATGATGTTTAAAGCTAAAAGTTAACGATGGACAAAAATTTATCAGAATAGCAAGAATCGATCTAACAAGAGCTGTCGGAGGACAGTGCGCTCGACTATTTCTCCGCTTATTTAAGTTACTGAGATAATGGACTCGAACGTAGTTGCATGCAAAACATTAACCACAATTTCTTAAAGAGTGATAATTTGCATTATAGAGTTATTTAACATAATAATATACATAGGTGTGATAGTTGGGTAGGGTTGTAGAAAGTGTCAATGCAACGCATCAAGTAAATACTGAGATATGGACTCTTAATGTAGTTGCACGCAAAACTTTAACCAGAATTTCTTAGTAAAAAAAAGGGCCATAACTTGCATAAATTGCAGGATCGAGTTATCTGACTTGATAATCTACATAGGTGTGATCCTTGGGTAGGCGTGTAGAAAGCTTCAATGCAATACATGTAGTATTTAGGTACTTGCATGTAAAAACCTTAACCAAAGTGTGACGTAGACGCCGACGCCAGGGCAAGTAGTATAGCTCTCATATTCTTCGAAAAATGCAAGTGGGGAAATTGAATATTATTTGGGGACCGATGCACATTTTTCACGCCTTGCAGACCTTCCCTTTGTAACGGTTAAGAAACAAAAACGTTGCATTGACGACACTCCTCAATATGGTGCTCGTAGAAAAAGAATGCTTACCTCCACTCCACAGGGAAAGAAGTTACTTGACTGAATTCAAACAGGAAGCCCATGTAGGACCTGTATCGCTTTACTACCTTATTTCTTTGACTGGTTATAATGATAGCCGCCTGGTGAAATTGACTCAATCGTTAAGGGCAAATGTAACATATGAGAACATTTCTATAATTTGCAAAGATAGCAATTTGCAAAGATAGCATATGTGTACAGTGGGCATAACTACATAAGCAATTTTGAGAGAGAGAGAGAGAGAGAGAGAGAGAGATGAGAGAGAGAGATGAGAGAGAGAGAGAGGAGAGAGAGAGAGAGAGAGAGAGAGAGAGTTCTTGCCAAATGGGGAAACTGTCTTCTGAGAGAGAGAGAGAGAGAGAGAGAGAGAGAGAGAGAAAAAGAGAGAGAGAGGGGGAGAGAGTGGGGAGAGAAAGAGTGAGGAGAGAGAGAAAGGGGGAAAGAGGGGAGAGAGAGGTGAGAGAGAGAGCGAGAGTGAGATAGAGAGAGAGAGGGAATAGAGAAAAAGAGAGGAGAGAGAGAGAGAGAGAGAGAGAGAGAGAGAGAGAGAGAGAGAGGGGAGAGAGACAGACAGACAGACAGACAGACAGAGAGAGGGGGGGGGGGGGGGGGTAGTATTTCTTATTATATGCTTATTAGTTTTAATGTTGGATGTTGTCATTCTTAAGGTTAAACAATCTACAGTACATACATGTATATAAATACACATATTGATTTGAGAAAATATGAAATTAATTGCTTAACCCCCTTTCCCAAATGCAGATACATTTTAATACGTTTCCAGCAGTTGCAGTACACTGTCAAACATTGTGAGAAAAAGAGAAATTGCTCAATGGAGTAATTTTCTGTTTTCCAACAATGATTTCTTCTCTTTTCTATTATCTAACTTTCATTCATAGAGGCTCCCCATGTTATAACCCTTTCCCACCTGCAGAAGCATTTTGACGCACTAGCAGCAGACTACTTGTGAAAACATTGTGGCGAAAGGTGAGTTGCTTATGATGGCCACAATGTTTCAACTTTATTTAACAATTAAGCTTGGTTTTCAAAGTCGTCTCCTGCAGATTTGCTGTATGTGGGAAAGGGTTAAAGATATGTTCAATATTGTCTCCTGCAGATTCATTTTATTGTTGGAAACGGGGATTACATGGCTACTTTTCCTGCGATTGTTTCAATATACATATGCAGCTAGTTCAGTCATGAACAGCTTTCTGTATCATGAAATAGGGAAGTAACTTTTCCTTTCCACATTGTTTTCCTCTGGTTCACAAGCTTGCATTGGGACACATGTCATATTCTACCTTCACTTCAACTTGGTTCTGTACAAGTTTCAAAAGTGAAATAGCTGGTCTAACAACAAACTCGACACAGATGTGGTTTCTCTGGTCATGTGATAACATATCAACGGGGCTTTCACTGAAATAGGGGTCAGATGCTGGGCAGTAAATGACTCCTGCAGAGGTGTGAGAATTGTTTACCGTTACATTTTCTTGGGGATTTTTGGAGATTCAGGCATAATGTGAGAGACTGAAAATATAAGTTGCGGGCTCCTGCCCGGTGACTAATGACCCAGCAGGCTTCAATCAGGAACCAATGTCACACTGACAGAACTTAATCTTAATTTCACACATATACTGTAAGGTGTTCTTTCCTAGGGCACTGCTAAAACAAACTAGTTAACCCTTTTCCACTTGCAGACGCATTTGGACGCAATTATAGCAGCAGACGAATTTTGAAAAAATATTGCGGCCAAAGCTGAAATTACTCATGATGAGCAATTTCTCCTTTGGCCACTATGTTTTCAAATTTATTTAACAATTAAGCTATCTTTTATGGAGATTTTTCAGGTTTTTGTTATCACTATGTTTTCAAAGTCGTCTGCTGCAGATATGTTGTATAAGGGAAGGGCTTAAAGTGATCATTTGTCCATTCCTTGAAGTAATCTATGCATTGTTTCTTTGTTGAAGTTGAAGATAAGCAAACTGATCCTGATCTACATGCTCTATTTCTGTTGATACATTTTATTTCAATAAAATCTGACAGACAAAGAGTTATATATGATGCAAAGATGGCTCGGCTACCTTAATATAATTAACCCTTTCCCTCATATGACAATTCTGCAGCAGACCACTTTGAACATATTTTGACAAAAAATAGAAAATCTCTATAATTTCATGGATAACCTATTACTAAAAGTGGAAAACATAGTGGCAAAAGGAGAAATTGCTCATTATGAGCAATTTCTTCTTTTGTCACCATGTTGTCACCTGTTTGCTGCAGAGATGTCAGAAAGCGTCTATATGAGGGAAAGGGTTAAACTTTAAAAAAATTGGCTTGTTCCCAGCAGATGACTTTTGAAGACACCTAGGTTAAAAGAGAAATTGCTCATAATGAGCAGTTTGTTCTGTTCCCACAATTTTTTCAACTACATTATGTATATGTCAAAATTTAACTCGCAATTTTCCAGATGTTATATAAACAAATTGTTTCTTGTCAGATGTTTCCATAGCAATTTTGTCTAAATAACATGAAATGAGGTGAGCGTTAAGAACTAATCTGCAGCAGACAAGTTTGAAAACATCTAGGAAATAATATGAAATTTCTCTAATAAATAAAATTACAATTTTTAAATAGAGGTGAACAGAGGCTAACCCTTTCCCTCATATAGACGCTTTCTGACGCCTCTGCAGCAGACGGCTTTTTGAAAACATAGTGACAAAAGAAGAAATTGCACAAAACGTGCAATTTCTCCTTTTGCCACAATGTTTTCCACTTTTTGTCATAGGTTATCCATTCAATTATAGAGATTTTCCAATATTTGACAAAATATGTTCAAAGTCGTCTGCTGCAGAATTGTCGTATGAGGGAGAGGGTTAAAAATTTGCTCATTATGGCACTTCTCCTTATGCCACATTATTTTCAAAACTCATCTGCTGCTGACATGCCAAAATGTGAGAACGGATTTACGAGTTTCAGGGCTAGGTGACATTTTTCATCATTAAAACGAGCATGATGTCTCTCAAATACATGTCATTGACTATATATATAAATATTAATAGAAAAGCAAATTTTGATTAATTGGTATTTTTAATATTTCCCCCCCCCCCCCCGACAAACATTCTAATTTGTGATCTTTTGGTGACAAACCAACAACCAGTACTAGACTAGGAAAGAGCTTTCCAAAATAGCATTAGTTACTATGAATGCTGTGAGCTGTAACAAACCTAGGATGTTCTGTTCCTTATCAACCACTATTACCAAGAGCAACTAGACTGGCTCAAAGCCTGTTCGTCTCGCTACCTGCATTTCAATTGATTGATCAATCAGGGTTTAGTGCCAGTTTCAACAGTTTTTCAGTCATCTAAGGCAGCCAGTTTATCTACCTATGTGATTCCTGGCTACTCACACCAGTACTCCACACAACAGTTTTTCAGTCATCTAAGGCAGCCAGTTTATCTACCTATGTGATTCCTGGCTACTCACACCGCACAACAGTTTTTCAATCATCTAAGGCAGCCAGTTTATCTACCTATGTGATTCCTGGCTACTTACACCAGTACTCCACACAACAGTTTTTCAGTCATCTAAGGCAGCCAGTTTATCTACCTATGTGATTCCTGGCTACTCACACCAGTACTCCACACAACAGTTTTTCAGTCAACTAAGGCAGCTAGTTTATCTACCTATGTGATTCCTGGCTACTCCAACAGTACTCCACACAACAGTTTTTCAGTCAACTAAGGCAGCTAGTTTATCTACCTATGTGATTCCTGGCTTATCACACCAGTACTCCACACAACAGTTTTTCAGTCAACTAAGGCAGCTAGTTTATCTACCTATGTGATTCCTGGCTTATCACACCAGTACTCCACACAACAGTTTTTCAGTCAACTAAGGCAGCCAGTTTATCTACCTATGTGATTCCTGGCTTCTCACTCCGCACAACAAATTTACATTCATCTCACAGCAGCTAGTTTATCTACCCATGTGATTCCTGGCTTCTCACTCCACACAATAGTTTTTCTCATCTCACGGCAGCCAGTTTATCTACCTATGTGATTCCTGACTTAATTCTCACACCAGTACTCCACACATCATTCTTTGCAAACAAAAGGCCTTTCTTCTCCATACATAAACCTGTTAGCCCATTGATGGAAGTCCAATGACACTTGTTGCATTAGACTTTCATGAAACGTTGGTAAGAATGTTGATCGAGCTGAGATTAAAACTCACAAAGACTGATTTCGTATATCGCTCACCAGTCGAGGGCTTGGCTTGGAACGGTTGTAACTAAAATTGTTATATTTTTTACCGAGGGTAATCACCTCGCCATAAAGTCTTTATAAGCGTTAAATCATTTTTCTTGGTAAACAATGGAAATTTAGGTGCCATTGCTCGTTCTGAGCAATGGCAACTAAATTTGCATTGTTTACAAAGGGGTCAAAATTGCTCCTAAACCAGGGTTTTCAAAATAGGTTTTTAATTACAACCGTTTCACGCCAAGCCCTCGACCTGATTCAATAGTATTTCTATAGTATTTCTAGAAGTCATTTTCAAAATTCTTACTTTATACATAAACATGTATGGAAAAGAACCCACCCCCCTGGTAGCCATGTTTTTCAACGGATTAAAATACTTGTGCTAAATTATTTTCAAATCGGGAAAGTCTTTTTGGACAAGAAGATTTTTAAAGTTTTCACTATATCATTTTCATAACATAATTATGTATCCTTTACATTTACATATAAGGTAAACAAACCCATCCCCCGGGCCACCGTTTTTTTTTCAAACTGGGATGATTTGATTAAACTTGGTAAGTGAATATTCAAGGAACATTAATTTTGTGCCAAATCATTTTCAAATCGGGCCAGTTTTTGAACAAGAAGATTTTTCAAGTTTTTACAAGCCCTTTTCCTGGCAGCCATGTTTGAAGCAGATTGAAATAAACTTGTTATAGGGACAACCAATGAACATTTTATTGAAAATGTATTTCAAATCCGGCCAGTACTTTTCGACAGGACAGTTTTAAATGTTTGGGCACTTTGCCCTCCTTCTGATACTGCAGCATTTTTAAATGTATTGAAAAAGCATGCATCCCAGGGTACATTCCAGCGGAGATAAAATGGGCCAAATAGTTTCAGAGGAGATGTTTTGAAAGGAAATTGTGGACAGATGATAGATAGCTTACCCCTCACTTCGTGCTCAGCTAGGTGAGTTCATACAAACAGTTACGAAAATGTAAATATTACTCAACTTCTTTCCCTTGAGCTAGTTCTTCTTTTTCCACAATGTTTTCAAAAGACTTTGTCTCAGGGGCAGTGGAAGTTTCGTTTGTATCATAAAAGTGTATAACCTTTCCCACATACAGTGAGTCTACACAGATAACAGTAACTTTAACCCTTTTCCTCATACGACAATTCTGCAGCAGGCGACTTTGAACGTATTTTGTCAAAACATAGAAAATCTCCATAATTGAATGGATAACCTATAACGAAAAGTGGAAAACATTGTGGCAAAAGGAGAATTGCACGTTTTGTGCAATTTCTGCTTTTGTTACTATGTTTTCAAAAAGCTTTCGCTGCAGAGGCGTCCAAAAGCGTTTATATGAGGGAAAGGGTTAAAAAGATCAAAGCAAAAATATGGAAAATCTGATCAAAGTAATCTACAATAAAATTATTATTCAATAGAGTTGAAAACTTTATGGCTATTAAAAGGAGAAATTGCTCATTATGCTCATAAGCAATTATGTTTTCAAAAAACATCAGCTGCAAATCAAAATGAATCTGCAAATAGGAAAGTGTTAGGATGTATTTAGCAACAAAATTAAATTGCAACATGAAACCATGAACTCTAGATACTTAACAATATAATTAACTTTTATGAAATACATGTATGGTGGCATATAACTGCCGTAAGATAACCAGTTAATGTTTTGTACAATATTAACTAGTTATCTAGTTAGGGTTTGCGAATTTCACTTAATAAGTAACATACTAAGTGGTTCTTAGTATGTTACTTATTAAGTGAAATTCGCAAACCCTAACTAGATAACTAGTAAATATTGTACAAAACAGAAACTGGTTATCTTAAGGCAGTAATATTGCCACCATAGAAATGTAACAAATTCGGGTTTTTACAAAAAAAAAAAGAAATAGTCTGGCAGAATAATGAAGTGTTTATGTTTCTGAAACCAGGTCAATGTCAAATTGAAAGAGTAGGTAACACCATGGCCTTGACATGCCAGATAACAGAGTGGTAAGTTCGAACCTTAGGCCCGGCTCCTTATGGCTTCTTCTTATAGGCTTTTTTCTAGCCTTTTCCGCTTACAAAAAGTCTGCAGTATCCAAAGGTACAGGTAAGGAGGGGTATACAGCTCCTTCCCCCAACAGTGACTCGCATCATTAACATTTCTCTTTTTGCAAACAGTGTTTTTAAAACTTGTCTGCTGCAGATAAATCAAAATGCTTTTGCATGTGAGAAAGGTTTCAAGCACAAGTAGTAATCAATAGAAACCCACAATCCTTTTCTTTAACCCTTTCCCTAATATAGATGCTTAAATTCTGACGCATCTGCAGCCAACGGCTTTTTGAGAAATTGCTCAAGACGAGCAATTTCTTCTTTTGCCACAATGTTTTCCACTTTTAGTCATAGGTTATCCATTCAATTATAGAGATTTTCTATTTTTTGTCGAAATATGTTCAAAGACGTCTGCTGCAGAATTGTTGTATGAGGGAAAGGGTTAACATTTCTTTTTTTGCAAACAATGTCTCTAAAACTTGTCTACTGCAGATAAATCAAATTGCTTATGCATGTGAGAAAGGTTTAATGAACAAGTAACAATCAATAGAAACCCACAATCCCTTTCTTTAAACTGTGAAATAATAAACTGTTCAGTGTGATTAAACATTCATGAGCGCCTGGCAGATATTAAACGGACATTTCATGGATCTAAGGCGGATGAATACTTTGTCTCGAACTTTATTACTAGTGATCTCTCCCAACCCTGTTTTCCTGTTGTGTTTGGTTTTTTGCTAGATTTTGAGTACATGCTTTTTCCACAGTAGTTAGGTTAAATAGCTGGATTCATCTGTAGTACGAGACTGTTCAATGGAAAACATGCAACACCTGCCAATAGGTCAGCTAGTGAATTCATGACGGACAGATTGAGAGATGGGGGTACAGACTAAGAGACAGACAGATTGACAGATGGGGATACAGACTAAGAGACAGACAGATTGACAGATAGGGGTACAGACTAAGAGACAGACAGATTGACAGATAGGGGTACAGACTAAGAGACAGACAGATGGGGGTACAGACTAAGAGACAGACATATTGACAGATAGGGGTACAGACTAACAGACAGACAGATTGACAGATGGGGGTACAGACTAAGAGAGGGACATATTGACAGATAGGGATACAGACTAAGAGACAGACATATTGACAGATAGGGGTACAGACTAACAGACAGACAGATTGACAGATAGGGGTACAGACTAAGAGACAGACAGATTGACAGATGGGGGTACAGACTAAGAGACAGACAGATTGACAGATAGGGGTACAGACTAAGAGAGAGACAGATTGACAGATGGGGGTACAGACTAAGAGACAGACAGATTGACAGATAGGGGTACAGACTAACAGACAGACATATTGACAGATAGAGGTACAGACTAAGAGAGGGACAGATTGACAGATGGGCGTACAGACTAAGAGACAGATTGACAGATAGGGGTACATACTAACAGACAGACAGATTGACAGATAGAGGTACAGACTAACAGACAGACAGATTGACAGATAGGGGTACAGACTAAGAGAGGGACAGATTGACAGATGGGCGTACAGACTAAGAGACAGACAGATTGACAGATAGAGGTACAGACTAACAGACAGACAGATTGACAGATAGGGGTACATACTAAGAGACAGACAGATTGACAGATAGGGGTACAGACTAAGAGAGGGACAGATTGACAGATAGGGGTACAGACTAAGAGACAGACAGATTGACAGATGGGCGTCCAGACTAAGAGACAGACAGATTGACAGATGGGGGTACAGACTATAAGAGACATACATATTGACAGATGGGGGTACAGACTATAAGAGACATACAGATTGACAGATGGGGATACAGACTATAAGAGACAGACAGATTGACAGATGGGGGTACAGACTAAGAGAGGGACAATAAAGAATGAATCCCTATTCACGGACAATGTCATACAAGCTGTACAAATGTGCTTTTAACTCAACAACTTATAGTCTTTGGAAAGTTTGGAGTCTTCTTCATGTAAACTCAACGTTCAATACTATGAGTACTTTGATTAAATCTTAGCATCAGCAACTTTTCAGGATCACAACTTTTAAACAATAACAAGAGCACCATGATGGCCCTGAAATCGCTCACCTGAATTATGCAAAGTGATTTGCCCTGCCCCCTGGCAGCCATGTTTTGTTTTACCAATAACCATGGCTGGAAGGAATCTCAAAGAGGGTCATCTAAGGAACATTTTTACATAATTATTCAAAAAACAGCACTGCCCTCTGGTGACGAATCAACATAGTTTTGATCATATGCATATATGGCAAAACAGCCCCGCCCCCTGGTGGCCATTTTTTTTTACCAATCAAAATGGCTTGAAGGAATCTGATAGAGGGTCACCCAAGGAATATTTCTACAAAATATTTTGAAAATCGGCCAACGTGTTTGGGAGAAGAAGAATTTAAAGTTTTTATCATTTGGTTGCCAAAAAATGAAAGGAATTTACTTTGCAATTCGTGTCCAAACTAAGATATTCCACTTGACACAATAATTCCTTAATTTTTCCCTGCAGAAGACATATTTCTAAGCCTTTTAGAAAAATAGGCCTTAAACAAAAGGCAATACGCTAACCCCCTTTTGTCAAATGAATATAACTTGAGGAAACTGATAGGATTTTTCACCACTTTCAACAATTGTTCAGTTATATCAACACATTTCCTGGGTAAGTTAAAAATAGGCCTACTACTGATTCATTTATCCTAACACAAGCATTAGAGTTGAAGACATTGTAGCGAAAGGAGATTTTGCTCATCATAAGCAATTTCTGCGTTTGCCACAATGTTTTCAAAAGTCATCTGCTGTATATGCTTCAAACCCTTTTCCTACAGAATTCCTGAATTTTTTTAAATTCCTTTTTGATTATCACTTTCCCACATAAAGAAACTTTTTGATGCCTCAGCTGCAGACGACTTTTGAAAACACTGTGAAAATAGGAGAAACTGCTCAAAACAAGCAATTTCTCCTTTTGCCACAATGTTTTCAACTTTTTTTCATTAATTGTACCTTTGTTTATAGAGATTTCCAATGATTTTGCCAATATGTTTTCAAAGTCGTTTGCAGCAGATTTGTTATATGTCGGAAAGGTTTAATTAAGGACTACTCTTTATTATTTATTGATAAATGAATAGACAGAAAATAAAGATATGATATCACTAGTTGAATGCACAGTCCGAACCTGGTCTACATTGATTGCAATCGTGGTTAAAAGGTGCATATCATACTTCGTAATTTTTTTTTATTTTTTTAGAAATTCGAAAACATTAGAGAAAAAGGTAATATCAGGGAAAAAATGCATGATTTTGATATAACCCTTTCCAACATATAGACGCTTTCTGACGCCTCTGCAGCAGACGACTTTTAAAAACATTGTGACAAAACATTTTTAACTTTATTCAACAATTATTATACCATTTCTACACTTATTGTCTTCAAAGTCATCTGCCACAGATTTGTTATATATAGGAAAGGGATAGATAAAGTATAACAAAAACATGGTGGGGGGAAAAGACTTCCTTTTTTTAAGCAATTTATCCTTTTCCCACAATGTCTTCAACTTTGGTCATCTTCAGTTGTCTATTAACCCTTTCCTTCATATAGACACTTTCTGAAACCTCTGCAGCAGAAGGCTTTTTGAAAACATAGTGACAAAAGAAAAAATTGCCCAAAACGAGCAATTTCTCATTTTGACACAATGTTTTCCACTTTTAGTCATAGGTTATCCATTCAATTATAGAGATTTTCCATTTTTTGACAAAATATGTTCAAAGTCGTCTGCTGCAGAATTATTACACTGTATTATGCAACTGCATAAAGCATTTTCAAAAATCAATCAAATCAAACTATTTGGTTATCTTCCAACAAATGTACCTCATATTGTAATATAGTATGAATAGTGAACTATAAATGCTTAACCTGTTCCCCATTGGCCATACAATCAATCTGTTACTGTTTTGTCTGATCATACAATATTTTTAGAGCTGTCTTACTGATTTGAATACACTTGATGGGAATATCAATAAAATAACTTAACCCTTTCCCATATACTTTACAATGAATCTGCTGCAGACAACTTTGAAATTATCAAGTCCAAAATATAGAAAAAATTATATATAGTTTGATTATTTAATACGGTTGAAATCATTATGGCAAATGGAGGAATTGCTCATATTGAGCAATTACTCCTTTTGTCAAAATGATTTCAAAGATATTCTGCTGCAGAGGTGTCAGAAAACGTCTATATGTGGGAAAGAAATAAAGGTCACCAGTCCTGCTGTCAAAAGTTATCAGTATCATATGAAGAGTAAACTAGAGGGCCATGATGGCCCTGGATCGCTCACCTTAATTATACAATGTACTGCAATGCAAAACACATCAAGACAATTATTCTGAATGCAACCTCCACCGTGTTAACAAGATTTTCCTTCATTTGGCCTAGTGATCTATATTTTTTTACCTGATATGACCCATATTCCAACATGGACTAGATATCATCAAGACAACATTCTGACAATTTTTCAACTTGCTCAAAGTAAAAATTCGGGCTCCGGAGTTTGAACAATATTTTCCTTTATTGACCTTGTTTCTGACCCAATATGACCAAATTTCAAGTTGCTGAAGCAAAAAATGTGGCATCCAAAGTATTAACAAGATTTACCTTCAATTTGGCCTAGTGACCTAGTTTTTGACCCTACATGATCCATATTCGAACTTGGCTTAGATATCATTTAGATAAACATTCTCATTAAACGTCAAGCTGCTGTAGCAAAAAATGCGTCTTCTACAGAGTTAACAAGATGTTCCTTCAATTTGGCCTAGTGACCTAGTTTCTGACCAATATGACCCATACTTGAACTTGACCTAGATATCTTTAAGACAAACATTCTGACAAAATTTCAAACTTCTGAAGCAGAAAATGCGACCTCTAGAGTGTTAACAAGATTTTCCTTCAATTTGACCTAGTGACCTATATTTTTTTTACCCAACATGACCCTTGATCGAACTTATCATCAAGAAAAACATTCTGATAAAGTTTCATCATGCTTAAGTTAAAAATGCAGTATCAACAGTGTTAACAAGATTACCCTTCAATTTGGCCTAGTGGCCTAGATATCATTTAGAAAAACATTCTGACCAAATTTCAAGCTGCTTAAGCAAAAAATGTGGCATCCAAAGTGTTAACAAGATTTTCCTTCAATTTGGCCTAGTGACCTATTTTTTGACCCTGCATGACCCATATTCGAACTTGGCCTAGATATCATTTAGCTCAACATTCTGACAAAATTTCAAGCTGCTGAAGCAAAACATGTGGCTTCTACAGATTAACAAGATTTTCCCTCAATTTGGCCTAGTGACCTAGTTTCTGACCCAATATATCTAAACTTTACCTAAATATCTTTAAGACAAACATTCTGACAAAATTTCAACATGCTCAAGTTGAAAATGTGGCCTCTACAGTGTTAACAAGATTAACCTTCAATTTGGCCTAGTGAACTAGTTTCTGACCCAATATGACCCATATTCGAACTTGACCTAGATATTTTTAAGACAAACGTTCGGACAAAAACCTTTGCGACCTCTGGAGTGTTAACAAGATTTTCCTTCAATTTGACCTAGTGACCTACTTTTTGACCCAACATGACCCATGTTCAAACTTGACCTACATATCATCAAGACAAACATTCTGATAAAGTTTCAACATGCTCAAGTTGAAAATGTGGCCTCCAGAGTGTTAACAAGATTTCGCTTCAATTTGACCTAGTGACCTCTTTTTTGACCTCATATGGCCCAGTTTCAAACTTGTCCAAGATTTGATGGAGATGAATGTTCTGATACACTTTCATGAAGATTGGATGCAAAATGTAGCCTGTAGAGTGTTAACAAGCTGAAATGTTGACGACGCACGACAGACGGACGCACAACAAAATGTGATCACAATAGACGGACGACAGACGGACGCACAACAAAATGTGATCACAATAGCTCACCTTGCACTTCGTGCATAGGTGAGCTAAAAAGTATTAACTCTTTCCCACATAGAACAAATCTGCAGCTGACAACTTTGGACACATGTGGACAAAAATATAGAAAATCCCTATAAATAAGGGTATATTTACTTGAAAAAAAATGAAAACATTGTGGCAAAAAGATAAATTGCCTGTTTTGAGCAAATTCTTTTTTGTCGCAATGTTTTCAAAAGACGTCTGCTACAGAGGCCTCAGAAAGTGTCTATATGTTTGGAAAGGGTTAAGATATGAGTTAATAAGCAATTCATGATATTGCTTTGGTTGTTAGATGGCTTAATATTTAACCTTTTCCAGCATACAACATTATCTGCATCATACTACTTAGAATTGATTGATTGATTGGGGTTTAACGCCGTTTTTAACAATTTCTCAGTTATATCACGGCGGCCAGTTCACCTACTCATGCATTTTCTGGTTTTCTCACACCAGTACTCCACACAACAATCTTCCCAAGCAACTGGCTGCTTTTCCACATAGACTTAGCCCTTGGTGGAAGACGAATGATGCATGTCGCATTGACTTTTGTCAATCGTCGGAAAGAAAGTTGGCCGAGCCGGGATTCGAACTCACAACCCATGGATTGACAGCTGCGTCTTACCGACTGAGCTACCGGGGCTCGGCTACTACTTAGAAAAAAACATCAATGGCAAAAGCAAAAGGTAGAAAAAAATCTCTACAAATGGAAGTCTTTTATTGAAAAGAGATTGTTTGCATAAGGAAAAATTGCTCATTTTGAATATTTTCCCCTTTTGCCACAATGTTTTTTAGTGACATCTGCTGCAGATGCATCAAAATTTCCCTCATACGACAATTCTGCAGCAGACGACTTTGAAGGTATTTTGTCAAAACATAGAACATCTCCATAATTAAATGGATAACCTATGACAAAAAGTGGAAAACATTGTGGCAAAAGGAGAAATTGCACATTTTGGGCAATTTCTTCTTTTGTCACTATGTTTTCAAAAAGCCGTCTGCTGCAGAGGCGTCAGAAAGCGTCTATATGAGGGAGAGGGTTAAGTAATTAAAGACAACATTGACCCAATGCAAATGACATAACCATTTCCCACATATAGACGCTTTCTGACACATCTGCAGAAGACGACTTTTGAAATCAGTGTGGCAAAATGAGAAATTGCTCATTATATCAGGTTTATATATCAGCACTAAATTAATGTGCTCACAGTCTCTCAAGTCTCTCAAATAGACTTAAATAAGTCCCTAAAGCTTAGGTTTATATCAGCACTAAATTAATGCGCTCATAGTCTCTCAATTTAGCTTGAATAAGTCCCTTAAGTTAAGGTTTATATTGGCACTAAATTAATGTGCTCACAGTCTCTCAATTAGACTCTAATTAGTCCCTTAAGTTAAGGTTTAAATTGGCACTAAATTAATGTGCTCAGAGTCTCTCAATCAAACTTGAATTAGTCCCTCAAGTTAAGGTTTATATTGGCACTAAATAAATGTGCTCACAGTCTCTCAATTAAGCTTGAATTAGTCCCTTAAGTTAAGGTTTATATCGGCATTAAAATAATGTGCTCAGTCTCTCAATTAAACTTTAATTAGTCCCTTAAGTTAAGGTTTATATCGGCATTAAAATAATGTGCTCACAATCTCTCAATTAAACTTTAATAAGTCCCTTAGTTAAGGTATATATCAGCACTAAATTAATGTGCTCACAGTCTCTCAATTAGACTTGAATTATTCCCTTAAGTTAAGGTTTAGATCAGCACTAAATTAATGTGCTCAGTCTCTCAATTAAGCTTGAATTAGTCCATAGATTAGGTTCATATCAGCACTAAATTAATGTGCTCACAGTCTCTCAATTAGACTTGAGTTAGTCCCTAAAGCTAAGGTTTAAATCAGCACTAAATTAATGTGCTCACAGTCTCTATAGCAGACTTGAATCAGTCACTAAAGTTAAGATTTATATCAGCACTAAATTAATGTGCTCAGTTTCTCAATTACACTTTAATTAGTCCCTTAAGTTAAGGTTTATATTATCACTAACTTAATGTGCTCACAGTCTCTCAATTACGCTTGAATAAGTCCATTAAGTTAAGGTTTATATCGGAATCAAATTAATGTGCTCATTAGACTTGAATTAGTCCCTTAAATTAAGGTTTATATCAGCACTAAATTAATGTGCTCAGTCTCTCAATTAGACTTTAATTAGTCCCTTAAGTTAAGGTTTATATTATCACTAACTTAATGTGCTCACAGTCTCTCAATTACGCTTGAATAAGTCCCTTAGTTAAGGTATATATCAGCACTAAATTAATGTGCTCACAGTCTCTCAATTAGACTTGAATTAGTCCCTTAAGTTAAGGGTTATATCAGCACTAAATTAATGTGCTCAGTCTCTCAATTTAGCTTGAATTATTCCATAGATTAGGTTTATATCAGCACTAAATTAATGTGCTCACAGTCTCTCAATTAGGCTTGAATAAGTCCCTTAAGTTAAGGTTAAAATCAGTACTAGTCTCTCAATTTAGCTTGAATAAGTCCCTAAAGCTAAGGTTTATATCAGCACTAAATTAATGTGCTCATAGTCTCGCAATTTAGCTTGAATAAGTCCCTAAAGTTAGGTTTATATCAGCACTAAATGAATGTGCTCACAATCTCTCAATTAAACTTGAGTAAGTCCCTAAAGCTAAGGTTTCTATCAGCACTAAATTAATGTGCTCACAGTCTCTCAAATAAACTTGAGTGAGTACCTTAGTTAAGGTATATATCAGCATTAAATTACTGTGCTCACAGTCTCTCAATTAAACTTGAGTAAGTCCCTTAAGTTAAGGTTTATATCAGCACTAAATCAATGTGCTCAGTCTCTCAATTAAGCTTGAATTAGTCCCTTAAGTTAAGGTTTAAATCAGCACTAAATTAATGTGCTCACAGTCTCTCAATTATACTTGAGTAAGTCCCTAAAGCTAAGGTTTAAATCAGCACTAAAATAATGTGCTCACAGTCTCTCAATTAGACTTGAGTAAGTCCCTAAAGCTAAGGTTTAAATCAGGACTACAGTCTCTAAATAAGACTTGAATCAGTCACTAAAGTTAAGATTAATATCAGCACTAAATTGATGTGCTCAGTCTCTCAATTAGACTTTAATTAGTCCCTTAGTTAAGGTTTAAATCAGCAATAAATGAATGTGCTCCCAGTCTCTCAATTAGACATGAGTAAGTCCCTAAAGCTAAGGTTTAAAAAAATTATTACAGCAAAAAATGCTGAAAAACACACAATACATCGTTAAAATACTCAAAAGTCTCTCTAAACAAAAACTTGGACACCTGTGTTTAAATCAGCACTACAGTCTCTAAATAAGACTTGAATTAGTCCATAAAGTTAAGGTTTATATTAGCACTAAATTAATGTGCTTACAGTCTCTCAATTAAGCTTGAATTAGTCCCTTAAGTTAAGGTTTATATTATCACTAACTTAATGTGCTCACAGTCTCTCAATTACGCTTGAATAAGTCCCTTAGTTAAGGTATATATCAGCACTAAATTAATGTGCTCACATTATCTCAATTAGACTTGAATCAGTCACTTAAGTTAAGGTGTACATAAGCACTGAATTATTGTACTCAATATCCTTTTATTAGACTGGAATAATAAACAAGCAGTTTCTCCTTTTGCCACACTGTTTTCATCTCTTTTCAATAATTAAACCCTTATTTATGGAGATTCTTCATGTGTTTGCCACTATGTTTTCAAAGCTGTCTGCTGTATATTTGTTGTATGTGGGAAAGGGTTAAGCCTAATGTGTTGCCTACCCATCACCAATTCATATGATAAAAGTATATGAGCACCTGACAGACAGACATATAGATAATTGAGAAGTGATTCTTAACCCTTTCCCTCATATGATACAAGTATATGAGCACCTGACAGACAGACAGACATATAGATAATTGAGAAGTGATTCTTAACCCTTTCCCTCATACTGCAATTCTGCAGCAGACGACTTTGAACGTATTTCGTCAAAAAATAGAAAATCTCCATTATTGAATGGAAAACCTACAGTATGACAAAACAGTGGAAAACATTGTGGCAAAAGGAGAAATTGCACGTTTTGTGCAATTTCTTCTTTTGTCACTATGTTTTCAAAAAGCCGTCTGCTGCAGAGGTGTCAGAAAGCGTCTATATGAGGGAAAGGGTTAAATGCCACATTGCCTAACAAGCAGGACAATAATGGTGAAAGTCGAGGAATAGAGTAATTTAAAATAAGGACTTAAATGCGACAGTAGGAGGAGAACTATTCCGTATCAACACGGATGACGTTACATGTATGAGCCTGTACATGCAAGCAGAGCTCTAGACTAGAATGGAGAAGAAATTTTTTGAAAACGCTGTTGAAAATGAAGAAATTGTTTTAACTTTTGTCTACATCAAAGTTCCCCATCAATGTTTTATCCAAATTTGGTTAAAATAGACAATTTACTTTTTGCAATGTAAATGATTACTTTCCTAACAGTTACATGTAATATGAGAAATGACAAAACTTGAACAAATCCGACCAAGTCATGAAATTTGTGATCAGCAGCCATCTGTCTTAAGCAGCCAGTTTTATCATGTCCCTTGGGTGGGTGCTGATCGCAAGTTTGACTGTATTTTACATCCCTAAACCCTTATTTGACCCTCAAACCACAACATAGGTTTTAGTGAAGCCATAAGGGAGATATGGATGGGAAAAGACCAGTTCACTCCACCTTATCTAGTCCTCTGTATGCAAGCATAAATTTACTTTTATAAACCATGTAGATACCAATCAGCCTGTCCATCTGCACATTCTGATCAAGATCTATACTCATAACTGTTTACATATAACATGCATACGGTTGTAAGAAGCTACTGTAGGTCAAATTATGCCAAATACATCCGATTACTTGCTGATCTACACCCAAATAGTCCCAAAAAAAACCTTTGTTTGCGTAGAAATGACTGTATACCATCACCAGAATGCATTGAATATATGACATTGAGTTTAAATGCATTGAGGATGTGTATAGGATGCACTGGAAATGATTGATTTGATCACTTTTAGTATTTTGACCTTGTTTGAAAGAGAATGCTAAACACTAGATTTGTCCGGGCCCGATTTGGTCCAAAATGACAGTAACCATTTTCGCCTGGTGGGTTCTTTCTTGCATAATGCATGACCCCCCCCCATTTTCTTTGGATTGTTTTAAAGCTTAGAGGTAACTCTTTTCAATGATATATGGTGTTCTACATGAGAAACGCTTAGAAAGTGTAACAATTGAGGACTGAAATTGGGTGATTTACACGGAAACAAAGAAGGAATTTATTTGGTGTATTGTAACCTATATTATAAAAACTTGTGTAGATTCTGATATGACAGAACAGATGGACAGGTTGATTTGAAACCATACTGTTCAGAACTGCCAATTTATATGTTTTCCAATAGACAGGTTTATATAGATCTACAAAGGAGCTAATTAGGAAATAGATATCATTTGGAGTGATATACCAGCTTGTATATCACGATTGGAAGTTCAGGTGTGTAGTAATTAATCACGAAGGCCGAATGGCCTGAGTGATTAATTTATACACACCTGAACGACACATCGTGGTATAAGAGCTGGTATATCACTTTAAGGGATACAAATTAAGGGTGAACTATGTTTTGACCTGACATTGTTCACATGTAGGCTATTCTATCTTTACTCCCCATTGTATTTTTTTTTAGAAATATTCGGTCTTTTCAACTAACAAAACATTTTGAAATCAGTTATATTAACAGTCTATGAACATTTTATTTTTATTATTCCTTTTTCAATTGTTCTTAAACTCATCATGGGCAATTTGTTACTGTCTCATTCTAACACTAAATGACGTCATTCACATGCTTTACCAACTTTTTCGACCGCGTCAAAAATGTTGGTAAAGCATGTGAATGACGTCATTTAAAACAATTACGTCGCCGTTACAATTCAAATTTCCAAACGGCATTTACAACAAAAGCTTGTGACTTCATTCATAAAATGTCAAGCACAACGAAGTAACGCATGTGCACTAAGAAACGTTGTATGAAAAATATGCTGGAGGGAATTTCAACAGCCAAAAATAGTTCTGAAAATTTAGAGAGATATATAGAGGATCTTACATGAGTGCTTATTTGATTCTATTTATCACATAACACCATAAAAAGATTGTTTTCAATCTATAAATCGATCTTTCTTCGTCCTCATATAAACAGTGACTGAAGTTCACCCCGAAGTTCTAATGCATACGTCCCTATCAATAACCTTTTGATTTTATACAAAATTAGCAACAATGCTCTTATAATGTTTCATTTATCGAGATTTATTCTCTTTAAACAATATTTTAAATAAATGCCGAAATTCAGAACAATTGTAAACAATATGCTGTCATTGAAAGTGACGTCACATACGTGCTGTGAGTCGGCTATTTATGTAACTAGTTACATATGATATTTATGTCACTGCTTTATGTCACTCCTGGAGTGCAAGTTATGTGATAAACTGCATTTAGATCACGCTCAAATCCTTCTTTCTGTATAGAAGAGAAATTGTCAATAGTGTTAGAATGAACCAGACCTCTTTTGAGCAGATTATTCAAAAATATTTTGAGAGAAGAATTGCTCAAAACAAGTGTCTATATATTTAATGGAACTTATTACGAAAAATAATCTGCAGGTCTGTGTTAATGAATGTCTGTATTAATGTATGTGTAGGGTTTAATCCTTTCCCACATATAGACGCAGACGACTTTTTGAAAATATTGTGACCAGAGAAGAAATTGCTCCTCTAGTCACATTGACTTTCAGCTCTATTCAATATTTAAACTTTCAATTATAGAGATTTTCCATATTTTTGCCCGGATGATTTCAACGTCGTCTGCTACAGATTTGTTGTATGTGGGAAAGGGTTTCCGCTGGTCTGTACAATTTGACATAAGACATGAATCATCACATTGAAGGTTAGAACAACACATGGCCATGAAAGGAGAAAGAACTATTCCCAAAGTTCTAATATCTGTCTGTAAAGGGAGTGGCACCATGCTCTTTATTCTGATTGAAATGTTGCTTCTCCAATAACTTTTGTCTAGTTTTACCCCTCTCCCATATACAACAAAACAGCAGACGACTTTGAAAAAATCTAGCCAAAAACATGGACAATTTCTATTATGAAGGTATGATAACTGAAAAAGTTGGAAAACATATTGGTTAAAGGAGAAACTAGTAGTTTTGAGGAATTTATCCTTTTGTCATGATGTTTTCATAAGGCGTCTGCTGCAGAGGTGACAACATGCGTCTACAAGTGGGAAAGGGTTAATACCATGTAAATTTTTCCATTTTTCTTTTTGATCATAGCAAAAATATGAAAAAACTCTGTAAAATTAATAATATAATAATTGAAGAGAGTTGAAAACTCTTTGACAAAAGGAGCAATTGCTCATAATACATTATGACCAATTTTTACATTAATATCTCAGCAATTTCACATTAGTTGTCTGCTGCAAAGGCGTCACATTGTGTCTATGTGATGGAAAGATTTAACATTTTCCCTCATGCAGAATTATGCATTTTGCACATCTGCAGATGATTCTTTAACGCTTTCCCTCATATAGTGGCTTTCTGATGCCTCTGCAGCAGACGGCTTTTTGAAAACAAAGTGACAAAAGGAGAAATTGCTCAAAACGAGCAATTTCTACTTTTGCCACAATGTGTTCCACTTTTTGTCATAGGTAGCCGAGCCCCGGTAGCTCAGTCGGTAGCGACGCGGGCTGTCAATCCAGGGGTTGTGAGTTCGAATCCCGGCTCGGCCAACTTTCTTTCCGAGGATTGACAAAAGTCAATGCGACATGCGTCATTCCTCTTCCACCAATGGGCTAAGTCTATGTGGAAAAGCAGCCAGTTGCTTGGGAAGATTGTTGTGTGGAGTACTGGTGTGAAAAAACCAGGAAATGCATGAGTAGGTGAACTGGCCGCCGTGATATAACTGAGAAATTGTTAAAAACGGTGTTAAACCCCAATCAATCAATCAATCAATTTTGTCACAGGTTATCCATTCAATTAAAGAGTTTTTCTATTTTTTGACAAAATATGTTTAAAGTCGTCTGCTGCAGAATTGTCGTATGCGGGAAAGGTTAAATTTTTTTTTAGCATAACAAGAAATAGCACATTGCATGAGCAGTTTTATGTGTTTGCCATGATGTTTACAACTGTATCCAATAGTCAGTCGTAATTTCTTTTACATAAATGTTCCATTTTTTCCTGCTGCAGGTTTGTTGTTGTATGTGGGAAAGGGTAGGCTTATGCTTCAGTAGCAGCAGGTCTAAGGCTTGAATCCCAGTGGCAACAGTAGCATCACATGCTTGCCTGCCTGCCATGGTGCCAGAGTGATACAAAGTAGAGGAATCAGGACGATATTTGTTTTCAGGATGAAGACGTCTCATCAGTTAGAAATGACCGATTCTTTCAAAAGGAATGACACTATAATAAACAAAACGCTTTTACCTTTATTATCCTAAAATGTAACACATGTCTAGCTTTGACCATATCTATCCCCCAAATAAGCACAAGCCTGATCATAAATTGTAATGCCTGTCTACCATAGACCATTTTTATCCTCCAAACATACACAAGCTGTTCCTATAAGGCTGTTGAATAAACAAAATACATAATTTGTCTAAAGAGTTACTTCATCTGGTCTAGACTATTGAAGATTTCATACTTTTCTCATCGGAGTTCCTTTCTCCCAAAGAATGAGGACAAACAGATTTCTATTCAACTCGATTCAATGCATAACAAATTAGGAGCAGACAAATTCCTTCATTAAATGTTGAAAATCTCTATAAATGAAAGTATAATTAATGAACAGAGATGAATACATTTTATGCGAAATGAGAAAATATTCATGTTTTCAAAAACATTTTGGCAAAAAAAAGAAAATGTTCATGTTTTCAAAAGATTGTCTTCTGAATGCTGAAATTATTAATAAAGTGTTAGAAAGTTGCTAGCTTTCAGAAAGTCGTCTGCTGCTAGATTGTCTAAATCAGAAAAAGATTTAACATACTAGCTTACTTACATCCTCTTTATAACCCTTTCCCTCATATAGAAGCATTGTGATGCCTCTTCAGCAGATGACTATTGAATACATTGTGACAAAAGGAGATATTGTTCATAATGAACAATTTCCACTTTTGCCACAATGTTTCCAATTATGTTCAATTATTAGAGCGTTTTTTCCAATTTTTGTCCGAATGTTTTCAGTGGTCTGCTGCAGATTTGTAATATGGTGGAAAGGGTTTACAAAGTAAGTGTCTCCTCGGCCAAAATAAATTGTCTTCTATGGGCTTCATTCGACGACTTCTGTGGAACTATTTGTGGATTGTTCTGAGGACTGTTTGACAAGGAGGTCAAATGTTCAAATCCCGTCATCGTCATTCAATCAAAAGTTATTGTCTTCCGCCAATGGGCTTACACTCTAAGCAGCAAGGTAACCAGTTGCCTGGGAAGAAAGCTACATTGAGTACTGGTATGCGAACGCCATGAAACAAATTGTAAATCGTAATGTGAACTGGTAGCCATGATATAACTGAAATGCTGTGAAAACTCCAACTAATCATTAAAAACTTGTGAACACATTACTTCTATATACTATATATAGTTTGATCCCCAGTCACGGCACAACAGTCATGATGGAGTGCGCTTGGGCAAGGCACATTTTCTAGCCTAGTACTGGTTTGTTACCCACAGATCATGAATAAGTGAACTGTCGCCGTGATATAACTGAAATAATGTTGAAAGCAGCGTAAAACTCCAATAAAAAAAAAAAAAAAAAAATCTTGAACTAGGGTTACAGATCCTAAACACAGCAAGTAATTAATTAAACCAGTTTGATTTGTCTGCATCACCTTCATCTCAGCCATTTCTCATACAAATAAATCTGGTTGAAAACATTGTGGGAAAATGAGATTTTGCTCATTATTTTTCAAATGTTGTCTGCTACTCACCAGATGCGTCAAAATGTGTCTTAAAAAAAAGTGGAAAAATTTTTAAAACCTTTTTTCCTTGTACATAAAAAATTCTTAACATGTAAAATTTGTTTAAACTTTTTCAACTTGCAAGTTATCATGTTAAAGTTGTATTAAATTCATATTTATTCTAAAATATAAAGAAGTACTCTACACTGCCCTATTTTGGTGACTGACCTAATTTGGTAACTTTTTTTATTTAGCATGACTTTGTGTCCTTCAATTTGATGCACTGGGATGTAATTTGTGTTGCTTCTAGTGCAAACATTTAACTTTTAATGCTTTTGAATCTTATGTAATTTGGTTCAAAAACACAAGTACAGCATATTTGATTATATTTAAAAAATCTTGATGTTACATGGAATCACATATAAAATCCCCCCCAGACATACCCCCCCCCCCCCCCCCCCCCCCCTAAGTTTTTGGCATAGGCTGACAAAATCCCCCCCCCCAGTGTTTTTACCAGGCTGACAATCCCCCCCCCCCCCCCACACACACAAATCACAAGGTGGACAAAATCCCCCCCCCCCCCCAACAGGTATAAAACATAAAAAGATATGTTAAAATAAAAAAGTGAATTCCAATTAATGAAAGGCATGCATTAATTACCTAATAAAATAATTGTCAGTTTTATAATGTGTTTGGTACTCACTACTAGTGCAAACTGATATATGAATGAAGTGCAAAATGTTCATTTATCATTGCATGAACATAATGGAAGTCATCAACAGTTACAAAGGCTCTAAGAAACTCTGCTATGCAGGATATGCATACACTAAGAAAGACCAGAAGAAGTCAACCATTAGATGAGAATGCACACTGTGCATTGCCAAGCAGTGCAAGGAGTCACTCACAACTGACAAATTGTTGCTATCATAGCAATATACTTACATTTTCATACAAATAGTTCTCCTGATATATATAGGTGGGGGGATTTTGTCCACCTTGTGAATTTTATTGGGGGGGATTTCTGTCCGCCTGGTAAAAACACTGGGGGGGGTTTGTCTGCCTATGCCAAAAACCTAGAGGGGTGTTTTGCCTGGTGTTTTTTTGTCTGGATACCGTTACATGAGCCATTTTGATTTCTAAAACCAAAAGAAATTGTAGATTGGATACCAACCTTGTATCATCAACATTTTTCTGTCAGACTGGTGATTGGTCTAAACTCATGTTCTACTAAAAGAAGACACTCTTTTCATTTTGTTGTTCAAAACACCGCCCAGATTTAGTTCAGGTATCCAAATATTCTTTGCTACTGTGTCCTATTAATTTAAAAGACATGATTTGTAATCCAATTTTCTAAGAAAAAAGATTAAACCATCTGGACAACTTTTGAACAAAATGTGGCAGTAATTGCTCATTATGAAAATTTTTACCTTTTGCCTCAATGTTTTCAATTCCAAACAATAGTTATACTTTCCTAGAGAGTTTGCATATTTGTGCCCAGATATTTCTGCTGCAGATTTTAATCTATAAAGGATGAAGGGTTAACCCTTTCCCTCATGTAGACGCTTTCTGACGCCTCTGCAGCAGACAGCTTTTTGAAAACATAGTTAAACAAGAAACCGCTAAAGACGGTAAGGCCGGATTGTCGGCAATTTGACCTTGAAAATCGACAAACCAAGGTCAAGGTCAAAGTAACCCTAGAAATCAATGGAACTTGTTACTTTTTAGTTTCAGGCAAAGTTTCAAGTTTGTAACCCTTTCCAGACCTGAGATTTTGCCTCAACCTGAATCTTTAACCAAAATGTTGACAGACAGACATCCGGACAGACGGACATCGCCAATCTATAGACCGGAATTGCTAGAGCAATCCGGCCAAAAATAATAAAATAATAAATAATAAAATATAAATAATATAAAACTATAAAACTGTTGAAAGCAAATTAAAACACAAGTCCATATAACTATAAAACTGTTGAAAGCAAATTAAAACGCAACTTGCCGTGATATAACTATAAAACTGTTGAAAGCTGAGTAAAACGCAATTTGCTGTGATATAACTATATAACTGTTGAAAGCAAATTAAAACGCAATTTGCAGTGATATAACTATAAAACTGTTGAAAGCAAATTAATACGCAAGTTGTCGTGATATAACTATAAAACAGTTGAAATCAAATTAAAACGAAAGTTGCCATGATATAACTATAAAACTGTTGAAAGCAAATTAAAACACAAGTTGATATAACTATAAAACTGTTGAAAGCAAATTAAAACGCAAGTTGCTGTGATGTAACTTTAACCAAAATGTTGACGGACAGACAGACAGACAGACGGGCAATAGGAACGTGAAGGTCAAGAGTTATCATGGAAATCAAAAGAACATGTTAGCGGCTACACACAGACCAATTTTCAAGTTTGTAGCTGTTTCCATGTCCGAGATTTTGCTTCAACCAGAAACTTTAACCAAAATGTTGACGGACAGACAGACAGACAGACAGACAGACAGGCAATAGCAACGTGAAGGTCAAGAGTTATCATGGAAATCAAAAGAACATGTTAGTGGCTACACACATACCAATTTTCAAGTTTGTAGCTGTTTCCATGTCCGAGATTTTGCTTCAACCAGAAACTTTAACCAAAATGTTGACGGACAGACAGACAGACAGACAGACGGGCAATAGGAAGGTGAAGGTGAAGAGTTATCATGGAAATCAAAAGAACATGTTAGTGGCTACACACAGACCAATTTTCAAGTTTGTAGCTCTTTCCATGTCTGAGATTTTGCTTAACCAGAAACTTTAACCATTTTGCCTAACCTAAAACTTTAACCAAAATGTTGACGGACAGACAGACAGACAGACAGACAGACAGACAGACAGACGGACAGACAGACATCGCCAATCTATAGACCGGAATTGCTTAAGCAATCCGGCCAAAAAGAAGAAATTGCTCAAAACTAGGTTATCCATTCAATTTTAGATATTTTCCATTCTTTGAAAAAAATATGTTCAAAGTCATCTGCTTCAGAATTGTTGTATGAGGGAAAGGGTTGAGATAAAAAATGATTGAGGTTTAACCATGTTTTCATAATTTTTTCAGTCATATTTAAAAAGTGGCCAGTTCACCTATCCATGTGCTTTCTGGCTTTCTCACACCAATACTCCAACCAACAACCTTCCAAGCAACTGGCAGCTTTTCCACTTAGACTGTTAGCCCATTGGTGAATGATGAATGATTCTTGCTGACTTTTGTCAAACGTTGGAAAGAAAGTTGGCCGAGCTGGAGTTCAAACTCACAACCACTGGATTGACAGACCCTGTTACTGCCAACTGAGCTACCAGGCGGGTTTCAGCTAAGATAAGAAGAACACCAAAGAGATTGATGGAGATGAATCTGCTGATGAATGTTCGTAATGTTTTGTTAACCCTTTCCCTCATACGACAATTCTGCAGCAGACGACTTTGAACATATTTTGTTAAAAGAAGGAAAATCTCCATAATTGAATGGATAACCTATGACAAAAAGTGGAAAACATTGTGGCAAAAGGAGAAATTGCACGTTTTGTGCAATTTCTTCTTTTGTCACTAGGTTTTCAAAAAAGCTGTCTGTTGCAGAGGCGTCAGAAAGCGTCTACATGAGGTAAAGTGTTAAAAAATGTGGACTCTAGGATTGTTCTCAAGGGTTCTAACTCTATTTTCAACAGTTTTCAGTTATATGACCGGGCCAGTTCTACTTAGGACAACTATTTCCTGTCTTTTTCCCTTCTGTTATTCAAACAACAATCTTTCCAGGCAACTGGCTACCTTCCTACATAGACTACTTAACATATTTGTTGAAAAAAAAGAATGCAAGTCAAAATGGCATTTGCCAATAATTGGAAGGTTATAGCACAGTCTGTAGCGATGTGGGCTGTCAATCCGGAGGTTGTGATTTTGAACCCCAGCTTGGCCAACATTCTTTACGATGTTTGACAAAGGTCACTGTGACATGCGTCATTCGTCTTCCACCAATGGGCTAACAGTCTATGTGGAAAAGCAGCCAGTTGCTTGGAAATAATGTTGTGTGGAATACTGATGTGAAAGAGCATGAGGTGAACTGGCTGCCATGATGACTGAAAAATTGTTGAAAACAATGTTAAAAGAAGATTACGGAAAGCTTGTTGAATGGCCAAACCAGGGACGTAGGTCTTATCTATGTTTCCAGGCCAAGCAGAGGTTCAAACTCACAAACCAGGTAGTTAAACCCTTTCCCTCATATAGACGCTTTCTGACGCCTCTGCAGCAGACAGCTTTTTGAAAACATTGTGATAAAAGAAGAAATTGCTCAAAAAGATTAATTTCTCCTTTTGCCACAATGTTTTCCACTTTTAGTCATAGGTTATCCATTCAATTATAGAGATTTTCCATTTTTTCCATTTCTGTATGAGGGAAAGGGTTAACAGATAGAACTGAGTAATTAAGTAACAGTAACAGTGTACACTCACAGTTACAGACTAAGTTATCACCTCTTGGAAGATAATAGAGATGAATATTGTACTGATGACTTTTCCTGAAGTTTTTATGTAATTTTAATGTGGCCTCTAAAGTGTTTACAAGGACATTTTGATATAAAATACATAAACTATGCAATATAAGTTCAAAGGGGTCATGACTGATGTTTGTGACGCAATGTTAGTGAAACATATTGGGTGGCATTTCACTAAGGTGGTTAAGATTTCTATAAAATGTTATAAAATATTGGATGGAGGGAAATAAGGTAAGCAAAAGGAACGACCACACATTGAACCAACATTGCATCTACCTTCAGTGGTTGATAATAACAAATATTTAGCTATATTTAAGGTAAATTGTCTGTATTTTTTGTGTATCTTATATATTAATTGCAATATGTAGGTCAAAATCCAAACGTCACTAAAACTAGGCTGACAAATTTATAATAGATTGTTTTAATTTGTTCTAAACCCATTACAGATGCTTTCTGCAGCAGACAACTTTTAAAAACATTGTGGCAAAAGGAAAAATTTATCATAACAAGCAATTTCTTTTTGCCAAATTGTATTTATACGGGTAAACAAATCGACGGCAAAGCCGGCGATGTTTCCCGTCAAAAGGTAATGTGTATGAACTTTGCAAAATTTTGCTATACCGTCTTTCCAAAAATTGTGTCCAGAATGGATTTTTCGTTGCTTTCACGATTCTGCTACAGTGCTACGTTTTGATTGGATGAAAAGAAAATATCGAATAAAAAAAAACTTCTAGAGAAAATAATTAAATATGATAATACACGTGTACGTGTACTCGATAAAGGAACGAGCACAAGTAATTTTATGTGTGATAATTTCTGTTTAATAACACTCGTCGTCTATTTCTTAAACGAGTTCAAATACTACAACTCGTAAGGGTTTTTTGACCTTTGACTTTCCGGAAATTATAAATCCAAATTCCTGTAATATGACGTCATAATATGACGTTATTCTATTAGTGGAGCAGGGGTAGAGCGTCAGCCTCTTGTATCAAAGGTCCCTGGTTCGAGTCCCGTGATGAGCGGGTCCCGACTTTGGGATTTGTTCACACAAACGTCGTGAGTACTGGTTAAGTCTCAAGGAAGCAGACATCGAGCGTGATTAATATAAGCTGAAAGCTTGTTTTTGTTTCACAATAAATAAGTTTAAACTAAATGAACCAAAAGGAAAACGACAGAAATTATAGGAAATGTTAGTTTGACTTGTCACAAATGTAGTTCCGTGAATTATGGAATCGTTTTATTTGAAGTACTTTATGAAGGGCAAGTTGATTATTTGTTGTACCTGTCATCATAATTTCATAGATGTCAAAACTTGGCTATATTTTAAAGTTAAATATAAGCTTAACCTGATGATGATTTTTATTTTCTTTGCTTAGGTCGGTATGACTCGTAATTGACGTAAATAACTGATCGTGCTGCAAGCAAGGGGCTAACTGCAGTTCGCGGGGAATTATTCACCGATCACAACATATAATAAATGTTTACCCAAAATAGGTAGCACCTATACTCATATTAAACTTTATTCAATAATTATACGGAAAAAAAACATAAATGGGTAACAGGTGTGAGATTTTTTCTTTTTTCTCAATAACCCATGAAGCTTTTTGAAATGAAACTGGCCATTGGGGCCGCCATTTTGGGTATGTATAGAATGAGACGAAAAACACGGATTGAAAATTATTGTCGTCTTTTTAATCATTTTTTTTTTAAATTGATATTTAAGATCATTAAAGTGCTGCGAAAGTTAAACTCCGACAGCATTAGCCTACTACGCCTAAACCTAACTTTTGACTGTATCGTAGCCAAAGAAGGACGTGACGTCATTTCCGTAACACTTTATCTTGGCGTAACGTCAATGGAGCGACATCGTGTACCACAAAAAAAATTGTATCAACATCAAAGACCCCAAATTCCTATACATGTCAGAGCTATAGTCTCACTCATTCAAAGTATAATTATTTAACAAACATTGTGGCAAAAGGATAACTTTCTCACAAGGGGAAATTGTTCTTTTGGCGACAATCTTTTCCTAAATCGTATGCTGGAAAGGCGTCAGAAACCGTCTCTAATAGAGAAAGAGTTTAGCAGAAATGTGACCCCTTACATAATTTGTTCCAGTCATATTGACTCGTTGAATCAAAGCGCCAATGGCACTGTAGTGGCGATCGTATTCATATATTGCAACAACTACAAAATAAAGCGTTCAAAATATTTATAAAAACCTTTCGGAATTTCCAGATTTGATAAAATTCCAGCTTCCCGTTTTTAGGTCGGTATAGCTAGATACCGAAAACAACTTTTTATATGACTCATAAAGGTCTCAACGGGTGTTCTACACACCGGCTATTGTTTGTTGATAGAGTTGGAACATTGTGAGAATATGTATGAGTTGAAAACATTGTGATAAAATGTGAAATTTCTCATTTTATCACAATGTAAGATATAGTATTTGTATGACTTGAAAACATTGTGAGAAAATGTGAAATTTCTCATTTTATCACAATGTAAGATATAGCATTTGTATGAGTTGAAAACATTGTGAGAAAACGAGAATTATCACAATGTAAGATAGAACAGTTGTAAGAGTTAAAAACGTTGTGAGAAAATGATGATAGAATAGTGAAGAGTTGAAAACATTGTGAGTAAATTATGATAGAATAGTGAAGCGTTGAAATCATTGAGAAAATGATGATAGAATAGTGAAGAGTTGAAAACAGTGTGAGAAAATGATGACATAATAGTGAAGAGTTGAAAACATTGTGAGAAGAACAGTTTTAAGAGTTGAAAACATTGTGAGAAAATGATGATAGAATAGTGAAGAGTTGAAAACATTGTGAGAAAATAATGATAAAATAGTGAAGAGTTGAAAACATTGTGAGAAAATGATCGCTAATAGAACACTGTAAGAGTTGAAAACGTTGTGAGAAAATGTCATTTTCGTAGGACAATATCTTTTCTAAAAAAATGTTAATCAATCATTTGTTCCTAATTTAAAAAATTATGAAGACATACAACTATAAAAAGTTGTTTTCGTAACAACCATAATATGGTAATATGGGATTATTGTCGTAAAGAAAGTTGTTTTCGCGGCAGCCGAGTTGTTTTCGTGAGCCGATTTTATTTATTTATATGCGTTTTAGCCTACGCCACTCTCTAAGTTTTCTATTTCGCGTAATTAGTACAAAAAACACTATTACATACTTTTAAAATTATCGTTATATGTTTGTGCACATGCTTTTAAGTAAATAATTAGAAAACTTATGAATACATGTGATTTATTGTCAAATAAAACGTTGTTTTCGTGAGCCGACTTTATTTATTTATTTGCGTTTTAGCCTATGCCACTCTATAATTTTGCAATGTTATTGAAAACGGGACCAGGTACGAAATAAGCACTTTTCACGGACCATGATTGTTAAACTTGTAGGTCTTTTCAGAAATTACAAAAGAAGTTAATTGGCCGTTTTATTTTGGCGAGGTACTTTCAGAGTACAACCAACTCCTGCCGAATCAGGTTAAAGGTCAAAAGGTTACGGTTGACTACAGTAAAAATAAAACGAGGCACAGGAGTATCATGATACTCTGCATAGCGTACCCAAGACGCCCAATGATATTTATTATCTGCCCAAACATGAAGAAAGATAATATGTAAATAGTTAAACTCTATTTAGATATTTTCTCGATAAATCTCAAATATTAGTACCAATCCGGTATCAAAGTAGCACTAACATTATCATTATTAATCGTGTGCCTGCATCACTGATGGAACTATATATATATGGCGGTTTAACGGAAGTGAGTAAATTGCCTTTGCAGAAATATCCAACCGATTGTTCAAATACGACTATATAATTTTTTTTTCGTTGTTGTTGTTTTGGTAGCACTGTGGCGATTGTCAACCAATCGACACAAAAAGGCAATCGCCAGGTGGCATCAGAAAAGGGCTGATCTATTTGCTTCTTTACTATAATGCAGGTGGTTGATTAAGGATCATCTTGGCCCTCGCCTGTTTGAACCTCGTTCATTATAAATGTATTCCTTGATTTTCTGAAATTCTTTACTTTATTATTTTCTGTTCGTAATTAATAGACGATAGCAATACGAATTCCAAATATGTTTTGATAATGCAAGAAACATGACATTAACTTTATTATCGTCTAGTCAGTTACTTATAAATCATTGTTTGTGGCCAAAGTATGCTCTTTAATTTTTGTTTATAATTATCTTGCGGTTTTTTTCGTAAATAGGTAGCACCTATCGATATATTACTTTCATTCATAGATTGTTCATATTGACTAAATGTTTTCAGTCTTCTGCTGCAGATTTTAGTTATATGTAGGATTTATAAAAGGGTTTAGATCAATTGTTTTAACTTGTTTTAAACAACAATTTTTAACAAATTATACATCTTTGACCAACCAGACTGAACCAGATGACACATGGATATGTAAAACCTGCAATTACTTCCAATTCAAAGATTCACTCTTCAAAAAAGAAAATGAAATTATCATCTGAAGCTACCAATCAGAACCGTGATTTACCTTCAATTATTGACGAAATTATAACCCTGAAAAAAGGCAGCTTGTGAAACACTTATTTATACTCATTCATGTATCATGCAACATCAATAGTTTTAGATATATATTTGACAGTTCAAAAGAGCTTTTAGTAAAAGATTGTTGAAATTCTACTCATCAGAGAAACTTAACCCTTTCCCTCATACAACAATTCTGCAGCAGACGACTTTGAACAAATATTGTCAAAAAATAGAAAATCTCCATAATTGAATGGATTTATAACCTATGACTAAAAGTGGAAAACATTGTGGCAAGCAATTTCATCTTTTGTCACTATGTTTTCAAAAAGCTGTCTGCTACAGAGGCGTCAGAAAGCGTCTATATGAGGGAAAAGGTTTATTTTTCATTCATTTCAGCTACTGATTTGTCTAAGTATTGCTTTTGTTTTAATGTTTATAAACAAGAGGGCCATCATGGCCCTGGAATCGCTCACCTGATTTTATTTTTTTTACTTTAGCTATATAAGCCCCGCCCCCTGGCGGCCATAGTTTCAGACCAATCAACTTGGCTTGAAGGAATCTGACAGAGGGTCACCCTAGGAACATTCCTACAAAATTATTTGAAAATCGGCCTGACACTTTTGGAGAAGAAGATTTTTTTAAGTTTTCACAATAGCCATATAAGGCAAAATAGACCCGCCCCACCTGGCATTCATGTTTTTTTACCAATCAACATGGCTTGAAGGATTTGATAGAGGGTCATCCAAGGAACATTTCTACAAAATTATTTGAAAATCGGCCTGACACATTCGGAGGAGAAGATTTTTCAAGTTTTCACTATAGCCATATAAGGCAAAATAGCCCCGCCCCCTGGCGGCCATGTTTTTCGACAAATCATTTCGTTGCCATGGAAACCAGAATTATGCATGGATCCCAACAATTTGAAGGAAATCTGGTGAGGTCATGGAGAGGATGCTTTCTGTGAAGTTTCATCCCAATTGACCCACTGGTTACTGAGGAGAAGAAGTTGACGCACGACGGACAACGCACGATGGACGACGGACGCCGGACAAAAGGCGATCACAATAACTCACCTTGAGCAAAGCTCAGGTGAGCTAAAAACGTATGCTTATTATAATAACTTTAATAAGGAAAAAAATGCAGGAAACTGGGTAAATTTAATAGAACAAAGAAATCTTGTGATTTTTTAACCCTTTCCCTCATACGACAATTCTGCAGCAGACGACTTTGAACGTATTTTGTCAAAACATAGAAAATCTCCATATTATTGAAAGGATAACCTATGACAAAAAGTGGAAAATATTGTGGCAAAAGGAGAAATTGCACGTTTTGTGCAATTTCTTCTTTTGTCACTATATGTTTTCAAAAAGCCGTCTGCTGCAGATGCGTCAGAAAGCGTCTATATGAGGGAAAGGGTTAACACTTTCTTGGTATTAAAGTGTAGCAGGGACGTAGATAAGAGGGATAGGCAACTTCACCTGTACTACTGTTATCTGGTTAAAATATCACACATAGAATTGATTGATTGATTGGGGTTTAACACCGTTTTTAACAATTTCTCAGTCATATCACGGCGGCCAGTTCACCTACTCATGTGTTTCTTGGTTTTCTCACACCAGTACTCCACACAACAATCTTCTCAAGCAACTGACTGCTTTTCCACATAGACTTAGCCCATTGGTGGAAGACGAATGACGCATGTCGCAATGACTTTTGTCAAACGTCGGAAAGAAAGTTGGCCGAGCCGGGATTCGAACTCACAACCCCTGGATTGACAGCCCATGTCGTTACCGACTGAGCTAACGGGACTCGACCCACACATTCTAAGAAACAAAATTGTCCAAATTTTCACATTTTGTAGCAAATAAAACAAAAAAAGTCACATTTGGCACCCAATAAACAAACCATACATATTCGGAAAGCTTTAATTTCAACTGAAGTTAGAGATACAATGAACAACTGGAATTTCTTTGTATTTTGAACAATGACTGGTTTAAAAGACACAGAGATATTGGGATTATATTATTTTTTTTCCAAAAATTAATAGACAGACATTTTGCATAAGGATAACATATTATCAAAACCTGTAGTATATAAAAAATTAAAATATGTTTATCTACTGCAATAGAAGAATGTTTGAACTTCCAGATTTTTTTTTTTTATTTTCATATCTTGTATAGTTTTCGAGTTTTACTTGCTTCAAAGGTTGGCCCGGGTGATATTTTAGTATATAATTTAGTTACTTATCCCTCTTATCTACGTCCCTGATTTAAACAAACAAGGGAACAGTTGTAAATAAAGATACCAGTTTATGTGAAGACCATGTTTTGGTAACTTTTAATGATCAGGCTATGATTTGTGATATTTTTAAAACTTTCTTGATATTAAAGTGTAGCTGGGACGACTAATGAGTATAGTCATCCCAGAGTGTAGCAAAAAATATAGGAGACAATTCTATGGAAATCAATGTAAACCAACCATCCTAGTTTTTAACTCCCGTTTATAAGGACAAAATGCCCCTGTTCGTAGCTCCTATATCATATATTCTACCAAAAAAGCCATAGGTCATGATTGTAACATTATTATTAAAAATCTATATATATATAGTCTAATTTAAACCATAATAAGACTAAAGAAGTCAAGAACCACATATTCTTGCTTTGAAGCCCCACACAATTACAAAGGAAAGGTTTATGTAAGTGTTATTTATCGAAATGAGAGGGATTTCCCACATTAACATATATATTCATCTTTTTCTTTCAAAAAGTTGGGTTTTAATTAAATACTCGCCTATTTACAAAAGTTTTCCTGAATCTCTTTAATGAAGAGTATATCTGTCAACGTTCGAGATGCGGCACTCTTTGCCCGGTCTACCAGTAACACAGTAATTGATATTTTGGGATTTTACGCTGTTTCATCATTAGTTCAGTTATTTCACGGCGTCAGTTCACTTATTTATTATCCTTGGTTAAATACTACCAGTAGTAGGCTAGGGAAAGTGCCTTTCACAAGGACACTCCACCATAACAACCGCGTTTGGGGATCGAACCGGGACGCCTGATTCCAAACCCTCTACGATATAAACTCGGTCTGGGCGGATTCCTGCAATGTACAGTAATGGTGGAGGAATTAATTATATTAACTTTGACGTTGACTGCCTTTAATAATGAAATATTTTTGTTATAAATAAAGACACGTCACGTTTAAACTTGCATCCGATAATTACAACCAGTGAGTATTCAGATCAGCCTCCGCCTTCGTGCGGCCAGTTCACGACATTCATGTCCACATATCAATCACAAGAAGCACCATACTCAGATGCAGGAAACCCCACGACATCCCCCAATTGACCATTTTCGACATCCCCCGAGTGACCCTTTCCGACACACAATAAATCAACAGCAGACAATTTTGAAAATAGCTAGGCAAAAAGTAAATATCTATAAACGGCAATAAAGTTGAATACCACAATGTTTTTCAAAAGTCGACTGCTGCATACGCGTAAAAATGTATCAGAAAATTGGATCAGTAGGGTTAAAGCTACAAGGTCCCGAATGTAAAACTTTCAATGAGAAGCCATGCATGTTGATTCCATCTCCATGAAAGCAAACAACAGTGTTGCTTCTCATGCCAAACGTGCCGGGTTCAAATACCGTGATGAACGTCTTCTGCCTTTAGACAGAGATCTAAATAAGGGGCATTTTTTCATGTTCTAAAATCCTTATTTGACATTCAAACCCTAGGTTGTGGTTACTCAAAATAATCGTCTAAGCGAGACGATTATTTTGAGAACCCACAACATAGGATTTAGTTGAGCAATAAGAGAAATACTGTGGGGAAATGGCCTGTTGACCCCCTCTTATCTAGTCCCCTGCTTTAGCGTTCTGAAAAAGTCTCCAGGAAGCAGCCATCGAGCGCGAGAAGTATAAGCGGAAATCGTGTTTCGTAATTGGTGTAAAAATAAATAAGTTTAAATAATTAATTAACAGTCTGGCTTACTTAAGATCAAACATATCGAGGAACCCTGCTTACAGCATTTGGTTCAATGCTACAAGGCACTATGCTTACGAGTACGTCGCATCGTAGATTAAGCTGCCACAGCATATTGGAAACCATCACACTACCAACAAAATAAACAAAGTAGACTCTGTCTAACACCGATCAGCCCCCGTTTTGTTAATGGGGACTACAGGATTGTAGAGTATGCATGTGGTGGTAAGACATGATTTCCCGGTTAGTTATAGCGCCAAGCTAGTGTTATGGGGTCGTGGGTTTGAGCCTCGCATTGGGCGGACATTGCCACCCCCTTGTACTAATTTAGGACCAACAGCAGCACTTAGTGAAGTGATAATTAACCAGGCTACAGTGGAAACGCGAATACGCTCCGTTTCCGACAAATGTTTTAAAAGTCGTCCGTGCAATACGCCATATGCCGTGAATATATACGAATGTAACGGGAACGTCGTTTATGCATAAATATCCCTTCTACAGCCGGCTTTTATAGCGACGTTGGTAGAAGGGTTGGCTTTTTACACAAAGTTAGGCAACGGACATTGCGGTTAGTTCCTTGATTGGAGACCGTGATGGCTTGACTCCGTGAAGAGCCCGGTACACGTTACACGAGAAGGGATGACATATATTATTGTTGTTCTTTTACTATAGTAATAGTTTCCCAAAGACTTATGGGGATACCTTTATACCTAAATGGAAAACATGCAAGATCGTGACCAGACTGCGTGTAGTCTGATTCCTCGCCGGTCGGTATACGACGTGTCCCGTGACCCAATAGAGCCCAGACTGCATAACAAAGAAATTGAACCCTAATCCCTCATTCAACGAATCTGCTAAGACGCCTCCGATAAAAGGTAAGCGCTCTACGATTGAAATTTAAATTGTAAAAAGAACGGTTCTAAAGGCTGGTTCAAAATGAAAAATTGCTTAGCAGTTTCTTCTTTTGCCTCATTGTTTTCATATCTAGTCGGCTGCAAACGCGTTAAAATACATCAGCAAGTGAAAAAAAGGGTTAAAGGACACTTGACGCATGCTGTTAATTTCCTCCTGGTCATATATAATATAACCTAACATAACATAAACTTTATTCAGACATTAATCATTGTAGCTCATAGTCAAATAGTACAAATATAATAACATACAGTGGAAAATGGCATGGTACATATGTACATGTCAACACAAAAGTATAGGTATATAGGTAATATCACTGCTTGGAGAAGACATATAGAGTCATGGCCATGCTACTTTGTTTTCTGGTGTTTAAGTAATCGTATTAACAGCATGAGGCAAGTGTGTCCAATTGGCGCAAAATGCGGATGCGTACGGGTAGATCAGAGGGTTGGTCTTCCCGATTCTTTTCACAAGAAGGAACAAAACCTTCACTAATACAATGTACACTATCTAAAAATGTACATACATCTAGAAACAAGAAAATAACCTAAGACAATTTAAAATAAAAACGATAGAGAATTCTGGAAAATCATTAATTCAGTAGATAAGAAGAAAATGGAAACAGCGCCATTGGACAAACTTTATGATTTATTTAAAAATGTCATTACACATAGAAATGAAAATAAACAGATAGAAATAAATGAAAAAAATATTCTCTCTCTCTCTCTCTCTCTCTCTCTCTCCCCTCTCTGTCTGTCTGTCTGTCTGTCTGTCTGTCTGTCTGTCTGTGTCTGTCTGTCTGTCTGTCTGTCTGTCTGTCTGTCTGTCTGTCTGTCTGTATGTCTGTCTGTGTCTGTGTCTGTGTCTCTGTCTGTCTGTCTGTCTGTCTGTGTCTGTGTCTGTGTCTGTGTCTGTCTGTCTGTGTGTGTGTGTCTCTCTCTCTCTGCCATGCTACTTTATTTGCTGGTGCTTAAGTAATCTTATTAACAGCATGAGGCCATTGTGTCCAATTGGCGCAAAATCCTGATGCGTAGGTAGATCTGAGAGTTGGTCTTCCCGAATTTATTCACAAGAAGTAACAAAACCTGCACTAATACAAGAACATTTTGCAATATGCTTTTGTCTTTCACATTCGACAAGTTTAAATCTATCCCGACGGATTACAGAAATCAATCAATGACCTTTTGCTAATGTTTGCACTATCCAATCAAAGAGCAAGGTTTGTTTGATACTACTTACATCGAGGGCTTGGCGTGAAACGGTTGTATCTAAAATTGGTATTTATTTTAACCAAGGTTAATCACCTCGCCATAAAGTCTTTATAAGCGTTAAATCATTTTTCTTGGTAAACAATGTAAATTTAGGTGCCATTGCTCGTTCTTCTGAGCAATGGCACCTAAATTTGCATTGTTTACAAAGGGGTCAAATTTGCCCCTAAACCAGGATTTTCAAAATAGGTTTTAAGTTACAACCGTTTCACGCCAAGCCCTCGACATGTTCATACATTATGCACGTGTTGATTACAAAACAAATAAACGGTTCTAACCACATCTTACCGACACTGTGAGATACCGTGACACTTAACGGTTTCAGTCCCCTTCAAAAAACTTACATTTTAATCCTTTCCTACATACAGACACTCCGCAGTCTTACGCCTCTGCAGCAGACGACTTCCGAAAACATTTCGAAAAGGAGAAATTGCTAATATTTAGCAATGTTTCCTTTTGCCACAATTTTGCTCAGTAATTCATTTAAAGACATTTTTTATAAATTTACCTCGATGTTTTCGAAGTCGTTTATCTGCAGATGTGGTGTATGTGGGAAAGGGTTACTATCCGAGAACGTTTGTGCTGAATTTGTTGTTTTATAGGTTAGACAGAGGCAATAGTTTTTAACCCTTTCCCTCATATAGACGCCTTCTGACGACTCTACAGCAGACGACTTTTTGTAAACATGTGGACAAAAGGAGATATTGCTCGAAACGAGCAATTTCTCCTTTTGTCATCATATTTTTAACTCTATTCAATTATTATACTTTCATTTAAAGGAAGTTTGCAATTGTTTTTTAGTTTGTTTTCAAAGTCGTCTGCTGCAGAGTTGTAGTCAGTAGGAAAGGGTTAAAAGCTTGTTTGTTGGTCTTCACTCGACGCCGAGCCCCGGTAGCTCAGTTGGTAGCGACGCGGGTTGTAAATCCAGGGGTTGTGAGTTCGGCTAACTTTCTATCTGACGATTGACAAAAGTCAATTGCGACATTCGTCTTCTACCAGTGGGCTAAGTCTATGTGGAAAAGCAGCCAGTTGCTTCGGAAGATTGTTGTGTGGAGTACTGGTGTGAGAAAACCAGGAAATGCATGAGTAGGTGAACTGACCGTTCAGTAGTTCAGTAATATCAGTTGTTCTTGTAATGTTTTACCTTTCTGTATTGATTATGTTCATGTGATGAATTGAATGTTAAAAGTGTTGAAGATTTTACTTTGCACCAAAAGATAAAGTAGGAATAGTGTACAACAGCGGTCTCAGTTCCGACAGCTTGAAACAGATTCCTTTATCATGGTAGTCACATACCTACAGGTTAGAACCATTAAAGACGCTGTGCTCGTGATGAGGCTTTGCCTTTTTCATATTATTCCTGCTTCGTCTCGAATAGTCGGGTATAAAGACGTGGTATGTTAACTATGACGCAGGTAACATTGTCTCCTGTTATTAACCTATGTGTCACGCCTACATGCCAAACCGTGCTTTGTCTCTTTACTAGGCGGTTATGCCTATAGATGAGTGCAGTTGTACGTATATTTCATATTTTATTGAAGTCTCATCCATGTACAGTCATATATATTTACATGTATTGTTAAAATAATATTATATATTCTTTATTTCCTCCAAAAATGAAGAGCATTTATAATATTTAATTTTTTTCTGAAAAGTCTTTAGGTTATTGCAATTACTATCATTTAACAAAATTTAAAAAGAAAAGCACATGGCCTTTCATGAAATGAAATACAAGAGACTGTCAAACGTATAGTATGTAAAACATCAATATCTGACACATATCACAAGCATTTATATATATGGTACAATAAAGACTCTGATGCCAATTTCGTCTTGAATATAATAAAAAGTGGAGAAAGTCGAC
Source organism: Serripes groenlandicus (assembly GCA_031761405.1). NCBI lineage: Eukaryota > Metazoa > Mollusca > Bivalvia > Cardiida > Cardiidae > Serripes > Serripes groenlandicus. The sequence continues at coordinate 1,059,481 of JASEVX010000039.1, forward strand.
CCAGAATAATAAAATGAGCACAAACGCGCGCATAAGCATTGTTTTTAGAAATAAGACGCCGGCCTCCATCAAGATCGGAGGGAGACTAATTAGCAGCCGATTCCTTGAATGCATAAATATATATTAACATTAAAATGTATTTGTCCTTATTATTACATATTTACACAAAATGAAAATAAAAGTTAAGCAATAGAATAGTCTTACGTATGTACAAGCTTATCTGGAGTGACCTAACTACCAGACCCTATCTTTAGGCAATCCTACACAAGGAAACGAATTGAACGTCAACCAACAAATGGGCACTACTTAACAGACTCAGGGCCTCATTGAAATCTGGTCCATTCGAAATCTTCCCTATGGTAGAATATCTGAATGAGCATTTATCAATGTGATCTGGAAAAGCACAATCCTAAAATGGGTCTGTTTGGACATATAAGATTATAAAGAGAAAACAAATATCTCTCAATTATCTCTGTAAATTAATAGGACAATTTTTTGTTGTAAAATGAACATTCTAAAACATGGACGGAACCAAAGACCTAATAACACATTTTATTACGTCGTTGACGGAACATAGTCCGTAATTTATATATATCTAAAATAGAAATTGTAATGATTTTTTTGTTACCTCCCATCCCCTGACGCAATCAGAAATTTCAAAATAATCTACATAACAATTGTTCGTCTGCTTATAGTATTTAACTAAAATATAGAGAAAAACGATAGCTACTCGCCAAATGTCATTAATGCCGAGCGCGAGGGTAAACAACGTCGACAAAGTCAAGGCTTATCTGAAATTTACACTGTTCGCAAAAGTCCGAAGGCCAATTGCAATGCACAGAGACGTGGCCTGGTACATGCAACTAAGTACAAATCAATACAATGTTCAATTACGTACAAAGACTTCCGGCCCGCAATACATACATATACTATTACAAATAACTTCAAGACGTTTTAAAAGTTTGACTATAGTATCTTTAATCTGGAGTTCAGCAAATTGAAGAATTAAAAAACACTGTTAAGATCGATATGAATAAGTCTCACTCTGTATTTAATGTGATAGTTTATAGATTAGAGAAATCTCCCACATTCACCCAATGGCATTGCGGCATTTACACATGAGTTAACACCCAGAAAAACTTTACAGGATTTAGTTTGGATTTTTCCTACACAATTTTAGAATCTTAGCCCCAAATCTCTGACCCATATGTAAATTCAGGAATAACAATAGAGTCGAATATTTTAAAGAATTCTCTATGACAAAAATTACCAAAAGGTTTTTTCAAACTGCCTGATTTGTTAAAGAGATTTACCGGCTGTGCTGCAAGTTGTGTTGTTACTGAATGCCACGATAAATGTGGGACTGCCGGAATGGACCAAAGATCCCTTTGGGAATGCGGCTGCTAAACCTGACCGTGGGAATACCGAAGTGGACCAAACCCGACAACACAGGAATGAATAAACTTGACGTTGAATAACCGATGTGGACCAAACGAGACCACTTAGCGTGAATCCGTCCTTTACACTTTTAAATGATACGATAACGCTCTTAAGTAATGTAGTGTTTATTTTATTTATATATATACATGTAGTTGTATCACATCACAGGAATACCGACCTTCGGGTTTTTTATAACCCATTCCCACATACAACAAATATGCAGCAGACGACTTTAAAAACATAGTGACACCTATCCGAAAAATCTCCATAAAAGATGGCTTAATTGTTAAATAAAGTTGAAAACATTGTGGCCAAAGGAGAAATTGCTCATCATGAGCAATTTCCCCTTTGGTCACAATGTTTTCAAAAGTCGTCTGCTGCAGATGCGTCAAAATACGTCTAAAGAGACACAAGGGTTAAACCTGGAACGATACAGATCAGACGGCGCCTGATTATGTAAGGAACTTAAGCAGATATGTGCAACAGGGACATTGTCATTTAAACATTTCTTGTCCTCCATCAATACCCAGCGCCAGTAGGTCACGTTTTAGCAGAACAAACTTTTCTTATATCGTAACCGACTTTCTGAGACAAAACAATGTCGACGTATTTCCTCGACTCTCTGTTTCGCCCGAAGTATCGACCATTGAGAATAGATCAGCGCAATAAACACAAATCAGCCAATGGCGATACAGGAAGTCGAACAATAAGAGATGACTGAAGTGAAATACTGCAATGCGAACAGTTAAACATTCGTTTGCAATCTGGTGAGGTCCATGTCATGTCGATGTCATGCGTGCATTGGTGCTATTCATGCCATTCGTCTCAAATGCCCAAAGATCGTTTATACACAGATCACTGCTCTTTTATGAGAAGTGAAGATATGTATGGACATCGTACGCTATCTGATCGTAATATAAACGTTTTGTCTTTCTGTATAGTAACTCAGGTTAATATGAGCCGTTCCACGAGAAAACCAACATCATGGACTTTGCGTAATATATCGATCCAGATCACCCTACGCATGACGCGCAAGCTAACCCGGAGAGATACCTTTCGCCTCCGGTGGATTTTCTGTTTCAGGAAACATAACTCTATACCTCTATCCCCCTGAGACGGAATGTCTCGGCCCGAATTAGCCTGCGCGGACTGCGCAGGCTGATCTTGGTTGATACATTACACTGAATCCATAATGTTGGTTTTCTCGTGGAACGGCCCATATCTCAAAGTCCACAATTTCATGTCTTTTTATATAGACTAATCATTTTAATACTACCAGGGACACTATATTACACTGTAATATAGTGTCCCTGATACTACCGACTATTGTTTAAACCTACATTGTGATAAATTGTGTTGAACTCTGATATTTCTTTTACAAAACTATAATGTTCTTAAAGCGACTGAAATCCAGATGGCACGAAAAAAAAAAAAAAAAATATATCGAGTTCGCCCTAAATGTTATTCTTTATGTTATCCAAGTAAAACCAGGGTAGAAAATGTATCGTTTTTTTATCAATAAAGTGAACTTGAGTCGTTTTCAATTGTCCCGATGAAGGGGTTTCCTATTTAAAAATACTTACCCCGTTACTGACAGGCTAGAATTTGCGATGGAAAAAGTATCGAAAACAAGAAATCTCACCGATTATAGGGGAATGTAATATGTCAGTTATCATATTTTAATGCCCCAAATACAAAAATAACACCTATTTTCTTAAAAGTGGATTTTTTTTTCGACAGTTGGGTATCTGGAGTTCAGTCGCTTTAAATAAAATATACATACACTTGTCGTGGCTATATCTTTGAAAAGAGGTATACTGTTTTCTTGATACCTTGAAGTGTAGTTATCGACGTGCTTGCGGTCGCAAAATCTAAAATCATTCAAACCTGTGCTAAAGACCACATTCGTTTAGTAATTTCCTGTCTATAGCAGCCACGCTTTTTATTTCCCAATTACTCATTTTCTATATAAGTTACCCTGTAATTAAAGACCACCTGTGACCAAAGACCATCTTGTTCTCTTCCCATATGTGGTCTTTAAATACAGGTTGGACTGTATATATATTTATTTTTTCAGTTTCGTAATTTATTTAAGATTAAGTGGTTATAATGAAAACGGTTTTGTGCGGGTAAAAACTATCGACGAAAAACATAACAAATAAAAAGTGAAAGCGAAATAAAAAGTGAAAGCGTACATGCCAGACAAGGTAAGTAACAAAACACATTTCATATTGGCTTATAAAAGTGTCAATCAAACGAATTTGACAGAAACGAGATGAATAATATATATTATATAGAATATACTACTACTTTAATTTAATTGAGTGCTTGAGTATTTGTTTGTTATCGTTATTTCGCAAAGCTCTAGTATTTTAGTAAGTTATATACAGCGTATATTATTTTTCAACAAAGACATTATTATGCATTTTTCTTAGATTTTGCATTTTTTTTTATCTTTTCAATTTTCGAATATTTGTGAATTATCAGTATCATACCACTGTGTAAATAGCGCCATACAAATTATTTAATTACAACAACGTAAGGCACATGTAGGTTATAAATAACAAACTCTTAACACTTTCCCACATATCGACGCTTTCTGACGCCTCATCAGCAGACGACTTTTGAAAACATTATGACAAAAGTAGAAATTGCTCAAAAACGAGCAATTTCACCTTTCGCCACAATGTTTTCAGCTACTTTTTGTAATTATATCTACATCTATATAGCATTACAATGTGTTTGCCTAGATATTTTCGAAGTCGTCTGCTGCAGATTTGTTGTAGGTGGGAAAGGGTTAATATATCGTTGATTTCTTATTCACTGGACCCGCGATAACTCGAACTCGAATGGTACTCATAAATTACTTCGAGTCATCGAAGTATTCGAGTTATCGATATGTTCGAGATATCGACATGTTCGAGTTATCGACGTTTCGACGTTATCGACGTTTCGAGTTATCGAGATGTTATAGTTATCGAGGTGTTCGAGTTATCTATATATTCTAGTTATCGATGTGTTCGAGCTTTCGACGTGTTCGAGTTATCGATGTGTTCGAGTTATCGATGTGTTCGAGTTATCGACGTGTTCGAGTTATCGACGTGTTCGAGTTAACGACGTGTTCGAGTTAACGACGTGTTCGAGCGATCGTTGGATTTATGTTAAATTCATTTATGTATTGCCAGCTTCGTAATTAATTCATTCTTAAGAATGTATCATGAAAAGCAAGCCACTGGAAAAGAAAACTTAACTCTTTCAGCGCCGAATTGTTTAAAGTAGACTCTTCCATGTTCAAAATCGGGTGCGTCCATTTCTCAATTTATGAAAACTAAAAGGCAAACAATGCTGATTTCAGGTGAGACAGCTCGTTACGAGCTGACTCATTTGAATCTGTATTGTTTGCAAAAACTTCAATATTGCCTTTGGCGCTGAAAGAGATATACTGAAAGACCACAAGAGCAACAGCAGTTTGGATTGCTCCTAATAGCTGTTTTCAAATTACAGATCTGTTCCAAGAATTGTTCGAGTTAAACGATATATGATCCGATTTAAGAGAAAACCAACATTGTGGACTCTGCGTAAAGTATCAATCTGGATCAGCCTAACCACCCCACACGGGCTTATCCGGACGGACACTTTTCGCCTCCTGTGGATTATCTGTTTCAGGAATCATTAATCTATACCTCAATCCCCCTAAGACGGAATGTGTCGGCCCGGATTAGCATGCGCGGACTGCGCAGGCTGATCTGGGTCGATACATTACGCAGAGTCCATAATGTTGGTTTTCTCGTGGAACAGCTATTATTCGGATTGTTCAATGTTCGATGTATCGTGAGTCCGTCCACACAGTATATGGAGAGCGGAATCGTTGGAGGGCTTATCTCACTCTAAGTCTTTTCACAGTACAACGAAGTGGAAATGCATGTCGTAACATATAGAATGAACGATACATCGTATGGTGAATTTCTGTGTATAATGTTACACTATTTGCAGGAATCAATGTTTGTAAAAAGGTATTAATTTAATTAAAAGTGTTTGCAATTAAAGGTAGGGTGAATTTCTGTGTATAATGTTACAAAACTATTGTCAGGAATCAATATTTGTATAAAGATATTAATTCAATTAAAAGTGTTTGCAATTAATGCTTGATCCATGGTCCACTTCACCTGGACCTGTCATGTGTGCAACAAAATGTGTGTTTAATGAAGTAGCTAATTTCTAACTGTATGTGGTATCGGATTATTTATATGAATATTGCCAAGCACCGACCAAAATAGTTTAATGGTGTCATTTTTCCCTACTTTAAGCACTGATACCAATTGTTATCAAAACAAACTCATTATATATTGATTACAGATATCAAAGCAGTGTGTAATTCCAGAATCGTTTGGCGGAAACAAAAAAAATCGCTTATTTGTTTATTACAAGGTCGACGCAAAACTGGCACTGGCACCATGAAATCTGTATTAAATTTATGTTTTTAACGCTGCTTTCAACAGTTTTTCATTTATATCACGGCGTTTCATTGGTAAATAACCAGTACTAGCAGTATTATTTACACCGCTGCATCAATCGTAATGATATCCCCACAACTCTAAGCACCAAACAGTTGTGTCGTGAGGATGACCCGTCTGTGGATCGAACCTACGTCTGACGCACCAAAACCTCCCATATAACGAGATAACGACTAAACCAGGAAGACGTTTACCACGAAAGACGAGAAACCTCATTTTAGCGAGAGTCGTTCACCTAATTCTTTCATTGCCGAAGTTCACTAAGTCGAATCTTCCATGTTGAAAATTGGACCACTCTATTTTCGCCCAATAGGAAATTTGCTAAAACTTAATGTCTAAGTGGCAATCAATGCTGATTTTCAGGAACGACAGCTCCTTATGAGCTGTCTCACCTGAATCTTCATTGTTTGCAAAAGCCTGTAATTGCCTTTGGCAGCGAAAGAGTTAAATCCATATTTTATTTGTGTGTGTTTTAACCCTTTCCATCTGACAATTCTGCAGCAGACGACTTTGAACATATTTTGTCAAAAAGTAGAAAATCTCAATAATTGAATGGAGAACCTATGACAAAAAGTGGAAAACATTGCGGCAAAAGGAGAAGTTGTACGTTTTGTGCCATTTCTTCTTTTGTCACTATGTTTCCAAAAATCCGTCTGCTGCAGAGACGTCAGAAAGCGTCTATATGAGGGAAAGGGTTAAGTCCTGTGATCTTTTTTTATAACGCACAATTCTTACGTAGATCGGCACCGCTCCGGTAGTTCAGTCGGTAGAGACGCGGCGGCTGTCAATCCGGGGGTGGTGAGTTCGAACCAAAACTCGGACAACATTCTTTTCGACGGTTTAAAAAAATAAATTAACCTAACGTAAATTATGGTTAAGCTTGTGGCGTTGTAATTGATTGATTGATTGATTGGGGTTTAACGCCGTTTTTAACAATTTCTCAGTCATATCATGGCCGCGAGTTCACCTACTCATATGTTTCCTGGTTTTCGCACACCAGTACTCCACACAACAATCTTCCCAAGCAACTGGCTGCTTTTCCACATAGACTTAGCCCATTGGTGGAAGACAAATGACGCATGTCGCAATGACTTTTGTTAATCGTCGGAAAGAAAGTTGGCGGAGCCGGGATTCGAACTCACAACACCTTGATTGACAGCCCGCGTCGTTACCGACTGAGCTACCGGGACTCGACTGTGGCGATGTAAAGGGTGTTATCATAATGGATTACAAACCGATACGTTTTTCTTTCTGATCCCGATTTTCAAGCCAGGCTCGCATCACAAATGTGAATCAATATTTCATTTCCTGATTTCATAAAATTGGTATCACAGATGTCACGGCACGCGAAAGCAATGCCAAATTACATCTCCAAACAGTTACGACTTAGACCAGAGCTCTAGATAAGGAGCGGTTTTTTTTCATGCTCTAACATCCTTTTTTGACATTCAAAACCTATGTTGTGGGTACTCAAAAGAATCGTCTAAGTGAGACGATTCTGTTGAGTACCCACAATATAGGTTTTACTGAGTGCTAAGAGAGATATTATGTAAGAAAGACCTATTTACTCTTCCCTATCTAGTGCTCGGCTTTGATTCTTCTAGATGGACGGTAATGCAAATGTTGAAAGCATCGTGTTATAACGGGAAATAGATGATTTCCTTTCCCACAAAATGTTCAACAATATTTTCAAAATTTCCATTTGGAATGGAATTTATATGACATTGTTTACCTTTGATGTTTCCAAAGCAGACGGCTTTAGAAAGATCACGCCAGGAAAACTATGAAAGATGTATAATAAACCTGCTTACATAATCGTTAGCTGTATAATCGTTAGATGTATAATAAACCTGCTTACATAATCGTTAGCTGTATAATCGTTAGATGTATAATAAACCTGCTTACATAATCGTTAGCTGTATAATAAACCTGCTTACATAATCGTTAGCTGTATAATCGTTATATGTATAATAAACCTGCTTACATAATCGTTAGCTGTATAATAAACCTGCTTACATAATCTTTAGCTGTATAATCGTTAGATGTATAATAAACCTGCTTACATAATCGTTAGATGTATAATAAACCTGCTTACATAATCGTTAGCTGTATAATAAACCTGCTTACATAATCGTTAGCTGTATAATAAACCTGCTTACATAATCGTTAGCTGTATAATAAACCTGCTTACATAATCGTTAGCTTTATAATAAACCTGCTTACATAATCGTTAGCTTTATAATAAACCTGCTTACATAATCGTTAGCTGTATAATAAACCTGCTTACATAATCGTTAGCTTTATAATAAACCTGCTTACATAATCGTTAGCTTTATAATAAACCTGCTTACATAATCGTTAGCTTTATAATAAACCTGCTTACATAATCGTTGCCAAAGCTCAATTGGTTGATTTATTGAATGATTAGAGTTTAAACACGTTTAAAATGATATTTCAGTTATATCACGGCGGCCAGTTCACCTAGCGGGTTATTCTGGCTTTCCTACACCTGTTATTAACACAACACCTTTCATGGATAAACTAACGCTAGAATGATATCGTCAAAGTGTCTATGCCCAAATGGAGTTTAACCCTTTCCCCTCATACGACAATTCTGCAGCAGACGACTTTGAACATATTTTGTCAAATAATAGAAAATCTCTATAATTGAATGGATAACCTATGACAAAAAGTGAAAAAACATTGTGGCAAAAGGAGAAATTGCTCGTTTTGAGCAATTTCTTCTTTTGTCACTATGTTTTTTAAAAAGCCGTCTGCTGCAGAGGCGTCAGAAAGCGTCTATATGAGGGAAAGGGTTAAAGATGCCGAATTTATTATACAATATACTACAAGTATAATAGTTTAACCATTTTGCTTGTGCCGACGCGTTTTGTCAACATCTACAGCAGAATACGTTTGCCACGGTGTTTCTCAACGCTATTCGATAATATACTTTTATTTATAGAAACTTCTCATACATTTGCCTGGATGTTTTCAAAGTCGTCTCCTGCATAGTTATTGTTTTGGGGAAAAGAGTAAAAACTGGTCTGCTTTGAACACATCTTGTAATAAAGTTGTTTCATCTGGGAATTTGGAAGTTCAACTTTTCATACAAAGTTAAAAAACATTGTCGAAAAATGAGAAAATGCTCGTTTTAAGTAACCTGTTCTATAATGTTTTCAACGACCTCTGCAACAAACGCATCAATTGTCGCCTGTATCATTATAAGCGATTATAACTATTTTCACCTGACGTTATTTCAACCTTGTGGCTAGGAATCGATACGAAATATGAGCGAACATAATTTCAATACTTGCTGTGCGACAATTTTCTGTATCGTTTTATTGTCGGCGTACATAATTGGGACAAGCATATGAAAAGGAGAGATAAACGTTGAAATAAAAACAGATAGGTAGAGTTATTATTCCTTGTGACATGATATAATGGGGCGATCACACTTGCCCGAATGAGCTTCCATTTGTTTTCCGTATACGAAAGTGGTGTAAATGTGTTTTCCCCAATGTATCACCGAATGCTTTCCGTTTGCTTTCCGAATGTTTTCAGTATGGTTTCAGAATGCTTTCCGAATAGACCGAATACTTCCCGCATGTTGACTTCGAAAGGTTTTCCTTTCCGAACGCTTTCCGTACGCTTTCTGAATGCTTTCAGAACACGGCGAATCGACCTAGAATGGACTGAACTATTTCAGCATGCTTTTCGCACGCTTTACCGGCATTCGGAAAGACTTAACCGGCATTCTGAAAGCGTTCGGAAAGAGTTCATCATGTTCTATGTCCATTCGGGTTGTTCGGAAAGCATACGGGACATTCTGTTCATTCTGAAAGTGTACGAGCAGTTCGGAAAATGTTCTGAAAGAATACTGGAAGGGTTCTGGCTATTCGTTATACGTTCGGCGGCATAAATGGAAAAAATCCGGACAGGATATTGAAATTCGTCATGTTCTAGGTCCAATCGGGGTGTTCGGAAAGCATACGGAATCCAGCATCTCCGAATTTTCATTTCGAGTGCACCAAAAGCTAGACGCATGCTTCCCGAACGTTTTCCGTACATGCCGTATGCTCCTAGAATGCTTCTCAAATACACATTTGGAGCTACCAAATACCGTTCCGTATGCATCCGTACGGAGCCGAACAGCCAGTATGCTCCTAGATCACACCGAATGCTTCCCGAATATGATCCGTTCACTTCACGAACACCCAAATTCCTATTCGGAGAACCCGATACTCACCGATTCTCTATATCGTTTGTTTTATGGCGCATCGACAGCTAAGGTCATTTAGCGCGCATTAATCTATATCATGTATTCAAATGGGTCATTTTACCTGTTTTATACCGTTAAAGTTGGTAAGCGACACTTTGATTGGCTGACGCAAAGGTCAATCTGAGACAACTTGTATAGGGCAGTCATCAGATCTTTTTAAAAGCTAGCGAAGTTAAGGTCTGTTTTTTTTTATGAGATTAGTTTAATACGTAACAAGTTCAGATAATATACAATTGACATCTATAAAGTATAAAGTGTTCACTGTCCAGTCTATCAGATACCTACGTGAATATGCCGTGGCCGAGTGATTAGCGAGTGGGTGGTTGGAGACAGGATGTCCCGTGTTAGATCAATACCTGTGGCGGTCAAGGTGCAATGTCTTTCCGCAAGGTACATGTCCTAGCCTAGTTCTGGTTGGCCAACAATGAAACTTGAAGAATTCTTCTGAACGACGTGACGTTAATGAAATACGGGCGTAAAGGTACAATGTCCTTCAGCAAGGTACATCGTCTAGCCTAGTACTGGCTGGCCATCAATGGAACATGAATACTTTTGAACTCTTCTGAACGCCGTGACGTTAATGCAAGACGGTCGAAAACGGCGTTAAGGCGCAATGTCCTTCAGAAAGGTACATGTCCTAGCCCAGAACTGGTCGGTCACCAATGGAACATGAATACTTTTGAATTCTTCAAAACGCCGTGACGTTAATGAAATACGATTGAAAACGGCATAAAGGTGCAATGTGTCCTTCAGCAAGGTACATGTCTTAGCCCAGTACTGGTTGGTCACCAATGGAACATGAATACTCTTGGATTCTTCTGAACGCCGTTACGTTAATGAAATACAGTTGAAAACGACGGTCAATGTGTAATGTCCTTCACCAAGGTACATGTCCTAGCTCAGTACTGATTGGTCACCAATGGAACATGAATACCTTTTCTGAACGCCGTGACGAAACTGAAATACGGTTGAAAATGGCTTATATCTTAACACAAGAGGGCCACCAGATTTAATCTGTAATACTGATTTTTTTATTCTGACAATAACCTTAGAGGCGAGAGATATAAGTTTATATTAGGCGAACACAAGGAAAACCCTCAACCTCTTCGTTTTAACAATTATGTTTTAGGGTCACCAGACAATTGTTGACCAATTAACATTGAATAAAAACTGAATGTGGCTTTAACATTCGTAGATTTTTAAAGTTTCTGTATGCATATAGAAGGAAAGACCACCGTTTTGGGGCTTAATGTTTGACCCTGTGGTATGGGAAAAGAAAACGTTTGAATTGTTGTTGACGGACGTTGAGTGATCAGAGAAACTCACTTCGAGCCAAAATGACAGTTCTATGTCAAAGTACAAGATCAGTTACCAGTAAGTATTCAACATGCAGCAGCTGAATCTACAAGGCAGCACATGTTAACCCATTTGAACATACAACAGCTGAATCTACAAGGCAGCACATGTTAACCCTTTTGGACATACAACAGCTGAATTTACATGGCTGCACATGTTAACCCCTTTAGACATACAACAGCTGAATCTACAAGGCAGCACATGTTAACCCTTTTGGACATACAACAGCTGAATCTACAAGGCAGCACATGTTAACCCTTTTGGACATACGGCAGCTGAATCTACAAGGCAGCACATGTTAACCCTTTTGGACATACAACAGCTGAATCTACAAGGCTGCACATGTTAACCCTTTTGGACATACAACAGCTGAATCTACAAGGCAGCACATGTTAACCCTTTTGGACATACAGCAGCTGAATCTACAAGGCAGCACATGTTAACCCTTTTGGACATACAGCAGCTGAATCTACAAGGCAGCACATGTTAACCCTTTTGGACATACATCAGCTGAATCTACAAGGCAGCACATGTTAACCCTTTTGGACATACAGTAGCTGAATCTACAAGACAGCACATGTTAATCCTTTTGGACATACAGCAGCTGAATCTACAAGGCAGCACATGTTAACCCTTTTGGACATACAGTAGCTGAATCTACAAGACAGCACATGTTAATCCTTTTGGACATTCAGCAGCTGAATCTACAAGGCAGCACATGTTAACCTTTTTGGACATACAACAGCTGAATCTACAAGGCTGCACATGTTAACCCTTTTGAACATACAACAGCTGAATCTACAAGGCAGCACATGTTAACCCTTTTGGACATACAACAGCTGAATCTACAAGGCAGCACATGTTAGCCCCTTTGGACGTACAACATATCTGCAGTATGATCAATCAACATATGGAAAATCTCTACAAATTATTGATTAGATTTGAAAACATTGTGACAAAATGAGAAAATGCTCATGTATTCAAACATCGTCTGCTGCAAATGCATCAACATACGTCTGTAAATGGGATAGGGTTAACTAAAAAGATTAGTAACTAGACTCCGTGCAGATAAGTGTTGGGTTAGCAAACAGTGTTTCTATTTTAGTTGGTAGATCCGTAAACTAATAGCTATCTGAATAACCTTTATCCCACTGAAGTCATTCAACCCGTATCACCAACCCTGTTTACCAAATATCGATAATTATTTAGCGAGCAATGTTTACATCGATTAGACTGCACAAATCTAAAAGCTGATCTTGTTCTACATTGTTCGCAATATTAGTTTTAAATATTTATATGTTTTTGGTGAAAAGCGTTTTGTTGGGGTTTTACGCCGTTTTCAACACTATTTCAGGTATATCACTCATTCATGATCCCTGGGTGAACAAACCAGTACTAGGCTAGGAAATGTGCGTTGCCCTAAGAACACCCCGCCATGACCACGGCGCTGCGACGGGGATCGAACCTGAAACGCCTGGTTTCAAATCCCCGACGCTAACCACTACAATACGGCTGATTCCTAGGTACATGTTGTACACAGTCGCGTACAAAGGGGGATAAGGGTGTTAATGAGATAATAAAATATTAACAAGCTCGAAATTAAAAATAAAACTCGACAATGGTTACATTATAACAGTCATTATCTTCTGTATAAAAGTATAAAACCAAGGCGATTTGTATCGATTTTTCTTCAATTGGTGGTTTTGAATTGCGTTTGAGCACCTTTGTTCAATTGTTTATGATTAGATAGTCTTTGCCTGGTTAAGGTCGATTTTTTTTTCATTTTTATGCGGGGGATTCAGCTATGCTGAATACCTCCGTATATTGTCATGTCCAGCTTTCAGGAAGTGTAAATTTGTATTTTGTTTGTGCTGCTCTCTGTTTATTCAAAATGGACAATTTCTTGATTGATTCTTGATCAGTTAAATACGTTTTACAACAAGCTAAACAGTATGCACATTATACAAAGTAAACGTACACAATGTAAAGATTTAATTCATGAAGTTGTATACATAATTTAGGAATTTAAGTTAGACATAAGGATCTTAAATGTTTCTTTTAAATATATGGAAAACGAGTAGCTTGAAAGCGGGTAGCTCAAAAACCTTTTGAGAAATTTCCTGCAATGAAAAATACAGAAATACGGCTGTCGTGCATCGTCAACATTTTCCCTTGTTAACACTTTACAGGCTATATTTTGCATCAGATATTCGTGAAAGTTTATCAGAAATTCATCTCCATCAAATCTTGAACAAGTTCGAAACTGGGCCATTTGATGTCAAAAACTAGGTCACTAGGTCAAATTGATGGAAAATCTTGTTAACACTTTAGATGTCACATTTCAACTTGAGCATGTTGAAACTTTATCAGAAAGTTTGTCCTGATGATATGTAGGTGAAGTTCGAACATGGCTTATGATGGGTCAAAAAGTAGGTCACTAGGCCAAATTGAAGGAAAATCTTGTTAAGACTGTAGAAGCCGCATTTTTTTTTACTAAGGCAGCTTGGAATTTGGTCAGAATGTTTATCTAAATGATATCTAGGATGAGTTCGAATATGGTCACTAGGCCAAATTGAATGAAAATCTTGTTAACACTTTGGAGGCCTTATTTTCAATTTGAGCATGTTGAAACTTTATCAGAATGTTTGTCCTGATGATATGTAGGTCAAGTTCGTACATGGCTTAAGATGGGTCAAAAAGTAGGTCACTAGGTCAAATTGAAGGAAAGGTTGTTATCACTCTAGAGGCCGCAATTTTTTATTCAGCAGTTTGAAATTTTGTCAGAATGTTTGTATTAATGATATCCAGGTCAAGTTCGAATATGGGTCACATTGGGTTAGAAACTAGGTCAAGTTTGAATAATGGTCATTGCTGTTAGCACCAAACAACGCGAGAAAAAATGCGCAAGAAAAATAGTTCATCATAGATTCAACAAAACTGCATTTAAAAGGTTAGGATCTCCCCCATAAATATCATTTTAATGTTGTTGGAACATCAGTGAAAAAACTCCAATATAAGTTTAAGAAATGTTTTAGAAATTAATGCGAAGAGAGGTCAAATATGGACGCTTATTAATATTATTAGCTGAACAGATAAAAAGAAAGAAGTCACGTGAAATAAACAGTGGCAGATTAACCGGGGTGGGGGTGTGCGTAAGACCCGTGCGTCGAAAGATTAATGGTAAACAAAGAAAACGCAAGGCAAATGTAGTGGCGGCCCATATAGACTAATAGGGCCCGTGCCCGACTCCCCCCCCCCCACCCCACGAAAGAAGTCACGTGAAATATACAGTGGCGGAATAACCGGGGGCCTTAGGGCCCGTACGTCGAAAAATTAATGGTAAGCAAAGAAAAGGCGTGGCAAATATAGTGGCGGATTTAGAGGGGACCCAAAGGGCCCGTGCCCGACTCCCCCAACCTTCCACCCCTCGAAGTCAAGTTCGAATATGGGTCATATTGGGTCAGAAACTAAGTCACTAGGCCAAATTGAAAGGAAATCTTGTTAACATAATGGAGGCTGCATTTTTAACTTGAGCATGTTGAAACTATCAGAATGTTTGTCTTGATGATATGTAGGCCAAGTTTGAATATTGGTCATGTCTGTTAAAAAACTAGTTCACTAGGCCAAATTGAAGGAAAATCTTGTCAACACGGTAGAGGCCACGTTTTTTATGTTTATCTTAATGATATATAGTCCATGTTCGAATAAGGGTCATATCGGGTAAAGAAAAATAGGTCACTAGGCCAAATGAAGAAAAATCTTGATAACACACTGGATGTTGCATTTTAAATCTTTGTCAGAATAATTGTCTTGATGAGTTTTGCATATTTCAAACACTTTCTCCCAGTCTAGTACATGGTTTAGAGAACTATTTCAACTTGATGGAATGTGATTTAACATTGACATATTTCTCAATATGCAGAAACTTCAAAATATTCCGCCTAAACCTGCTGACAAATGTTCCTTTGATTCTTCATGTCTTAAATGTGTATACTTGTGAGCTCTTGCACTCAGGTGAGCGATATAGTGCCAACAAGGTCCTTCTGTTTTTAAATTTGCGGTTTAACAAAATTTACTATTTTTGACATGCTCTTTCAACTTCTTAACAATAAATACATAAACATAAGCTGCAATTGTTATTTCCTTTCACATTTCCCCTACGTCTCCAACCTTCCAGCAGACCAAGTCCGTCAGCACTGCAGTGTGCTTTGATTGTACGTGTTTACTATGTGAAAGTGAGTTTACAAACTATGTAGTTCAAGAACATTTATTTGTAAAGAGTATAAACTTTCATAATGACTGTCATCCTACGTCGGATGAAAAGGTTTGTTTTAACCGATTCCTACTTTCTTTATGTGTACTAGCATGCAGGGACGTAGATAAGAGGGATAAGTAACTAAATTATATACTAAAATATCACCCGTGCCGACGTTTGTAGCAAGTAAAACTCAAAAAACTATTCAAGATATGAGACTAAAAAAAAGTCTAAACATTCTTCTATTGCAGTAGATAAAAATATTTTAATATACTACAGGTTTTGATAATATGTTATCCGTATGAAAAATGTCAGTCTATTATTATTTGGAAAAAAATAATATAATTCAGAAATCCCAATATCTGTGTCTTTTAAACCAGTCATTGTTCAAAATACAAAGAAATTCCAGTTATTCATTGTATCTCTAACATTAGTTGAAATGTTAAGCTTTCAGAATATGTATGTTTTGTTTTATGTGCCAATTGTGACTTCAAACTTTTATTTGCTACAAAATGTGAAAATTTGGACAATTTTATTTTTATGTGTGATATTTTAACCAGATAACAGGTGTACAGGTGGAGTTGCCTATCCCTCTTATCTACGTCCCTGGTACTAGGTATAATTCACTAACAATCTTCATCTAATAAACATGCACTACATAGTCAGTAAACTAACTTTCACATAGTCAATGAAGTATGCTAGCGAAAGATGCATTTAATTAATGCATTTCAAGTTAAAAACAGCTTTTCCCCACGGACCTTTTGGCTTTAGATCATCTGTGTCACGGATGTATCTGGTAAAATGGTACCTTTATGAATGTATATACCACAGGCGTCCGAGTTTTCTTTTGAGAAAATTAAAAACAAGAAATATCTTTAAAAAAGATAAACGGCGATAATAATCAAAACAATCAGTAATTTTCCATAAATTATAAAATTGGCGTAATAATCTATGTGTTTACCAAAGGCTAATCGGCCATCTCCATCCAGCTTCAGTTTCTATAAAAAGATTATCAAGGCCGAGAGTACGCCACATGACTGGAGATTACGCGAGGCTCCCAAGAGGTGTATAAGTTTCAACTGACGATACAAAACTGAAAACTTATCATGTTTCAAAACAAATTAATATTTTGCTCTTAAATATTATATTTCATACGTTTTCACTGATTTTTTTCACTGAATTTCATTTCTTAAGAAAAACAATTAAAAGTTAGTATGCAGAACATTTCATTTTAAAACTTCATTTTATTAGTGCCTCTCGTTGGATCGCTGACTTAACTATGAACCAATCAGAACGTTTCATTTCCTTTATTTCTTCGACATTATTCATTAAATACAACATTTGATTGGTCTACAGTCTAGATCATTTGTTTAACATCTAGGTCAACACTGAGGTTAAACAGCTATCGCCGAAATAATATACGTCATAGAAAATCGTAAATCACTGGTGATTTTTATTATTTAACATATGGAACTACGTGTATCTCCATTTTCTATTATTAAGGCCTTTAAACAATGTGTGGAAAGCATATGTTTTGTTTTACAGTTTCTTTTTTTACCCATAATGCTTTCATTTAATATATCATTAGTAAATTGTTAAAAGGAAAGCGGTTTAGCAAAATTAAGCGGAGATCTACGAAAACCAACCTTAATGCTTTTGCGATCAGTGTAGATCGAGATACTCGCAGTTCAATCTGACTGTGCGCCGCCAATAAGTCATATATATATGAGCCGTTTCACGATAAAAACCAACATTATAGTCTGTGCGTAAAGTATCGACCCGGATCAGCCTAAGCATACCACGCAGGCTAATCCGGGCAAGCACTTTTCGCCTCCTGTGTTTTTTCTGTTTCAGGAATCATTACTAAATACCTCTATGCCCCTGAGACGGAATGTGGCGGCCCGGATTAGCTTGCACGGTCTGCGCCGACTGATATGGATAGATTCATTACGAAGAAACCAAAATGTTGGTTTTCTCTTGGAACGGCTCATATATATATTATCAATTTCTTGTTTAAAAAGTTAAATAATTACCCTAAGGTTGGGCTTCCTGGAGCACAACTAAATTAGAGGTTTAAAACAAGGAGGAACACCATTCAATAATTTAAAATCAAACATTTTTATTTCATTTTGTTATTCTTATAATTTCATTTGGCATGTATAATAAATTCATTCTGACTATAAAATCAATGTTCAAATCAGCAAGTATAGTTTAATCAAAAGCGCACATAGCAATGTAAGGATTTACATCATCATCATCATCATAATCCTCATCGTTTACTTTTGTATCCATGTTGTTGTCCACAATTTCAATACCATTTAGTCCTTGTATACCTCTTTCCGAAATAGGAACGAATTCCGAAGCTAGAGGGTTTAAACTCGAATCACCCTGTTCTATTCTAAATTCCGGAAAGCTATTGGTTCTTTGAGTTGGCACGAATTCTAAAGCCTGTGAGTCCTGCACTGATTTAAATTCTCCAAAACTGGTGTTTTTTTGAGTTGGAACAAATTCGGTGGCTAGTGGGTTCAATGTAGAAATCGTAAGCATCTGAAGCTGCTCTTCGCTGAATTTCGAAAGTCTGGGGATCTTAGTGGCGGGAATAAATTCGGTAGCTCTTGGGTTCAGACTTGAAGTTGTGGACACTTTATCCTTCTGGATATTGAATTCTGTACATGTGTAGCTGTTTTCACTAGGGATGAATTCTGACGCAAACGGATTAAATTCTGCAATTGTAGAATTACCACTTTTGTTTTTGTCCAATTCTGGAATGATGGGTGATTCCTTCTTGTGTGGTCTCAATTCATTTACGTTGTCATTTAAACCGCTTCCTGATGAGTAAGTCGGCATAAATACTTTTGCGAATGGATTAAGCTGTGATGTCTTGTTAAATTCTTCCACTGTGTACTCCTTTGCCTTCGGTTGAAATGCCACAGCCTCTGGATTCAACTGTACAGATGGGTAGTTTAATCGACTAGTTACTCTGCCATTGGTCCTCGGTTCTATGAGGTCGTAGAACATGGTTGCTCTATACATTGTAAACATTTAAAATAATCTATCTAATTGTGTTATTGTCTTGTCTACGAACGCTGGTTATGACGTCTAATGACGTTGACAACGCTTTTGACGTTTTTAATCACGTGATGCCACGGTAATCCCTTCATTGCGCATTGAGAACGTCAATCAGCGATTTGTTACGTTCACGGAAGATTCCGAAGAATTTTGGACGGACTCTCGCGACAAACCTCGCATACATATGCTGTTCCTTAATGCTACTTCCTGAGAAATCTTTGTATTTTTCAAGAATGGTCAGACATATAAGCCGTCCCACGAGAAAACTAACATTAACGTAATGTATCGACCTAGATCAACCTGCTCAGTCCGTCTCAGGGGGATAGAGCTATAGAGTAATGATTCCTGGAACAGAAAATGCAAAGGAGGCTGTGTCTGTCCGGGTTAGCCTGCGCGGCATGCTTAAGCTGATCCGGATCGAAATTTTTCCTATAATCCACAATATTGGTTTTCTCGTGGAGAACGTCTCATATGTCTGACCATTCTTGAATAAAATACATCATAGATGTAGAAAATGCTGTACACATAAGTTGGCATTTTTTTGTATAAAAATTACTTTTTTTATAAATGCAATATAGATTGTACCTTGTATTTTCACACGACGTTCTCTCCAACAGTTTACTCACTGTATATCGGTAGTTTAGGAATGTCTGCTTTGAAAATGTCAGAGTAATTATATACATCGAAACATCGTATGGAAAGGATCAAGTGTGAGGCTCTACAGAATACCGAACGATAGAGCAATTGCGATCAGTGTAGAACCAGATAAACCTGCGTATCAGTTCAGTCTGATCTGGTTCTGTGATGTCCGTTGATTGGTCGAAGAAACACTTAAGAAGATCACATACATACAGTATGTACAGCTTAACCCTTTCCCACGTATAGACGCTTTCGGACGCCTCTGTAGCAGACGGTTTTTGAAAACATTGTGACAAAGGTGAAATTGCTCATGATGTGCAATTTCACCATTTGCCTGAATGCTTTCAACTCTATTTAATAATTAAAGTGTCATTAATGGAGACTTTTTACATTTCTTTTGGTATGTTTTCAAAGTCGTCTGTTACATATTTGTTGTATGTGGGAAAGGGTTAAAGATAAGCAAGCGTGGATGTGACACTTGATCTTTATCTTAACATAAAAATACTCTTAATGTTGTTTTGCGTAGAGCACCCCTCAATTGTTCGTTTTGAGCAATATCTCCTTTTATCACACTGTTTTCAAAAAACGCCTGCTGTGATTGATGTCGTCAAATATTGTCTGAATCAGATAAAGTGTTGGTAGAACTGCATTTATGTGTTACCAGGATTTTAAATATGAACAATTTTCCTTTCCCCAACACTATTTTCAAAAGTCGTTTGTTGAAGTTTGCAGATCTGCATTTTCGAGAGGGTTGGGATCGGCCGAAAATCATTTCTACAATCAGTTCAGTGTTTTTGGCCCTCTGTTTAAAAGATCTTCGTGCTCAAGTTTACTAGATGTCGAACGTTTTAGATCCAGATCAGACTGTACGTATGTCGCGACGGACTGATCTGAACCTTCTGAATGTTGCTTTCCAGAGCGAGGCTCAATTATTTGAATGTTTGTCTTGATGATGTAAGTGAAGTTCGAACATGAGTCATGTCGGGTCAAAAAGTAGGTCACTAGGTGAAATTGAAGGAAAATCTTTTTAATACTGTAGAAGCCACATTTTTTGCTAAGTAATCTTGAAAGTTGATCAAAATGTTTATCTATATGATATCTATGCCAAGTTCGAATATGGGTCAAGCCGGATTAAAAACTAGGTCACTAAGCCAAATTAAATGCAGATCTTGTTAACACTCTAGAGGCCTTAGTTTCAACTTGAGCATGTTGAAACTTTATCAGAATGTTTGTCTTGATGATATGTAGGTCAAGTTCGAAGTTGGGTCATGATGGGTCCCAAAGTAGGTCACTAGGTCAAATTGAAGGAAAAGCTTGTTAACTGTGTAGAAGCATCTTTTTTGGATACAGCAGCTTGAAATTTGGTCAGAATTCTATCTAAATGATACATATAAAGTTTGAATATGGGTCATGCCGGGTTAAAAACTAGGTCACTAGGCCAAATTGAAGGAAAATCTTGTTAACACTCTGGATACTGCATTTTTAGCTTGAGCATGTTGAAACTTTATCAGAATGTTTTTCCTGATGATATCTAGGTCAAGTTCTAACATGGGTTATGTTTGGTCAAAAAGTAGGTCACTAGGTCAAATTAAAGGAAAATCTTGTTTACACTCTACAGCCAACATCCCCCGAATTTAGTACTTTCAGTACTTTGATTTGATAAGGCAAGCGAAAGAGAATTTTATCAATAATCCAAAATCTAATTCATTATTCTTGTTTGTCGATTTATGTATTTTTAAATCAAAAATATTTTTATTGTTTTATATGTATCAATATCTCATTGATTTTAAAATAGCATATAGAGTTTATTTGACATAGTATTCTTTTCAATATCATATGAATAGAATAGAATAGAATATATTTTATTAACCTATACAACATATACGTATCTCGTCATACAACACCTATTTATAAATGAATTAAAAAAAAATCAAATACGGTTACATCCATACATAAAGATTTAGTAAGATTTTTGTTTAAAATACCATATACTACATACAAAAGGGATGAATACTTTTGTATATATAACTGATTATATGCATGGTGAATATGTATAGAATAATTGATTGATTGATTGATTGATTGATTGGGGTTTAACGCCAAATTCTCAATCATATCAAGGCAACCAGTTCATCTACTCATGCGTTTCCTGGTTTACCCACACCAGTACACCACACAACATACATTCCAAGCAACTGGCTGCTTTTCCACATGTAAAACAGCCCATTGGTGAAAGACGAATGACTTTTGTAAAACGTCGGAAAGAACGTTGGCCGAGCTGGGATTCGAACTCACAACCCCTGGATTGAGAGGCCGCGTCGCCACCGACTGAGCTACCGGGGCTCGACATGTTTAGAATAAAGGTGATATATTACTATTTCTACGTTTTGTTGCCAAAGATATATAATTAGCTAGTGTATTCATAGTATACGCATGTCATGCACGCTGTGATATCAATCCCCATCCTCTCAATATAACACCACGCCTTGTTCCTAACCGCTACACACACCTATCCCTCTATGTATAGTATCGTTCTCTTTCTTAAAAAAAAATCACAATCAATTCTACTTAACGCTTTTCCCATATATAGACGCTTTCTGACTCCTCTTCTTGTTTAGAATAAAGGTGATATGTCACTATGTCTACGTTGTATTGCCAAATAAATATAAATATAATTAGCTAGTGTATTCATAGCATACGTATGTCATGCACGCTGTGATATAAATCCCCCATCCTCTCAATATAACACCACGCCTTGTCCCTAACCGCTCCACACACCTATCCCTATCTGTATAGTATCGTACTCTTTCTAAATAAAAGAACACAATCCTTGCTACTTAACGTTTTTTCCATATATAACCGCTTTACTGACGCCTCTGCAGCAGACGGCTTTTTGAAAACATTAGTGACAAAAGAACAAATTGCTCAAAACGAGCAATTTCTCCTTTTGCCACAATGTTTTCCACATTGTGTCATAGGTTATCTATTCAATTATAGAGATTTTTCTATGTTTTGACAAAATATGTTCAAAGTCGTCTGCTGCAGAAATGTATTATGAGGGAAAGGGTTAACGCTTTCCCATATATAGACGCCTTCTGACACCTCTCCACCAGACAACTTTTATATCATTGTGACAAAAAGGTCAAATTGCTCAATTTCTCCGTTTGCCGCAATGTTATCAACTCGATTCAATAGTTATACATTCTTTTATATAGTTTTTCCATATTTCGTCTAGATGATTTCAAATGCGTGCAGCAGAATTCTTGTAATTGAGAAATAGTCTAACAAATACGGAAAAATAGCTACTTTTATTTTCATTGGAGCTTTACGCCGTTTTCAACATTATTTCAGTTATATCACAGCGACAGTTCACTTATTCATGATCCCTGGGTAAACAAACCAGTACTAGGCTAGAAAATGTGCCTTGCCAAAGGACACTCGACCATAACCGTAGTGCCGCGACTGGGGATCGAACCCGGATCACCCGGTTTCAGATTCCCCGACGCTAACCACTCGACCACGGCGGATTCCAAGCTACTTTTATAAATGCAATAATAATAAGAATATCTTCCTCAGTCATGATACTAAATTATATATTGTATAATAATACAGTCTGCAGTTTACTCGGCTATCCTGTAGCAGATGTTTGAAAAGGAGAAATTGCCCATTGTTATAAATGTCTTAAACACGCTAGTAACACAAACATATTTAAATGGTATATTGTATTCTGGGCCGGAGGCCTATACTTGTACATGATAATCAAGGTATGTCTATGTTACATAACACATTGGCTATTAACGGGATCCGAACTCATCAGGTTTTGCATCAGAGTCTGATTTTCTCCCACTTTAATTAACCCTTTCCCTCATGTAGACGCTTTCTGACGCCTCTACAGCATACAGCTTTTTGAAAACATGGCGACAAAAGAAGAAATTGCTCAAAACGAGTAATTTCTCCTGTTGTCACCATGTTTTCATCCTTATTCAATTATTGTCCTTTATTTAAAGGGAGTTTCCAAATTGCTTCTGGTTTGTTTTTAAAGTCGTCTGCTGCAGAGTTGCTGTATGTGGGAAAGGTTTAAACCAATAGCAGATGTTTGAAAAGGGGAGATTGACCATTGTTATACATGTCTTAAACACGCTAGTAGCACAAATATATTTAAATGGTATATTGTATTCTTGGCCGGATGCCTATATTTGTACATAATCAAGGTATGTCTATGTTACATAACACATTGACTACTAACGGGATTCAAACGCATCAGGTTTTGCATCAGAGTCTGATGTTTTCCCACTTTAATTAACCCTTTCCCCCATATAGACGCTTTCTGACGTATCTGCAGCAGACGGCTTTTTAAAAAACATATAGTGACAAAAGAAGAAATTGCTCAAACCGAGCAATTTCTCCTTTTGCCACAATATGTTCCACTTTTAGTCATAGGTTATCCATTTAATTAAAGAGATTTTCTATTTTTTGACAAAATATGTTCAAAGTCGTCTGCTGCAGAATTGTCGTATGAGGGAAAGGGTTAAAGGGAGTTTCAAAATTGTTTCTAGTATATTATTTTCAAAGTCGTTTGCTGCAGAGCTACTGTATGTGGGAAAGGGTTAAACCAGTATACACCAAGAGATAAGTATTTTAATAGAAAGTGCTCCTCCACACATTGCCGTTACATGACCAGATTTGTTGCATGTGGGAAAGGGTTAAACCAGTATACACCCAGAGATAAGTATTTAGAAAGTGCTCCTCCACACATTGCCGTTACATGACCAACGAGAGTTTGATACTGATAACGTATTGTAACATTCCGTCGTTCCAGGGCGTTACTATCATTTACTCTCTCCTTCAATTCAGGGGTCCAGATAAGGAGCGCGTATATACAGCTCTTTTTCCCACAATATCTGTCTTATTATCCAATCAAACGCAATATTGTTGGTACTCAAAAGAATTGTCTCGCTGAGACAATTCTTTTGAGTACCAACAATATAGGGTTATAGGGTCAAATAAGGATTTTTAAAATAACACGCAAAACGCCCCTTATCTAGAGCTCTGATTTATATGTATAACACATGAGGGTTGTTCAGAAAGTATGCCGTCTTTCTCAATAGTTTCCACATTGTGGTTGCACAGCAGCTGTTGGAAAAATATGTACGTATAATGTTTTGATTCATTTTCTATCCCTTTTCCATATATATATAAACGCAATATGTCGCATCTGCAACGACCGGCATTTGAATACATTGTGACAAAAGTAGAAATTGCTCAGAGCTCTGATTCATATGTATAACACATGAGGGCTGTTCAGAAAGTATGAAAGTCTTTCTCAATAGTTTCCAAGTTGTGTTCGCACAGCAGCTGTTGGGAAAATGTGCACATATAATTTGATTCATTTTCTGTCTCTTTTCTACATATATAGACGCAATATGTCGCAGCTGCAACGACCGGCATTTGAATACATTGTGACAAAAGTAGAAATTGCTTAGAGCTCTGATTCATATGTATAACACATGAGGGCTGTTCAGAAAGTATGAAAGTCTTTCTCAATAGTTTCCAAGTTGTGTTCGCACAGCAGCTGTTGGGAAAATGTGCACATATAATTTGATTCATTGTCTGTCTCTTTTCCACATATGTATATAGACGCAATATGTCGCAGCTGCAACGACCGGCATTTGAATACATTGAATACATTATGAAAGTCTTTCTCAATAGTTTCCAAGTTTTGTTCGCACAGCAGCTGTTGGGAAAATGTGCGCATATAATTTGATTCATTTTCTGTCTCTTTTCCACATATATAGACGCAATATGTCGCAGCTGCAACGATCGGCATTTGAATACATTGTGACAAAAGGAGAAATTGCTTATAATGAGCAATATCTTCTTTTGTCACAAATATGTTCAACTCTATTAAATAATTATCCTTTCATTTATGGAGATTATTAATATAAATTTCCATATATATGTGTTGGAATTCGTCTGCTCCATATCTGTTGTATGTGAGAACGGGATATAGGGAGTACTTATCTTATCATTTCAAGGCTTTCTAGTGGTACACGTAGTAGCCATGTTCGGCGGATCGGAGACTTGTGGCGTCTTTATATCTTTTATCAGAAGAAACATCTAGAGATAAATAACATGTTGACGGACAGTGAAGGCTCTGGTGAGACTGTGTGCAGGCACAGGCTCATCCGATCCCAACTGCACGCAGGTGGATCGAGGCCCCCTTATCTCCCGAAGATGACGTTGTGCTTTTTACATTTTGACATGAAAATAGACTACGCCTGTTCCCGGATACTGTCTACTTAATTAACCCTTTCCCTCATATAGACGCTTTCTGACGCCTCTGCAGCAGACGGCTTTTTGAAACCATAGTGACAAAAGAAGGAATTGCTCAAAACGAGCAATTTCTCCTTTTCCCACAATGTTTTCCACTTTTAGTCATAGGTTATCCATTCAATTATAGAGATTTTCTATTTTTTGACAAAATATGTTCAAAGTCGTCTGCTGCAGAATTGTCGTATGAGGGAAAGGGGTAAAGTATCGTGAATAAGCATTTGAATTTTAGAAACAGTCTGGAAACGTCATCATTCGCCATGAATTTGTATTCAATAGTTTTGTCTCACTGCATGGGAATATCTTTTTTATTACTTCTTCACTATATTGAACCTACAACCGGGGAAGGATGTTTGGATCAAAACAACACGACCTCCTGTACACATTGTCTTGCCCTATCATAAAAGTAAGGTGACGGATTTCGAGCTTGTGTTTTTCTTTACGGAATGGAAATGACTACTTGATAATCCAAAACCGGCACACACAACGGGTCCACATGCGTCATGTACCAATTCCATAACTACGACAGAAAATGTGTAGTTTCTCGCCTAAACAAGTCATAACAATTGTTATTTCTGTACTTGGGTTTACTTTCAGTCAATTATATAATCACATAGTAATAATACTCATTCGACAACAAGCTCCAGGCACGTATGGATCACGAAGTCTTACTCGGATTTTCCCTTGATTGGCACCAATGGGTTGTTTAACAGTATATGTGGAAAAGCAGCCAGTTGCTTGGAAAGTATGTTGTGTGGTGGACCGGTGTGGGAAAACCAGGAAGCGCATGAGTAGGTGAACTGGTGGCCGTGATATGACTGAAAATTTGTTGAAAACGGCGTTAAACCCCAACCAATCAATCAACCAATCCCTTGATTGGTCACTTGTACAATGTATCGGCCGTAGTATACAGATCCGAACATCCGTCTACGGTCCAGGATTCATAACAGTGGTGTTACAAAGTAAAGTATCGAATAATAAGTTTCCATATACGGGCCCCATCTGTGGGTGTCTTGTTTTACCCCGCGTTTTGACATCACACATAACGGAGTGTAGGATTGGAACTAAATGGGAGCTACAGTTCTAGTTGTGCTTCTGAAGTTACACTCATTTATCTTGTTTTAAATTTGATAAGACTGTCGATTGTTTATATGCTCATCCGCGTCTTCACTGGTCACAGATGCAATAACACCCCCCCCCCCCCATTTAATTCGTCTTACGGGGCTTGAAAACACCATAATTTATCCTGGTTTAAATTGGTTTTCTCTTCATTGCATTTCTGTTGTCCCTGGGGATACCAAAGACCTTAACAAGTGTAGTAATGGCTTCCCTCCTTGGCACTCAGGGTTGAAAGGGCTAGCATTACGACTGACTGGCTGGTGTCAGGATAAATGGACCAGTAGTACTGGTAACCCCTTCAAAAATAACGCCCTGATATAGTTGAAAACAATGTTGAAAGCGGAGTAAAACACCAAAACAATCAATCAATCATTTGAAAAAATATACTCAAATCAGTACAAAAAAGAATACATATGTATAACAAAAAAGGCTGCAAGAAGTAGAAAAAAAAAAGTCTGTTTCCAGAGAAATCTACTTAACCCTTTCCCTCATATAGACGCTTTCTGACGCCTCTGCAGCAGACAGCTTTTTGAAAATATAGTGACAAAGGAAGAAAATTGCTCAAAACGAGCAATTTCTTCTTTTTGCCACAATGTTTACCACTTTTAGTCATAGGTTATCCATTCAATTATAGAGATATTCTATTTTTGGCGAAAATATGTTCGAAGTCGTCTGCTGCAGAATTGTCGTATGAGGGATAGGGTTAAAAAGCAAGTGTCACAGGGTACAAACAGGGTCTTTCAAATACTATTTGAACTATTTGAAATACCCTGGTACAAAGAAGGGCCATAGTACACACTTTTGATTGAACCTGGCTACGGGCCTCGCCGGTATTTGGCATTCCCCCATCCTTCCTACCTCTGTAGTCGTGGGTTGAGATAAGAACTAGCGCATATATACATATCGTCATCTTCAGCAGTGTTTATAGATCTACCCGCTTAAAAGTATCTTATCATCCGTAACTTGAGGTGAAAACAAACGGAATTGTGTTGTGGATATATTCTTATGTGATTCTTTTATCTTTTTTTTTTAAATATAAAAAGGACATACAACAACAAAAGGGACATATATCATTAACGGTTGAGGGATGACGGATTTATCTTCTACCATTCTATTGACGGTTAGTATGTTACCCTTTTACGCGATATTGTGTTAGACGAGTATTTACAAACAAATGCCGAGAAAAAATGTTAGGTCTATATTTTGATACTTGGTAGTGTGCATCATTAAATTTGATACAAAGCTTAAATCATAGCAGGAAATAGAGGAATATTGAAAACCAACATTCGGGAACTTGCGCCTAACGTAGACTCATATCAACTTGCGCTTCCTTGCTGTCATCTTCGCTAGCCAAGGCTACTTCGCAACTGCGAAGATGCCTCGCTGACTGACCAATGTCTTTCACGTACGCCATCTAGTCATACACACTCCATGTAAACGTCTAACGAACTATTAAACAGTGAAACAACCATATGACCGTTACGAATAGGCCATTTTCTTTTGTAATACAAAACGACGGTTCATTTGATAAACGTTAATTAGTCTCGACCTATTCTTCATTTACTCACATAATTTCCTACATTTTACCTTGTTTGTCCTTGTTGTGTTCACTAGTAGCAGTATTGATGGGTGATCGTCTTACACATTGCTCTTTCAAATGTCCGTCAAATACGAGGTTATTTTTACTAAGAAATATAAAGTGTTTTCTGATCGATCAACAGTTCACTGTGTAGAGGGTCTGTGGTCCGTGTTCTTAATGTGATAGATACGTAGTAACATAGTAACATAGTAACATTAGTGATGAGTGCTCAACTTACTCATTGCACTTTCCCACGTCAATCTAATACGAGGTTAGTTAAAGGCTTAAGGAATACAAAGTGTTTAGTGCTATGTGGTCCGTGGTCTTAATAGACCATATTTAGTCATACAATTTAGATACGGGTATATATTATCTAATTGATCTTATTGTATATTCACTAGAATTGATATAATTGTATATACACTTGTTTATATACTTGTAGTAGTAGACATGTTCGTATTGTATAGTTACTAGTTTATATACGAGAAGACATTATCTCATTGTATATTCAGTGGTTTAGATACAAGTAGACATGGTATGTTGGTTTATTCACTAGTTTAGATACAAGTAGACATGATCTTATTGTATATTCACTAGTTAAGTTACGAGTAGACATGATCTTTATTCACTAGTTAAGCTACAAGTAGACATGATCTTATTGTATATTCACTAGTTAAGTTACGAGTAGACATGATCTCTATTCACTAGTTAAGCTACAAGTAGACATGCTCATATTGTATATTCACTAGTTAAGTTACGAGTAGACATGATCTCTATTCACTAGTTTGGATACAAGTAGACATGATCTTATTGTATATTCACTAGTTAAGTTACGAGTAGACATGATCTCTATTCACTAGTTTAGATACAAGTAGACATGATCTTATTGTATATTCACTAGTTAAGTTACGAGTAGACATGATCTAAGTTGTGAATTCACTAGTTAAGATACGTGTTTACATGCTCGTAGTGTAGACATAGTCACCAGTTTGTGAGAAAGCAAGGTTTACATAGACATAGTTCATTCTCTAGTTTACATAATCACGAGTAGACATTTTGCTTCATTGTTTATTAACTAGATTACATATGAGGAGCATTTAAATACACATCGTTTATTCACTGGTTTATATATGAATTGGCGTTATCGCTAAATTATTTATTTACCAGGTTATAAAAGAGTAGAGATAAGCTAGATATATCTTGTTTATTCACTTGGACAGACTTGGTATAGACATTGTTGAGTCACTCATTAGTTTTTATATGAGAAGGCATTATCAAGATATATATTCGTTCAGATGGTCAAGCTTTTATTCATTAACTAGCTTACGTATGAGTATATGTGGTATATCCATTGATTATTCACTAGTTTACAATATGTGTAGATGTGATATATAAATTGTTATTCTCTAGTATACATAACAGTAGACATCTATATCTTATGTATTCACTAGTTTAGATATGAGTTGATATTACATGTGTCTAGGACTTTATTATTTTTTTTCACTAGTTTGCATAGGCATGATCTAGACATTATTGAGGCACTAGTTTACTTATTAGAAGGTTTTATCTAGATATGCATTGTTTAATTATGTTAACTATGTGCGTAAAAGTAAACCTGATTTAGCTATTATTTATTAATTTATCTATATTTGTGTAGCAGACGTTGTCATAACCTATTTTCACTAGTTTGTATCTGAGTAGACATAGCCTAGTTATACATTGTTAATTCACTACTTAACATACTAGTAGACATGTTCTAGAAATTGTTTATATGATAGTTTACATATGTAACGAAAACGTTCGGTATACGTTGCATTTGATATGCAAATTTACATCACCGTTTCGAAGTGATGGAGTTTAGGGCTATATATAAAAGACAAGTGGACCCCTTCAGGGTTGAGTATACTTTTC
Source organism: Serripes groenlandicus (assembly GCA_031761405.1). Lineage (NCBI taxonomy): Eukaryota > Metazoa > Mollusca > Bivalvia > Cardiida > Cardiidae > Serripes > Serripes groenlandicus. The sequence goes on from JASEVX010000039.1 coordinate 1,089,975, forward strand.
GCTGAAGGGATCTTCTGCGTCCTTAGCCCGACACGTTACATTTGGTGGGATGAAGACAACTGCCATACCGGAGTTGCCTTACCCATGGGTTTCCCAGGCCAAGACTCGGGACGAGTCTTCTCGGAGTGGGAAGTAGTGTAACGAAAACGTTCGGTATACGTTGCATTTGATATGCAAATTTACATCACCGTTTCGAAGTGATGGAGTTTAGGGCTATACATAAAATACAAGTGGACCCCTTCAGGATTGAGTATACTTTTCGCTGAAGGGATCTTCTGGGTATTTAGCCCGGCACGTTACACATATAAGTAGACATGTTTTATTAACTACAATACATTAGTGTTTATTCACTAGTGTACATACGAGTAGACATGTTTCATTAACTACAGTACATATTGTTTATTCACTAATTTACATAGTGTTTATTCACCAGTTTACATAGTATTTATTTACTAGTTTACATAGTGTTTATTCACTAATTTACATAGTGATTATTCACTAGTTTACATAGTGTTTATTCACTAATTTACATAGTGTTTATTTACTAGTTTACAGTGTTTATTTACTAGTTTACATAATGTTCATTTACTAGTTTACATAGTGTTTATTTACTAGTTTACATAGTGTTTATTCACTAGTTTACATGGTGTTTATTCACTAGTTTACATAGTGTTTATTCACTAGTTTACATAGTGTTGTTCATTCACTAGTTTACATAGTGTTTATTTACTAGTTTACATAGTGATTATTTACTAGTTCACAGTGTTTATTTACTAGTTTACATGGTGTTTATTCACTAGTTTACATAGTGTTTATTCACTAGTTTACATAGTGTTTATTCACTAGTTTACATAGTGTTGTTCATTCACTAGTTTACATAGTGTTTATTCACTAGTTTACATAGTGTTTATTTACTAGTTTACATAGTGATTATTTACTAGTTCAGTGTTTATTTACTAGTTTACATAGTGGGTACTGACCGGTATTCACTTGTTTACACATCAGTTGACATTGCCTAGATAACAACTGTAAATTGCGACGTTCTGACTGTACATGTAACTAGGCAACACATCCTGATCAACATTTTTGTACATTTCTTACAGGTGATCTTGGCGTTGTCAATGCACCGAGGATTAACGACCAGTAACGACACAACTTTTAATACAACTGAAAGTCAACATAAAGATGAAACAGAAATGACAACAAAAACAATTCCAAATCCTCCAAACAATTATTCAAAATCACCAGAAATTATTTCAACAACAACACACAAGTACGATAATGGAAATATCACGAAGGCGGCTATAGTTGCAATGTCTCATTCAAAATCTAGTAGTGCATCAGGACTGATAAATCTAAAAACGACGGAATCATCAAAACAAAATTTAGATATCAATAATAATCAGAGAACATTGGATACTACTACTACTACAATACAACCTACAACAAATAACATGATGAGAGATACAAGTGCGATATCGTATTTAGGAACGAATTACACAAACGTTCATGTTTCAGAAAGTCCTTTTACGAAAGAGACTGGAAATGATCATCAGACAACCGACAATGGAATGACAAACATTCCTGCGATAGAGTCACACGAAACAACAGAAACAGCATACGGCATCAAACAAAAGACAAACGTTACTACAGCTATTTCACACGTTAACACACAAACAACACAGCCCACAATTAAAAATATGATGAACAGCAGTGGGGAAGGTCATGGCAATGGGACGGATACTGATGGTAGACTGAAGTCCTTGTTCGTTACGTTCGATGCTGGGGATAAACTTTGGCCTGTCGGTATGGCCTTAACGATCGCGGTACCAACCATAATCGTCCTTGCAATAACAATAACAGTGCTATACAAACGCGGGGTCGCCAAACCTAGGAGTAGAATGTCGTTGTATGGACAAAAATACGCCAACATGTAAACGAACAGTCTGTCGATCGACTAAACTACGACGAAATATAAATCCTCTCTTTCAACACAAATAATCTATAAAGCTGGGAAAAAAACGTTGTTAAAATTACGGCAATTCCCCACCCTGCCATCCGTCATCTATCACGGTAGTTCTAAACTTGTCACAAGCGCTTCAAATACAACCCATTTCATCATCAGACTCCGTTGAAAAACGTACAAGTGCAAGCGCATATGAAAACCACTATTCATGTAACATAGTTACGATCCTGTTGATTATGAATCTACCCAGATCGGGTGATAAGTATTGGGGATTTGGAACCGGGCGTCACGGGTTCGATACCCAATCGCGGCGTTTATGGAAGTGTGCTCATGCGCAATTCACATTTCTGAGCGTAATACTAGTTTTTTCACCAAAGGGATCATGAATAAGTGAACTGTCGCCATGATACATGTATGACTGCAATTATGTTGGTAACAGCGTAAAACAACGATACAACTAACAAGAGGGCCAAGATGGCCCTCGGTTGATTACCTGAGTGATACATGTTGATGCTATTGCTTATAAAGGGGTTTACCTAAAATACGCAATGGAGATTTTTCGTCGCAAGGGGCGCAATGGAGATCAAATATGATATTAGAAGTGAATTATTATTTTCGTTAAATAAACTATTACGAATTACTTTGTATATTATGTCTTCCAAGGGGAAGAAAGTCAGTAAAACACTTTATATGATTAAAACTCTTTAATTATCGAATAGGGCCTAATTTGCATTCAATGCGTCCAGATACATTATCTAAAGGAAAGAAATAAAGTTTTTAGAAAAATATTTTGTTCGTCAATTCGTCATCTTAATTGATGAGTTGACGAATTGACGAACTTGACGAAGCTCTTCTGATTGGCTGATCGCCATGGAACATTTAATACGTCCAGACACATTATCAAGAAAGAAAGAAAGTTTTTAGAAAAAATGTCACAGTTCGTCACTCGTCAACCTAACTTCACGGACCTGTTTTAATCATATAAAGTGTATTACAAATTATATTTTCATTTATTTTTTATCAAAAGTGTATATTAATAATGCAAACACAATGATGCCTATCGCATTGTATATTGGCGAAATGGGAATAATTCAGATAGGTATTAAACGTATACTTTCTGATTATTTTTTATTTATTAATAAAGGTTTTTATAATATTCTATGTTGTATTCAATTAATAAGTTGTCAAACTATTGTCTATTATAAACATGAAGGGTAATTGATAGCTTGGCGAAATGGAAGTTTTGGGTTGGAGAAATGAAGATATATTGCATCAGCGGAACGGAGATTATGTTATATTTCACATACATATAGCGGGCTATAATATGTTTTTCAAGTGAAAGTTCATGGTGAGTTTTCTATATATATTATAGGTCGGCCAAATGGAGATACTGCATCGGCCAAATGGAGATCCCATGTAATGTATTTTCTTCTCCGTTGCGCCCATTGCGCAGAAAAATTTCCATTTCGTATTTTAGGTAAACCGCTTATAAAGGGGACAATTTGATCAAAGACCTAATAACACAGTTATTAGGTCTTTGATTTGATGAAGAGTGATAAACTACAAATGAATCAGCTAATCAGTAAAGGACATTTGTAATAAGGCATTATTAAATCCTTGAACAAATTAATAGAGGACCATTGCAGAAACATTCCTATGCAGTATATTGATATCAGCCCATTGGCTTGTTGTTTGAAACTAAAAGTACATTTAACCAATTTTCTGATGCCGCCTATTTCATCCAATCAATATGGTTTAAACACATTATATGTCGAGGGTCACTAAAGGAATATTTTTAAATCAGGATGCATTTATAAAGTTTTGCCATTTTGCCAACCACTCAATATAGATGGAACAACTTTGTAGATGGTTACTAGAGGGACATTTCTACCAACTCATCTTTGAATCGGACAGACGGAATCAGAGGAGAATTTTTTTTATAACTTGTTTCGTTTTTCTCTCTTTCTGATGCTGCAGCGATAAAAGTTCTGTATATAATTGATATCTTTGAACAATTTTGAAAGCTGTCTACCAAAGGAACCTTCATATTAAATTTGGTTGAAATTGATTCACTGGATAAGGAGATATCATCTGAAACAATAATATTTTACCCCTTTTCTGAATACACCTGTTATGCTTTGCTTTTCAACACAATGTTATGGCTTGAAAGTTATGTAGAGGGTCACTGAAGGAACATTTCTACGCAATTATCTTGAAATCAGACAAGTATTTTCATTAGAATGGAATTTTTTCTCTTCATTTTGCCCCTTTTCTGATGCCGACTATTTACCATGTTTTTCAACCATTCAATAAGGCTTGATAACATTTTATAGAACGTCAATCAAGATACATTTCGATCAAATGATATTGGAATCAAACAAGCGGATTGAGAGGAGAAGAATTTTAAAAATTAGGCATCTCCCCCCTTCTGGTGCCACAGCAACCACGTTTGTTTGTTTTTTGAGGTTTTACGCCGCTATCAACATTATTTCAGTTATATCACGGCGATAGTACACTTATTCATGATCCCCGGGTAAACAAACCAGTACTAGGCTAGAAAATGTGCCTTGCCGAAGGGCACTCCTATATGACCGAAGTGCCGCGACTGGGGATCGAACGCGGGTCACCACGTTTCGAAATCCCCGACGCTAAGCACAGTTCTTAAAATATTGTTAGGTGTTTTACGCCACTTTCAACAATGTTTAAGTTATATCGCGGCGTTTCCTGGGTAAGTTACCAATACTACAAGTTGTCGTTTGTCCATTTATCCTGACACAAGCCAGTCAGTTGTAATGTTTGTTGGTGTTTTAACGCGGCTTTCAACAATGTTCAAGTTATTTCACGCATTTCCTGTTTAAGTTACCAGTACTACTGGTCCATTTATCCTGATACCAGCCAGTCAGTTGTAACGCTAATCCCGCAACCCTGAGCGCCAAGGAGGGCAGCCATTACTACCATCTTTATAATCTTACCAAAGGAACATTTCTGTGAAGTTTGGTTGAAATTGGTTCAGTGGTTTAGGAGAAGATGTCTTTTAAAGTTAAATGTTCATGATAATGGACGACAAAGGACAGAGAGTGATCATAATAGATCACAATGGGCCTTCCGCTCAGGTGATCGAAAAAACATTGTTGATTGTAAAGCTTAAAGCTTTTCCACATACAACATATTTGAAGAAGATGACTTTGAAGATATCTAGGCAACCATTCGAAAGATCTCTATATATGAAGTATAGTTATTGAATAGAGTTGAAAACATCCTGGCAATTGACAATCTCCATTTTTCACACTGTTTTCAAAAGTCGACTGCAGCAGATGAATAAAAAGGGCGTCTGTTAGTGGGAAAGGGTTTAAACATTTGGGCAACGTCTTCAATATATGCGGCTGCAAATATTTCACAAAATAGATTTACTGCAGTAATTCACTGTTGTGAATAGTTCATGTTAAATATAACTCCAGGAAAAACATAACCGATTGACAATTGTTTTATGAACAGCCTTGCTCCTATTTAAACCAAAGTACCTAAAGTACTAGCAGTGGGGCTCACATGAAAACTTGGTGTAAAGAAATAAGAGCATCGCAAGCAAATGCATTTGTTCTTATTATTTTTTAAAGTTTAAGAAATTATCAATTTACATCGCTGAGTTTTATCTATGCAGCTACAAATTCGTTGGTGTAGTGGTAGAGCGTCAGCCTTGGGAACGGGAGGTGACAGGTTCGATCACCGGCCTGGTCATACCAAAGATATAACTGAAACATTGTTGAAAGCGGCGTAAAACACCAATCAATCAATCACACCTTGCAGCTACAAATTAAATGCATAAGCTCCCTCTCTTCTATAAATGCATCTAGGTATTTGATTCTGATTTCTGGCTTATAAATAAAGAAAGGACATCACTTAAATGATAAAAAAAATCCAACAATTTAATACGCAAAAACTAAACATAAAACTGATCTCTTGTGAGCTTACAATTTTCTGTAACTCAGTAACTTGTAATATACCTTGCCATCGTTGATTAATGAACATGGTTGTCTGCGCAGAACTTTGAATTAATAATCTCTCGTCATCTCGACTGATCAGCATGTCCAGGTTCATTTGTTTATTTAACCCATTCCCACATACAACAAATCTGTAGCAGACAACTTTGAAAACATAATGACAAAAACCTGAAAAATCACCAATAAGATAGGTTAATTGTAAAAATAAATGTATAAGCATTGTGGCCAAAGGAGAAATTGCTCATCATGAGCAATTTCACGTTTGGCCACAATGTTTTCAAAAGTCGTCTGCTGCTATTACTTCAAAATGCGTCTGCAAGTGGGAAAGGGTTAATTGGTGTCTTACACAATTTCTTTTTTTATATATATAATTCGTACACACATTATTGGCTGATCTAAACATCTATGTAAACAAAGACAAACGACCAGATTAAATTGTTCTGCCCAATAAATTCATCCTCGGTACCCAGGCTATTCATAAAATATATGATACCCCGGGCAAATTGGCTGTAAAAATCTCGTACTCATGAATAATTTATGAGGTGAAATGCATCAGCTTGATTGGCCGCATGACATAAACCTCATGCGATACGAAAATTACAGTGTAGTTACAGAGGTAATCTTGGTGCATGCTTTACGAAGTTTCGCTAGTCAATTTGCCTAGGGTATCATATAGTTTATGAATAGCCTGGGTACCGAGGATGAATAAATTAAGCCAGTTTATTTTGTCTAATTCCCTGATGAAAACCCCTTTTACTGTAGCAGATGTCTTTTACAACGATGTTTTCAACTATATTCAATAATTATATATTTTATAGATATTGTTTGTACTTTTAAGTCTTTTACTGCAATTTGTTGTATGTGGGAAAACGTAAAATGTTTCTGTTAATAATTTATCCAAAATGTCTGTCTTGATCTGTGGAACTCAGGCTGCAATTTGTCGATGAACTTTGTCAGTCAATAACTTATCCAACTTATTTTGTCTAAATCTAACAACACCGAAGGATCCAAATCCAACTATACAAGTCAATATCTGTAAAATCCAGAATTTCTTTTCCTCGACCCATGGATCCATTCTGCAACTGAAATTAGATAAATTAAAACTACAGCTATTATTGTGGCACATAAATGACAGTGGACACCTGGTTATTCTATTCGGACCACTACTTTCGAAAATAGGTATGCCTAGATATGTATTGTCAGAGCCTAGATATGTATTGTCAGAGCCCAAAGATAAGAAGCGTTTTTCATGCTCTAAAATCTTTATTTGACTTCAAAAACCTATGTTGTGGGTACTCAAAAGAATCGTCTCAGTGAGACAATTTCTTATGAGTACCCACAACATAGGTTTTAATGAGTGCTAAGAGAGATATCATGAAAGAAAGACCTATTTACTCCTCCTTATCCAGTACTCTGTATTGTTCATCTGTTCATTGATTGATTGTTTGAAGTTTAACACCGTTTGCAATGGTATTGCAATCAGTTCGACTAATGAGTATTTCCTCACCTTTCTCCGCAGGGCACTGGCTACCTTCCAACAAAGACCATGTATCCCATTGTCGGTAACTGGATGGCGATAGTCAGGACTTTTGCTAATCAACTGCAAGAATTAATTGTTCAAAGACACGACCCCTTGATTGATCTTGACTTGAGTTGGTTTTGAGTGGAATTGACGACCATCAATGCAAATATACAAACAAGAAGACCATGATGATGGTTCTATATCGCTCATTTGATTTAATAAAACTTAAGTAGATGTCACTGTTTTTACCCATATGTAAGGAAAACAAACAATGCCTCCTGTAGGCTGGGTTTATAAGAATAATTTGAACATTCTTGGGAGAGGGTCACCAATGGAACGTTTGTGCCAAATTATTTTCAAATCAGGCATATTCTTTTTGACAAGAAGATTGATTTCAAAATCTTACCAGTACTTTCAGACAAGCTTATTTGATTTATTGTTTTATTTGTCATGAAGGAAACTAACCCTAACCACAATGTCAATGTGCTTTGATGAAACAAGATAACTCGCTTGAATAATTGTTGTAAAGCCTGGTAAATTATCTTGAAATCAAACAAGCAGTTTTGGAGCAGAAACAATTTCAAAGACTTGTCATTTAATTCCCTTTCTGAAATTTTAATTTTTAATTTTAACTCTTTCCCACATACAGATGCTTTGCGACACCTCTGAAGCAGACGACGTTTCAAAACATTGTGACAAAAGAAGAAATTGCTCATGATGAGCAATTTCTCTTTTTGCCTCAAAGTTTTCCATTTTAAGTCATTGATTATCCATTCAATTACAGAGATATTCTTTTTTTTGACAAAATATGTTCAAAGTCGCCTGCTGCAGAATTCTTGTATGTGGGAAAGGGTTAAAGAAATTGTTGACTATGTCGCAAAATGGGGGTCACAGGATGACCATAATAAATTCACCTTGAACACTTTGAGCTCATTTGCGATATAAGTACTGCTACATAGTACATACATACACACTATAAGAATATGTCTTTCTTTTTCACAGAGCAAAAAATGTAAATATCTTCAAAAATTAAAAGTTTGGTTTGTATCAAATAGAATGCTAATTTTGTTTGAATGGATTTTAAAACACATTCCACAGTATTAAGTTATATCACACACATCCTGGGTAAATTACAAATACTATCATCAAGTTTATCCAGACACAAGGGAATCAGTCGAAATGCTATTCTCTGTGCACCAATGGGGGAAGCCACTAACTACCATTGAGGCAGAACTCTTTAAACATGAAGAGTGGTGTTTGGAATATGGTTGAAAACTTTATGACGCCTCTGCAGCAGACGGCTTTTTGAAAGCATAGTGACAAAAGAAGAAATTGCTCAAAACAAGCAATTTCTCCATTTGCCACAATGTTTTCCACTTTTAGTCATAGGTTATTCATTCAATTATAGAGATTTTCTATTTTTTGACAAAATATGTTCAAAGTCGTCTGCTGCAGAATTGTCGTATGAGGGAAAGGGTTAACTCTTTCCCACTGATAAGACTCATTTTGACCCATGTGCGTCAGACGACTTTTGAAATCATTGTTTCAAAAGGAGAAATTGCTCAAAACAAGCAATTTCTTCCTTTGCAACAATGTTTCCAACTTTATTAAATAATTGGTCTTTCATTTCTAGAGACTTACCATATTATGACTAAATGTTTTCAAATTCGTCTGCTGCAGATTTATTGTAAGTGGGAAAGGGTTTACCCTTTCCCACTATAACCCACTTATAGACAAATGTTGACCATTGTGCGGCAAACAACTTATGAAAACATTGTGGCAAACAGAGAAATTGTTCATAATGAGCTATTTCTCCATATGTCACAAAGTTTCCAATTCTATACCATAATTATACTTCCATTTTATAAAGATTTTCCATATTTCTGTGGGTATGTTTTCAAAGTTGTCTGCTGCAGATTTGTTGTATGTGAGAAAGGGTTAAAACTGGTATCATCTTTTGTCAGAAAACTATTGTAAAAGTCTTAACCCTTTTCCTCATATAAGACGCTTTCTGACGCCTCTACAGCAGACAGCTTTTTGAAAACATAGTGACAAAAGAAGAAATTGCTCAAAACGAGAGATTTCTCCTTTGCCACAATGTTTTCCACTTTTAGTCATAGGTTATCCATTTAATTATAGAAAATTTCTTTTTTTTTTGACAAAACATGCTCAAAGTCGTCTGCTGCAGAATTGTCGTATGAGGGAAAGGGTTAAGTATGACCAGGGTCCAATTCCACCAACCTTACCACGCGTTAAGTAAAACAATTAATTACTTAAGAGTGTATTTCATCAATTTTGTTTTCCTATTAAAAAAGACAAACTATTTCATTTCTTAACAAGTATTGTTAGTCAGCAAGGTAACTAGTTATGCCAACTTAGTCATTTAAATACTTAAATACATTCCACTATTGATGTATTACAGAATATTAGGGAAACAAAAATGATGATAAGTATTTAAGTATTACTTAACGCTGGCTGTTCCAGGAAAAAATGTTTAGGGTGAAGGAACGACCACCAGTTTTAAGGGTAGCACCTATCAAACTTTAATTATTTTTTTAACTAATTTTGAATAAAAACTACCCCCCCCACCAAATAAAAATAGCTCGCAGTTCCCCCCCCCCCCTCCCAAGATATTTTTCCTGGAACAGCCCTAAGTAAGATTGGGTTGAATTTGACCAAAGGTCTCCAGCTACACAAGTGAGTGGGTCTAAGAACTAATGATCTTACCTTCTTGTAAATGCAGGTTTATCCTTGCACTTCACTTTTTCTTTATATCCCGTTTTCTCGCAAATCTTTAATTCAAGTGTCTACAATGATAAAGAACTCAATAAATTAACACTTCCGCTGATATATGCCCTGATGAATGCGAGATCTGATGCCGACAACTTTTGTCTAACGTCAATCTAATAGTTGTCTATTCAACATAAGGAGTCACAAGTCATCTGCATCAAAGAAAAAGTTTATATGCTAATATTAGCTCTACTGCAGGCAGTTTTTTATGGCAACAGGAGAAATTGTTCATTGTTAAAGCTAAGAAGAGAAAAATCATTCAATTACATTTTCTTTCAAACGACAGCTGTATTTTAGCTCTGGCCGCCATCTTGCATTTTAGTTTTGGTAGAGGCAAAGTGTAAACAAGGGTCATAAGAAACAACATATTAAGTTAAGTGTTATCTTACTGAATTGTTTGATACACTGAAAACTACAGCAAAGTTTTTCCCAATGGAGTGGCCCAAATACAGACAATGAAAATTTTACCTGTTCAAACTTGGTACAAGGTGCACAACTCTCCTTTATCTCAATTTCACCCGATTTACATTGGGATTCATCTAAAAAAAAGTAAAAAATAATATATATTTTTTCAGAATGTTGAATGCGATATTTACTACAGCAGTGTTCCACATATCAAATGTGTGGCCTGCAGCCAGTTGGATAACAAGAGGATTATCATGGTCCTCTATATCTCATGTTTTTCAATGGATCAGAATAATTTGAACAATCGTCAGAGAGGGTCACCCAATGAACAATCATGCTAAACTATTTTATAATAGGCCAGTACATAAAATTAAGAAAGAATGTTGTGTAAGTACTGGTGTGGGAAAGCCAGGAAAACATGGGTAGGTGCACTGACCGCCGTGATATGACCAAAGCTGTTGAAAGCGGCGTTAAACTCCAAACAAACAAACAAACATAAAATTAAAAAAATCCTCACCCTTTGATGGCCATGTTTCAATGGATTAGCAAACTATGAACACTCTTTTTATGTAGTCCACCAAATAACATCCATGCCAATTGTTTTTCAAATGATGCCTATTCTTTTGAACAAGATTTAGTTTTTACTATATATACATGTATATACATGTAAATAAATCTAGCAAACATTATTTTGGTTATACCAGGGCAACAGTTAACTTATTGCTGATCCCTGGGTAACATAACAGTACTAGGCTAGGAAACGGGCCTTGCCCATGGGCACTTAACCCTCATACAACAATTCTGCAGCAGACGACTTTTAACATATTTTGTAAAAAAATAGAAAATCTCTATAATTTAATGGATAACCTATGACTAAAAGTGGGAAACATTGTGAAAAAAGGAGAAATTGCTCGTTTTGAGCAATTTCTTCTTTTGTCACTATGTTTTCAAAAAGCCATCTGCTGCATAAGCCTCAGAAAGGGTCAATATGAGGGAAAAGGTTAACCATGACTGCCATGATTGGACTGCTACATTACAGGTATAATACTGGAACATTACAGGTGTAGATTGGGTTCATTAGAGGTATAATACTGGTACTTAAAAAGGCATAGTACAGGTATAGTATTAGAACATAACAGTGTTTTAAACCATTTTAAGCAATCATTCAGTTATATCACAGCATTTCCTGGGTAATTACCAGTACATGTACTACTGGTCCATTTATCTGTCCATCAGTGAGTCAGTCTAAATACTAACCCTTCAATTCAGAGCACCAAGGAAGGAAAGCCATTACTGCATTACAGGAATTATACTGGTATGTTTCTGTAAATAACTGTAATGGTGAAGTGAATAGGGGTAAAGATCTTGTGTTTGGAGGTTGATTTTACTGGTTGATTGATTGATAGATTGGGGTTTAACATCATTTCAACAGCTTTCCAGTCATATCTGGCAGCGAATTCACCTACCCATGTGTTTTCTCACACCAGTACTCCACATAACAGTCTTTCCAAGCAACAGGCTGATTTTTAACATAGACGAATAGCCCATTAGTTTAAGATGATTACGGTTGACGCATTGACTTTAGTCAAACATCAGAAAGAATGTTGGCCGAGATGGGGTTGAAACTCACATCCCCTGGGATGACAGCCCACATTGCTGCTGACTGAGCTACCAGCTACTCGGCTCTAATATGACAATAGTGGTTGATTGATTGTTTTGGTGTTTTACACTGCTTTCAACAATTTTTGCAGTTATATCAAGGTGATTCCTTGGTAAGTTGCCAGTTCTATTGGTCCATTTATCCGGACAACAGCCAGTTAGTCGTAATGCTAAACCTGCAACCCTGAGTGCCATGAAGGGCAGCCATTACTACCCTTTTTAGAGTCTTTGGTATGACCTGGTTAAGGATCGAACCCCCGACCTCCCGCACCTGAGGTGGACACTCTACCACTACAACACCGAGGCTGTCTGACAATATTGGAATCAGACGTTTGAATAATTTACGTCTTTGTATCAGCACTAAATAAATCGGCTTACCCTTTCTTCAGATTCCCTTAAGTTCAGGTATTCATCAGCACGGAATTAATGCGCTCACTCACCCTGTTCCTTTATGCCTCTAGCATAAGTCATTAGTCTGTCAACTATAGGATGTTTTACTAGATGGCAGTAGAACTTTTCATTTCTTACCGACTTGACCAAAAAGAAAATATTTTTTTACAGTTAAGAAAATATTACTGAACTGGTTCGAGTCTAAAAGGTGACTCACCCCATAGTCAATACTTATTTATGGCTCATCTGAGTTCGAGATTTTCTAAATGAAATGCAATTCCTACTTGACCAATAATGTTTTCAAGTAAGGTGAAGTGTTAACAACTTATAACTGACCTTTATCACCAGTGACCTCTCCAAGTTTATGTTTGGCGGACCACATGCCTTCAACTATCAGCGTTATGAAAGTTAAACTGAAAATTAGAAATGATTAAAGGCAGGTAATAAAATATCACATGAGACAGAGATATGAGTACCAAAGGTGTTATTTTTACAAGTCGTTATGCACTAAATTAAAGAATGATTATTTTACCATTACCCACATACAACAAGTTCGCGGAAGACGACTTAACGTGTAAGCAAAAATGTTGAAATTGTAATATAAGAATAGAGTTGAAAATACTGTCGCAAAAGATGAAGTTGCTCATTATGAGCCACTTCTCCCTTTGCCACAATTATTACAAAAGTTGTCAGCTGTGGATGCTTCATAATGCGTCTACAGGTGGGAAAGGGTTACCTTTATTAATTAAAAGAGTTGTAAACATTATGACATAATATGAGAAATTTCCTCTTTTGTAAATACATTTTCCAAAGTTGACTGCTGCACAATACGCGACGTGCACTTATAAATCATAGTTATAAGTAGATTAGTAATGCACACACTTTTATGTGTCCGTAAATTAAGCTTCGCCCTTTCCCAAATACAACAAAAATAGCATAAGCAAAATTATAGGAAGTCTATGTAAAGGGAAGTATACATTGTAATAAGAGACACATATATACATATGAGTCGTCCTGCGAAAACCAACTTTGTAGTCTCCGCGTAAAGTATCGACGCGGATCAGCCTAAGCATGCCAAGCAGGTGAACCCGGACAGAGGTCTCATGTGGCTTTTCTGTTTCAGGAATCATTACTCTATATACCTGAGTCGGAACTTGTCAGACCGGATTATCTTGCACGGACTGCACAGGCTGATCTGGGTCGATACATTACGAAGAGGCCATAATCTTGGTTTTCTCACGGAACGGCTCATAATTTATGTTTTAATTTCTATTTAGTTCTCTGAAATAACTCTTGAATTGAGTTGAAACCATTGTGGCAAAAGCTGAAATAGCTCAATGAACAATTTCACCTGTAGATTAGTCTAAATGTTTTCAAAAGTCATCATCTTCAGATATGTCCACAGGTTAAAGTAAAAAAAAAAAAACATAAAAAGAAATTACATACATGCTACTTAACGCTTTCCCACATATAGACGCTTTTCGACGCCTCTGCAGCAGACGACTTTTTGAAAACATTGTCACAAAAGGAGTAATTGCTCAAAACAAGCAATTTCTCCATTTGCCACAATTGTTTTCAATTTCTTTCAGTAATCAAACATTCATTTATAGAGATTTTCTGTATCTTTGTCTAGATGTTTTCAAAGTCGTCTGCTGCAGATTGGTTGTATGTGGGACAACCCTTGTCAACATATATTATGAAGGAGGCCAACAATACCTACATTAAACAAAGTACAACTCAAACACATACCTCAGTAACAAAAAAATGGCAAATGCCATTCTTTTTTTGCTACAAAACTCAATCATGGTTCATTTGTTTGGCCTCTAAACTTTATATATAGTCAGTCAAGTCATAATGAGTCTGCAAAGAAAAAGGAATGAAACAAATATTCTTATATAGTATTAGATTGTATCATCAATTATCAATTATCAAGAGAGAGACAGAGACAGAGACAGAGAGAGACAGAGACAGAGACAGAGACAGAGAGAGAGAGAGAGAGAGAGAGAGAGAGAGAGAGAGACAGAGAGAGAGAGAGAGAGAGAGACAGAGAGAGAGACAGAGAGAGAGACAGACAGACAGAGAGAGAGAGACACACACACACACACACAGACAGAGAGACAGAGAGAGCGAGAGAGAAAGAGACAGACAGACATATATATATATATATATATATATATATATATATATAGAGAGAGAGAGAGAGAGAGAGAGAGAGAGAGAGACGAGAGAGAGAGAGAGAGAGAGAGAGAGAGAGAGACGAGAGAGAGAGAGAGATAATGAAACCCGTGAAGTGAGGACATTTGTTGTCTTTTTTACCCACCTTATGAGGACAAGGTCTGTCATGTGAGGACAAATTATTGTCCTCACTTAAACGGTTGTTATTTTGAATAAGCTATGACCGTTTGACGTTTTGCAAAAATAAAATCCTTGCAGGGACACGTGTCCCAACAAGTCCGTATCTCACTTTCATCACCATAGAATTACAATATTTTATTCGGAATGTCATATCAAAGAACATTTTCGAGGCGTTCCGATTCAAACGGGTACCTTGTTCTCAGTCATTTATACGCTTAATGAAACCTAAAGTTTAACCAAGCGCCTGTGTCAGAAGGAGGAAGTTCGAGGGGGGAAAATGGCGGCGGGTAAGTAAAAAGTTGAATCATTACCTCTTGTAGCTTTTAAATAAATTCTCAGGGCAGACATACAGTGCTGTCAATTGTTGTTGTTTTGTACATACTTTAGTAGAAGAATTACCCTTTTGGTATGTGAAAAGTGTATCTCACGATTCACGGGCATTGTTAGCCCAGAGCTCGAAGACTCTTATTCGGCCATGCGGGTTGTCACTGTAACTATGCCTCAATACTGTCTTGCCAAACCAGGGCTCAAGCTAGGCTGAGCTTTTGGGGATAAAATGTGAATTACATGCTAACTGTTCTTTTCTTATGTAAAACGTATAACGGCACCTTCCTCTCGTAAAATAAGCCTAGTTTTTCCCCTAATAATAAAACATTCCCCTCCTGCTCCAGATGATAATAATAAAAAAAAAGAAAATACTTTAGATTCCTGTTTCCAGTTAAAAGACAAAAGCTCATCAGTTTTCATGAAAAGAATATGTTTTTACACAAAGCCCACAGTATACAGTGCTGGATTTTTGTTTATTAAAGCTTAAATCTCATTTATCAATGACAATGTAATCTTCACCATACCACAATGAACCTGTATTATGTTTGGGGTTGGTTCTGTGTGTTATTGGCTAATGCATCATGTGAGATGATTTTTTTCTACAATGAACAGAACTAAAACATTCCCCTCTAATATTAAAACAAATAATTAATTTTTACTTTAGATTCCACAGACCTGTTTACTACTACTGATTCGCCGTATTTTCTACGTTTTTTATAGTAAAAATACGCTCTACAGATTGACATTGAAAAACTACGATATAATCGGTCATTTTCGTTTGTAAAGAGTATTTCCGTTTCTTGCCGGCATTGTAGGGTATTTAGACAGTAATCGTGATCATTCGGACTTGTTTTATAAGAATACATTAGATAACAAGCCTCTCGGGAACAGGATTAGTTTTAGAGGCCCGGATGTTCACGCAATATGGCAGAAAAACGCTGTCTGCTCGATGATGAAAAAGAAACAGTTGGAATTAAAAAAGCGAAAAAACAAACTAACAATCAGAAGTATAAAGTTGTATACAAAAAAAAGATTTATGAAATGTCTCGGACCGTCTACGAAATGGGACAGTTATGTGCATTGTTCAACTTGCAATGCTGATTTCATGTGTGCACACGGAGGTCGCAACGACTGTAAGAGACACGTAGAGTCTGCGTCACATAACCAATGGACAAAATTAAAAGCTCAAACAGAGACATTTCAAACATGCTACAGGCATCTATCTCGTAAAAAGACTTGAAAGTTACGAACGCGGAAGTGCTGATGTGCGAGTTTATTGCCGAAATGAACTTGTCGCTATCCACGGCAAAAGTGATGTCAGACTGAAACGCTGAAAACAATGTTCCCCGATTTGGAAATCGCCAATGGTAGGTTATAATTTTAAAATGTTGCCATAGTTAATTTATTTCATGAGGAAGAGATTCAAGAGAAGCATCTTATTTGTATGTTTAAATGAATATTTTTTGTGTTAACATAATTTTGGACCCAGAGACAAAGAGGTGAGTGTGTTCTAAATATATTCATAAATCGTTCTATCAAAGAGAGAGGGGGAGGTGTTTTCATTAGGATAAATGAAACGCCTATCCCCACCCCTCTCAAAACTTCTGCCTCAACCCCAACATTTGATTGGCCTGTTAAAAAAAATAATTATACCATGCCCAATTTTTTTTTAGTTATAATCTTTTTAACAGTATGCCTCCCGTCCATATTTATTTTTGGCATGTAACATGAAACACGCTTTCTTTTGCCTAATCGGTATTCACAGGTAATGGAATTTCATCACCAGTCTTGAAAATATAGCCTTTGCTTTCCACTCGATGAAATCAATTCTTACCTTACACTGAAAAAATAATTACCCTCTTAGTCTATTTAATACCCAAATGTAATGTTTTCATTAAAAGGCTTTTACAAAAACACTGGGGCCTTTTACAAAAATATTCTGTGCAAAATGCAGCATTGGCACTCCCTGTAATATATGTATTTTTGTATATTTTTCAGGTATGAAGTGTGGCAGAAACAAGGCAACAGCCATCATTTGTGATCTTGCCATCACCAAAAAAAAAATGTTGTTGTTTGAATATGCTCAGGGTAGCATTCAAGACTTTTATACCTCTATATGAAAATCATAAATAGTTTTCACAGGTCTGCATACAGCCCTGAATTTGAGGCACACTCAAAATACTCAAAGATTTTTAATGCATGTCTTTGAAATATTAGATTGGTTGTTTTAATATTTCATGGATTGCATGCAAGACTGTGATAACTAAATGATTTTCAGCCTTGCATGCAACTCTCTATTTGCAAATTAGGTTCTCAAAGAGTACATGTCTATGAAATACCAATTGGAATGTGGTTGTTTGAAAATTAATAAGTGAGTCATCATGGTAGGTTCATGTTAAGTTCAACTTTGGCACAATAGCCCTGTCCGGAAAGGTGTTGCCGTACTTTGATTTTTTACTTCCCTTTGCGCTACTCTCTACAAATAGAAATCGATAACGGTCAGCGCGCTGTTTTCAGTCACTTCCGGAGAGGTTTTGTCAAAATGGAAGATTTAACACCAACAAAGCGACATTATTGTACCGTATGCTCACATTATCGAGGGAAAAACGTAAATGGACGTACTGTTTCGTTGCATAGGTTTCCTACAAATGACAGTGTTAGGAATGCATGGATACGACGAATCAAACTATTGAAAAAGGGCTTCAAACACAACGACTCTCAACGTCTATGTTCTGAACACTTCGTCGGTGGCGAATTTCAGAAGAATATGGTTCCATCGATGTTTGGTGAAAGACGTTTCAACACAACTACCGTAAGCATATGTTCATGTTAAAACAATTAAATAATAATAAAAAAATAATGAAAAGTGACTTTTTCACAATAAAATTGTAAAGTTTATTAGAAAACCGATGGGTGGGGTTATTTTCTAATTATTTATTTTCTTCTCACAATAAAATTGTAAAGTTTATTAGAAAACCGATGGGTGTGGGGTAATTTTTCTTATTTCTTTCTTTTGTTGAATTTGTATTCAATATGTATTGAACTTTTGTAGATATGGACTTACATTTTTATTTTATTTTAATTTCAGTTGGAAAACATCACTCTAATGGTCATTGACGACAACATGCAACCATTGGAGAAGCCAGAGCCCCGTGGACAAACAGTCAACCTCAAAAGTGGCCATACATCGGAGCAAACATCTTTACTGTTTCATGATTATGTGGGTCTAGTTAAAATTGATGGCATAAATAACACTTTAAATAAGGACTGCCAAACACACATTTGGATTTCAAGTACCTCAGTATGCACACAAACACCAAATACAGATAAATCTGATGCCTCCACACAAACCGAAATGATCTTTGACGAACATGAAACTTATTATGCCACAAAACTTTGTGACTGTTTACAAAAATCCGAGCCAATCAAAACATTTGCAAATTCAGGCACACAGTGTAACAAACCAACAGTGACAATCGAAGACATCAACTCTGATGAAAAGTGTATGTTTTACACGGGAGTGCCAAATAAGCAAGTATTTTATACGTTGTTTGATGAAATGAGTGATGCATCTGAAAAAAACAAAAGAAATGCATCTAATTCAAATTCAGGAACAGGGCGTCCAAGAAGTCTTCGTCTAATTGATGAATTTTTTATTGTGTTAATGAGGTTAAGACTCGGGCTTTTATTAGGAGATTTAGCAGACAGATTTTTCATATCAAAATCTACATGTGGAGTCATATGTGAGAAATGGATTGAATATTTACATTTAAAACTTGCGTTCTTGACCGATTGGCCAAGCAGAGAACTTGTCAACAAATTTATGCCAAACAAGTTCAGTAGGAAATATCCTAACTGTCGTGTCATAATCGACTGTACAGAATTTTTTACAGAGACACCTCAATCTTTGTCAAATAAGTCGTTGATGTTTTCCAGCTACAAGTCCCATATGACTTATAAAGCACTATTAGGTATTAGTCCAGCTGGAATTATTACATTTGTGTCAGACTTGTGGTCAGGAAGCATCAGTGACAAACAAATTACAAAACAGTGTGGTATATTGGAGTTATGCGAGAAAGGTGACGCGATTATGGCAGACAAGGGATTTTTAATAACAGACTTAACCACGCCCTTAGGGATAGATATGATAATACCTCCATTCAAAACACACCGGTTTTCTAGGAGAGAAGTTGAGGAAACGCGTAGAATTGCCAACTTACGCATTGACGTAAAGAGGGCAATGGAACGTGTTAAAAACTTTCGTATACTTAGTGGTGTAATACCAATAACTTTATCAAAAAGAGTGTCTAAGATGTTAAAAATATGTGTTGATCTTTCAAATCTTCAATTTCCTCTGGTTCATGATGATCCATAATTTTTATATTATTATTGTTTGTTTGTTATCAAAGCTTTATAGCTTTATATAGATATTTCTATAAACCATTATATATCAGTCGGTAGCGACGCGGACTGTCAATCCAGGGGTTATGAGTTCGAATCCCGGCTCAGCCAACTTTCTTTCCGACGTTTGACATGCGTCATTTGTCTTTCACCAATGGGCTTAGTCTAGAGATTGTGTCAAAACATAGAAAATCTCTTTATTAAATTGAATGAATAACCTATGACTAAAAGTGGAAAACATTGTGGCAAAAGGAGAAACTGCATGTTTTGTGCAATTTCTTCTTTTGACACTAATTCTATATGAGAGACAGGGTTAATAATTAAATATTAATTTTAAAAGAATTTACTGTTATAATTCCATTTAACATATATACAAGTGCCCAGTATATATGGAGACCTTTAGTACAGGTCATTTAAAGTGCATGGATGGGTGCACCTGAGGTCTCCATTATCATGAAAAGAAATTAGTCCTGACTTTGATGATCAATCGGACAACTCCAATAAATGAATTGTAATGTAAAAATAAGACAAAAACCTGATTTTCAATTCATATTGTTTACTTTGTTATTAATATTAATTTAATATGAAACGAAATTAAAATATTTAAAAATACATATTTTTGGTGTTTATATATCATAATGAAAATAAGCAAGTGCTGGCTAAACCTTATCCATATGTAGATCCTCATTGCTGCATAAACATTGATCAGACAATCATTGCAAACTGTGGAAAAAGTAGAAATTGCTCATTTTGCTAAGGGTAAATTTCTCCTGTTGTCACAATGTTTTCAACTCATTCCAATGATTATAGGGAAATTATACTTTCAATTTTAGAGATATTCAATAGCAGGTGACTGGTGAGGCTCTAACTCAAAAGTTATTATTAATTGCTCATTATAAGCAATAAATCATTTTGCCGCAATGTTTTCTAAAGTGGCCTGCTGCAGTTTTTCAGTCATTTCATGGCAGCCAGTTCATTTATTCTGCGTTTCTTTCCAAGCAACTGGCTGATTTTCCATATAGACCTTTACCCAATTGGTAGAAGACGAATGACGCGTGTCAAAGTGTTTTTTGTCCATTGTCGGAAAGAAAAAGGGCCGAGCTGGGGATCAAACTCACAACCCCTGGATTGACAGCTCACATCCATACAGACTGAGCTACCAGGGAAAAGAGTAAACCCTTTGCCTCATATGACAATTCCGCAGTAGACGACTGAAGAAATGTAGTCAAAAAAGGAAAATCTCTATAATTGAATGGATAACCTATGACTAAAAGTGGAAAACTTTGTGGCGAAAGGAGAAATTGAATATTTTGAGCAATTTCTTCTTTTGTCACTATGTTTTTGAAAAAGCTGTCTGCTCCAGAGGTGCCAGAAAGTGTCTATATGAGGAAAAGGGATAAGGAATTATGGTGGAAGGAAAATCTCTATAATTGAATGGATAACCTATGACTAAAAGTGGAAAACTTTGTGGCGAAAGGAGAAATTGAATATTTTGAGCAATTTCTTCTTTTGTCACTATGTTTTTGAAAAAGCTGTCTGCTGCAGAGGTGCCAGAAAGTGTCTATATGAGGAAAAGGGATAAGGAATTATGGTGGAAGGAAAATCTCTATAATTGAATGGATAACCTATGACTATAATGTGGAAAACATTGTGGCAAAAGGAGAAATTGAATATTTTGAGCAATTTCTTCTTTTGTCACTATGTTTTTGAAAAAGCTGTCTGCTGCAGAGGTGCCAGAAAGTGTCTATATGAGGAAAAGGGATAAGGAATTATGGTGGAAGGAAAATCTCTATAATTGAATGGATAACCTATGACTAAAAGTGGAAAACATTGTGGCAAAAGGAGAAATTGAATATTTTGAGCAATTTCTTCTTTTGTCACTATGTTTTTGAAAAAGCTGTCTGCTCCAGAGGTGCCAGAAAGTGTCTATATGAGGAAAAGGGATAAGGAATTATGGTGGAAGGAAAATCTCTATAATTGAATGGATAACCTATGACTAAAAGTGGAAAACATTGTGGCAAAAGGAGAAATTGAATATTTTGAGCAATTTCTTCTTTTGTCACTATGTTTTTGAAAAAGCTGTCTGCTCCAGAGGTGCCAGAAAGTGTCTATATGAGGAAAAGGGATAAGGAATTATGGTGGAAGGAAAATCTCTATAATTGAATGGATAACCTATGACTAAAAGTGGAAAACATTGTGGCAAAAGGAGAAATTGAATATTTTGAGCAATTTCTTCTTTTGTCACTATGTTTTTGAAAAAGCTGTCTGCTCCAGAGGTGCCAGAAAGTGTCTATATGAGGAAAAGGGATAAGGAATTATGGTGGAAGGATAAAACATTCATCAAGACTGTACAAAGAGTTAACCTATACAGAAAACAACAAACATCCTAATATTTTACACAAACAAAATCAAATCAACATTGAAATATCACAATATATTGTAATAACTTCTCATGATGGGATCAATAAATGATACATTAAAACAAACTTAAACTAAATAAAAATGAAAAAAGTCAACATTGAACTATTTTTTTACAGTTTGTCACTAAGTAGACTACTTTAAAGTCTGGATGATTTGTTTGCGTTTAATCATATAAACATTTTCCTCTTTGCACACGACATGAGAAAAGTTCAGGGAGAACAAACTTCTGATAAAATTCGATGACTTTAACAAGACAATCTTGCCAAAATTGTTCATTGAACGAAATCCGTTCAATATGTATATCGGATAATGTCCAAATCACGAAGTCACACCATGATGAGTTTGTAAGAGCCATATGGGCTTGCACTTGATAATAGTAATTATGATTACGTTTAAGCTGAACTTGGTCCTTGTTTATTTCACAACAGAATTGAGAATCTTTGGAAGCATCATCAATTTTGGAAAGTCTCCATTTAAATGGACACTTGACCTCTAGAACACCATTTTGGCCATTATCGTTCACTAAACCATCCGGACTGGAACCAAGAAATGGGATGTCGGTTTTAACATATAGTCCCGTATCAGTTACAGATATCTTATGACCAGCATCCTTTTTAACTAGTACATACTTCCGTCTAGCTGCTGGTTCATGGTCACGTCCCCATTTAACACTCGCGTTTGAAAAGCGATTATAACCCATGACAGTTTTAATGACACTTACTGGTTCACTGTTTTTACATTTACATATCGCACCAAAGTTGGATGATGTAACACGACCGATACTTCAATATAACACCACATATGAACAGTATACATGGCATGCGCGTCAGTCATAGCATAAGACAGTAAAAAATTGCCCATGATGAGTATATGAGAATTTAACGTTACAAAGTCACATGATGTATACCAGGGTGACTATAATGAAATATAGTCACCCTGTGTATACTAATACTGTTTATTAAGTTAACTACCTAATAAATAGTTGCCAGTAACTCAACTTATGTGATAATTATGTTTATTATATAATTGAAAAAGACAATGGAATAAAGCAGCTTGTTTACAGTATACATGTTAGTTGTTATACACAAAAGCAAACATATTTTTATTGATATACGTACCCAGCACTACATTCGCACCCAGCTGCATGGATATGCCCCGTTACTTTAGACATACTTATCCAAACTATATAATCTGGCTTCTTCTTTTCATTGAGGGTTGGCATGGATGGGATGACTTTGGCCCGTACGAAACAGTGAGTGATTTGGTGATCAATTCCATGGTACTGTACTGAATGCACATGTCTATCCTCATAAAACACTTTTGCTTTTAGTTGTCTTTTGGCATTGTTTTGTTCTTTGTCAATTGTTCGACCTTGACTTAGCACTAAATAATTGTATAGTTCTGTGTTTGAAAAGTCTGGTATTTTTTCACAATCGTCAATCCAACCGTGTTTAAGGGTCGACGGATGCGGTAATATTTCTCCTAATGGGGAAACAAATCTTTCCAAGTTCCTTCGTTTTTCGAAATTCTCATCCTCCAAGCTCAACTCGCTTAACGGTCGTTTGCGAAGAATATCCGTTCCTTTTGCGCGTTTAATCAACTCTGATTTAACTCCTGATACATACTGTCCATGATCACGGAGATACAATTTCAACTCGCTAACATTCAACTTATCAAAATCCAAATCTTTACGCATCGCTGATTCATTCTCTTTATTTGTCGCCATTTGTATAGATTGTTCTAGAAAATGCCCCCCGGAAGTAGAATTATTTCTGAGAATGCAAGGGACGTAATCGCGCCACGGGCAGATAACACCTTTCCGGACAGGGCTATAGCAGAGACGCTTTTATGAATGGCCTACTACAGGTCTTTCAAAAGAGTTGAGACCATGTTTTTTTTTTTATATTTGATACATGTATGCACTTCTGTTAAAGCATAAACCAAAGGTTCTTTTAGATTTAGTTCAGACTTAATTTGTTATACCTGTTGAAATTCTTGTCTTAGAATAAAGGGCATTATACACAAGTTAAAATGTTTTGTTTTTCATGTTATATGCAGAATACACATGGTGAAATATTTAGATTTCATATTGTATTACAAGGGCAGTATGTACAATGTGGAATCTTTCATTTTCATGTATAGAAGGGCAATGGGCCTAATAGGTAAAATCTGTACAAACTGAACATGATTTACAGATGAAATTTTCTCAACTTACATGTTGCTCTGTTAAGAATGAATACTACTACACATACAGTATATTGTAATGGTAATAAATGGTGACTCAGTAATGCAGTTTTAATGGTTATTATATCTGTGAAAGTGAAAACTACTGACAGCAGCCCAAAACTACTGAGAGTAGCTGTCCAAACTACTGAAAGACTCTAAATAGGGTAAACAGGTCTGATTCCAGTTTCCAGTTAAAAAACAAAGGCTAATCAGTTTTCATGAATAAAATATGTTTTTACACAAGGCCCAGAGTATACAGTGCTGGATTTTTGTTTATTAAAGCTTAAATCTCATTTATCAATGTAATCTTCACCATACCACAATGAACCTGTATTATTTTTGGGGTTGGTTCTGTGTGTTATTGGCTAATACATCATGACTTTTTCTACAATGAACAGAATTTATAAATGTTTGATATTTTGATGAGAATTAAATTAAGTTGCTGATGTTTAGATTACTTTATCCATATTAACAGTGTATTGCACTTTTGTATTTCACATTGTGTTGCTTAAAATTAAAGTTTTAAGAAGTTAGCAAGTAACAAAAAATGCAAGTAGAAAATCTGTTTAAATTCGACCCCTGACAGTTAGTGAACTTCATTATGACAATCCAGTGGAGGAATAGAGAGATACCTTGTAATGATCATATAAGATGTATGATAGTAAATTAAAAGTTAAACATGCATTTTATACTTTTTTCCCCTTTTTAGATCACCTGAGCCGAAGGCTCAAGGTGAGCTATTCTGATCACTTTTTGTCCGTCGTCCGTCCGGCGTTAACTTTTAGCTTTAAACATCATCTCCTCCCAAACTACAAGAACAATTTCCATGAAACATCACAGGAATGTTCCTCTGGTTGGCCTCTTTCAAAGTTGTTCAAACATTTTAATTCCATTGAGAACTTTGGTTGCTGCGGCATCAGAAAGGGGGCAAAACGTCCAAACTTTAAAAATCTTCTCCTCCGAATCTGCTGGTCAGATTCCAATATCATTAGGTAGAAATGTTCCTTAGATGACCCTTTACAAAAAAAATTCAAGCCATACTGATTGGGCGAAAAACATGGCAGTCAGGCGGCATAAGAAAAGGGGCAAAATGATAAAAAAAATTTGAACATCATCTCCTAAACCACAGGACTAATTTCACCCAACCTTCACAGGAATGTTTCATCAAGAAGTTTGGTTCCTGCGGCATCAGAAAGTGGGCAAAATGTTCAAACTTTAATAATCTTCTTCTCTGAAAGATTCCAAAATAATTTAGTAGAAATGTTCTTTGGGTGACCCTCTACAAAAAGTGTTCAAGGCATACTGATAAGTTAAAAAACATGGCATTCAGGAGGCATCAGAAAAGGGACAAAATGACAAAATTTGGAAATTACAATTTTTTGATTCCTTGTCTGATATTAAGAAACTTGATTAGGAATCTTACTTCAGTGATCCTTTACTTAATTTTTTCAAGCTGTTGTGATTGGTTACAAAATCATAGCAACCATGTGTCATCACAAAAGGGGTAAATCGAAGCTTTACCTACAAATGACAACTCCTACCATTCCACTCTACCACTCTGCCAATTTCAAGGTAACTTTAAAGGAATGTTTCTTTGATGGTCCTCTTTCAAATTTGTTCAAAGAATTACATTCTTTGATTGCTGCGGCATCAGAAATTGAGAAAAATGCACTCCTGGTCAAATTTTCAGAGATATTTGAAGTTAAATATTTGTTTCTAATTTACTTTCATGCAGGTGATCGATTTAGGGCCATCTTGGCCCTCTTGTTCACTAAAACAATTTTTCCCCTTCTCAAAAGCCCAAGGCCCCTTCCCTTTTTCCAGAAAAAATCATATGATTTCAATGAAGCAGACATGGACCACAGATTACCAGCCATTGATATACAATTGATTTGGTTCACACAACGATAAGAGTATGAAGTGAGGTACAAAACTTTAGAAACAAACTGAGGTATTTTTAAACTACCCCTGTAAAATACTGGTGAGTTACATTGTGTCATTTGTAAAATATTTCGGACTAAAATATGATAGTCCTTGTAAGCCCATAGTCAATTAGTAAAGATTTCCTGACAAAAAATCGCATCACCCAAATTCGACCCAAGGCACTGACACTCCCTAGCCAGGTTGAGTGGCTTGTCTATTATGACGAAGTGGGAGTTGAACTGGAAAAAAGTTTGAAAATCAATGTTTGAAGATATTTTTTGCAGGTCACATGAAGAGAAAAAAGCCTACAAAACATGCAGAGGAGTGGATGTGGAGGGAGGAGGATCCATCGGGGTTTGCTGTGAGGTATTTTGAAAAGAAAGGTAAATATATGAAATATACATCATCGGTAATGCTGTAGGCTATAAGTTAAGCTTATGAACTCTGTAGATCCTCCATTTATTATCTTTTTGAAAAGCAGCAAGATCTAACATGTATGACTGGATTATATTCATTGACATTAACAACATAGCTATAGTTAAAGTTGTGAATACAATAGAGCCTCAATGTTTTATCCCATCTTCACCAAACTTGTGAACGCAGACTTCCAGAAAGTTCAAAAAAAGTGTCAGACATTCGGTCTGACAAGACATGAAGATCTGTCAGTCCGAAACATATGAAACAAGAAAAAAGTAAAACATTAACATTCAACATTTGTTTTATTTATTTCAGCAGCTCAGTGCTCTCATTAAGGGCCAACTCCAGGTCAAAAATTTTAGGAATTTTTGTCATAATTCTGGAAGTTTTATGTTTGTCGTAAACAGGAATGATTATTATGCCCCCTTTTGAAAAAAGAGGGGTATATTGCTTTGCGCATGTCTGTAGACCAAAGCTTGTCCAAGTGATAATTCAACAATGCCTTGACCTACAGTCCTCAAACTTTACATGGCCTGATGAGTTGATGAACCCTATTTATTTTGAGGTCATTGAGTCAAAGGTCAAGGTCACAGTGACCTTGAACACAAAATATTTTTTAAAGCTTGTCCGAGTGATAACTCAACAATGCCTGGATCTACGGTCCTCAAATTGGACATGGAGGTTAGGTCTGACAAGTAAATGAATCCTATTTATTTTGAGGTCATTGGGTCAAAGTTCAAGGTCACAGTGACCTTGAACACAAAAACCTTTTTTAAGCTTGTCCGAGTGATAGCTTAACATTGCCTTGACCTATGGTCCTCAAACTTGACATGGAGGTTGGGACTGACCAGTAGATGAAGAATATTAATTTTGAGGTAACTGTGTTAAAGGTCAAGGTCACAGTGACCTTGAACACAAAAATCATGAACAGGTGAGAGTCACCCAAGTGGGGACACATGTCCTTACACAGACTGGAGAACATCAAAAGAGAGAGTAGTTTTGTGAGGACTGCTAAGTGTCCTTGGAACATGTGAGAGAACATATTTCTGTCCTCATAGTGAATTATCGCCTTATACTAGGTGAGAGTCACCCAAGTGGGGACACATGTCCTTACACAGACTGGAGAGCATCAAAAGAGAGAGTAGTTTTGTGAGGACTGCTAAGTGTCCCCAGTACATGTGAGAGAAAATATTTCTGTCCTCATAGTAAAGTATCGCCTTATACTAGGTGAGAGTCACCCAAGTGAGCACACATGTCCTTAAAATCTTTTCTAAGCTTGTCCAAGTGATAACTTAACAATGCCTTGACCTATGGTCCTCAAACTTTACATTGAGGTTTGGCCTGACCAGTAGATGGACCCTTTTTTTTGTTGAGGTCTGTTGGTCAAAGGTCAAGGTCACAGTGACCTTGAACACAAAAACCTTGTCAGAGTGATAACTGAATATTACCTGTACCCATGGTCCTCAAACTTGACGTGGAGGCTGGGGGTGAACAGTAGATGAACCCTATTGATTTACGAGGTCATCAGGTCAAAGGTCAAGGTCACAGTGACCCTGAACTCGAAAAACTTGTCTGAGTAATAACTTGACATTGACTGCACCCATGGCCCTCAAACTTGACATGAAGGCTGGGAGTGACTAGTAGATGACCCCTATTGATTTTGATGTAATTAGCGGGAAATTTGTCCAAATCTCTTGTTTATTTATTTACTTTAATTAAATAAAGTAAAAAAAAAAATATCATTATTTTAACAGGTTTTCATGAGCAACTTGCAGTGCATACATTGATCTATGGAGAAGTGGGTTAAACAAAAATGAATGTTTATATTTATTTGATGTTAATTACAATGACAAAGCAAATGGTCGTTTGAGATATACATCTATTAATTAACCCATTCCCTCATGCAGCAGACGGCCTTTTGAAAACAAGGCGACAACAGAAGAAATTACACAAAACATGCAATATCTTCTTTTGTCACAAGGTTTTCCACTTTTTGTCATAGGTTATCCATTTAATTATGTAGATTTGTTCAGTTTTTGACAAAATATTTTCGTAGTCGTCTGCCGCAAAATTGGCGTATGAGGGAAAGGGTTAAAATAAAACCTTTTTTTAAATTGTTATAATAATTATAAGAACCGGTAAAGCTGTGCTGTTGTTGTCAACACAAATTCCAAACCAAAGAGCGCGGATGAGTTGTTCGCAAAATCTTGGGAACAATTTAGCTGTTAATCGTGGTAAATGTCATTCAATAATACGGCAGAAAAGCATAACTAATAATATCTATCAAATCGGTCCTTTCAATGCCCTCAAATTCTGCCTCGAGTCGAAATTTTTCGAAAATTCTCGGCAAAATATAAACATCCACCATTTTGGAATCTGTCATTTACACTAACCGAAGTAATCGGTATACATCGTCAACAAATATTTTTAACAGGTAAAGAAAACGTCCCAATTTTAAAGTTTCCGGTATTACTTGTCAACAAATATTTTTAAAAGATAAAGAAAACATACAACTTATTAATTAACTGGCGGGACTCCACAAAACATGCCGGACAGCCGGCCCGATTTCAGGTAAACAATCGTCGGACCGGATCAAAATTTGTCGGTCATGTCCGTCGGACTGACGACTTTTGTGAAGTCTGTAAACGTAGTTAGATATCTAAGAAAGATCACTTCCTTTCTTGAATTTGTCAGGCTCATATGTATAGACCGAGTTATGACACTTGAAATCAGGGGTGTGGAAATCTTCAAAAATTCTACTAATGTCCGCCAACAATTTTGACTTGCCCAAACTTTTCCATATTTTCTTATTTTGAGCGATAGACTATTATAACTGTAAAAAGGTTCTTCCATTGTTTTACCTTCTGTTTGTTTATATAATAAAATATTAGATCATAAGTTTATATAATAAAATATTAGATCATAACTTATGTTACACAAATGTAATGAACAATTCTCTTTAATTCAATACATAATTTATTTAAAGGCTATATATTCTTAACCAAATGCTCTAATTTTGTAAAGGCTTTTCCAAGTAAACCTATTTTTGTTTTAACTTTCATGTTTTGACATTCAAGCAATTTACTTAGCCTAAAGTTGATGTGTTGATAAAAAATTCTTTCTCTCAACTTTTTTACCTAAGAATAGTGATGAAGTCCGGTCTGGATATTCACGACAAACAGTGCAGAATACTTCTTCTTAATTGTCGGCGCTTACCCAACAAAAGACAACACACCATTGATTTTGGAACAATATTTCCCATATTTATATCAAAACTTTGTCACAATCATTCTTTTGACTTAAGGTTTTTGTCCTTGTCTTCTATTTCTGGCTCATTACTGCCAGTTTTGATCAAAGATCGATCCATAATTGCGTGCAGATGATAAAAGTCTTTCTTGTCATGCAGACGTCAACAAACAAAATTTGTGTTTGGTACAGTATAAAACCCGCACAAAGTCTAGAAGTCGGAACGAGTCGGTTCTTATGAATTTATAAAAAATACATCTCCAAAGGTTCTGTGGTTCAAATATAATTCTTACGTGTATAATCAACAAATTGTGTGTATTTTTTATTTACCGAGACGATTTACAACTATTCAAATAAAGCTTATGCAAACGTATGGATAAATTCCGTAATTATGTCTCCCCCCGTATACAGGGGAGATATATTGTTTTTGTCCTTGATGTCTGTCTGTTCGTCCCCAAAATCGTGTCCGCTCCATATCTCCAAGACGGCTTGAAGGATTTTCATGAAACTTGAGTCACATGTTCACCTCATCAAGGCGACGTGCAGAACCCGCGTCTTGACAATATAGGGTCAAAGGTTTGAGGCTTTATTTCGTGTCCGCTCCATATCTCCAAGACGGCTTGAAGGATTTTCATGAAACTTGGGTCACATGTTTACCTCATCAAGGCGATGTGCAGAACCCGTGTCTCGACAATATAGGGTCAAGGTCAAGGTCACGCTTGAAGGTCAAAGGTTTGAGGCTTTATTTCGTGTCCGCTCCATATCTCCAAGACGGCTTGAAGGATTTTATGAAACTTGGGTCACATGTTCACCTCATCAAGGCGACGTGCAGAACCCGCGTCTCGACAATATAGGGTCAGGGTCAAGGTCACGCTTGAAGGTCAAAGGTTTGAGGCTTTATTTCTTGTCCGCTCCATATCTCCAAGACGGCTTGAAGGATTTTCATGAAACTTGGGTCACATGTTCACCTCATCAAGGCGACATGCAGAACCCGTGTCTCGACCATACCGGGTCAAGGTCAAGGTCACGATTGAAGGTCAAAGGTTTGAGAGTAATTATTTGACAGTAATGTTTAAGGAAAAAGAAAATTTGATGTATCCTTCTGATACAATATTTATCAAAACTTTGAAAAGTTAATTGTCTGCTGCCAGAGCATCAAATGTGAATAATTGTTTGTTTTCCTTTTCCCACATATAAACGCTTTCCGACGCTTCTGAAGCAGTCGTCTGCTGCATATTTGCTATATTCGGGAAAGGGTTATCAGTTATTGCTCATGCCTTCTATATAGTGTTAATAAGTGTCAACTATAGAACCTTACCTTGGAGAAAAAACAGTGTAAAGTTAACTGTCAATTATATAATGTATTGTCAGAGAAAAAAACGGTGCTAAGTTAATTGTCAACAATAGAATCTTGGCCTACCTAAGAGAGAAAACCATGATAAGTTAACTGTCAACTTTATAAAGTTTTGTCGGAGAAAAAAACCAATGTTAAGTTAACTCTCAACTATAGTCAGGGTTTTACGGGACGCGCATTTCTGCGTCTAATACGCATAAAATGATAAACGGGACCCCTGAAAAAGTTAAAATTGAGTCCCATCGGACGCATGCCTGTAAAAAGATCATATTAAAAAGGTAAAGTACAATATAACTAGATCTAGTCATCGTATACAAGCTCCGTAGAGAAAATATATTTTGGGAAATCAAACATATACACGTGACTATTCCAGCCAATCATAGATATCTGTAGATAAAAATACAATTTGGGAAACCAAATATACACGTGACTATTCCAGCCAATCGTATTTGCGATATGTAAATTAAAACTTGTTGTTCTCGTATGCAGTAAACGTCACCAATATTAATTGGACGATTAGAAATGCGTAGTATTTCGGTCCAACAATTTCACTGGCAATAATATGCTAGTGGCTGAAATCTCACCCGGCAAATTGAAAGCAATTCGCGAATATGCGAACATAAATTCTAGCCCTGAATATATTATACATCCATCAAATGTTAAAAAGCTGGTTTTCCCTGCTTCTAATAAAAGAAATAGGAATCTCATTATGCGAGCTCTGGAGTACACACGTGACATGAATTGACCAATCGTCGTCGGAGGAAAACACTATCTTCGAAGCCCTCTAATACATAGCTATTTTTACACGTCCGAAAACTATTCGATACGCTTGACGCTAATATGTCAAAACAAACGGATTTGCGGTCACTATGGGGGAAAAGAAAGCCAGAATTAGAAGTTGAGGAGAAATGTTGCAATGAAAGTACGTCAGTTTCGGAGAATATTGGAAAGTTAGAAAATTCCAGACATCATGGCTTCAAAAGTATAAATGGTTGCGTTTCGAAAAAGATTTAATGTTTTGCGATACATGCTAGTGAAAATCCCTTCACGACGGGGTGTTTAAATTTTCAGAACTCAACCCTTACTAGACACCAAGACTCAAAATACAATACAGTATAACTAGTCTATGTGCTTATTGTTTATAATCATATTGTTTGACTTGATTACCATTACTTAAAAAAACTTAAACAATCAACATTTTTCTTTTCCTTTATTTACGATACCAAAAAGTACACAAGTTGTGAGACAGAAAAAAAAGCTAAGCAATATCATTACTGTGCCAAAGTAGCATAACTTGAATTTGATAATACATTTTAAATTCATAAGCTGTTTATGATAAATCATAATAATCATGAATATGTATAACAACAGCTTACACATAATATAACAATAAACATTTGGCTCCGTATCATGTTTTTGGACCCCTGTTTTTTAGGGAGGGACTCCCTAATTTTACATGACTGCATCCCAAGGACTCCCAAAATGTTGTACTGGTGTAAAATCCTGATAGTAATAAGAATGTAACTTTAGTCAGTATGCAGAACCAAGACTGGAACAGTGCAACCCCTTTACATCTGATCAGACTGATTCGAATCTCCTGTAGCAAACATTTATCTACAGCACATACAAGTACATTTTGAAACATTGTACATCATATTTCAAACCTTTTACATATGTAGGTAGCCAACTCCTATGGTTTGTGAAAATATCATAATGATAATTGATGATATTTATCATAAGCAACAATTTTAGTTTTTATTTGCCATTGCTTATGTTTAGCAACAGTTGTTAACTGTTTTGAAGAATACTTAAGTCTTGAATGTTACAGCTGCAGTAAAAATATGTGTTTCTGTAAACCATTTGCAATCATGTCCACTTTGTACCAGGTCAAGACAAAAGATTAGTAATTAAAAATTGAGTACTGTCCGACTTGGTCAAATTTTTGTTTGTCTGCTTTATAGGTTGGAATGTTTTGAGAGATTTTGACAGATATTTGAGGGGGAGACATCTGTTTTTGTCAAAACAATTCTAGTTCTACTACATTTTTTACCTGACCCTCAGCCTGTTTCCCAGTTTTATCATAGATGAAAAAGAAAATGGATAACCAGAGATTTGTACTCACGATGTAAACTGTGATTTGTTTTTTTTTACTTTATCCATTTTGTGAATAACGAGTATGCCAATATATATCTTTGATATATTATTTAAATTAATTGATGGATATAATTTTATAAAGTTGAGCTTTTATTTTAGACTTGCCCACGGGCAACTCAACACGAAAAACCTACTTGCCCGACCATAAAATAACCCGTGTCGGGCAAGTCGGGCATGTGATTTCCGCACCCCTGCTGAAATAGTCCAAGTAACCCTACCTTGATAGTAAATTAATATTTTGTACAATTTTGACAAATATTGCTGACAATGTACTTGCAAAAAATGTTTTTGAGACATTAACTTTGTATTTTTTTAGGGAGATTGGGTGTAAGTTGGTAGGCTCTTACCCTAAACAAATACTAGTTTGTGGCCTTATTCAGTTACACCTATACATGCTTGGAAAAATGGTTAGGAAAGGAGTTTTTTCCTATTAGAATGTTCTTTGGACCTATGAAAGCATTTATACTGGTTTTTTTCCACCATTAAGATTTGATGTTTCATTTAATCTTTCATGGCCTGGCAAGCATCTTTGTTCCGCCTGCATAGCATAGCAGATGCATAAGGATCACTTTGTCTTTTCAGCGTTAATTTTGCAAAACACTTTTTTGTCTGATCAATGACACAAACAAATATTGAAAGATCGTAATGAAACTAAGTTAAAATGTGTATGGGCCCAAGTGTTTGGATGTGCTCAGTGTTAGGCCAGATGCCAGTAGTACAGCACTTATGGTAATATAATATATATACATATGTCTATTTCATATTTAAGTGTCTGTTAGAAATTCAACTTCTCTTAACACATTTCTAGTTGTGGTGTGCATGTTTTTCAGGTAGAGGCATTATAACTACAACTCAAAGAGAAAAAGAAGAGTTTCTACTTGTTTATAGGGGTGAATATCTGACTAAAGAGGAAGGGGAGAAAAGAGAAGTAAAAGATGGGGGAACGGGATATAGATTTTTTTACCAAGCTTCAGGAAAACATCTTTGGTGAGAAATCTAAATTCTACAGAAGATAGCTTATATATACTATTGCCATATTTATACCCCCGCAAACAAAGTCTTGGGGGGTATACTGGAATCACCTTGTCCATCCGTCTGTCTGTCTGTCCATAAATGTCTTGTAAGCGCAACTCCTCCTTAACGACTGGACCGATTCTAATGAATCTTTACACGGTTGCAGTATACTGAGGATGTGCATGAAGTAAGATTATCCCTGTCTGTCCATCCGTCCGTCTGTCCATGCAGGACGGGGTATCCTTTAGTAAGTTCACTCACAGTTCTAGTTTTGAAGGCGGCTTCCTGTAGGACTGCTTTGAAATTTAGCACACGGACAAAAATTAGACCTGCCAGTGTACCATATAACGGGATTTTACTTTTTTCTTACTTAGTATATTAATTTATGGTAAATAACTTTCAAAACATCCCTTTTACAATCTATATTCTATATACATGTGTAAGTTTAACAAATAATAAAAGAAGACAAAGGCCGGTATATTAATTGAATGTGTGTACATGTATCTTAAGTTAAGTGAAATTCTTACTGTATCTACGCTAAACAGTTTTTAAAACCGGGAACCAGTAGGAACCAATACATATTGGTTCCCCAATAAAGCTACTAGCTAAAAAAAAAAGAGTACCATTCACCCATAGTCTGTTTCAATTATGCTTATCTTCATATATTAAGGTTATCTTCTCTTTTCCTTTAATATGAGCCTCTGCAACAGACAACTTTTGATAGCGTTGTGGCAAAAGGGGAAACTAGTCATAATGAGCTTAATTTTCACCATTTACGGTTTTAACCATTTCCAGCATACATGTATACAATTTCTGAGCCTCTGAAGCAAGCGACTTTGGAATAATTCTGGCAAAGAGTGAACTTTCTTATAATGAGCAATTTATCATTTGCCACAACAAATTTCAATTATCTTACCATCATTTATAGATATTATCCATGTTTTGTGCTTGATTATTTCAAAGCATGGCAGGTTAAACATCATTGAAACCATTGTGGCAAAAGGAGAAATTGCTCATAATGAACAATCATGATATGCATTTACCGCAACACATTTCAATTATCAAACTATAGCTCTATATTTTATATTTTGTACTTGATAATTTAAAAGTAGTCTGCTGCAGATTTGTTTTATGTGGGAAGAGGTTCAACTCTTATCCACTATCATGACTTACCGTAACCAAACAAATCAAAAACAGATTTCCTGTGTGTCTGCATTTTATTGACAAAACAATATCATATCAGTAATTGTGTTCAATACAAATAGTTGATTTTCTTTGGTACAAATTGAAATTTATCTTGACCTCATGTCCAAGTATTCGTCTTATTTTTTGTCACTTTTCATGATCAGTTTAACTCTAAATCATCTCTTTAGCTTAAAACACAGACGAGCCAGGTTAAATATCCTACATACACATTATATCTTCAAATATTGAAATCAGCATGACTGACTATGTTTGTGCATTTAAACATTCTGTTCTTATTTCTACATGTGCAACGAAATATTGCGGTTTCTCTTTTATGCTTTTCGTCTTGTTATTTACTTTGCACCTTGAAATCGACCCTATTCAATTGTGATGAAGCCAGATTCGAGGTCAAGTCAGGTAAAATAATTATGACCAAAACTTAATCATCTATACATGACATTAATTTCAAGTTTTTTGGTGGAAGAGCATCTGTCTGATTATTGTGTCTTTGTACAACAAATGTCAACCTAATTACAGTGATACATACAAAGGACAAGTTATTGTTACCACTCTGGCAATATTGTCATTAGGCATATTATTATGGCAGGCATGGTCTACCCCATCGAGAATCAAACTCTCATAGTTCTACTTGTGAGGACAGAGAGTGTTGATTATGGGGACATGCTTATAAGGACAAAGATGGCTTCCCACATGTCCTGCATAGGCCAATGTTTTAGTCATCCATCTATATTTGTTTTTAAATAGAAACATCTAAGAGTTTTAGCTAAATGCTTAAGTAACATTGAAAGATCTTGTTGCCATATTCATATTTATAGCAATGGATTCCTTATTATATGCAAGTCAAAGTCAGTTTGGTCACTTTGTGCTGATATTCTTGTTGGAAAGGAAATTCTCCATAACAAATGGGTAAGCAATATTGTGTGTCCCTAGAAATTTAATTACCTTTTATGTCCCTGATCTCGGGTTATCAGGTACATATATTGATTGCCTTGTCCATACATTTGCAACCCCTGATGGTTTAAAGGTAAACATTTGTACAAAAATCTTTTGTCCGGAGCATAACTTTGTAACTGCTGAAGGGACCCCATCCAATTTCCCACAAATGTCTTTGATGACGACAGCCCCTTGGATAATTTAGTATGAAGCTAAGGCTTTAGGGCGAGAAACATCCATGTGTTTGAGCCCTGTATCAAGCATCTAGTTTTTGCTCTAGTTTTTTGTTCATTTATATTTCAGTGTTGATGCTACAGAAGAAAGTCGCTTTCTTGGCCGGTTAGTAAACCATGGAAATAGGCTTGAAAAAAATTCTGTAATGAAAACAATACATGGCAAGCTCTGTTTGTTTTCAATAAGGTAATTGTAATATATATATAATAGAGATATAATAACAATACATCTTGATTGTATATATATATAATCTTTACAATAAGAAACACTAAACTTCTGTCTGGATATGTTTAGAAAGTTAACATACTTCACTGAGATAATGAAAGATACTATTTAATTAGTACCGGTAATTAAATAATTCAGGATTATGATAAATGCAAATTATAGCTTGAATCTCATTTATGCTCTTGGTGCAACATTATTTCTACAGGATTTACACACAGGTACCAGTATCGGAAAAAATAAAAATAAAATCACTATTTACTAAGGGCTATTCCAGTAAAACATATGTCCCACCCCAGTAGAATTTTTTTTATCCCTCGCTTTTTCGAAGAAAAAAAGGGGGGTTATTAATTTCGGTTTGTCCGTCTGTCTGTCACACTTCGTTTCCGTGCAATAACTGCCACAAATGTGAACCGGTTTTTTTCAAACTTGGTAACAAGGTTAAATGCCTTAAGGGCTAGGCCAAGTTTGATCGTCACTTTCGGCAGACTTTATTTAGTGGAGTTATGGCCCCTTATTTAACAAAAAAAGTCGTTTCATGCTGTTTCCGTGCAATAACTGCCACAAATGTGAACTGTGTTTTTTTTCAAACTTGGTAACAAGGTTAAATGCCTTAAGGGCTAGGCCAAGTTCGATCGTCACTTTCGGCGGACTTTATTTGGTGGAGTTATGGCCCCTTATTTAACAAAAAATGTCGTTTCTTGCTGTTTCCGTGCAATAACTGCCACAAATGTGGACCGTTTTCTTTCAAACTTATTAACAAGGTTAAATGCCTTAAGGGCTAGGCCAAGTTTGATCGTCACTTTCGGCGGACTTTATTTGGTGGAGTTATGGCCCCTCATTTAACAAAAAAAGTTGTTTCTTGCTGTTTCCGTGCAATAACTGCCACAAAGGTGAACCGGTTTTTATACGACCGTTTCTTAAAAACGGTACGTATTATGGTATGGTCATGTCCGTCAGTCCGTCCGTCCATCCGTCCGTTCGGGTTTTCCGCACTTTTTTCTTACATATTTTTGAGCTATTGAGCTGAAATTTTGTATAAGGCTTTGTAGTGATGTGTCACATATCAAGTTCATATTTCCTGGGATTTCGTCAATTTTTGAATGAGTTATGCCCCTTTTTGGACTTGGAATATTTGTTTTCCGCACTTTTTTTCTACATGCTTTGATGTATTGAGCTGAAATTATGTATATGGCTTTGTAATCATGTGTCACAGATCAAGTTCACATTTCCTGGGATTTCGTCAATTTTTGAATGAGTTATGCCCCTTTTTGGACTTAGAATATTTGTCAATTTCTGCATGAGTTATGCATTTTTCATAGTTTCCCATTATTCTTTAACAACTTATTCCTGAACGACTTTATTAACTTTTTACAAACAAACGATATATCAAAACAAAGAGAAAACTTACAAAGAAGTTCCTGACGGGCGTATTATGTACCGTTTGCGGTACTCTTGTTTTCAAACTTGGTAACAAGGTTAAATGCCTTAAGGGCTAGGCCAAGTTTGATCGTCACTTTCGGGGGACTTTATTCGGTGGAGTTATGGCCCCTTATTCACCAAAAAATGTTGTTTCTTGCTGTTTCCGTGCAATAACTGCCACAAATGTGAACCGTTTTTTGTTCAAACTTGGTAACAAGGTTAAGTGCCTAAAGGGCTAGGCCAAGTTCGATCTTCACCTTCGGCGGACTTTATTCGGTGGAGTTATGGCCCCTTATTTAACAAAAGAAATGTCGTTTCTTGCTGTTTCCGTGCAATAACTGCCACAAATGTGAACCGTTTTTTTTTCAAACTTGGTAACAAGGTTAAATGCCTTAAGGGCTAGGCCTAGTTCGATCGTCACTTTCGGTGGACTTTATTCGGTGGAGTTATGGCCCCTTAATTAACAAAAAAAGTTGTTTCTTGCTGTTTCCGTGCAATAACTGCCACAAACTTGGTAACAACCTAGGCCAAGTTCGTTTAATTTTCCCTGTAATACATGTTCAATAAAAAGTCTACTGACATATTTAAACCTAACCTCAACATTTTCCTGCAAGCGGGGGATATAAATTTCATGAATTTGCTTGGTGTTTTTTTTACGATACTGGTATATGGATTTACAGTTGATTTATTTAAATGCATGCAGCATTGTTGTTTTTAGCTAACTAGAGCACTTTGTGTTCATGGTTAGTCATTGTGATCGCTTTTGTCCGGCGTCCGTTGTGTGTCAACTTTTTCTCCTAAGTAACCAGTGGGTCAATTTGGAAGAAACTTCACAGGAAGCATCCTCTCAATGACCTCCTTCAAATTTTTGGGATCCATGCAGAATTCTGGTTTTCATTTCAGACACATCAACGCAGAAGAAGAAATCCTTGATGATTCAATGTTTCTCCACATTTCCAAAAAATAAGCGAGGACAAAACCCTTTCTAACTTCAAGAAATTTACAAGAACAAAGCAGCAATAGAAACAAATTAATAAACTACAAAGTTTCAATATGATCAAACCACAAATGTGGCTTTCAGAGTGTTAACAAGATTTTTCTTAAATTTGACCTAATGACCTAGTTTTTGACCGGACATGACCCAGTTACAAACTTTGCCTAGATATCAGTAAGACAAACATTCTGACCAAGTTTCAACATGCTTAAGCCAAAAAAGTGGCTATTAGATTGTAAACAACATGTTTCCTTAAATTTGACCTAGTGACATAGTTTTTGACCCCACATGACCCAGTTTCGAACTTGTCCAAGATTTTATGGAGATAGATCTTCTGATAAATGAAGATCCGATGAAAAATGTAGCCTGTAGAGTATTAACAACGGTAAATGTTGACGACGGACAAAAGGCGATCAGAAAAACTTTAAATATGAAACATGATCGGAAGGGAAAGCATGACTATTCTAAAGTGCATGCCTGCATCTATTGTGAAAAACTAGATTTGAAAATTAGCCGACATCTTTGCAGTAAACACAAAGATGAAAAGGAAATTGCTCAGTTGCCAGCCCCATCAAAAATTGTGGTATTGACATCAAAAATAAAGAGAAAATCTCAGATAGACAGAGAGCATACTTTGGATGCACTTAGAAATGAAGGTGATTTCCTATATAATATAGAAGTATTAAAAAATCTAATTGACAGAAGGGAACTTATAGTTTCTAGAAGACCAGAAAAAGGAGTGCATGTTAAAGCAGACTACCTATCGTGCAAATATTGTCTACGATTCTACGTGAAAGATGATCTGTGGAGACATGGGCAAAGGTGCAAGTTTTCACCAGATCCTCTTGGTTCAGAACCCGTTACCTTTGATGAAGAAGAAAAGATGCAGCGTAAGATGGTAGCTTCGGGTATGCGGTTACTACATGGAGCAGGGGTAAGATTAGCCAAGGAGAAGGAGATAGGTGCTGAAAAAGAGGAGTTTTATGTACATGTCTTGCATGCGCTTCAAGATGATTCCATTGGAAAGGGGGTCAAAACTGATTCAGGTATCATGATGTTTGGACGGACACAGTTTGAAAGACTTGGTCGACGGCGAGCGGGGGAAGTCAGATACAGAATGAGGCTTCTAGAAAGAATCAAAAGAGAATTAAGATCACTCATCAAAGATGATAACACTGAATTGTCCAAATACTTGTCACCTGATAAATTTGATGCTCTCGTTGAAGCTGTACGTACAACAGTTGGAGTAAGTGAAGAGAGAAGTCTCAATGGGGTTATAATGTTTACAAAGCCTGAATTGGCAAAGAAAACTGGACAGTTGATCTGTAAGTTTGCAGAAATGATTGAAGGAATAATCTCTGTTGACAGAGACAGGGAAAGGCGCCAAGATGTGGCTGATTTCTTGTACCTGTATTCAAAACAGTGGTCCAGTAAGATTGGAAGTATTGCGCACCAAACTTCAATGGAAAGACGATTTAACAAGAAACAGTTGTTGCCTCTTACTGAAGATTTGGTAAAAATACAAAATTTCTTAGACAAGAAGATAAAAGAAGCTGAAAAAGAGTTGTTGAGTGAACCAGGAAAACAAAATTGGAGAGTATTTGCCAATTATTTGCTGACAAAAATTACACTGTTCTTGTTAACACTCTAGAAGCCACATTTTTGGCTTAATTTTGCCAGAATGTTTGTCTTAGTGATAAATAGGTTAAGTTCGAAACTGGGTCATGTCGGGACAAAAACTAGGTCAAATTTAAGCAAGATCTTGTTAACACACTGTAAGCCACATTTTTGGCTTGAGCATGTTGAAACTTTGTCAGAACGTTTGTCTTAGTGATCAATATCTAGGCCAAGTTCGAAACTGGGGTCGAGTTCGGTCAAAACTGGGTCAAATGGAGGAAAATTTTATTAACATTCAGGTGAGCGATTCAAGGGCCATGATGGCCCTCT
Source organism: Serripes groenlandicus (assembly GCA_031761405.1). NCBI lineage: Eukaryota > Metazoa > Mollusca > Bivalvia > Cardiida > Cardiidae > Serripes > Serripes groenlandicus. The sequence continues at coordinate 1,131,501 of JASEVX010000039.1, forward strand.
TGTTGTAAATGCAGAAATTAGTTTAAATATGTCAGTGTACTAAGATATTGTCACAAATTATGATAAACACAGAACTTTTACATGTTTTTAATTAAGCTTGCATAATCTTGAAATATAACTAGGTAGACATAATAATATTGTTAGAGACCTTAGGTATTGTCATATGAGTTCTAAGAATGCTATATCATTTTCTGATGTGTTATACAAAAAAAACATTTTTATTAGATCCAGTACCTTTTAAAGAAGATATATATATTTTGGTCAATCATGTTCAAATTTTTTGACTAACCCTTTCCCTTAAAGATAGTTCTGCAGCAGACGACTTCGAACATATTTTGTCAAAACATTGAAAATCTCTATAATTAAATGGATAACCTATGACTTAAAGTGGAAAACAGTGTGGCAAAAAAAGAAATTGCATGTTTCATGCAATTTCTTCTTTTATCACTTTGTTTTCAAAAAGCCGTCTGCTGCAGAGGCGTCAGAAGCGTCTATATGAGGAAAAGGGTAAATGTCTATAGAGGAAAAGCTCCTATTGAAACCACTGATTCAGCTTACCCTAAGATCTGGCAAACCCCCAGTGAAGGCAAATGTAACTTTACTTCAGAGAAGAAGTACAGCTTTGGCATCATTGCCATGGATACAAATAAAGCATCAAGTATGGGCTATAGCCCAGGTTGAAAAGAACAAAACTAAAAAGATCATAAAAGAACTAAAACTATAAAGATCATAAAAGAACTAAAACTATAAATATCAACTTGAACATGTTTAAACATTATCAGAATGTTTGTCTTGATGATATGTAGGTCAAATTCGAACATGGGTCATGTTGGGTCAAAAGCTAGGTCACTAGGTCAAATTGAGGTAAAATCTTGTTAACACTGGAGGCTGCATTTTTTGCTACAGCAGTTTGAAATTTTGTCAAAATATTTGTAATAATGATATATAGGCCAAGTTGGAAACTGGGTCATGTCAGGTCAAAAACTAGGTCAAATTTAAGAAAAATATTGTTAACATTCTGGAAGCCACATTGTCGGTCTGAGTATGTTAAAACTTTGTCATAATGTTTGTTAAAGTGATAGCTATGCCAAGTTCGATAATGGGTCATGTTAGCTCAGTAACTAGGTCACTAGGTCAAATTGATGTAAAATCTTGTTAACACTATAGAGGCTGCATTTTTTGCTACAGCAGTTTGAAATGTTGTCAAAATGTTTGTAATAATAGCTAGGTCAATTTTGGAATATGGGTCATGTCGGGTCAGAAACTATGTCACTAGGTTAAATTTAGGGAAAAACTTGTTAACGCTCTAGAAGCCACATTTTGATCATGTTGACACTTTTCCAGAATGTTTGTCTTAGTGATATCTAGGTTATGTTCGAAACTGGGTCATGTCCGGACAAAAACTAGGTCACTAGGTCAAATTTAAGCAAAATCTTGTTAACACACTGTAAGCCACATTTTTGGCTTAAGCATGTTGTTTTAAATTAAGCTTGCATAATCTTGAAATAGAACTAGGTAGACATAATAATATTGTTAGAGACCTTAGGTATTGTCATATATATGTGTTCTAAGGGTGCAGTATCATTTTCTGATTTGTTGTACAAAAAACAATTTTATTAGATCCAGTACCTTTTAAAGAAGATATATATATTTTGGTCAATTATGTTCATATTTTCTAACTTAACCCTTTCCATTAATGACAGTTCTGCAGCAGACGACTTTAAACATATTTTGTCAAAACATTGAAAATCTCTATTATTAAATGGATAACCTATGACTAAAAGTGGAAAACATTGTGGCAAAAAAAGAAATTGCGTGTTTCATGCAATTTCTTCTTTTATCACTTTGTTTTCAAAAAACGGTCTGCTGCAGAGGCGTCTATATGAGGGAAAGGGTTAATGTCTGTAGAGGAAAAGCTCCTATTGAAACCACTGATTCAGCTTTCCCTAAGATCTGGCAAACCACCAGTGAAGGCAGATGTAACTTTACTTCAGAGAAGAAGTACAGCTTTGGCATCATTGCCATGGATGAAGATAAAGCATTAAGTATGGGCTATATAGCCCAGGTTGAAAAGAACAAAACTAAAAAGATCATAAAAGAACTAAACCTATAAATATCAACTTGAACATGTTTAAACATTATCAGGATGTTTGTCTTGATGATATGTAGGTCAAATTCGAACATGAGTCATGTCGGGTCAAAAACTAGGTCACTAGGTCAAATTGAGGTAAAATCTTGTTAACACTATAGAGGCTGCATTTTTTGCTACAGCAGTTTGAAATGTTGTCAAAATGTTTGTAATAATGATATATAGGCCAAGTTGGAAACTGGGTCATGTCAGGTCAAAAACTAGGTCAAATTTAAGAAATATCTTGTTAACATTCTGGAAGCCACATTATCGGTCTGAGTATGTTAAAACTTTGTCATAAAGTTTGTTAAAGTGATAGCTAGGCCAATTTTGGAATATGGGTCATGTCGGGTCAGAAACTATGTCACTAGGTTAAATTTAGGGAAAAGCTTGTTAACGCTCTAGAAGCCACATTTTGATCATGTTGACACTTTTCCAGAATGTTTGTCTTAGTGATATCTAGGTCATGTTCGAAACTGGGTCATGTCCGGACAAAAACTAGGTCACTAGGTCGAATTTAATCAAAATCTTGTTTACTGTAAGGTTGGTGGAATTGGATCCAGCTGGTTAAGAGTTGTCCATTTGAGATATGATTGCATAACAAATTAAAATGACTTTTGTGTTCAAATAAAACTTGCGTTGTATAACCATTGTCTTCTTGTTGATTTGTCCTGCAATTTGTTTTACAGTGCATGGTTGTGCAGCTGCTCTAATATCAAGTGACATCCAGTGAAAGGGATTTAAGTTGGAAAGTATTAAGTCCATATTATCCAGCTGGTGATAAATACATAACTTGAGGGGTAATGTGCAACATGTGTACAAATGTAGATGAATTGATGCAAGCTGCCAAGCAAAGCCATGTAACCTTGGAAAAGGTAACTCGGAACTAGTGCCATAAGCTGCTAGTACTGATGAACCTATCAATCACGTAAAGGAGATATTCAATGTTTTCATTATTAACACAACACGCGTTTTAAGGATTGTCTACAAAAGGTGTAATTGTCAAACCTACGTTTGTTCATTGAATGCTCATTAAACTTGTTCCCTTTTTTAGCCGTAATTATCGTCGGTGGGTAGCTGGTGACCACTGATGGAGGGTCGCTCCTCCTAGGTTTCTAGTCACTCCGTTAGTATAGCTAATTCAGTGGTAATTCGGTCCTCCATAAGGGCCTTGTAGTGGTGCTTAACTTTCGGTTCTAGAACTTTAAATATATTGTCTGACTGTTATATTCGACGTCCCTACACAAGAGAAAGATGCTCTCCAGTCTGTGTAAGGACATGTGTGCCCACTTGGGTGACTCTCACCTAGTATAAGGCGATAATTTACTTTGAGAACAGAAATATTTTCTCTCACATGTTCTAGGGACACTTAGCAGTCCTCACAAAACTACTCTCATAAGAGATAGAGGCTCTCCAGTCTGTGTAAAGACATGTGTGCTCACTTGGGTGACTCTCACCTAGTATAAGGCGATAATTTACTATGAGGACAGAAATATTTTCTCTCACATGTTCTAGGGACACTTAGCAGTTCTCACAAAACTACTCTCTCTCTCTTTTGATGCTCTCCAGTCTGTGGAAGGACATGTGTGCTCACTTGGGTTACTCTCACCTAGTATAAGGCGATACTTTACTATGAGGACAGAAATATTTTCTCTCACATGTACCGGGGACACTTAGCAGTCCTCACAAAACTAATCTCTCTTTTGATGCTCTCCAGTCTGTGTAAGGACATGTGTCCCCACTTGAGTGACTCACCTAGTATAAGGCGATTATTTACTATGAGGACAGAAATATTTTCTCTCACATGTACCAGGGACACTTAGCAGTCCTCACAAAACTACTCTCTCTTTTGATGCTCTCCAGTCTGTGTAAGGACATGTGTCCCCATTTGGGTGACTCTCACCTAGTATAAGCCGATAATTTACTATGAGGACAGAAATATGTTCTCTCACATGTTCCAGGGACACTTAGCAGTCCTCACAAAACTACTCTCCCTTTTGATGCTCTCCAGTCTGTGTAAGGACATGTGTCCCCACTTGGGTGACTCTCACCTAGTATAAGGCGATACTTTACTATGAGGACAGAAATATTTTCTCTCACATGTACCGGGGACACTTAGCAGTCCTCACAAAACTAATCTCTCTTTTGATGCTCTCCAGTCTGTGTAAGGACATGTGTCCCCACTTGAGTGACTCACCTAGTATAAGGCGATTATTTACTATGAGGACAGAAATATTTTCTCTCACATGTACCAGGGACACTTAGCAGTCCTCACAAAACTACTCTCTCTTTTGATGCTCTCCAGTCTGTGTAAGGACATGTGTCCCCATTTGGGTGACTCTCACCTAGTATAAGCCGATAATTTACTATGAGGACAGAAATATGTTCTCTCACATGTTCCAGGGACACTTAGCAGTCCTCACAAAACTACTCTCCCTTTTGATGCTCTCCAGTCTGTGTAAGGACATGTGTCCCCACTTGGGTGACTCTCACCTAGTATAAGGCGATACTTTACTATGAGGACAGAAATATTTTCTCTCACATGTACCGGGGACACTTAGCAGTCCTCACAAAACTAATCTCTCTTTTGATGCTCTCCAGTCTGTGTAAGGACATGTGTCCCCACTTGAGTGACTCACCTAGTATAAGGCGATTATTTACTATGAGGACAGAAATATTTTCTCTCACATGTACCAGGGACACTTAGCAGTCCTCACAAAACTACTCTCTCTTTTGATGCTCTCCAGTCTGTGTAAGGACATGTGTCCCCATTTGGGTGACTCTCACCTAGTATAAGCCGATAATTTACTATGAGGACAGAAATATGTTCTCTCACATGTTCCAGGGACACTTAGCAGTCCTCACAAAACTACTCTCCCTTTTGATGCTCTCCAGTCTGTGTAAGGACATGTGTCCCCACTTGGGTGACTCTCACCTAGTATAAGGCGATACTTTACTATGAGGACAAATATTTTCTCTCACATTTTCCAGGGACACTTAGCAGTCCTCACAAAACTACTCTCATGTGGTGTATCAAGGAAAACACATAAAACGATTCGTGATGGTGAAGGGGAGGTGATAAGAAATGACAATCAGAGCGAGAGTTGTGCATAACATGTTCGGAAATGGGTGTCCTCAGATGACGGGTCTGGGTGTATTGTCCTCACTTGACGGGTCACATTAGCTAGAGAGAGAGAGAGAGAGAGAGAGAGAGAGAGAGAGAGAGAAACGTTGCGTTAAGAAAGCATTATTAGAAACTAGAATTGTTTTGCAAAAAAACAGATGTCTCCCCCTCAAATATCTGTCAAAATCTCTCAAAACATTCCAACCTATAAAGCAGACAATGGGTTCTGCACATCGCCTTGATGAGGTGAACATGTGATCCAAGTTTTATGAAAATCCTTAAAGTCGTCTTGGAGATATGGAGCGGACACAAATTAAAGCCTCAAACCTTTGACCTTCAAGCGTGACCTTGACCTTAAACCGGTATGGTCGAGACATGGGTTCTGCACATCGCCTTGATGAGGTGAACATGTGACCCAAGTTTCATGAAAATCCTTCAAGCCGTCTTGGAGATATCTAGCGGACACGATTTGGGACAGACAGACGGACGGACGGACGGACGGACGGACAGACAGACAGACAGACAGACGGACGGACGGACAGTCGAGACATGGGTTCTGCACATCGCCTTGATGAGGTGAACATGTGACCCAAGTTCCATGAAAATCCTTCAAGCCGTCTTGGAGATATGGAGCGGACACGATTTGGGATAGACAGACGGACAGACAGACAGACAGACAGACAGATACAGTCGAGACATGGATTCTGCACATCGCCTTGATGAGGTGAACATTTGACCCAAGTTTCATGAATATCCTTCAAGCCGTCTTGGAGATTTAGAGCGGACACGATTTTGGACGGACATACGGACAGACAGACAGACAGACAGTCGAGACATGGGTTCTGTACATTGCCTTGATGAGGTGAACATGTGACCCAAGTTTCATGAAAATCCTTCAAGCTGTCTTGAACATTTAAGTGTATTTTTACATTCATTTACATCTGCATCATGAACATAATGCAGTGCAACGACGGCAAACCTTTTCTTCTGTAGTTTTTCGACATTTCGATTCATGATGGCCATACTTATAACAGGTGTAACATTGCACTGGGTTAGGGATGTACATGTCAACAGGGATATTCAAGTATCCAACTTTAAGGGATCTTGGCAAAATAGCTGTATTGAATGTTAGCACCAAGGTGTTTGTTGGTCTCTTGATACTGTCCCTGTAGGAAGTCATCCTTCTGACATGGACGACCAGTTGGTCGGCCAGTTCAGAAGCAATTTCCTCCTCAGAAACTCCTGCAAGATCTGGGCATCTTATTATTCCTTTTGATGTATTAAGAGTATTATGGGCGGAGCATTTGGCAGAGATATTGAAAAAGGTTTTTAACTTCAAAAGATTATCGGAATGTGCTTTTTTTCTCAACTTCAATGAGGAGAACACCTGATTTTAACTTTTTGACAGACTTAGGTGAACCAGCAAGAGAAACAAGGCATTTCTGGATGACGAAAGGTGAAAGGGTAGATATAGGCTGTTCAGGTAAATTTGATTCTATCAATAGAAAGCGGGGAAATGATGGATTTGAAGCGTTGCCATTAGGTTTGTCGATATCGGAGTCCCGAGTCCATTTGAGTACGTGTGCGTTTTTTGGTTTGAGGATCCATGTTTAAGTTTTTTTATTTCGTCAACCGCGGCCCCCACCCGCCACGGAGTCCAACAAGGGAACACGATATATGGAGCGGAAATCCAGCTCCTCGTGTCAGGGGTACACAGATGGTATACTTAGATACCGCGAATAAGTTAGTGCGACAAGGAAGAACATGGATGTGTCCCCCATATCAGGGATTCGCCATGCAAGTCAGTGCCCCCGACCAAAATATCCGCGCCACCCAATTAGCCCATTAGCCTATAAAAGACGAGGCACAATAACTTGTAAACTTGTGCCTAAATCTAATATATGACCAGCCGTTTGCACTAGACCGGGCCCATCTAGGCTCCCGTTTACACCGAAGCAGTGTGTTGGAAAGCCGGAGATCCCTCAACTGCCAGGATCCTCGTTTCCTGCTTACGAGTATCCACCCACGGCAAACAGGCGGTCCATTAGGGGACTTCTATAAATGTTTATGATTGAATTGTCAACTTTATAATTAAAATATTTTACATTGTTTAAGGTGGAAAATTTTATATATTATATTGTCATTTCAAATTAATTGTTGTTATTGCATTTTATATGATCTTGCATAATTATATTCTTTAAATATCTTCAGTGTGTAATGTATTAGAAAAATAAACAATGATAACAAGCACAAACTCAGATTTTCGTGTAATACAGAGGAAAAGGGAGATAATTCAAAGACTAACTCTCTTGTGGTCAGAATGAAAATCAAAATGGCGGACCTCCCATTGTTTTCATGATGGAATCCTCCTTATTTGATGACAAAACACTGTCGGATACCAGCTGGATTACTAATACAGAAATGAACGAGGCGATCATGGAAATTATTCTCCAGTCGCATATTACAGGGATTCAGCGCATAAAAGGTATGTGGAGGATATACATAGACAATATAAATGACAAAGTGACCCTTCTCTCAACAGGAATCGAGTTAAGAGGAAGACATATAGGACTCCTTAACACTAACCCAAAGCGATTTGACACTGAAAATACACTAAGTATTAGAATTAAGGACATTCCACTATCGGTAGATGATGGTGTCATTACCAGAGTCCTGGTAAAACGGGGTCTTGAAGTTATTTCAACAAAACGTGAGAAATTGCGATATAAAGGAAAACTAACTAATTGTGATACGGGAGATAGGTTTTGTGTCATCAGAGCAAGTACCCTCAAAGAGCCTCTCCCAAAGTTCATATCCTTTGGAATTTTCACTGGAAGAGCATTCCACAAAGGTCAGGATATAAAATCTAAACCACGAAAATGCAATAAATGCCTACAAGAAGGTCATTTTATAGGCGAATGCAAAAACGATTGGGTTTGCACAAGCTGCAACACAGTAGGGCATAACAGAGGAGAATGTATCATCAATGAAGATGTCGAAATCACCCTAACTGAATCCCATACTGAACCCCAACACACATCAACATCAAACGTGTCACATACACAACAGTATAGCTTGACACAGGAACAAGAGTACGAAACTGCATGTTCTACTCAAGACGAAGATGAACAGACATCAAAACCAACCAAACAACATAAGAAAAAGTTACAAAAGGACACTGGAAACACAAAAACGCAAAAAGATACGTTTGTCAAAATAGTCGGCCAAAATACCAAAACACCAATCAATGCGAAACGTGGAGCATGTATCAGCCGATCTCCACCTACACCTTCAGAAATTCTCAATGACGAGGCAAAGAAATCCAGCATTCATCATGACTCGGCGGATAGTTCACGATTGTGACATGCTAGTGGCTAACTGTTCTTTTTGTAATAAGGATATGCGTGTTTATACGGACTACGATTTCTGGACTATGATTCAAACAAAACGCTCGAAGAGCAGTTGTGTCGTGATCTATTATGATAGATATGACAATATACATTAAACAATGAATAATGATAACTAATGAAACACCGGTTAATAACGAGCGCAGCTCGTTCTTAGGTATTACCTTTATTATTAGGAAATTTCCTATAATCAGTATGGAAAAAATTTGGGTGCAAAATTTTACTATGGCCCTGCTCGTGAAATTCCAAGTAAAATTACATAGAACAAAGCAGGGAACCATGACCGACAATTATCCACATCCGGTGACGTCATATTCAGCCGGTACCCGAGATAACTAGAACAACTGTGCTGTTTACATTAAAGGCTGACAACCATAACGTAATCGGCTGCGAGTTTCTTTGCGTCAGGTAAGAATTTTTATCGCTCTCGTTTCCCATTGAATAACATAAATTTTATTTTGGCCATGGTATAAAATCAAGCTGTAGTGTGAATCTGAGAATCAGCGATGGGTTATATTCATTGAAGAATGTTCTGTCGATGGACTATTTTGGTTTCACTGTCTGACTAAGATGCTCTTAAGGGTAAATTTGTTTCACCCTCAATGCTACGCAGACTTCGCTGAAGTCGTATATCCTTCTGACAAAAACTCCTTCGGACTGTCAAAGATCAATGCAATAATTAGCTGAGCACGGTTACACGGAACACCCTGTGACCAAAATCAGAGACATGTATATTTATGTCTCTACCCAAGTACACCAACACAGAGTTGAATCACAGGGACGTGCTCCTGTATGTCTAAATTTATGCATAGGGTAATATTCTGTTCTTGATCACACAGGAGCACCTGGTTAAAATTTCGGAATCGCTACCGCCAGTATACCCCATTCAGAATTCATGCATCCACTAAAACAGCACATTTATAAGAAGAAAATGTAAATCTATTTTTAGAAGTGTTCTTGGAAGTCCTCAAGTGCAGATTGTTGACACATTTTATGACGCAATATCTTACGTTTCTGCTGCATGACATCCACTCCCTTTTTTTAGTGGTGAAACACATTGCAATGTGAACGGAATATTTCTGAATAATGGCTGATTTAATTAAAACTAACATCTTTTCAGACTAAGCGAACCCAAGCTGAAACGTACCCAGTGAATTCAAGAGCCGAAACGGATTTATATGGGCGTGACTTTTCCTGTGTGCTCTTAACAAAATTAAAAATTATTTTTACATGTAAAAAAGGATGTGCCAATTATCGAAATTGAATCTTAACAAGGCACATTGCAGGTCAGGATCACTGCGATGCTGTCAAGGAACCCACCCTGCGACAAAACATGATTCATGTAAGTAACATTGCACATTGTCACTAATTTGACCTTTTATCATATATAAATGGCCGAGATCCGGTCGCGAAGCGGGCTGTCAATCCAGGGGTTGTGAGTTTGAATCCCAGCTCGACCAACATTAATTCTGACGTTTGACAAAAGTCATTGTGACCTGCGTCATTCGTCTTTCACCAATGGTCTGTTTAACAGTCTAAGTGGAAAAGCAGCCTGTTGTGCGGTGTACTGGAGTGGGAAAACCAGAAAATGCATGAGTAAGTGAACTGGTCGCCGTGATATGACTGAAAACTTGTTGAAAACGGCCTTAATGGCTCCTTTTTAACGAACATAAGTGCGGAGTTGGCCCCTTTGAAAAAGAAAATCATAGAAGCAACTCTGCCCAAATATTGGCCTAACAAATGTCAAATGCGGTGCATAGAAAATCCCCCAAATATTTACTGAATTCGAAGCGGTGAAGACTGGGATTTTCTGCACAAAAGGCGTAAGAACTGGTTGTATCTCAAGGACATGGAGTGTGATTAAAATAAGATTTAAGCTAAAATAGATAAGTTTAAAGTAATTGGTTTAAATGAATAATCCAGATAAGACTGCACAGATGTACAACCTGATCTAGATCAAAACTTGAACATTATTCTCAGAGCCCAATTAAAGCTTGGCTTTCTGACATAACTAATCTACATGTTTATTCTCATAGATCTGTTTTTTAATTAATTTGTCATCTTATTTTATTTAAAGACATTTATAATCTTATTTTATTTAAAGACATTTATCATCTTATTTTATTAAAAGTCACTCTTATTTGCAGTTATTGTCATGTATTAAAACAGCTCTCAATGATTATTGATATTAGCATCAAGTTTTATTTTAAAACACAGAATGGATTAAGAACATCCCATATACTCATGGAATAACAGTTCTTATGGCGATTACTGGAGAGGAAATTCATATCTATATAGGCAGTTAGTGATATACCCTTTGGTCATTGGTACCTGTCAATACAATGAAAAATGCATGCATCTTTGACTGTGGGGTAATATTCTTTCCTGCATACACATCAAAACAGTAAATGGATTGAGAGCAACCTGTACAATCATGGAATCACAGCTGTTATGTCGAAAATGGGAGAGGAAGTTCATATATAAAAGGCAGTTAGTGATATACCCTTTGGTCATTCGTGCCTGTCAACAAAATGAAAATTGCACGCATCTTTAACTGTGGGATAATATAACTTCCTGCATCAACATTAAACAAGGGAATAGATTGAGAGCAACGCATACAATGATGGAATTACCGCTGTTTTGAGGATGACTGGAGAAGAAATTCAGCTGATTACATATAATACTAATAGATTAATACAAGGTAATGCTTATAAACAGATAAAATATATATCAAATTCAAATAAAGTCTTGTTCTTTGATTGCACAGTTTGTGTTTTTCATGATCAGTTTGTCTGATGTCCTTCGTTCACACGCCATCATCAATTGCCTTGTGAACACTCTACAGGCAACATTTTACAGCATCCAATATGAATGCAAGTTTAGCAGTAGTTCATCTCCAACAAATCTTGGCCCTGTGAGGGGAACATTTAGATCACAATGTCAATTTGATGGAAAATATATATTGTAAACACTCTGGAGGCCTTATTTAACTTGGTCATATGAGGTCAAAAACCGGGTCATAAGTTTAAATTGAAGGAAAATCTTGTTAACACTGGAGGCTGCATATTTATCTTTAGCATGTTGAAATTTTGTAAGAATTATGGTCTTGATGTCATTTTGGAGAAAGGCTAAGTTCAATTTTTGGGTCATATCCGGTCATAAACTACTCAGGTCACTTCACCAATCTGAAGGAAAATCTTGTTTACAGTCTAGAAACCACACTTTTACTTCAGCAGCTTGAAACTTTGTCAGAATGTTTGTCTTGACAATACATAGGCCTAGTAAAAAAAAAAAGGGTCATGGTGGGTCAAAAATTAGGTCACAAGAGCAAATTGAAGGCACATTTTGTAAACAATCAGACATTTTGATTGCTGCATTTTTAATTTTAGCATGTTGACATTTTGTCATAATTGGTGTTAAGGTCAAATCTAGGCTAAATACAATTAAAGATCATGTTGGATAAAAAAACAACAAGGTCACTAGGAAACATTTGAGAACAATCTTGTAAACACTCTTGACCTCAATGTTTGCTTCAGTATTTTGAAACTTTGTCAGAATGTTTGTCCTGAGGATAGCTAGGCCAAGTTCAAATATGTGTCATTTCGGATCAAACATAAGGTCGTTATACCATATTTAAGGAAAATGTTGTTAACACTCTGAAAGCTTTTCATTTAATGTTAGCATGTTGAAACTTTGACAGATGGTTGTTTTGAACATTGCTATAAACCTGTCTGAAACTATGTCACAAGGCCAAATTGAAGGATATCTTGTTAAGACTATTAATATGTTTGACTTTACTGTATTATATATGTGATTGCTTATGTGATGAAGTGAATGTTTAAATGTTTGATGATTTGACTTTGCACCAAAAGATAAAGTAGGGATAGTGTACACTAACGGTCCCAGTTCCGACAGCTTGTAACTTATTCCTTAATCATGATAGTCATATACCTACAGCTTAGACCTATTATAGGCGCTGTGCTCGTGACGAGGCTTTGCCATTTTCATATTATATTCTGTACAACTATTGAAAATATATGTGATATTGTTTTGCGAAGATTGTCGATGATTAATTATGCTCAAAGAACAGAATCGATCATCGCCAAAGTACGCACGATGTTAAAATTTATCTCATCCTACTCTATGAAATAATACGAAAAAAAACCATGAATGGGTTTTTTCGCTTATAGTTAACGGGTGTGAGATTTTTTTTTTTTTTTTTTTTTTTCAATAACCCATGAAGCTTTCTGAAATGAATCTGCGAAAATCCATGGAGACCGCCATTTTGGATATGTATAAAAAGCAGACGTAAAACAGATTGAAAATTATTGTCGGCTTTTTTTTTTTTTTTTTTAAATCGGTATTTTGGGTATGTATAAAATGAGCAGAAAAACACGGATTGAAAATTATTGTCGTCTTTTCAATCATTTTTTTTAAATCGATATTTAAGATCATTTAAGTGCTGTGTTATGTGGAATTAACATTTGTACGAAAAGTTAAAAATAAATGGAAATCTGTAAGAAATATGTTTTCCCGTTTGTCAAAAAACCGACAGCATTAGCCTTCTACGCCCGAAACTAAATTTTGACTGTATCGTAGCCAAAGAAGGACGTGACGTCATTTCCGTTACACTTCATCTTGGCGTAACGTCAATGGAGCGACGTCGTTTCCCGCAAAAAAGTGGTATCAACATGAAAGACCCCAAATTCCTATACATGAACTATTGACTCACTCATTCAAAGTATAATTATTTATCAAACATTGTGGCAAAAGGATAACTTTCTCATAAGAAGCAATTGTTCTTGTGGCGACAATCTTTTCCTAAATCGTCTGTTGCATAGGCCTCAGAAACCGTCTCTAATAGGGAAAGGGTTTAGCAGAAATGTGACCCCTTACATAATTTGTTCCAGTCATATTGACTGGTTGAAAAAGGCAGTCGCCAGGTGGCATCAGAAAAGGGCTGATCTATTTGCTTCTTTGCCATAATGCAGGTGATCGATTAAGGTCATCTTGGCCCTCATGTTTTAACCTCGTTCATTATAAATGTATTCCTTGATTGTCTGAAAGTCTTTACTTTATTATTTTCTGTTCAAATAATAGACAACATCAATACGAATTCCAAATATGTTTTAATAATGCAAGAAACATGACATTAACATTATTATTGTCTAGTCAATTACTTATAAATCCTTTTTTATGGCCAAAGTATGCTCTTTAATTTTTGTTATAATTATCTTGCGTTTTTTTTTTCGTAAATAGGTAGCACCTATAGATATATTAGAATACTTTGATTTGTCATTTTATCTTATAGTGAGAGTTAAAAAGATCGGAGTACCGTTAAAGGCAGTCTTACCTTTACTAATTTTCACAATCGAGAGAATATCGTGTTGTCAAAACACGTTTTCGATGATGTTGTTACAAAACAGAAATGCATTTACCCTTACCTCATACGGACTTAACGAGTTTTGATGTAGTAAACGGAGCACGTGCTATCTATGCTCACTTGCTCCGTTCTCAAAACTTTAGATGTCAAATTATAATTACTGCATTTGTGCACTTAGAGATTATACTTAACTTATTAGTAGTTGTGAATATTATGGTCGGGTATTATTTTCCATTTATGTCACAAAAGTGCGATCTAGCCATAAGGATTTGTAGCTTTAGGGAAAGGATCGCATCTTTGTGTGTGTGTTTATGGAATACATATCATACGATTACTCTGGTTCACCTATTGAAAAAGACTTTCATTAAATACTTCGTTTTACGATGTATAAGTTCTAATTGTACTCTAAGCTTCACATCTCCTAATCGTTGTGAAGGAAGTCAAATTGTTATAGAAGGTTGGTCGGTATTCATTTTTTTTCCATCCACCGATGCTTGCTATGCAATACAGCAAATGTGTTAAGTTCTAAATTCGAAACTCATATTCGAGTCTTATGATCTCTTTAGTTTACACGTATTATATCGAGTACTAAACACTATAAACAACATAACATAATCCAACTTATAATATACCATGCCAGACCACATCCATGTATTGTCCTTAAACTGTCAAGGTTTGCGCGATAAAAAAAAGAGATCCAGATTAAAGCACTACATAAAACAACAAAAGGCTGATATCTTATTCCTACAAGAGACTCATTTTACTCCCGATTTGATGCAATCAATATCTCTTGAACTAAACGACTGGGAAATAATACATTCATACGGTAGTAATTTAAGTAAAGGATGCACAGTTCTTCTCAGCAAAAACTTAGCCTTTGAAATAATCGATTCAGTTATAGACGCAAATGGCCGCTATATTATATTAAATATAACACTGGAATGTATCACGTATACATTAATTAACATATATGCATGTAATGATTTCAATGACAGAAATAAATTCTTCGCAATGCTAAACTTATTGATTGATTAAAACGCAAAAGGATTATTAATACTAGGTGGAGATATGAATGACACTCTATCAAGCAATGACAGAGTGTCAAGACATAAAAGTACACAAACATGTAGGACAGTAAAATCCCTAACTGCCCTAATAAAACAAGAGGCCCATGAGGGCCTATGCTCTACTGGTATGGTTCTTTGGTCATTTTCAATCCAGAGCATGTATGTATGGTGAAGATCGGATAGTAAATGGAGGCTCTTTTGTTTTCACAAGCTGTATTATAGTAATTTTTTACAATTTCATGGGCCATAATCCAGTCTTACATTGGCGGATCTGGCTGGTTTTCAGAAGGAACCAAGCTCTAATCAGTATTTAACTACTATCTAAGTTTGGTGAAGATCAGATAGTAAATGGAGCCTCTATTGTGTTCACATGCTCAATTATAGCAATTTGGACAATTTCAAGGGCTATAATCCAGTCTTGCATGGGCGGATCTGGCTGGTTTTCGAAAGGAACCAAGCTCTCATGGATATCTAACTACTGTATAAGTTTGGTTGAGATACAATCAAAGTGAAGACTGTATCGTGTTAACAAGCTCTTTTATAGCAATTTTGACCATTTCAAGGGCCATAATCCAGTTATGCATAGGCGGATCTGGCTGGTTTTCGAAAGGAACCAAGCTCTCATAGATATCTAACTACTGTATAAGTTTGGTTGAGATACAATCAAAAGTGAAGACTGTATCGTGTTAACAAGCTATTTATAGCAATTTTGACCATTTCAAGGGCCATAATCCAGTCATACATGGGCGGATCTGGCTGGTCTTCGAAAGGATCCGGGCTCTCATGAATATCTAACTACTGTATAAGTTTGGTTGAGATACAATCAAAAGTGAAGACTGTATCGTGTTAACAAGCTCTTTTATAGCAATTTTGACCATTTCAAGGGCCATAATCCAGTCATGTATGGGCGGATCTGGCTGGTTTTCGAAAGGAACCGAGCTCTCATAGATATCTAACTACTGTATAAGTTTAGTTGAGATACAATCAAAAGTGAAGACTGTATCATGTTAACAAGCTCTTTTATAGCAATTTTGACCATTTCAAGGGCCATAATCCAGTTATGCATGGGCGGATCTGGCTGGTTTTCGAAAGGAACCGAGCTCTCATGGATATCTAACTACTGTATAAGTTTGGTTGAGATACAATCAAAAGTGAAGACTGTATCGTGTTAACAAGAAATTGTTTACGGACGGACACACGCACGCACGGACGACGGACAAATCGCCACGACATAAGCCCTAAAAACAAACACCTGTGCGACATATGGAGAGAAATATACACAGACAAACAACAGTTTACTTGGAAAAGAACATGGAATTCCGAAAAAAGTAGAATTGATTTTTGGCTAATTGATAAGTCCATAATTTCAACTATACTCCATACTGATATTCTACCTGCATGCATTAAATACACAGATCACTTAGCAATATCATTGAAAATAGCTAAACAATCTCAACGAGGACCAGGTTACTGGAAATTCAACAATTCGTTATTACATGATCTAGAATACATCGCACTTATATCTAATTTAATAAATAGATTCTTACTTTTAATCAAAGCAATCTGGAAATTCAAGTTCTTTGGGAGCTTTTAAAAATAGAAATTAAAGAAAACTCTATAGCATACGGTAAAATCAAAAGTAAAGTTAAACAAAATTTAATAAACATTCTTGAAACGGAATACAGACAGTTAAATGACATTAAACACGACGAAATAAGATTGCAAGAAATCGAAACGGAACTAAATGACCTTTACTTAGCAAAAGCAGAAGGTGCAAAAATCCGATCGAGAGTTCAATACATAGAACAAGGTGAAAAGAATACAAAATACTTTCTTAACCTAGAAACATCAAGGCAAAAAAAGAAAACATTAAACAAAATTGATGTAAATGGTAAAGAAATCACAAACACTGTCGACATTCTCCAAGAAGAAGGAAAACTAGAGGTTGTTTTTGGGAAAAACGTATGTCTCCCCTAAGGGGTATTTGTCTGGCTGACTGTATTTTGTCAGTTAGTGATTTAATTTAAAAAAGGGCAATAACTCATCTAAAAGTAGGTCAAATTAAACGCCCTCGTAATATGCGCAACAAGACATTGTACCGATGACTCCTGTGAAGTTTCATAGAAATGTGGCAAAGGGGTTGTGAGATGAAGGCCGGACAAGAATGAAATGGCAATTTTAAACAAGAGGGCCATGATGGCCCTGGAATCGCTCACCTAATATTTTTTTTTCACTTTAGCTATATAAGCCCCGCCCCCTGGCAGCCATAGTTTCCGACCAATCAACTTGGATTGAAGGAATCTGATAGAGGGTCACCCTAGGAACATTTCTACAAAATTATTTGAAAATCGGCCAGACACTTTTAGAGGAGAAGATGTTTTAAGTTTTCACTATAGCCATATAAGGCAAAATAGCCCTGCCCACTGGCGGCCATGTTTTTTTACCAATCAACATGGCTTGAAGGAATCTGAAAGTGGGTCATCCAAGGAACATTTCTACAAAATTATTTGAAAATCAGTCTGACACTTTCGGAGAAGAAGATTTTTTAAGTTTTCACTATAGCCATATAAGGCAAAATAGCCCCGCCCCCCTGGCGGCCATGTTTTTCGACCAATCAACATGGCTTGAAGGAATCTGATAGAGGGTCACACAAGGAACATTTCTACAAAATTATTTAAAAATCGGCCCTACACTTATGGAGGAGAAGATTTTTTAAGTGTTCACTATAGCCATAAAAGGCAAAATAGCCCCGCCCCCTGGCGGCCATGTTTTTTGACCAATCAACATGGCTTGAAGGAATCTGATAGAGGGTCACCCAAGGAACATTTCTACAAAATTATTTGAAAATCGGCCAGACACTTTTAGAGGAGAAGATGTTTTAAGTTTTCACTATAGCCATATAAGGCAAAATAGCCCTGCCCACTGGCGGCCATGTTTTTTTACCAATTAACATGGCTTGAAGGAATCTGATAGAGGGTCACCCAAGGAACATTTCTACAAAATTATTTAAAAATCGGCCCTACACTTATGGAGGAGAAGATTTTTTAAGTGTTCACTATAGCCATAAAAGGCAAAATAGCCCCGCCCCCTGGCGGCCATGTTTTTTGACCAATCAACATGGCTTGAAGGAATCTGATAGAGGGTCACCCAAGGAACATTTCTAAAAAATTATTTGAAAATCGGCCTGACACTTTTGGAGGAGAAGATGTTTTAAGTTTGCACTATAGCCATATAAGGCAAAATAGCCCCGCCCTGGCGGCCATGTTTTTTGACCAATCAACATGGCTTGAAGGAATCTGATAGAGGGTCACCCAAGGAACATTTCTACAAAATTATTTGAAAATAGGCCTGACACTTTCGGAGGAGAAGATTTTTTAAGTTTTCACTATAGCCATATAAGGCAAAATAGCCCCGCCCCCCCCCCCCCCCCCCTGGCGGCCATGTTTTTCGACCAATGAACATGGCTTGAAGGAATCTGATAGAGGGTCATCTAAGGAACATTTCTACAAAATTATTTGAAAATCTGCCAACCAGTTTGGGAGAAGAAGAATTTTGAAGTTTTTTCAGTTTCGTTGCCATGGAAACCAGAATTTTGCATGGATCCCAAAAATTTGAAGGAATTCTGGTGAGGTCATTGAGAGGATGCATTCTGTGAAGTTTCATCCAAATTGACCCACTGGTTACTGAGGAGAAGAAGTTGACGCACGACGCACGACGGACAAAAGGCGATCACAATAACTCACCTTGAGCAAAGCTCAGGTGAGCTAAAAAAGGGCAATAACTCAACCAAATTTAGGTCAAATTAAACGCCCTCGTTATATACGCAACAAGACGTTGTACCGATGACTCCTGTGAAGTTTCATAGAAATGTGGCCAAGGGGTTGTGAGATGAAGGCCGGACAAGAATGAAATGGCAATTTAAAAAAAGGGCAATAACTCATCCAAAGGTAGGTCAAATTAAACGCCCTCGTAATATGCGCAACAACACATTGTACCGATGACTCCTGTGAAGTTTCATAGAAATGTGGCCAAGGGGTTGTGAGATGAAGGCCGGACAAGAATGAAATGGCAATTTTAAAACAAGAGGGCCATGATGGCCCTATATCGCTCACCTGATTTAATAGAACTTCAATAGTTTTCAAAGTTTTTACTCTTTTTAGGCCAATAATTTTGGACAAGAAGATTTTTAAAGTTTTAACAATAAGGAAAACAAGCTCCGCCCCCTGGTGGCCATGTTTTTCAACGGATCAAAAATATTTAAACAATCTTGGTAAAGGGTGCCCCAAGGAACATTTGTGCAAAATAATTTTAAAATTGGGCCAGTACTTTTGGACAAGAAGATTTTTAACGTTTTAACAATGCACATATAAGGAAAACAAGCTCCGCCCCCTGGCCGCCATGTTTTTCAACGGATTGGAAATATTTGTACAATCTTGGTAAAGGGTGCCACAAGGAACATTTGTGCAAAATAATTTTTAAATCGGGCCAGTTCTTTTGGACAAGAAGATTTGTAAAGTTTTAACAATGCACATATAAGGAAAACTAGCTCCGCCCCCTGGCGGCCATGCTTTTCAACAGATCGGAAATATTTGAACAATCTTGGTTAAGGGTGCCCTAAGGAACATTTGTGCAAAATAATTTTCAAATTGGGCCATAACTTTTGGACGAGAAGATTTTTAAAGTTTTAACAATGCACATATAAGGAAAACAAGCTCCGCCCCCTGGCGGCCATGTTTTTCAACGGATCAAAAATATTTGAACAATCTTGGTAAAGGGTGCACCAAGGAACATTTGTGCAAAATTATTTACAAATCGGTCCAGTACTTTTGGACAAGAAGATTTTTCAAAGTTTTAACAATGCACATATAAGGAAAACAGGCTCCGCCCCCTGGCGGCCATGTTTTTCAATGGATTGGAAATATTTGAACAATCTTGGTAAAGAGTGTCCCAAGGAACATTTGTGCAAAATAATTTTCAAATCGGGCCAGTACTTTTGGACAAGAAGATTTTTAAAGTTTTAACAATGCACATATAAGGAAAATAAGCTCCGCCCCCTGGCGGCCATGTTTTTCAACGGATCGGAAATATTTGAACAATCTTAGTAGAAGGTACCCCAAGGAACATTTGTGCAAAATAATTTTCAAATCGGGCCAGTACTTTTTGACAAGAAGATTTGTTAAGAGTTGTCAATTTTCCCCTTTTCTGATGCTGCAGCAACCAAAGTTCTACTTGGAATTAATTTCTTTGAACAACTTTGAAAGAGGATTACCTAAGGACCATTCCTGTGAAGTTATTTTGAAATCTGTTCATTGGTTTAGTAGGAGAAGTCATTTGTAGGAAATTGTTAACAGACGCCGGACGATGAGTGATCACAAAAGCTCACCTTGCACTTCGTGCTTAGGTGAGCTAAAAAGGGCAATAACTCAACCAAAATTAGGTCAAATTAAACGCCCTCGTAATATGCGCAACTAGACGTTGTACCGATGACTCCTGTGAAGTTTCATAGAAATGTGGCAAAGGGGTTGTGAGATGAAGGCCGGACAAGAATGAAATGGCAATTTTAAAAAAGGGCAATAACTCATCCAAAAGTAGGTCAAATTAAACGCCCTCGTAATATGCTTAACTAGACGTTGTACCAATGACTCCTGTGAAGTTTCATAGAAATGTGGACAAGGGGTTGTGAGATAAAGGCCGGACAAGAAATGTGGATGTACAGACGGACACAATTTTAAACAAGAGGGCCATGATGGCCCTATATCGCTCACCTGATTTAATAGAACTTCAATAGTTTTCAAAGTTTTTACTCTTTTTAGGCCAATACTTTTGGACAAGAAGATTTTTAAAGTTTTAACAATGCAAATATAAGGAAAACACGGCCATGTTTTTCAACGGATCAAAAATATTTAAACAATCTTGGTAAAGGGTGCCCCAAGGAACATTTGTGCAAAATAATTTTTAAATCGGGCCAGTTCTTTTGGACAAGAAGATTGTTAAAGTTTTAACAATGCACATATAAGGAAAACTAGCTCCGCCCCCTGGCGGCCATGCTTTTCAACGGATCGGAAATATTTGAACAATCTTGGTAAAGGGTGTACCAAGGAACATTTGTGCAAAATTATTTTCAAATCGGCCCAGTACTTTTGGACAAGAAGATTTTACAAATTGTTAACAATGCACATATAAGGAAAACAGGTTCCGCCCCCTGGCGGCCATGTTTTTCAACGGATTGGAAATATTTGAACAATCTTGGTAAAGAGCGTCCCAATGAACATTTGTGCAAAATAATTTTCAAATCGGGCCAGTACTTTTAGACAAGAAGATTTTTAAAGTTTTAACAATGCACATGTAAGGAAAATAAGCTCCGCCCCCTGGCGGCCATGTTTTTCAACGGATTGGAAATATTTGAACAATCTTGGTAGAGGGTACCTCAAGGAACATTTGTGCAAAATAATTTTCAAATCGGGCCAGTCCTTTTGGACAAGAAGATTTTTTAAGATTTGGCAATTTTTCCCTTTTCTGATGCCGCAGCAACCAAAGTTCTACTTGGAATTAATTTCTTTGAACAACTTTGAAAGAGGACTACCTAAGGACCATCCCTGTGAAGTTATTTTGAAATCTGTTAATTGGTTTAGTAGGAGAAGTCATTTGTAGGAAAGTGTTAACAGACGCCGACGACGACGGACGCCGGACGGCGAGTGATCACAAAAGCTCACCTTGCACTTCGTGCTTAGGTGAGCTAAAAAGGGCAATAACTCATCCAAAAGTAGCTCAAATTAAACGCCCTCGTAATATGCGCAGCTAGACGTTGTACCGATGACTCCTGTGAAGTTTAATAGAAATGTGGCAAAGGGGTTGTGAGATGAAGGCCGGACAAGAATGAAATGGCAATTTTAAATAAAGGGCAATAACTCATCCAAAAGTAGGTCAAATTAAACGCCCTCGTAATATGCGCAACAAGACGTTGTGCCGATGACTCCTGTGAAGTTTCATAGAAATGTGGCAAAGGGGTTGTGAGATGAAGGCCGGACAAGAATGAAATGGCAATTTTAAAACAAGAGGGCCATGATGGCCCTGGAATCGCTCACCTGATTTTTTTTGTCACTTTAGCTATATAAGCCCCGCCATCTGGCAAACATAGTTTCCGACCAATCGACTTGGCTTGAAGGAATCTGATAGAGGGTCACCCTAGGAACATTTCTACAAAATTATTTGAAAATCGGCCTGACACTTTTGGAGGAGAAGATTTTTTAAGTTTTCACTATAGCCATAAAAGACAAAATAGCCCCGACCCCTTGTGGCCATGTTTTTTGACCAATCAACATGGCTTGAAGGAATCTGATAGAGGGTCATCCAAGGAACATTTCTACAAAATTATTTGAAAATCGGTCTGACACTTTTGGAGGAGAAGATTTTTTAAGTTTTCACTATAGCCATAAAAGACAAAATAGCCCCGACCCCTTGTGGCCATGTTTTTTGACCAATCAACATGGCTTAAAGGAATCTGATAGAGGGTCATCCAAGGAACATTTCTACAAAATTATTTGAAAATCAGCCTGACACTTTTGGAGGAGAAGATTTTTTAAGTTTTCACTATAGCCGTATAAGGCAAAAAAGCCCCGCCCCCCTGGCGGCCATGTTTTTCGACCAATCAACATGGCTTCAAGGAATCTGATAGAGAGTCACCCAAGGAACATTTCCACAAAATAAGTTCAAAATCTGCCAACCAATTTGGGAGGAGAAGAATTTTGAAGTTTTTTTCGTTTCGTTGCCATGGAAACCAGAATTCTGCATGGATCCCAATAATTTGAAGGAATTCTGGTGAGGTCATTGGGAGGATGCTTTCTGTGAAGTTTCATCCCAATTGACCCACTGGTTACTGAGGAGAAGATGTTGAAGATTTTTTAAGTTTTCACTATAACCATAAAAGGCAAAATAGCCCCGCCCCCTGGCGGCCATGTTTTTCAACCAATCAACATGGCTTGAAGGAATCTGATAGAGGGTCACCCAAGGAACATTTCTACAAAATTATTTGAATATCGGCCTGACACTTTTGGAGGAGAAGATTTTTTAAGTTTGCACTATAGCCATATAAGGCAAAATAGCCCCCCCCCCCCCCCCCCCCCTGGCGGCCATGTTTTTCGACCAATCAACATGGCTTGAAGGAATCTGATAGAGGGTCACCCAAGGATCATTTCTACAAAATAATTTGAAAATCGGCCTGACACTTTCGGAGGAGAAGATTTTTTAAGAATTTTGAAGTTTTTTTCATTTCGTTGCCATAGAAACCAGAATTCTGCATGGATCCCAAACATTTTAAGGAATTCTGGTGAGGACATTGAGAGGATGCTTTCTGTGAAGTTTCATCCCAGTTGACCCACCGGTTACAGAGGAGAAAATGTTGACGGACGACGGACGCCGGACATAAGGCGATCACAATAACTCACCCTGAGCACTTCGTGCACAGGTGAGCTAAAAAGGGCAATAACTCATCCAAAAGTAGGTCAAATTAAACGCCCTCGTAATATGCGCAACAAGACGTTGTACCGATGACTCCTGTGAAGTTTCATAGAAATGTGGCAAAGGGGTTGTGAGATGAAGACC
Source organism: Serripes groenlandicus (assembly GCA_031761405.1). Classification (NCBI taxonomy): domain Eukaryota; kingdom Metazoa; phylum Mollusca; class Bivalvia; order Cardiida; family Cardiidae; genus Serripes; species Serripes groenlandicus. Next base: position 1,155,211 of record JASEVX010000039.1, read on the forward strand.
GGACAAGAATGAAATGGCAATTTTAAAAAAAGGGCAATAACTCATCCAAAAGTAGGTCAAATTAAACGCCCTCGTAATATGCGCAACTAGACGTTGTACCGATGACTCCTGTGAAGTTTCATAGAAATGTGGCAAAGGGGTTGTGAGATGAAGGCCGGACAAGAATGAAATGGCAATTTTAAAAAAGGGCAATAACTCATCCAAAAGTAAGTCAAACTAGAGGTTGTTTTTGGAAAAACATATGTCTCCCCCAAGGGGTATTTGTCTGGCTGACTGTATTTTGTCAGTTAGTGATTTATTTAAAAAAGGGCAATAACTCATCCAAAAGTAGGTCAAATTAAACGCCCTCGTAATATGCGCAACCAGACATTGTACCGATGACTCCTGTGAAGTTTCATAGAAATGTGGCAAAGGGGTTGTGAGATGAAGACCGGACAAAAATAAAATGGCAATTTTAAATAAAGGGCAATAACTCAACCAAAATTAGGTCAAATTAAACGCCCTCGTAATATGCACAACTAGACGTTGTACCGATGACTCCTGTGAAGTTTCATAGAAATGTGGCAAAGGGGTTGTGAGATGAAGGCCGGACAAGAATGAAATGGCAATTTTAAGAAAGGGCAATAACTCATCCAAAAGTAGGTCAAATTAAACGCCCTCGTAATATGCGCAACCAGACGTTGTACCGATGACTCCTGTGAAGTTTCATAGAAATGTGGCAGAGGGGTTGTGAGATAAAGGCCGGACAAGAAATGTGGACGCCCTGGATAAGAATGAAATGGCAATTTTAAAAAAAGGGCAATAACTCATCCAAAAGTAGGTCAAATTAAACGCCCTCGTAATATGCACAACTAGACGTTGTACCGATGACTCCTGTGAAGTTTCATAGAAATGTGGCAAAGGGTTTGTGAGATGAAGGCCGGACAAGAATGAAATGGCAATTTTAAGAAAGGGCAATAACTCATCCAAAAGTAGGTCAAATTAAACGCCCTCGTAATATGCGCAACTAGACATTGTACCGATGACTCCTGTGAAGTTTCATAGAAATGTGGCCAAGGGGTTGTGAGATAAAGTCCGGACAAGAAATGTGGACGCCCTGGACAAGAATGAAATGGCAATTTTAAAAAAAGGGCAATAACTCATCCAAAAGTAGGTCAAATTAAACGCCCTCGTAATATGCACAACTAGACGTTGTACCGATGACTCCTGTGAAGTTTCATAGAAATGTGGCAAAGGGGTTGTGAGATGAAGGCCGGACAAGAATGAAATGGCAATTTTAAGAAAGGGCAATAACTCATCCAAAAGTAGGTCAAATTAAACGCCCTCGTAATATGCGCAACTAGACGTTGTACCAATGACTCCTGTGAAGTTTCATAGAAATGTGGCCAAGGGGTTGTGAGATAAAGGCCGGACAAGAAATGTGGACGCCCTGACAGACAGACAGACGGACAGACAGACGGACGGACAGACGGCGCAGGCAAAAGCAATATGTCTCCTCCGGAGGGAGGAGACATAATTAAATGCCCTCGTAATATGCGCAACTAGACGTTGTACCGATGACTCCTGTGAAGTTTCATAGAAATGTGACCAAGGGGTTGTGAGATAAAGGCCGGACAAGAAATGTGGACGTACAGACAGACAGACGGCGCAGGCAAAAGCAATATGTCTCCTCCGGAGGGGGGGAGACATAATTCTACAAAAAACTATATAGTTCTGATAACACAGATCCTGCTCTTATAAAAGATTATATATCGCAAACACAAAGCGAAGCTAAACTTTCAAGTTACGACGTAGATTTCTGCAAAGGTCTTTTAAGTCTGTCAGAATGCAAAAAAGGAATGAAATCTAATAAAAGTCCTGGTTCAGATGGCTTAACAGTTGAATTTTATTCTCATTTTTGGAATATAATAGGTCCTCTTCTGACTAGTGTATTAAATGAGAGTTATACAAAATCAGAATTAACATATACCCAAAGAACTAGTATTTTATCACTTATTCATAAAAAAGGATGTCCAACAAATCTTGAAAATTGGCGACCTATTAAACGTGGATTACAAGATAGCGGCTAGAGTTTTAGCCAATAGGTTACAAAAAATTATTCATAGAATAATTAACTAGAAAGGTTGTTTTTATGAAAAAACATATGTCTCCCCATTGCAGTTTGTCAATGACTATTAAACTATTGAACAAGGGGAGATAACTTTGCAACCAAGTAGCCCAGAGTTATAATTCTTGCAAGGTGCACAACTTCACATTGCCATCTGTCTATATTCCAAGTTTCAATAAATTCCTTTAAGTACTTTCTTAGTTCTGCTCTGGAGAAAGTTTACACTATTAAAATATTGAACAAGGGGAGATAACTCATAATTACTGCAAGGTGCACAACTTCACATTGCCATCTATCTATGTTCCAAGTTTCAATAAATTCCTTCAAGTAGTTTCTGAGTTCTGCTCTGGACAAAGTTTACACTATTAAAATATTGAACAAGGGGGAACTCATAATTATTGCAAGGTGCACAACTTCACATTGCCATCTATCTATGTTCCAAGTTTCAATAAATTCCTTCAAGTAGTTTCTGAGTTCTGCTCTGGACAAAGTTTACACTATTAAAATATTGAACAAGGGGGAGATAACTCATAATTCTTGCAAGGTGCACAACTTCACATTGCCATCTAACTATATTCCAAGTTTCAATAAATTCCTTCAAGTAGTTTCTGAGTTCTGCTCTGAACAAAGTTTACACTATTAAAATATTGAACAAGGGGGAGATAACTCATAATTATGGCAAGGTGCGCAACTTCACATTGCCATCTATCTATGTTCCAAGTTTCAATAAATTCCTTCAAGTAGTTTCTGAGTTCTGCTCTGGACAAAGTTTACACTATTAAAATATTGAACAAGGGCAGATAACTTTGCAACAAAGTGGCCCAGAGTTATAATTCTTGCAAGGTGCACAACTTCACATTGCCATCTATCTATGTTCCAAGTTTCAATCAATTACTTCAAGTAGTTTCCGAGTTCTGCTCTGGACAAACAAAAGTTAAGAATGAATGAATGAATGAATGAATGGTGTTTTAAGGCCCGTCGACAACTAAGGTCATTTTGGGCGCTTAATAATTTACTTACTGTAAATTATGAAATGATTAAAATTGAAATATAACTAACCAGTTTATTAGACAAAACAATCAAACATGATGTACGCGATATTTAACATTAATATAAAACGACATGTAAAACAATGTAAAACAGAATTTAGGCAAAGAAGCCAAACACTACTATGTAATACTTAACATAAAGATAAACAATATCTGAGAAAATGCATGTGCAAAAGCACGATTGTGCAAAAGCACGATTTAAGAAATAATCATATTTTATTAAAAATATTAATTTCCCTAAGGAAATCAAATAGAAGTTCAGGTTTGACAGACTCAAAGAGCTGACGCATACTTTGAGCCCTGAAAAATCTATCACGTATTGGAGCGAAATCAGCACATTCCAGAAGAATGTGTTGTATTGAAAGTTGTGTAAAACATGGAATACACTGAGGTGCTTCCTCACCCTTCAGTAAGTACGCATGAGTTAACCATGTGTGCCCAATGCGTAAACGAGCAAGGACAATTTCTTCTCGGCGACAGGATCTATAGGCCGGCAGCCACTCACCAAGTACTGACTTGATCGAGTGCAGTTTATTATTTACTTGCTCATTCCAATCACTTTGCCACTTATCGTGATGTAAAACATTTATTAAAGGTTTAAAATCGGAATAAGGTATTTTAAAAGGTGAAATATCTTGTAAAAGAGCAGACTTTGCAGCCAAGTCAGCATGTTCATTACCGTGAATGCCCATATGACTGGGGATCCAGCAAAACACCACATGTGCTGTTGCACAAATACGCGATAACTTAGAAAGGATGTTAACAACAATAGGGTTATCTATTTTGTCATTCTGAAGTGCCTGCATAGCAGACAATGAGTCAGTAAAAATAATATATCGCCAATAACCGTCGGATTCAATATGGTCCAAAGCCAAATGAATTGCCTTTAACTCGGCAGAAAATATAGAAGCATTATTTGGCAACCGAAATGTTATCACATCGCCATCATGAACTGCAGCGGCAGCAGCCTTTTTTCCGTCCTTAGAACCATCTGTATAAATATGCTCAAAGTTATAATATGTATTTTTAATTTCCATATACTTGGATTTAAAAACAATAGGATCTGTGCAGGCCTTTTTATCAGTCGCAAGATCATAAATGAATGATGGACTATTTCGAGTCCAAGGTGGAGAATCTGAAATCTCCTGCCTCGCGATGTCCTCAAGATCAACATCAAGCTTAGCGACTTCGGGACCGTAACGAATACCAAAAGGCGGTATTACCCGTTCCTTCTTTAAAAATAATTCCTTGTATAAAGGTTTAAAAACAACTCTATGAGTGGGATTTGAAGGGTTAGACTTAAGTTTTAAAAGATACTGCATAGCCAGTTTTTGTCGACGTAAATATAAGGGTGGTTCATTGGCTTCTACATAGAGACTTTTGACGGGCGAAGTTCGAAAAGCGCCCAGGGCTAGCCGTAAACCCTGATGGTGAATGGAATCAAGTGATGCAATGTATGATTTTCGTGCTGAGCCATAAACAATACATGCGTAGTCTAATTTAGATCGTATTAACGACCTGTAAAGTCTCAAGAGAACTTTACGGTCAGCTCCCCAGTCCATATGGGACACAACGCGCAACAGATTTAAAGCCTTCTGGCATTTATTTTTAAGGTAATTTATATGAGGAACAAAAGTCAGTTTTGGGTCAAACAATAGACCAAGGAATTTAAATTCAGGCACAACTTCAATACGAGTGCCATCTAGTGTTAAATCAGGATCTAGGTGGTGTTTACGAAGTTGACAAAAGTGCATACATTTGGTCTTGCTTTTAGAGAATTTAAAGCCATTTTCGTTTGACCATTTTTGCAAATTATTCAAAACTTGTTGCAGTTGTCTTTCAATTGTATGCATATGTTTTGATCTGAAGCAAATACAGAAATCATCAACATATAGAAAACATTCAACTCCAGGGTTAACAGATTTGATAATGTTATTAATCTTTACACTAAAAAGTGTTACAGAAAGAATGCATCCCTGGGGAACACCCATTTCCTGTTCATGTGGATCAGACAAAGTATCACCAACACGAACTTTAAACTGACGTTCATTTAAAAAAGCAGAAATGAAAAAAGCAAGGCGACCTCTTATTCCATAATCATAGAGGTCATTCATAATACCATATTTCCAGGTAGTGTCATATGCACTTTCTAAGTCAAAGAAGACGGAGACAACGTGTTCCTTTTTAATGAATGCTTCTCTAATAAAAGTTTCAAAACGAATCAAATGATCCATTGTGCTTCTATGTTTACGAAAACCAGACTGGAAAGTAGTAATAAGTTTGTTCTTTTCGAGAAACCAAACAAGTCTGTCGTTCACCATTCTTTCCATGGTTTTACATATACAGCTAGTTAAGGCTATAGGACGATAATTCCCAGGATTAGTTGTATCTTTACCAGGCTTGGGAATTGGAATAACGATGGCCTCTTTCCAAGATCTCGGGAGATTTCCCGTTCGCCAAACCTGATTATAGACGTCAAGTAAACAAGAAAGGGATCGGAAAGGTAAATGCTTAATCAGTTGATAGTGTATATCATCTGAACCCGCAGCGGTATCATGGCACTTCTTTAGAGCCGATTTTAATTCTTTTAACGTAAAAGCTTTATTATAGGCTTCTTCATTTTTCGATTTAAAGTTAATTTTCCGTTTCTCCCTCTGCTGTTGAAATTTTTGAAACTTTGGAGAATAGTTTGAAGAGGACGACTTCTGTGCAAAGGAATCTGCCAACGTATCGGCAATATCCTTCTTTGAAGTAGCAACACCGTCCGAGGTGTTCAGATGATTCACACTAAGCGAACTGCTCTTTCCTTTTATTTTCCTTATCATGTCCCATGTCTTTTTGACAGACGATCTAGAATTTAATCTAGATACATACTGTCTCCAAGACGCACGTTTACTGTGCTTAATAGTTTTACGAGCTTTTGCTCTAGCTATTTTAAAGTATACATGATTTTGATGGGTTGGCCTCAGGTTAAACTGCCTTAAAGCCGATTTGCGTGTTCCTATAGCCTTTTTGCAATCTTCATCAAACCAAGGTTTGCGAGGGTGCTTTGGATTTGTCGAAGTTTGGGGAATTGCCTCTTTAGCAGCCTGATACATTAAAGATGTAAATAGTTGTGTAGGGTCATCACATTCCAAGAAAGCATCCGGATTAATGGAACGTTCACATCGCATCTGGAATAAATTCCAGTTCGCTTTGTGGAGCCTCCATCGTCTCGGTCGCCCCTGGACAGATGGCCCGGTTTCAGTGATAATTATAGGGAAATGATCACTTCCATGAAGGTCGTCTTCCACCTTCCACTTAAAGTCAACAAATATATCAGGACTACAAATAGAAAGATCAAGAGATGAGTAAGAACCAGTAGCAGGATGCAGATAGGTGTGAGATTTATTATTCAAAATACAAAGGTCATGTTTAAAAATAAAATCTTCTAATATTTGGCCTTTGTTATTGGTGTCACTACATCCCCACAACTTATTGTGTGAATTGAAGTCACCAACTATCATAAAAGGTGTCGGAAGCTGACTGACAAGCTCAACCAGCTTGTCGGTATCAAGAGGCTGACTTGGCGGAAGATACAAAGAACATAGGGTAATTGTTTTGCTCAATGAAATTCTTACCGCAGTTGCCTGCAGAGTTGTAGTAAGTGAGACTAAACTATGGGGAACAGAGTTGTTAACACATATTGCTACCCCACCACAAGCTCGAGCACTTGCGTCGGAAGTTTTATGATAACATGAATGATATTTAAGAGAAAGACTATCATTATCTTTTAAAAATGTTTCTTGTAAGCATAAAGCTACTGGTTTCTTTTCATTAACTAATTGAGACAATTCTTCAAAATTGGCTTTAAATCCACGACAGTTCCACTGGATTATGGAATTCATTTCGATACAGGTTCACAAATTTTGATTTCAGGTATCGCATTATGCCAGGAATCAATGTTTTGATTCCAGTCATCTGTTGTACCCGACCATGGACTCGGAGGCTCAGTTTCCTGTGTCTCCATGTCATCCAATGTCTGATAACGATTTGTAATTTTAGGTTTAGAGTCACTAGCTCTATCTAATTGGACCTTATTTTTTTTAGTTTTTTGTTTCTCGAAGCCTTCAGAATCGGGCTTTGAGTGTAATTTTAACTTTGGTTTGTTTTGTTGGTTTGGTTTAAGTGAAATAATTGAAGATTTTTTCGTATCAGGTGATTTACTTGTATGGTTTGAATTATTTTTTACAACTTTAGATATTCCTTTCCTTTTGAAGAATCAACTTCCCTGGAAGAGGACCCAATCCCTCCAGGAGAAGACTCAATCTCTCCAGAAGAAGATAATTTAATTTCTCTAGGAGAAGACTCAACCCCTCCAGGAGAAGGTGACCTAATTTCTTTAGAAGAAGACTCAATTTGTTTAGAAGAAGACTCATTTTCTTTCGAAGAAGATGCAGTATTGCTACAGGTGTCTGTGTTCATTGATGGTAATGAAGAAAGGATAGAAGTAGAGGGCTGTTCATTTGACATAATTGCTTTTAACTGTAAACTGATGTCAGGAAACTTTTGAGATAGAATCTTCAAAAGGCGATGGCATGTAGTACATTCTTGTGAGGGTGGCGGTGTATTGACAACAGGCCTGATAGTAGTTGGTCCCGAGTTGTTTTTGGTGACATTAGCATACGAAACAGTCAAATTGAATCGGGTTTCAACAATTTTCTTCGCCTCAGGAAAAGAAAGACCTTCTTTACACTTGACGGTAACAATCTCCTTCTCCCGTTTCCACACAAGGCAGGAGCGGGAGGTAGAATAATGCTCACCACCACAGTTTGAACATTTAAGTGCATTTTTACATTCATTCACATCTGCATCATGTTCTGAACATAACGCAGTGCAACGACGGCAAACCTTTTCTTCTGTAGTTTTTCGGCATTTTGATTCATGATGGCCATACTTATAACAGGTGTAACATTGCAATGGGTTAGGGATGTACATGTCAACAGGGACATTCAAGTATCCAACTTTAAGGGATCTTGGCAAAATGGCTGTATTGAATGTTAGCACCAAGGTGTTTGTTGGTCTCTTGATACTGTCCCTGTAGGAAGTCATCCTTCTGACATGGACGACCAGTTGGCCGGCCAGTTCAGAAGCAATTTCCTCCTCAGAAACTCCTGCAAGATCTGGGCATCTTATAATTCCTTTTGACGTATTAAGAGTATTATGGGCAGAGCATTTGGCAGAGATATTGAAAAAAGTTTTTAATTTTAAGAGGTTGTCTGCATGTGCTTTCTTCTCAACTTCAATGAGGAGAGCACCTGATTTCAATTTTTTAACAGACTTAGGTAAACCAGCAAGAGAAAGAAGGCATTTCTGAATGACGAAAGGTGAAAGGGAAGTTATAGCTTGTTCAGGCAAATTTGATTCAATCAATAAGAATCGGGGGAATGAAGGGTTTGAAGTGTTGCCATTTTGTTTGTCGATATCGGAGTCCGAGTCCATTTCAGTACAAGTGCGTTTTTTGGTTTGAGGATACATATCCAAGTTTTTATTTTTCGTCAACCGCGGCCCCCACCCGCCACGGAGTCCAACAAGGGAACACGATATATGGAGCGGAAATCCAGCTCCTCGTGTCAGGGGTCCACAGATGGTATAACTAGATACCGCAAATAAGTTAGCGCGACAAGGAAGAACATGGATGTGTCCCCCATATCAGGGATCCGCCATGCAAGTCAGTGCCCCCGACCAAAACATCCGCGACACCCAATTAGCCCATTAGCCTATAAAAGACGAGGCACAATAAACTGTAAACTTTATGCAAATTAAATATGACACATATAATATAAAGTTGGTGTATATGAAATGAAAGAAACGATCGGATGGAATATTTTCAAGTGAAAAAAACAAACTTATACGTAGATACATGCACAGATATTTATGACATTTTAACACCCTTACAGTTAACATACATGTATTTGTAAGAAAAGAAAAAGTGTGCCTAAATCTAATATATGACCAGCCGTTTGCACTAGATCGGGCTCATCTAGGCTCCCGTTTACACCGAAGCAGAGGCCAAAGCAGTGTGTTGGAAAGCCGGAGATCCCTGCGCTTCCCTCAACTGCCAGGATCCTCGTTTCCTGCTTACGAGTATCCACCCACGGCAAACAGGCGGGTCCATTAGGGGACTTCTACCCCTTGTAGGACGGACAGCCGGCGTATTCTAACCCCCACCGGCAGGGGGTCAAAAGTTAAGAAGAAGAAGAAGAATAATAATAAGAATAAGAATAAGAATAACTACAAATACAGCATGTCCCCCCTTTCGGAGAAGGGGAGACATAATAAGGACCAACAAGGTTACATAAAGAACAGATTTATAGGCTACACTATTAGACAGATACAGGATATAATAGAATACGCCGAATTGTTACAAATAAACGGGGCAATTGTCTTTTTAGATTTTAGAAAGGCCTTTGATACTCTAGAATGGTCGTTTTTATTTGAATCGTTACATTACTTTGGTTTTAAAAATGAATTCATCCGATGGGTCAAAACACTTTACTCAAATTGCCAAACCTGTATAATAAATAACGGCTGGAAATCAAAAACGTTCAAACCACAGAGGGGCGTCCGTCAGGGATGTCCGGCGTCATCTCTATTATACATAATTGCAGCAGAAATAATGGCACTCCGAATACGTAATTCCAAAAACATAACAGGCATAACAATCCAACACAATCAAAATGATATACGTATATCACAGCTAGCGGATGATACCACTTTATTTTTAAAACGCACAATTGACGTCGAAAACGCACTTGAAATAGTAAATATATTCGGAAAGCATTCTGGACTCACTAAATACAAATAAAACAGAGGCTATGTGGATTGGAAAACAAAAGGCAAATACAGAAAAGCCAGGAAAAGTTTCGTGGAGTTCAAGTCCAATTAAAGCCCTTGGTATTTATTTTGGAACAAATCCTAAAGATTGTAATCTTCTGAATTGGAACAATAAAATAGAACAATGTAAAAGCATTATTGAAAATTGGACTAAACGCAAATTAACAATTTACGGTAAAATCCAGGTTATAAACAGCATCATTATTCCAAAGTTCACATTTTTATTTCACTCATTAATCGTAACTGAACCGATTATAAAAGAAATCAATACAATGATATTTAAGTGTTTATGGAATAACAAAAAAAAGATAAAATCAAAAGATCTGTTATCACAGGTCCAAAGCCGAAAGGCGGGCTTAAGTTAATTCAACTTGATTCTTACATCACTTCAATAAAGTTAAAATGGGTTAAGTCGCTTACAGAAGAACAAAATGCTAACGCCCACTGGCAAATTATTCCCAGATACTTTTTAAATAGATACGGAAGCAATTATTTGGTATTTTATGAACATAGACTCAATAAAAAGCCTAGATACAGTCAAATTGAGTGAATTTTACAGAAATATCCTCGAACTATGGATTAAAACAACAAATTACGTTCAAGGAAATACAAAAACGTTCTATGATATAAGAAAACAAGTAATCTGGGGCAATAGATACATAAAACTTAGCAAAAAATGTTTATTTTTTAAAAATTGGATCGATAGTAACATACTATTCATAAATGATCTCATAGACGAAAATGGCATATTCTGTGTCAAAACAATGTACGCTAAAATAAAGATAAAAACTAACTGGATAGCTGAAATAAATTCGTTAAAACTTTGCATACCAAAAACTTGGTTAAATATTATTAAAACTAAAGCGTCCGTTAAAACAAAGGTCAAAACCAAACTCGACCTTAACATTTTCGATAAACCCTTGACTTGTTATAGTAATAAACATGTTTATACATCTCTAATAAATAAACAGCTCAGTGTACCTTATGTACACGATAACTGGGATAAATTATTTAAACAAAAGACTGACTGGTCATTAATATATAATTTCAATGACACTTTGTATGACAATAGAATTAAACAATTCAAGTACAAGTTAATACACAAAATTATCCCGTCGAAAGAAGTGCGTTTCAAATGGAAAATGTCTTCTTCTCCTTGTTGCAACATCTGTAATCTAACAGAATCTTACGAACACTTATTTATAAGATGTCCGATAGTAACAGCAAATTGGTTAAAATTACACAATTTGCTCCTTTCGTGTGGAATATACAAAAACTTATGCTCTATGCAAACAGTGGTAATGGGATATAAGCTATCCCAATCCAACTATTATTATCTTAATGTCATACTCTTACTTTGTATTGTATTTGGCGTTGTATTATTCATTGCATATTTTTTTGATTAAAATACATAACACATTATTCAATTCTGATCGGCTGTAAATATTATTAATAATTAATAAAGTTCTGATATCGAATTGCTAGATATAAATTAAAGAATATTAATTATGGATAATATAGTGGAGGTAGATTTAGCGCGCGTGGCTCTTAACTCTGAGTATTTTAAACACTTTTACAGACCGCAGGGTCATTTAATTAAAAAACCCAGTGACGATGTAGAAATTTCATTCTTATATGATGATTCATTTTCTTTACACTTTTAGATCAATTTGATCATGTTTATAGTGCTGGAGGACTTCTATTTTTCAAAAAAAAGTTCAATCCACCATAAACCTCTTTTATTGACAATGATGAGACAGATTCCATTATTGTTCTTAATAGATTTAATACAATATTTCCAAATGCCTTCTTTTAATAGACAATTTCTTCATTTGATATTTAAACAACACCAGGATAGTTTTAAAATAGTCAAAAGATTATATTTCCTTCAAGGAAAATCGGAATATGTTACGAAATGTTTTCATTCTTTTATTAAAAATTCGACACTGCCACAACCAATGAAACTTCAATCTATAGAATTCATGGTTGCTCAAAAACATTCAAAAATTAAGCGTATGATTAGAAACGAAAAGCGTAGATTAAATTTTTTAAAAACATTTGTAACTGACTGTTGTCAATATTGTTTTAAAACAGAAACATTTCCTGTTTCTAAATTTGGATATTACTTCAAAATTACATGTTGTTGCAGACATGTGGTCCATAGTTCTTGTTACAAAATGGATATAAAAACACATTCGGAGTGTAGATTTTGTAATGAAAAGACAAATTACATGGAACCAGATACTTTAGAAAGGTAAATAAATCGTGCTAAAATCTATCATTGGAAACTATTAATACATCAAATTAGATAGGGCACGATGGATTTAAGAAAACATTTCATTCACTATTCGGACGCTTTGTAAACAAAACATTTGGTTTTAAGAACTAAAAAGTGGTTTTTATATTTAGAGTTGGGTCGAATGAGACAGACAAGTTTGTATATAATGTTTATATGTTATAGTTATGTAATCTTTTCGTGTGCATTGTTATTAAAGAGTGTTATTTAAGTATACCTTATCATAATCATATTTCATTAAAATTGGTTGTTCATGTTTATGTCATGTTGGTAAATATCTAATTGAAAAAATTAATTAGATATACATGTGTAGGATCAATTAACGGAGATTTCGCTGACCACAGTGTTAACATGTAAGTCATTAAGTAGTCCACGTGGAGATTACGGGAATAAAGTACGTAATGCGTGGTATTTCGAGGCTACATGGGTTAGTTACATGATTTACAAATACGGTGCTACGATCTGATTCAGATCACTATATAAGATGGATTCAAAGCGCGCACCAGTACTGGATCTTTGTATAACGTGTATTAACGTCCGTCGGTCAGTCATTTTGTATCGATCGCCTTCGATCAAGGCATTTACGATGTTAAAAATTAATCTCTTATTTATAATTTAGTAACTTTGTGAACTTGTTTAAAATGTGGTTATATGTTTAACTTGGAAGGAATAAAGATGAAGGAGCCAAGGTATTGTGTTCATGTTATTTTATAATATACATTTATATTGAATATATACCGATCCCTGTGATTGATAATAAACTATAGGTCTATGCTACCTTTGTTAAAATGTGTAACAATATATCGGGTATAGGCACGCACTATATCTAGTGTATTGCAAAAGTATTCTGTAACGACAAGTGGGAATTCGATCTATATATATAAGACAGAAACAGTACTTAAATGATTGATTTTATAAAACTAATTACATCATTTTAGAGTTAGACTTGTTTGAGCGCATCCTTTGTGTGTTCAATTAACACTTGACAAATGTGTATGGAGATAATTGTGAACAAAAATCAATTGACATCTAGAGTAACTTAAATATGCCATATAAATGTAGCCCCTGTACACTTGATGGCATTCAAACCAAAATGGCAATGAAAATAGCACTATATGGTGACAGAAATATTGTAATTATAATATTGAGGTAAATGTTTGATCGCATATATTAGCTCAATGAAAAAGTACTTTTTTATTGTACGATACATTTGCATGAATCAAAATATCACCGTTGAAAGATGTCTGAGATAATATGTTTTAAATGTATATTTTTCTTCTTCTTTTACAGGTACCTGGAGATGTACGTTTCTTTGGGAGAGGTGGTAAGACAGCGATGAACTACGACCAGAGTCTCCTTCACCAGCTGCTTTGTTACAACCCCGATGTTGTGTTAAACATTGGCGGTAACGACATCAGAAATGGTTCTGTGCCCAGAGATATTGTTATGAGATTGAACACTTTAATTTCAGAAATTGAGACTCGAGATTGTGAGGTAATGGTTTGTGAAATAATCGAGCGAGGATGTTTTCCAAAAGACCCTGCATTAAGTAAGAAATCCTTCAATTCCCAGAGAAAGAAATTAAATGAACTCATTCAAAAAAGCAAGCCTTTCATCCCATTGAACATGAGATTTCCAAAAGATTACCACGAAGACAGGAGTGCATTTGCAAGATCCAGACGGTTTGAAGAAGTTTTATTACAGAATCAAAAGAGCTCTCCTTTCATTTCAAAGAAATTAACGACTTTAAATTTTATTAACAATCTGAACTACCTAGTTTGATTAAACTGTTAAGAGGTTGAAAGAATTTACGTTGTCACCTATTATTGTATAATTGTTGAAAAATGTATAATTAAAAGAATGTTTGCCTATATTGTTTTGTAATTTGTATTTAACTAACAACTTTAAAGATGAAAGTCGGTTCTTTTTTAATTACATTTGCTCAAAATAATTGAGTAAATGCAAATAATCATATAAATATCTGACCGCACCTTATCCAATGTTGTACAACATGGCTCAATATCCGTGCCCAGTGTGTTCGAATTGTGCACACTGGTTACATGCCAGCTGCACACACTTAAATGGTGATGATCTTAAAATATGGTCTAATAAGAATTTAACTTGTACGTGTTCCAAAGACTTTACTCCAACTAGACTGCGAACACACAGATATAACATCATCCAGAATTCTCCAAATGTTTCATCCCCCAATACTTCAATTATACAAACCAATATATATCATCGGGGACGATAACTGCTTATACAGGTCCATGTCCTATGCCATCTCCGGAAGTCAGAACTACCATGCTATTTTGAGACTTTACACTGCTCTAGAACTTATACAGTACATAAATAGCTTTAATACAGGACAAATCCATAACAACTTCATAAATGACCACATAATTATAACGAGCGACTATGCTGAACTTCTAGACGATGTCGTCAATATGAACACGTATCAAAAACTGGCCCACATATATGCACTAAGCGCCTCACTATCAACACCAATATCATCATACTACCCACCACAGGTCCACTCCGTTTACACATCCGAAGCATTTACAAGAAACAAGAAAAATTGTCGGAAGGAACGTCAAAGAAGATGGGACAGAGTTTAAATTAATGTGGACTTCAACTTCGCTTCCAGAAAACGTCCTTTCTTTTATGCCTAACTATTTTGTTCCCTTGATAAAGAAAACGTCCCCCACTGAACAAGATGACCCAATTATTACACTAAATAATTCCACAAATGATGTATCTGATGTTCCTGATGTTCCCGATGACCCAAGCGTTTCTATAAATGTATCTGATTGTAATGTGAACAGCAATGTTGGGTATGAGGCTGTGACTGAATCAGACGAGGTCAACACTTTGATTTGTTTAGAGTTTAACGCCGCTTTCAACAGCTTTGGTCATATCACGGCGGTCAGTGCACCTGGCTTTCCCACACCAGTACTTACACAACATTCTTTCGAAGCCACTGACTACTTTCTCACAGTCAACACTTTGAAGGGGAGCGTGTAATTGAAAATTGAAGGCTCGTTGCATCTATGTGGTGATTACGCGAACCAGTCTGGTCTGTCACTCACTCTCGGTACTGTAGGCGCTTTGATTACGCGGGAACCAGTCAGCAATTTGCGGGTCCTACTTCCCATTCCAAACGCGACAGCCAAGGAGTACACACGCTTTCCGAAGCATTGACTAAAGTTAAAGTACTAAGTATTACGCTATTAGATAGCTAGGTAAGACACTTTACTGGTGTCAGAAGTGTTTAAATAATCCGCAATTAAAAAGTGCATTCACCTCCAGGGGATAATAGGCGTTGGAACTAAGGTCGCTGATGCCATCATACTAAGTAGGTCAACGCAGGGAAATCTTACGCAGAATACTTTGGAGAACCTGGGCAGACGGTCATTCACTCGCAATGAATTGGCTTATCTGGACTTTACAGGAAATAAGGACCTCGACAAAAAAACAGTCAAGCATTCAGCAAGTAAGACTAGCTTTCAAGATGAAGCTAGAGATGAAATAACTCATTCAGGGGGAGCTGCTGGACGTCAAGCCGGCCGTGTAACCCCTGCAAGAGGGATAAAGCATCCATCATAGCCCAAATTAATAGCTTACTCAATACTGCAGAGGCCTTAACAAGTAAGATAACTAGATCTTCAGATAAGAATATGGACAAAACAATGTCACATACCGAGACAGATAAAGTTATCCGAGGTTCATCCAAAGCTCAACCTCAAGAACACAGTGACCATGACAAAGTCAAACGAAAGGACTCGATTTACAAAATCAGTCGGAAACTGAATTTCGATGGGCTATCACGTAACACAGACTCAGCTGACAGCTTAGACTCAGGTAGTGATGCGGTTTCTGCGAGCTTGCTCGAGACCCGTCATCGCAAATCAAGACGCTCGACTCAATGTATTACGATGGAAAAAGAAGTTGGATAGCCTTCAGAAAAATGTTTGAAGAATACGTGGATCTGTGTGATTTGAGGTCAAGAGAAAGCAGCCGACTACTACGAAACCCTTTTTGAGAGGGAGGAGGATATGGGATACCATTTACTACTTAGTAAATTGGAATCAAGGTTTGGGGGACGAGAGCCATTTGAAACATCAGACGCCAAGTTTCAGAATGCTGCACAGCGTCAGGAAGAATCGTTAGAAGACTGGTATGATAGGGTATTAAGGCTGGCACCAAAGGCATTTAAAGAATGTTCACAAGTATATTCTGATAGACAAGCCATTTGCAAATTTTGCTAGGGCCTTTTTGACAATGATGCAGAACCCCTATACCATGGAAGAAGCAAGGGATGCCATCTTGAAGTTTCAACATGTTCACTCAAGCATGTATGGTAAAAAGAAACGAAACACAAAAGATCAAGATGACCTCTACGTCAATGCAGTTTCGTCAGAGCATAAGCCTACAGCAAGCCAAGTTCAACAGAATTCAGAGATATTGGCAAGTTTACAGAAATCCCTAGAAGGGATGAAACTCCAAATAGTCGACCTTCAAAGAACGGTGAAAGGTAATGCGAAACGAGACGGGTATGTTAAACCAAAGCAATCCGTTGACAAGGACCCATGCTTCAAATGTGGTAACATCGGACACTTCATACGAGACTGCCCAAACCAGAGTAGTAGTCGGCCAAGAAATAAGAAGGGTTTAAACTCCAGAGGGTCAAGGAAATAAGCCAACCGAAGACCCCTAGAATTAAAGGCCCTACATCCCAAGAAACTCCTTGGCTTGAAAAGCATGACTTAAAGACTGTCGGTCCTGCGAGTCATGTGAAGAGTGATGACCTGCGTAAACCGAGGCTCATCACGGAATGGGGAAGACCTTCATCGGAAACCCCTATTGTACCCAAGACTGGTCCCAAACCGTCGCCCACCATTAAAACAATAGGGCGGGGGGTACTGTACTGTTCAGGACCAAAGATCAGTTGGACGACACCGTGTTAGTTATGCCTAGCAGTCTGAAGGAGAAAGCTCTTTTGGTGAACCATGATTTACCATCAGCAGGGCACCAGGGAATTGCACGGACAAAGGCTAGAACTAAGGTCAAATTCTACTGGCAGGGATTGGGACAGAACGTAATGAAGTACGTCACAACATGTGACATCTGTAACCAAAACAAGAAGTCAGATCGTCGTGGTAAGAGGGCCATGCAGGAATATCAAGCGAGTGCGCCAATGGAAAGGGTCCAAATAGATTTCCTAGGACCATTACCAAAAACACCGAAAGGAAATGAACATGTGTTGATGATGGTGGACCAATTCTCAAAATGGGTTGAGTGTATTACTCTACCAAATCAAACGGCTGAAGTTACCGCGAAAGCAGCCGTAGACCAGTTTTTTGCAAGATTTGGGTACCCGTTGCAGATATTCAGCTACCAGGGGCGGAATTTTGATTCAAAATTGTTTGGGGCTTTATGTCAAACATTCCAAATACATAAAGCAAGAACCACACCTTACAGGCCTTCAGCTAATGGTCAAGTGGAGCGTTTTAACCGAACACTGATGGATGCCGTTAGATGTTTTATTGGAAAATCCCAAAACCAGTGGGATCTTTATTTACAGCAGATAGCGGGGGCATTAAGAGCTGCCGTCAACAGAAGTACCGGTTATACCCCAAATATGTTGATGCTTGGACGAGAAGTTAACACTCCAGCTGACCTAATGTTTCCACAACAAGAGAAACAACCTAAAGATACAGACAATTACGTGGTTAAGTCGATTTCAAACATGAAGGCTGCTCATAATACCGCAAGGGAATTTCTAAAGACATCCTTACAGCGTATGAAGAAGAGTTATGATGTGAGGATTCTGGAAAGAACGTACAAAGAAGGCGACATAGTCTATATTCTAGATTCTGCAGTCCTAAAGGGGAAGTGCAGGAAGCTATGTTCACCATGGAAAGACCCTGCAGTTATTGTGAAGCCGCTATCAGCAAGTCTTTTAAGAATTAAATTAAGAAATTCCCTGTTTGTAGTCGACCATGACCGAATCAAACCCTGTAGAGATAGGCAAACACCGCCCTGGATACAAGCTTGGCACAAAGACCCAAAACCACTGGATGATCGTGATGGAGATAAAGAAGAATACTGTATGTGTAGACAGCCTTGGCAGGGACGCTTCATGATCCAATGCGACTACTGCGAAGAATGGTACCATGGATCCTGTGTTGATGTGACAGCAACAGATGCTTTAGACATCGACAAGTTCAAGTGTGGGCCCTGCAAGAAGAAATAGAGGCAGTACCATACATAGGTTTTCTTTCTTATCTTTTCAGTATGACGATCAAATATCTTTCCTTGAGAGATGTACAGATGTCTACATAATGCATTGATTTCAGGCAGTTAAATAAGGCTACAGTGTTTGACGCTGAACCAATGCCAAATATTGAGCAGATATTCTCGAAATTATCTAAGGCTAAATATTTTTCAAAGATAGATCTCAGTAAAGGCTACTGGCAAGTACCTTTAACAGAGCAGGCAAAGGATATGACATCATTTGAAACGTCCACAGGACTGTGGCGTTTTAATAAAATGCCATTTGGGCTGGTATGTGCGCCAAGTACATTCTGCAGACTAATGAGAAAGGTTCTTAAAGGTTTAGAGGGTGTAGATAGTTTCATTGACGATATTCTAGTGTTCACGATGACTTGGGATCAGCATGTTATAGCTTTAAAGGAAGTGTTCAGTAGATTAAGAGTAGCTAGTTTAACAGCGAGACCTAGCAAGTGTAGTATTGGATATTGTAGGTTAGAGTGTTTGGGACATGTGATAGGTGAGTCGAGTACACTGAGACCATCACAGGACAAAATAGAGGCAGTCCAGAAAGCGGAAAGACCAACAACTAAAAAGCAGGTAAGATCGTTTTTAGGTGTAGTAGGATTCTACAGGAAATTTATTCCGAACTTTTCAGCTATTGCGGTACCTTTGACCGATTTAACGAAGAAATTTCAACCAAATAAGGTATTATGGGGAGATAGTCAGGAATTTGCTCTTCAGACCTTGAAGAAGAGTCTTGTAGGACCACCCATATTGAAGTTACCAG
Source organism: Serripes groenlandicus (assembly GCA_031761405.1). Lineage (NCBI taxonomy): Eukaryota > Metazoa > Mollusca > Bivalvia > Cardiida > Cardiidae > Serripes > Serripes groenlandicus. Next base: position 1,174,602 of record JASEVX010000039.1, read on the forward strand.
AGTTAGATAAGCCATTCATTCTCAGGACCGATGCATCAGATGTAGGTGTAGGAGCAATATTACTGCAGGAATCCGAAGGTGTGAAGTGGCCAGTAGCTTATGGAAGCAAGCAATTACTGGATAGGGAAAAGAACTACTCAGTAATTGAAAAGGAGTGTCTTGGTGTGATTTGGGGGAATTTCCAAGTTTCATAGGTATTTATTCGGCAGAGAATTTGTATTAGAAACAGATCACCAGCCTCTTGTTTACTTAAACAAGTCGAAAATGACGAATTCTAGGTTAATGAGATGGGCATTAGCATTGCAACCATACAGAATGCGTATTCAGGCTATTCCAGGCAGAGATAATGTTGGTGCAGATTATCTCAGTAGATTAGGAACTAAGTAAAGTTAGACCAGTTTAATGACAAGAGTACGACAGGGACGTACCTGTAAAATGTATCGGGGAAAACTAGGTTAGTGATTAAGGAGTTTAGATTTTAGAAGCTGTGTAATTGTAAATAGTATGGTTTATTGCGGTAGACTAGACAGGTAGTGCTAGTGAAAGTTTATTTTGTTAGCTAGAAAAAGTGTAACCACTTTATCCTTGGGGGGAACGTGTTGTAACAAAATAACCTCAGATAATAATTGTTGTAAATAGAAAACGTATAACAAGTATTATTATATAGGCTTGGCCTTAGTTTATATAACCATATGTATAGAGTATGCACAGTGTCAGTATATAGAACATTATTTTCGTAAGCCTATTTCAAGCACACTGGTGGTAAATTTTGTGAGAAGTAAAAATCAATAACTTTTGATTATCTTTTTATATATTTGAGTTAGTTGCAAGTTAGTTTCATTTAAATCGGTTGAGTATTAAACATTTGGATGATTTAATTTGGGGAAAATATCAATCTATGCATATCGTTCAGTTGGCCTTTTGCTAAAGTAAATTTATATAATCAGTTTGACAAGCTCGTGCTGCATGAGTATTTCGCGGTTCCAGGTGTGTCTTGGCTACTTAACTGAGGGACAGTGTGTACGTTTTGTCAGTCAAATATCAACCTCGCTAGGAGTCAGTTGGTGACCATTACATGCGGAATTGTGTAAGTACATACTTATCTTTATTTGATTTTATTTAAATTGTTGATTTAAATGGTAAGTCAATTTAACGGATTCTTTATTCATTGTTTTAAATTATTTCGAGAAAAGGAAGTAGCTATAATTTTGAAAGATGTTTAAATTGATACAATTTACAAATAGTTTAAATTGTGTTATTTGGTATAGTGTTGGAGAGACATACTTTATTCATTTTATTACATAATGTTTATTACGATGTTACAGAGGAATCTATGAGTCTGTTTAATGATTGTATATATACATTGTGTTGCATTGGTGAATGATATTTCATTAATGCAGTTCATTGTTAAATGAAGGTTAATAAAAGAGTTCTTGTATTCATGATATGTATATTGGGGACATTATTTAGTCTTGTCAGTAGACGGTATTGTTTGGTGCAGTGAAAAGTAACTGTTTTTAAAGTGTTATTATTAGGGATGGGACCGAGTACGCGAGTACCCGGGTACTCGGTCAGACGTCCGAGTACCGGTTATCAAAATAGGTATTCGAGTACTCGATGATTTATCTTCCATTTTTTTCTCTTTTTCATCTGTTTTTCTTAGTGATTTACTAAAGAAGTCGGTAAATAAGCGGTGAAGGTAAATTAAACAAACAGCTAACACCTTTTCGTCTGAAGATGGTTCTTAATCATTTGTATTTGTTGTTTTGATCACAGGTGCCCGGCGCAAAAGACCCTTTAAAAATGAAAAAAACTGATTTTAGAAAAAAAAAAATTTTTTATATATTAATAACATTATAAAGGTATTCAACTTCGATGGATTGTTTACATATGTCGATTGTTCAATGCTTCTAGCAAAGTGAATTTTCGACCGATTTTTACAAATAATATATTAATCGACGCGGAATTGATTTCTTTCAGCTATATAAACACTAATATGGTAACAACTTTTCTATTTATCAAGATACGAGAGACGGATCATGCAAACTTTTTCTCTCGTAGACGATCTGACTCTGAATTCATCAGATACGTCTATCAGTGAAATGCAACAAATATCAGGTTTCATAGAACAAAATCAACTTATGCATATGCATAATAATATTCTATAACACTTACGTCCGGCTATTTTCTTTTGTTACAACCTTAATCAATGATATCGGCAATTATCTGCAGCGGTTACTTTCGCTCGGATGAAGACAGCCATTCAAATTGGTGACCCGGAAGTCGTTTCTTGTGAAATTCTATTGGTACCTGGTTTTACATTTAGGTAAGTACACGAACGGAAACCGCTCCATGTAAACATTGCGGTTTGTTTATACTGTCAACGCATTGACAGATCGGCGGGAAACTTGAGCCCGTTCTGTATGTGGAGGAAACACTAAAGCGGAAACATATTAATTCTTTCGGGGACTGGTTTCCGTTCGTGTAATTACCTAAATTTAAAGTAGGGAACCAATACAATTTCTTCAGAAAGGACTTCCGTGTCACCGATTTGAATGGCCGCCTTCTTTATAGCGAAAGTAACCGCTGCAGATAATTGCCGATATCATTGATTGAGGTTGTAACAAAAGTCAATAGCCGGACGTAAGTGTTATAGAGTATTATAATGCATATGCATACGTTGATTTTGTTCTATGAAACGTGATATGTGTTGCATTTCACTAATAAACGTATCGATGAATTCAGAGTCAGATCGTCTACGAGAGAAAAGGTTTGCATGATCCGTCTCTCGTATCTTGATAAATAGAAAAGTTGTTACCATATTAGTGTTTATTTAGCTGAGAGAAATCAATTCCGCGTCGATTAATATATTATTTGTAAAAATCGGTCGAAAATTGACTTTGCTAGAAGCATTCAACAAACGGCATATGTAAAAAAATTCCGTTGATTTGCCATGGAAGTAAAATACCTTTATAATGTTATTAACATATAATTTTTTTTTTTTTTTCTAAAACCATTTTTTTCAAGTTTAAAGGGTCTTTTGCGCCGGGCACCTGTGGTTTTGATTGCATTCACGAGTCAACTACGAACAATGTGACACACAGGTAGTCAGCGATATGAATATAATCTCCAGTCAATTAGCAAGTATATGTCAAACATGGAGAGCCGTCCGTTTTTCACACCTTCGTCGTAATAGTGTTTTCAATTGTCAACACGTTTTAATTGGATAGTTGTAAAAATTACAAATCAATGGTTGGATAAGAACTGTTGCAATTGTTTGAGTAATTGTTCGTTAAATCATTAGAACCGTCCTTTATCATTCGTATCTATTCGAACGAAAGGAAAACAGCAAATTTATAACCATGCTTCGTGCTAAATCCGCCGTCTGGAAACATTTCAAACGCATAGGAAACGACAAGTCAGTTAAATGCATGCAAATATTACGGACATCGGTAAAATCGAAAACCGAAAGAACAAAAAACATTCAGATTGTTGATTTATATTCCTTATTTTCACTGATGATAACAATATTCTTTTATTAAATGTATTGTTTATCATTCTTGGTATCGTCTTCCTTTCACCGTTTGACTTGCTTTATTTTTGCGACTTTAAAGAGATATACATCCGCACGTTTGGATGTTTTCGCCAATGCAAATTCTGAATGTATTTGTTGAATTGTTTTGTTTTAAAATAAAACAACTAGTTTTCTTCAAATATCAAATATTAAATGTACAGGTGAAAACAAACGCGTGTTTGTTCTTATAGAAACGATTCAAATTTGGTGCACGGGGGCAATTCTATTCCGATAGACAAGACGTTTGATGAACGAATCAATACAATGCGATTATCTGCGAGTACCCGAGTACTCGATCGGAAGAATTCACGAGTACCCGAGTACTAATATTGGTACTCGTTCCCATCCCTAGTTATTATTATACCGTGAAAGTAAATAATGGTAGTGAAGGCATTGCACTGAAATTGTATGGTGATGAAATTGTAAGACGGAGTTTATTTATTGTAGCCGCTTTCTAGATACGGTAGACGTCATGATCTATAGACGTGCTACTAGCCGACGCTATGGGTGACGGATAACGACGGAGGTCAACAACGTTACGACGTAACCAGGAGTCAACAGGTGGAGATCGTCACAGGACGCATTAATCTACATATCCGCAATATGTGCTGCATGACCATCCTGACGTCAGGGAATAGCCGGCGATAGGCAACCAGCCTAATAGATATAATCACAGGACGTTACGGTTCCTGATTTCCCGCCATCGCCAATAAAGGTTGAATGCGCAGTGGAGTTAATTTCCTACGAATCCGGACGCGGTAGTAGAAGTATAGTTTATTTATATCGTTTGAAATACGAACAGTGAAAATAAGGAAAGGTAAAAGGAACAGGTTATGGACGGTTTGATTCCGTGAGTTGTTCAGTGGTGCACAGGGGTATTAGGACTTTCTGAGTTAAAATTATTCTTTTATTATTTCAGTGTTGTATATATAGGTGTTTACTTAATTTAATATGTTTTTTATATAAAAATTAAAACTTGTAAATATTAATTGCCTTAACTTAGTATGTCTTGCTTAGTGAGTTGTCAGCCCTTTGTCATGCTGTGACAGACTAGTGCCTGCCAAAGGACTCGTTGAAGCTCTAATGTTAGGCAAGGTGACCCAGGCATACCAGAACAAGGCCATGATGGAACAAGTAGCCATAGCCAAACGACGTGACAACGTTAAGTGGATGAAGACCGTGGCAAAAGAAGCTTACATTCTGCGTTTACAAACCCTGGACTGGATAAATGAGCATACCTACCATCTGAGGGTCCCCAGGACATCGAAGAAAATCTGTTCGCCATTTACAGGTCCCAGCCGGGATATTCGTCTTCAGACCAACCATGACTTAGAGCGAGTGGTATCGGACATGGGAGTGAAGCCAAAGGAACAAGCTTCGGATGTTCCCGAGGAAGAAGCAGAGACAACCACTAGTCCAAAGCCACAGCCGAGTTGGGCTGACCGAGTCGAGAAATAACACTTGATTCATCCCGTAGAACAGCCCATTTTTTAGCCTTGCTATGACCTGTCCGATTTGGTCAGAGCAAGTGAAGAGGGAGATCTTCTGCGGAGCGACTTGGAGACGGTGGAAAGTAACCAGACCCGAGATGAGGCACATCCTCAGGAGGAGACGTCCTCACATACTCTCGAGCTTTCCACTGAGGCGACTCCCACGGATCTGTTACCGGCAGTGGTGATGCCTACAACCAGGAAGTTCTCACCTGTCAAATTTCCACCAAAGAAAGACGAATGTTAGAGGAAGCAGGAAGGTCATCATGAGAAAAGGAGAGATGAGAGACTTACCCCAAGATCGTCTGCCTGTGCTAGAAAGGAGACCGATATGAGGTCTGCTCAACGTCACTCTGAGAGACGGCCAATTTCCCGAACTGATCAGACAAGACATCAGCCTCGGGAAGACAGAAAACGTCCTGTCTCCAGAAATCCCAGCAAAGATTTGGATAAAGCCTTCTGGGACTATGTCGATGACAGCCAAATTGTCTAGCGGGCGAAGACCATCCACGTTGCCACAGAGAACCCATTCTGTGCAGCCAGAGCACCCAACTACAAGTGCTGGGCTGGGAGCACAGAAGAAGAAAGATTTGTTTGTTTGGAGTTTAACGCCGCTTTCAACAGCTTTGGTCATATCACGGCGGTCAGTGCACCTACCCATGTTTTCCTGGCTTTCCCACACCATTACTTACACAACATTCTTTCGAAGCCACTGACTACTTTCTCACATAAATCAGAGGTGAGAGGCAATGGAAAACATCGCCCGAAAGAATGAAGAAGAAAGAGACCCAGACCTACAACCGGACAGTTGAGATGCACGAAGTAGGACTGACCGTGAATAGCCGCTTCCCCGCTGCTAACTTGAAAGAAGGGAAGAGAGCGGACAGAAAAACGGACGGAAGGACGAAACCCTGTATTGTTTCTGGGTGCATGAAGGAAGTTTTCCAACTGAAGATCCATGTCCTACGAGAGCACCTTCCGAGCCTGTTCGACGAAAGGACTCAACTGTCTGAAGAGGTAACCAGGAAGCGCCTGTCAGCATTAAAGTTAATAGCACACTGGATGCTAGGAGGATGTGCCACCGTTTCGCAGCTTGCCAAATACGTGGACGCCTTCGAAGTGCTGACGATAGAGCAGAATAGGGAAGTGAATGAGGAGCAATCTTCAGCAATGACAGAGATCTGCAGGGAAGGAACGATGCCAATTCCGGAAGGGTTCACCCTGAGGCCCCTGTCTAGTCCAGCAGCCCTATTTCATTGGAGAGCGATACTGTTCCCGATATCCCAATTGGAGCCCCGTTACAGAGAGATGTAACATGAGCAGTTCTCAACTGACAAGACGGCGCTGCCACCGGCAAGTTAGAAGAAGGACGCTGAGATCAGCATAGCCCAGACGCTTCCTGAGGCATTTGATAGCCATTTTCATTGGGATAGAACCCGGAACTGCTTTAAGGACTTGAGGATAAGAGTTCCAAGAGACACCAAGTTAGAGGAGATTTCAGACGTAACTCCCGCCTACGAAGTTAAGGTTGTCGGCGCCACCGCGAACTTCTATGACCCGGAAACCTATCCCAAGGAGGACCAAATCAACATGCTAATTGGTCAGAATGTTAGCGTATGTGTGGGACTACATCCAAAGAAGGTACACCAATGGTCGGAAGATGTTCGAAACCAATTGGAATAATTTAGCCAGCACCCGAGGGTAGTCGGAATAGGAGAGGTCGGTCTAGACTATTCAGTCCCATCTGAAACATGGATCAAACAAAGCTCAACCCTGGACAAGATACTCCAGATGGTGAAACCCAGACATGTCTTGGTTATCCACTGCAGCAGAGGGGCCAGTGGAGCCAATAGCGACCTACCTCTACATAACGTATTGAACCAGGCCCAAGGAGTCCTACCTCCACAGTAGATCATCCATCTGCACTGCTTCTATGGTTCCGGCGAGCTGGTAAAGATCTGGTTGGAACACTTCCCCAACACCTACTTTGGATTCACCAGGATAGTAGACCAAATGGGACGGCCTGAACTGGAGGCACTCACACTGGTCCCTGAGGAACGACTACTCCTGGAGACAGATACCCCTTACTTCCAATTCAGAGGAGGGTCCAACACAGGTCCAAGTTTACTGGGAATGGTAGCAGACGTCGTTGCGAAAACAAGAGGTGCCACCTGGACACACTTACTGAAGGTGACGACCAAGAATGCCAGATGCCTGTATCAACGACCTGTTCAGGATCCGGTGTGATACCCGATCCTTGACAAACTGTGGAGGACCCGGCGCCATGCCCGGTCCGAAGCAGTTATTGGTTTGTATAAACAATATCATTCCGGGTACCGCCGACTAATCACTAAAGGGATTCCACAGATAGGTCCTTTCAAATAAAGTCGGGGGGAGTGTGGTGATTACGCGAACCAGTCTGGTCAGTCACTCACTCTCGGTACTGTAGGCGCTTTGATTACGCGGGAACCAGTCAGCAATTTGCGGGTCCTACTGCCCATTCCAAACGCGACAGCCAAGGAGTACACACGCTTTCCGAAGCATTTACTAAAGTTAAAGTACTAAGTATTACGCCATTAGATAGCTAGGTAAGACACTTTATCTACAAGGATACTTTACCCAACTATTACAGGTATTTATTTATATATTAGGTAACTTAACAATGAGCAAAGCTGAGCCGCCGAGCCGAAAAATGGTCACTTAATTTGCCTATAAATTACCAACCTTATCCTTTCAATTATTTTCTTTCATTAGTTATATGGCCCAAGGTTCTCTATGTTTTGACAATTTTACCTTATATACCCCACCCGCTCATTTTCTAATTTCAGCCATGACATAGTCCTTAATTGCCCTTTGTCCTAATGCACGCCTTATGTTCATAATAACCAAACATATATCCCGGATGTTTTGATTAAATGTTCATAATAAAGGAAAATATATCATGGATGTTCTGATTAATGCACTACCGACTATAATATGATAATGCGCATCCACACTGACCACACTTTCCCCCATTCAAACTATGAATAAGAATATGTAGCTATCAATATCACACACAGTCATCGCTAATTTCGTAGCGTCTCGCGTGTTTTATTCTTTTTAGTTTGCATTTTATGCGCCTGGATGCCGTTTTACTAAAATTCGTAAGACTGTTCAAAAGTGTAGAATTATTGTGATAGGGTCACTATTGTGGTGACATGTTGAAAAGTGTTCACCTTTTAAAAACACTCTTCCCATGATTGTCAGCAGTCCAATCGTCTGGTTTGGGTTTATGGAGTAGTAGCACGTTATATCAAATTAAGTATTAAGAGAAAATAATTAATCAGAACACGGAAAGGGAGAAGAGTATTGTAGTGTATGTAATTAGAATCCCTCATTTTCTACAAATTGAGGGAAATGCTATCTTTATGATATGTCGATAATAAAGACCTTAAACTGGAATTTGACTCGGTTAAGAGAACCCAAAACACCAGACACGAACCCTACATTATTATGAATTTGATTGAGAATTCTTCATTGAATGTTTTGCTTTTCAGCTTCATCTCTTATTACATGCTTGAAGCTAGACGCATAAATAGTTTACTTGACCTGCTTTGTCTGTGCTGTGTAAGCGTATACGTCTTTTTCGATAGACATGTTGACCTCGAATGTTCAATAATTTCTACATTACCTGTAACATCTTATTTCAACTTTAATTCTTTCAGCTTGGCATGTATATAGATAGAAAGCTGTTAATTTTCTATCAAAATGTGCCACGTTTACCTGACCTACTTTGTCTGCGCTGTGTAAGCGTATACATATTTAATGATCGACCTGCGATGCATGGAAATACCGAATTACACGTAACTTCACTTTGAATTTTCACTATAACAAGTTAAATAGCTAAAAACGAATGAATTAAGTGTTATAAACTGCCGTATAACCAATGTTTGAATTATGTTTAGTGTACCTACTTATTGTTAACAATTGTTTAATGAACTTATATAGCCATTTCTTAAGATCCCATTTACCGAATTTCACTTTCATGGAGGAGACCCGTACAATTAATACGGTCGTAAAAAATACACTTCGAATGGAATTACTTTTGTATTACTTTAACAAGCTTATTTCAGTTATATCACGGCGACAGTTCATTTATTGATGATCCATGGGTAAACAAACCAGTACTAGGCTAGAAAATGTGCCTCGTCCAAGGGCACTCCACCATGACCGTAGTGCCGCGACTAGGGATCGAACCCGGGACACCCGGGTCGAAATCTCCGACTCGACCACAGGGGATTCCTTCATGTAGGTAAAAATATTTTTAGAGTTAAGAGTTGTTTGAGCGCATCCTTTGTGTTTTCAATTAACACTTGAAAAATGTGTATGGAGATAATTGTGAACAAAAATCAATTGACATCTAGAGTAACTTAAATATGCCATATAAATGTAGCCCCTGTACAATTGATGGCATTCAAACCAAAATGGCAATGAAAATAGCACTATATGGTGATTTACATTACCCGACTCGGGAAATATTGTAATTATAATATTGAGGTAAATGTTTGATCGCATATATTAGCTCAATGAAAAAGTACTTTTTTATTGTACGATACATTTGCATGAATCGAAATATCACCGTTGAACGATGTCCGAGATAATATGTTTTAAATGTATATTTTTCTTCTTTTTTTACAGGTACCTGGAGATGTACGTTTCTTTGGAAGAGGTGGTATGACAGCGATGAACTACGACCAGAATCTCCTTCAACAGCTGCTTTGTTACAACCCCGATGTTGTTACATTGGCGGTAACGACATCAGAAATGGTTCTGTGCCCAGAGATATTGTTATGAGATTGAACACTTTAATTTCAGAAATTGAGACTCGAGATTGTGAGGTAATGGTTTGTGAAATAATCGAGCGAGGATGTTTTCCAGATGAAAGTCGGATCTTTTTTAATTACATTTGCTCAAAATAATTGAGTACATGCAAATAATCATATAAATATCTGACCGCACCTTATTCAATTTTGTACAACATGGCTCAATGGCTCAATATCCGTGCCCAGTGTGTTCGAATTGTGCACACTGGGTACATGCCAGCTGCACACAATTAAATGGTGATGACCTTAAAATATGGTCTAATAAGAATTTAACTTTTACGTGTACCAAAGACATTACTCCAACTAGACTGCGAACACACAGATATAACATCATCCAGAATTCTCCAAATGTTTCATCCCCCAATACTTCAATTATACAAACCAATATATATCATCGGGGACGGTAACTGATTATACAGGTCCATGTCCTATGCCATCTCCGGAAGTCAGAACTACCATGCTATTTTGAGACTTTACACTGCTCTAGAACTTATACAGTACAGAAATAGCTTTAATACAGGACAAATCCATAACAACTTCATAAATGACCACATAATTATAACGAGCGACTATGCTAAACTTGTAGACGATGTCGTCAATATGAACACGCATCAAGAACTGGTCCACATACATGCACTAAGCGCCTCACTATCAACACCAATATCATCATACTACCCACCACAGGTCCACTCCGTTTACACATCCGAAGCATTTACAAGAAAAATTGTCGGAAGGAACGTCAAAGAAGATGGGACAGAGTTTAAATTAATGTTAAATTAACTTTAACAACTATTTTGTTCCCTTGATAAAGAAAACGTCCCCCACTGAACAAGATGACCCAATTATTACACTAAATAATTCCACAAATGATATGTCCGATGTTCCCGATGACCCAATCGTTTCTATAAATGTATCTGAGTGTAATGTGAACAGCAATGTTGGGTATGAGGCTGTGACTGAATCAGACGAGTTCAACACTTTGACGGGGAGCGTGTAATTGAAAGCGGGTAATTGAAAATGGAAGGCTCGTTGCATCTACAAGGATACTTTACCTAACTATTACAGGTATGTATTTATATATTAGGTAACTTAACAATGTGCAAAGCTGAGCCGAGAAATGGTCACTTAATTTGCCTATAAATTACCAACCTTATCCTTTTAATTGTTTTCTTTCATTCAGATACATTTCAAAAATCTTCACCAGGTTGTAATAGTTACATGGCCCAAGGTTCTCTATGTTTTGACAATTTTTACCTTATATACCCCACCCATTACTCCATTAAGTGCCCGTTGTCCTAATGCACGCCTTATGTTCATAATAACCAAACATATATCCCGGATGGTTTGATTAAATGTTCATAATAACGGAAAATATATCATGGATGTTTTGATTAATGCACTACCGACTATAGTATGTAATTATTATAAGTTAGAAAAAAAAGACATACCGAGAACAAAGAAACATTCGGTGTTATCGGATCGACCACATTAAGAAGAATACGCTAAGATAGCACACAGAACACAATTAGGTCAAGAAAGAATACGCTTAGAAAGCACAGAGAATAATTGGGTCCATCACCATCAAAGTTGAACCAATTTGATGATTTCATACTTTTATTTTAAAACCAACATTAACTATTAAACCAAATTCATATTAATTCAATCGTGATGTTCCTTAATGAACACACGTTTTGAAATATCTGCGCATAAGATCTGTCACAACTATTTAATATATTAATATTATCATTTATAACATTTATACAAGATGTAAAGGTTAATCGGCAACAATTAACCTTTGTTAAATCCCAAAGCTGGGTTCAGTAATGCAGTTATCGCTTTCCAATTTGGAGATACATTTAATTTTGGACCACTTAGTACTGTTTCATGGTTCTGAACTAGCTTATTTTGCAAATTAGCTTTACATGTTATCTCTTAAATTCCTTGAGGTGTATGTTCACTAACATATGGAGAGACTGCTTTCCCACATTAAAGTTTCCTTGAACCGATGTCAACCTATCCAAGTAAATCATTTAGAGTCTAAAGTGGGTTGCTTTGGGGAATTGTTGGCGTAATATCATGTGACAGGATGTTGTCTACCTTTTCATACGCCCCTTTTGAAAAAAAAACCGGATCGTATTATAGTTTCACCTGAGGCGTACGGCCGGGCGGCGTCCGGTATGGTGACAGCTAAATAACTTGAGAAGCCTTTGTCTCATCATCACTAATTTTAGTCAGAATGTGTATTGGCATAATAACTTGGACAAGTTTGATAACTAGCCATATCGCTTAAGTCAATCAAGAGTTATCGCCCTTTAATTATAGAAATTGCCTCAAATTGGTCTTGTCAGCTAAATAACTTTAGAAGCCTTTCTCCAATCATCAACACATTGTATCAGAATGTGTATTGGCATAATATCTTAGACAAGTTTGATAACTCGCCATTCAAGAGTTATCGCCCTTTAAGTATAGAAGTTACCTAAAATTGGTCTTGTCAGCCGAATAACGTATGAAGCCTTTGTCCAATCATCATCTAAATTTTGAGAAAATGTGAATTGGCATTATATCTCGGACAAGTTCGACTAGCTATATCGCTATAGTCACTCTAGAGATATTGCCCTTTAATTATAGATATTACCTAAAATTGATCTTGTCCGATCAATAACTTTAAAAGCCTACCACTAAAACCACTAAATTTGGTCAAAAAGTGTATTGGCAAAATATCTCGGACCAGTTCGATTACCAGCTATATCGCTTCATTCACTGGAGAGTTATTGTCCTTTAATTATAGAAACTACCTCTAATTGGTCTTGTCCCATCATTAACTTTTGAAGCTGTTATCCAATCATCACTAAATTTAGTCGGAATGTGTATGGGCATAATATCTCGGACAAGTGCTATAATCAGCCAAATCGCTTTAGTCATTGTATTTGATCACTAATTTGGACAATATGTTGATGGGCAGAATATCTAGGTCTGACGTACAACCAATTATCACTATACTTGGTCTCAAAAAAATAGGACGGGCGTGTTTTGTGACAGTTGGCGCTCTTGTTCTTTTAAGCACTTGGATAGCTAGACTTTGAAATGTTTTTTTTTCTTTTACTTGCGCCCTTTATTTCAGGATGTGTTCATTGGTGTACATGCCAATGGCTCAGTCCCAAAGTTATCTATAAAGTCATCCAGCATAAATCTGTCCTGTTATATCGGCAAAAACGACACATTGCGCTTGCTAAACAGAGGAAGGAGTCATTTCTTAAAAATCCACTGTCCATACGTATTTGTATCAACACTATAGGTTATTGACCCTGTACTGTGAACTCATCGTTGGACCGAGTTCTTTGGTTGACGTTGCCGAGCTTGCGAGGCTACGTTCGCCAAAGATCGAGGTCCAACGATGATTTCACAGTACAGGGTCAATAACCTTTTTATTGCATACTTTCATATTGTAAACTATTTGCTTTACGTTGTGGAGGTTATTTTTATTATCTAGAATTGATAAATCTGCTTCCGAATTAAAAACAAACTGTTTGTTTACATAAGTAGTAATTTTTGTGCAAATGCCGTTTGAATTATAACGGTGACGTAATTTTTTTTAATGACGTCATGCACGTGCATAACCAACATTTTAGACGCGCGTTTTAGACTGTTTTCATGTCAAAAACGTACTGTTAGCATGAGACAGTAAGAAATTGTCCATGATCAATATATGAGAATTTAACATTACAAAGTCCCGTGAGGTTTAACAATGATATTTAGTTCAGCTATGTTTGTTTACATAACAAAAGTAGTCCCTAGCATGTTAATTATGCAGAATTTTCGCACGTCCTAATCTACGGTCATGATTACTCCTTGACAGCGGTCATGATCGAAAAATCATGACCACTTTCTTCAATGCAAAGTGAACGGGACAATATCAAAGTATGCAATAAAGAATAATCAATGTTAATGAAATACGAAGCAATCACCTTTGCATTAAGGTAGTAAACCTCTTTTTTCAGACGGTCCTGCATGTCTTGCACATGTCTTATTCTAAATTACTTCCTTGACCTTGACCTTTGATACTGTGATCTAATATTGTACAGGGGAACATAGTATTTCCATGAGGAACACACCTTTTAAGTTTCATGATCAAGGATCAATAGCTAAACAATATTTCAGTCATAAAGGTCTATGAATTTTTCCTGTATAAAACTGTAATTATAATTGTATAGTTCCAAATGATGGAGCAGTTAATGTTATATATTCACTTACTCCTTATGTGTATCTTTAGTGGTTGATCTTTTTGACAGCATGGCCTCTGCAATTTCCCTTTGAACTTTTCTTTGGAATACAGCTGTATGGTTAAAGTGCGTTAAATGTATTTAAGTCCATGCTCAGTTGAGATAAAAAGACTGCTGAACTGCATTCAGTTTAATATTTGATAGAAATAATCTATTCCATGTTCCAGGAAAATTGTAAAGTAAAAAATGAATATGTAAAAATATGAGACTGTCATTAAAACAAAAGGACCATGAAGCCCTGGATCACATGCCTGAGAAAGTGCTATTTAAGACTAAATAAGAGGAGCCATGTATTTAATAGATCATGTCATAAAATTAACTTTAAACAATCTCAGGAGAGGGTCACTTAAGGAACGTTTGTGATAAATTATTTAATATCGGGCCAGTACTTTTGGACAAGAAGATTCTTAACACGAATTGGATTCATTTGGACAAACTTGATTGAGGGTAACCAAAGGAAGATTTGTGCTAAATTATGTTTAAATCGGGCCTGTGGCTTTGGACAAGATGATTGTGGAAGTTTTTATTAAATACCATATATGGAAAACCAGTCCCGTCCCCCGGCGGACATGTTTTTCATCGGATCACAATTGATTGAATAAACTTGGAACAGAGGGTCACCAAAGGAACCTTTGTGTCAAATTATTTTCAAATCAGTCAAGTACTTTTGGACCAAAATTGTGAATTTAATTTATACACTTTATATGATTAAAACTATTTGATTATCAAACACTTTATATGATTAAAACTATTTGATTATCAAACACTTTATATGATTAATTATCAAACACTGTATATTATTTAAACTCTATGATTAACAAGTTTTAAAGCGAACAATCAAAGGAACATTCCTATGAAAGTTGGCTGCAATGGACCCAGTGGTTTAAGATGAATGTTGTTTAAAGAAATTGTTGAAGACACACGACGGACAAATGGCGATCACAATAGCAGCGCAATGTGTAGCAAACGATACCCTGTGTGCTGACCTAGTGATTCATAATGGTTAAGGGTTAAGGGTCATCTACCTGTCATGGCCAATGTCATTCGCAAGTTATTAGGCAGAAAGGTTTTTTCATTTGTGATATTACCTTCGACCTAATAATGCCAAATCAAATTTCACTTAACATCATCTTTTTTTTCTGCTTGTCTGTTGTCCTGTTTACAGAACTACAATTCTATGTCTTAGGCTTGTCTGTTGGCCAATTATCAGACCCTGGAATCATTTTGGAATCTGTAACCGAACTAATTTTTGCTTATGGTGTCGTCCCAGCTTATTCCCAAATATTCAGAAGGATTATGTCTGCTATGTAGCTGTTGATTAAGAATCAACATGGCTTGATGGAATCTGATAGAAGGTCACACTTGGAACAAGATTGTTTGAAAATCGGCCATACACTTTCGGAGAAGAATATTTTAGTTTCCAATATAGCCATATAAGGGAAAATATCCAAGCCCCTTGGCGGCCATGGTTTTCGACCAATTAACATGGCTTGTAGGATTCTGATAGAGGGTCATCCAAGGAACATTTCCACACAATTATTTGAATATCGGCCAAACGGTTTGGGGGAGGACGTTTTTAAAGCCTTTTCTTTCGGTTGCCATAGAAACCAGAATTTTGCATGGATACAAAAATTGGAATGAATTTTGGTGAGGACGTTGACAGGATGATTTCTCTGATGTTTCATCCCAATTGACACAATGGTTTCTTAGAAGATGTTGACGGACGGACAACGGGAGATCACAATAACTCACCTTGAGCGTTTTGTCCTCAGGTGAGCTCAAAACTGCCGTTTGAATCATGACAACTATAGATCTCAATATTCATAGCGTTTTAGGTAGTTTGGGAGTAGGGCCTTTTCTCATAATTGGGAATTATTTTACCTCAAGGGGAATGCATTTTGTTTGGAGGGGAGGGGAATTTTGAATTGGGAATGGGGCTAAAAAGAAGGGCCAAGAAGACCCATATAAAGAAGACCTAATCTATGATTTGTGCTAGATAAGCTAAACATCATGAAAACATAAGTATTTAAAATTATAATACTTCAATATATAACTGAACCTCAATGGTTTTCCTAAACTCATCATTTGATGCAGCCTATCTCTTCCATACTGCTCTCTTATATGTTTCCTCTATCAATGGTGATAAACGTGGTATCCCCCTCTATCAGATCATTCACCACCAGAGGTCTCCCTATCACCATCTTTTCTTGTATTTTTCTTATAATCTCAACAGGGTTACTTATGTTTTTTTAGTACAAAACAAAATGCACTCATTTACAATGTTACTCACTTCATTCTGGTAATTAACTTGTTCTAATAAGTCATGATATTCATTACCAACCAATGTAGTCTCTGGTAATTCTTGATGGGACACTTTCTGATCTCCATGACTAACCAGGTTTTGTTCGATGAATGAATGCTGTAATTATTGATGTGGTTCTGCTGGATCTACATGACTCACTCAGTTTTGTTCAAGGAATTACATTTCTGGTAATTCTTTATCTTGTTCATTAGCCACAGGTATATCATAATGTGGCACAATACTTTGCAGATAAACAAACGACATATCTGGAAGACCTAGATCTTCTAAACATTCCTGTACATGTGCTCTTACTTGTTGAAAATTATCACACTGGATTTGTACACATGATACTTGCTCCTCTTGTAACAAAGTTTCACCAGATAAGTATTGTTGAATAGGTATATTATAAATACGCGCCTGTGACCCAACAACCTTTTTGTGATCACATTTTGTCCGGCGTCGGTGCGTCGTAAACATTTGCGCTTGTTAACACTATACAGGCTACATTTTGCACCCAATCTTCATGAAAGTTTATCAGAAAATTCCTCTCCATCAAATCTTGGGACACGTTCGAAACTGGGCCATATGAGGTAAAAACCTAGGTCACTAGGTCAAATTGAAGGGAACTGGAGGCCACATTTTCAATTTGAGCAATGTTCTGCTCTCAATACAGTTAACACATCAAAAGGTCTTATAAGATTCCCAGATCTTGAAGGGGTTTCGGAGGAGGAAATTACTAATGAACTGGCCGACCAACTGGGCGTCCATGTCAAGAGAATGACTTTCTATAGGGACAACATTAAAAGACTTACAAATACCCTAGTGCTAACATTTATTGCTGCTATTTTACCAAGGTCGTTAACATTTAGATGATTGAATGTACCCGTCGACATGTATATACCAAACCCTTTACCGTGAATTTGGGCACCACGAAAGTAAATGAAAAAAAAGTGTGCCGTCGTTGCACAAAATTACATTCAGATCCTTATACTGATGTTACTAACTCCAAAAATCCACTTAAATGTTTAAACTGTGATGGTGAACATTATTCAACCTCCCGCTCCTGCCAATTTTGGAAACGGGAGAAGGAAATTGTTACCATCACATATAAGGAAGGTCTTTCCTTTCCAGAGGCAAAGAATTATAGAAGCCCGTTTTAATTTGACCACTTTATATGCTACAAACGTCAAGCTATCCTACTCAGCGTCGGCGTCTATTCTTGGTTTAGTTGTTTGTACCAACTCGCGTGTTGTCAGAACCGTTTGAGGTATTGCTTACAATACTTGTTCTCCATTAGTACTTCCATCAACAGACAAGAGTGCATATCTTTGTCAAGGTATTTGTCCGAGATCCAATAAAAACATTCGCTCAAATAAAGTGGCTAAGTCGGGTTCGTACGTATTCTCAAAGGATCCGATATCCTATTTTAAAATTATAATTACATGGAAGCAAAATATACTATTGCAGGTAACAATAAGCAAGGTTATGATTAAATCCATACTTCCTGTTCTATATTTTGTCTTAGTCATATATACACTGATACGGGGTAACACTTTTTTACAATGGAATTGTCGAGGTTCAAATTCTAATTTTTCTTACAAGAAACTTTCCTGAAAATAGATGTATTACCCGAATGTAGTTGCCGACGATAAAATCACTCTTATGAAAATGGAAGCTTCAAAAGTCGAGCGTATGCCGAATTCATTTTTAGGAATAAATAGTGAAACCAAGAAATAATCATAGAAAAGGATATGCAACAAGTTCTAACGCTGTGCCTCCCTACACAGGAATACTCAACAATTCAGAAGAAGTGGGAACATTTAGTTTCTATACACCGAAACTTATTTTTGGATTACCAGGGTCCGAAACTATAAAACTCTGAAAACGTTCTCAGTTCTAAAAAATTAACTCCATCCTCCGAATAAGGCTTCTGATTGGTCATTTTGGAGAATGATTTGAATTCTGACAAATCAGACGCTTGAGCACACATTCTGAGTACAGATTAAACTTTTATAGTTTTGGAGCAAGGTCAATGTCATTGACAGGTACTTTAATTTAATACACAGAGTTACATGTTAAGCTTCAAATAATTGAATGAATGAATGAATGAATGGGAGTTTAAGGCCCGTCGACATCTAAGCTCAACTTGGGCGCTCATTAAATAATCGCCAACGTCTAGAAATTACGAAATAATAAAAAAAAATGCGATATTGACACACATAAACAACGAGAACATTAAACAAAATATTTAAACTTCAAATAATGCAGATTATCAATTGTTATTCCTTTGCATTACGCCGGCTGTCCGTGCTACAATGGGTAAAAGTCACCTAATAGACTCGCCTGTTTGCTTTGGCCGGATACTTGTAAGCCGGAAACGAGGCCCCTGGCTAAGTGAACTGCTCACACCTTATCATGTCCCATGTCTTTTTGACAGATAATCTAGTATTTAATTAAGATACATACTGTCGCCAAGACGCACGTTTACTGTGTGCTTTTGCTCGTGCTATTTTAAAGTGTACATGATTTTGCTGGGTTGGCTTCAGGTTAAACTGCCTGAGATCCGATTTGCGTGTTCCTATAGCCTTTTTGCAAGCCTGTCTTTCCGAACTTGGTAACTACTTCACAAGCTCTTAACGGCGCCTATTAAGAACATATCTGGCGAACAACGTCACTTTCTCCCTCCACTCTACATCCATAAGCCTTGTAAACGATTGGCAGTCCTATGCCTCTTTGTTTGTCGGATCCGTTTCTTTTACAATAAAGGCCCATTTACTTTTAATAATTTTTGCTATGTCATATTTTAGTTTGATAGCATTACTGGGCGCAGACAGGTCGTCCATGTCGTCGGCATTAAGGAAAGAGCCCATTAATGAAGCGACGTCTACAGTTTCGAAATGATTGGGTTTTAAGAAGTCCCACATTGTTGATGTGTTGTCTGATTCTAAGGCACTAAATGATTCTCCTGCACAGTTTTCAATATTTCACTTATTTCCGTAAATGTATTAAGTCTGAATTAAATATACAAGCATACTTCATTTAAGAGAGCGATCCGTCCATTGATCATATATATATAGGTTAGTGAGTTCGAATCCCGGCTCGGTCATCCTTCCGATGATTGACAAAAGTCATTGTGACTAGCGTCATTCGTCTTCCCAACAATGGACTAAACAGTCTATGTGGAGAGTTACCCAGTTACCTCGGGAAAATGATTTGTGTAGTGCTGGAAACATACGTTAAGTTAACTGGCCGCCTTGATATAACTGAAATACCATTGAAAATGGCGTAAAACAACAATCAATCAATTAATTAATAGAACATTTAAGTAAATAAAGTTTCTTACACTTACCGCTACTTAAAACAGAGTCCATATTATGAATATAATAATGATTTATTCAAAATAATAAATATGTGTATATGTTTTAAACACAACCAGTTGCCTTAAAAGCTAAAAATAGAATGGACATGCCCGTACGTGTATTGAACCCTTTAAGGGACAGAGTGAACGAATAATTTATACTCCGATTACAAAAAAAAGGCTGGCCCCCGAAAAAGGATTATTAGTGTTACTAGTCCATGCCTCACCTGAATGCACCTCAATGTATTCCATGTTTTACACAACTTTCAGTACAGCACATTATTCTGGAATGTGCTGATTTCCCCACAAAACGTGATAGATTGTTCACAGCTCAAAGTATGCGTCAGCTCTTTGAGTTTGACAAACCGAACTTTCATTTGATTTCCTTAGAGAAAATAATAGTTTTAATAAGCTATGGTTATTTCTTAAATCGTGCTTTTGCACATTCTTTACTCTTACTGATCCAGTTCCATATTTTCTCGGTTATTATTTATCTTTATGCTAAGTATAACATAGTGTTTGGCTTGTTTGCCTATATCTTAGTTTACATTGGCTTACATGTTGTTTTATATTAATGTTAAGTATCGCATACATCATGTTTGATTGTTTTGTCTAATAGACTGTTGTTAATGTTTCATTTTTAATTATTTCATCATTTACAGTCAGTAAATTAGTAAGCGCCCAAATCGAACTTAGTTAAAACACCATTCGTTTAGTATTGATGTATGTGGTCGAGGTAGTTGTGTCAGTAGGGATCATATAAGCAAACCCCTTACAGTGAATTTAATCAACTTGCACGGTAGTAGTCTCATCAAACTATAAAGGCAATATTAAAAATTAAATTAGTTTTTATTAATAAGACGATCAGACAATATTAAATGATTTTTTAACAAATATTAACCAAAGTAGTACTTATATGACTGATTGGATAAGGTTCAATACTTCATCAGTTTTTTCTTTTAATCGAAAGCTCACATAATCCCTAATTTCTATAAAAGTGACATTTGGCACATTAAAAAGATCAAAGTGAGATCATTCAGAAATTGCTTAGTTTCAATTGCAGGCTCACCAAAGTCTGTTTTAAAACTGAAATATGGTGCCCATATCATTGAAGTTGAGAAGAAGGCACACGCAGACATCCTATTAAAATTAAAGACTTTTTTCAATATATCTGCCAAATGTTCTGCACACAATTAACTTAACACATCAAAAGGACTAATAAGATGCCCAGATATTGAAGGGGTTCCGGAGGAGGAAATTGCTATTGAACTTGCCGACCAACTGATCGTCCATGTAAGGATAATGACTTCCTACAGGGTCAACATCAAAAGACCGTCAAATACCTTGATACTTACTTTTAATACTGCTATTTTGCTAACATCTTTAAAAGTTGGATACTTGCATGTCTATATACTGAACCCCTTACAGTGTTACACATTTGGGCACCACGAAAGTAAATGTAGAAAAAGTGTGCCGTCGTTGCACAAAATTATATTCAGATCATGAAACTGATGTTACTGACTGCAACAATGCACTTAAATGTTTGAACTGTGATGGTGAACATTATTCCAACTCCCGTTCCTTCTTATTTTGGAAACGGGAGAAGAAGATTGTTACCATCAAATATAAATAAGGTCTTTCCTTTCCAGAGACAATTATTGAAGCCCGTTTTAAATTGACCACTTCATATGCTACTGCTACTAAAACCAATATTTCTATTCCCGTCGAAAAGAAAGATGCTGTGACACAGACAGGTGTAGCTGTTCAAACCGAACCGATTAAAATTATAGAACCTATTAAAGTCATTGAACCAATTAAAGTTATTACACCGATTAAAGTTATTGCACCAATTCAAATTGATCCTTTTAAAACAAAAGGTCTAGCCACAAAACATCAACTTCTAGCTCAAAACAAACTCAAAAGAGTCCGAAATCCAATATAAACAGAAGCTTAAATAAAGTGGTTGCGTCGGATTATATTCCCAAAGGATCCGATGACCTAATTAATCAAAGCGCCAATGGCACTGTAGTGGCGATCGTATGGAAAGTAACAAGCAGTATATCGGTGTTGGACTTGCGATTTTCAATAATAGTGCACTCTGGTGCGGGTAAATTTGAGAATGTATCAACCCTGCATCTTTTGACAGTAGAATAATGTTAGTTTGCCAGAATGTTGTCTTGGTGATTTTTTAGTTACGTTCTGAAACTGGTCATGATGTGTTCAAAATTAAGCCATTCAAAATTTATGAAAAATCTAGTTGGTACTCGATAGACTAACGTTTTAGCTCATTAGAATGGCTATTTGTAATCTAAATTGTTCGGGTAATCAAATGTTCATCACCAGGTCGCTAGGCTATATTAAGATTAAATATTGTGTACACTTTAGAAATGACAAAATTATCAAGAAAGGAGAGAAAACAGTATCCATTAGTTTGGTGTTTGTTTCAATGATGTCCGATATTAAACAGGTCTATTCAATTTAGTCCCTTCACATTGCATGATTGAGGGTTGTCAGAGACATATATACAAAGTGTATTTATATGTCTCTGAGGCTGTTAAACTGCTTCGAAAAATTTAAATAACAAACACAAAACATGCACAAAAAGCACAATTTCACTATTTGCCAAACTGTTCAATTTTTAAAAATACAATGTATAGGCATATATTATAATGCTCGATCTCCAAACTAAATTAAGCTACACTTTCAGCATTGATTGCTAATTAACTCTAGAACGTGCAGACGTGTATACATAATGTGTGTACACACTGACATCGTGTGTCCTTTAAAGCTTTGTAAACCAGTATTATCATCTAGACGCTTTCATATATTTAAAAAAAAAAAAAACTACAAAATAAAGCGTTTATAATATTGAGATTTAAGAACACCAGTCTCGCGACCTATTTATAGAACCTTTTGGAATTTCCAGATTTGAGTATCATCAGAGTTATTTGCGAGGCGGATAGAATGCGCAATGATATTTATTATCTGCCCAATCATGACGAAGATAATATTATCATATTTTAACCCTATGTAGATAAAGTCTCGATAAAACTCAAATATTAGTAACAATCCGGTACCGAAGTACCTTTGACATAATTATTATTAATCGCGTCTCTGCATCATTGATGGAACTATAACGGATGTGAGTAATGCCCCCTTTACACCGAACTCGTTCTCACTACGTTTTGAAAAATGTAGCCGAACGGGCTCAAACTGTGTGATAACGGGAGTGGACGTAGTAGCAACGTTTTAAGGTCTGATTACGAACTTCATGGACGAGCTCGGGGTTTGAACGGGAATGGTGTTCCAGAACTTTGAGCCTGTTCAAAATTTCCGGGCGACCATCCCGTTCTGTAATTAGACGGAGTGACAGCGTACTTAAAACGGGATGGACGTACTACGAACGGAATTGCCGTACTTGGATCGTACATGCTATAACGTGATGGGATCGGGCGTCAATTGGTAGTACGTGTGCACACCGACCGGGTTCGTGTGTAAGCTCGTTCATCCCGTTCACAGACAGACTCAATTTGATCGCATTACGTCCTTAGTGCGTTGTTATTCCGTCTAAATATATAAAAACAAAATAACAAGTTCTAAACAAGTTTGCAACACGTTTTCCACACAGTTCTAAACGTTCGCAGTAGGTTCTCAGTACGCTCTACTCGTTTTGAGTACGTTTATTGCGTTCTTACGCAGTTTTTACAACGTCAACCCCGTTTGCAGTACAATCCGACAAGGTATGGTATTTCACAACCCGTTCTACTATTTTTGTAGGACGGGGTCGGACGTTCTGAGAACTAGTTTGGTGTAAGGAAAATAAATATCAACGGGCTTTTCAAAACCGACTATGTAAATATTTTTCGTTGTTGTTGTTTCTGTTAGCATTGTGGAGATTGTCAAACCAATCGCCATAAAATCTATAACTTCTTCCAGTGTCTAAATGAAGACATGGAAGAAGAGGATACTATTGCAGATAATAATAAGCTAGGTAAAATTATATGATACAATGATAATGAGTAACACTATTTTACAATGGAATTTTCGAGGTTTAAATTCTAATTTTGAAGATGTATCCTTACTTATCGATGAATATAAACCAGTAGCACTTTGCTTACAGGAAACTTTCCTGAAAGATTCTGACAAATTTACACTAAAGTATCACTCTTGTTACCACACAGCCTGCCGGTGGGGGTTAGAATACGCCGGCTGTCCGTCCTACAAGGGGTAGAAGTCCCCTAATGGACCCGCCTGTTTGCCGTGGGTGGATACTCGTAAGCAGGAAACGAGGATCCTGGCAGTTGAGGGAAGCGCAGGGATCTCCGGCTTTCCAACACACTGCTTTGGCCTCTGCTTCGGTGTAAACGGGAGCCTAGATGGGCCCGGTCTAGTGCAAACGGCTGGTCATATATAAGATTTAGGCACACTTTTTCTTTTCTTACAAATACATGTATATTAACTGTAATGGTGTTAAAATGTCAAAAATATCTGTGCATGTATCTACGTATAAGTTTTTTTTTTCACTTGAAAATATTCCATCCGATCGTTTCTTTCATTTCATATACACCAACTTTATATTATATGTGTCATATTTAATTTGCATAAAGTTTACAGTTTATTGTGCCTCGTCTTTTATAGGCTAATGGGCTAATTGGGTGTCGCGGATGTTTTGGTCGGGGGCACCGACTTGCATGGCGGATCCCTGATATGGGGGACACATCCATGTTCTTCCTTGTCGCGCTAACTTATTCGCGGTATCTAGTTATACCATCTGTGGACCCCTGACACGAGGAGCTGGATTTCCGCTCCATATATCGTGTTCCCTTGTTGGACTCCGTGGCGGGTGGGGGCCGCGGTTGATGAAAAATAAAAACTTGGATATGGATCCTCAAACCAAAAAACGCACACGTACTGAAATGGACTCGGACTCCGATATCGACAAACCAAATGGCAACACTTCAAACTCTTCATTCCCCCGATTCTTATTGATTGAATCAAATTTACCCGAACAGCCTATATCTTCCCTTTCACCTTTCGTTATACAGAAATGCCTTCTTTCTCTTGAAATCAGGTGCTCTCCTCATTGAAGTTGAGAAGAAAGCACATGCAGACAACCTCTTAAAATTAAAAACCTTTTTCAATATCTCTGCCAAATGCTCTGCCCATAATACTCTTAATACGTCAAAAGGAATTATAAGATGCCCAGATCTTGCAGGAGTTTCTGAGGAGGAAATTGCTTCTGAACTGGCCGGCCAACTGGTCGTCCATGTCAGAAGGATGACTTCCTACAGGGACAGTATCAAGAGACCAACAAACACCTTGGTGCTAACATTCAATACAGCTATTTTGCCAAGATCCCTTAAAGTTGGATACTTGAATGTCCCTGTTGACATGTACATCCCTAACCCATTGCAATGTTACACCTGTTATAAGTATGGCCATCATGAATCAAAATGCCGAAAAACTACAGAAGACAAGGTTTGCCGTCGTTGCACTGCATTATGTTCAGAACATGATGCAGATGTAAATGAATGTAAAAATACACTTAAATGTTCAAACTGTGGTGGTGAGCATTATTCTACCTCCCGCTCCTGCCTTGTGTGGAAACGGGAGAAGGAGATTGTTACCGTCAAGTGTAAAGAAGGTCTTTCTTTTCCTGAGGCGAAGAAAATTGTTGAAACCCGATTCAATTTGACTGTTTCATATGCTAATGTCACCAAAAACAACTCCAGACCAACTACTATCAGGCCTGTTGTCAATACACCGCCACCCTCACAAGAATGTACTACATGCCATCGCCTTTTGAAGGTTCTATCTCAAAAGTTTCCTGACATCAGTTTACAGTTAAAAGCAATTATGTCAAATGAACAGCCCTCTACTTCTATCCTTTCTTCATTACCAACAATGAACAAAGACACCTGTAGCAATACTGCATCTTCTTCGAAAGAAAATGAGTCTTCTTCTAAACAAATTGAGTCTTCTTCTAAAGAAATTAGGTCACCTTCTCCTGGAGAGGTTGAGTCTTCTCCTAGAGAAATTAAATTATCTTCTTCTGGATAGATTGAGTCTTCTCCTGGAGGGGTTGGGACCTCTTCCAAGGAAGTTGATTCTTCAAAAGGAAAGGAATCTTCTAAAGTTGTAAAAACTAATTCAAACCATACAAGTAAATCACCTGATACAAAAAAATCTTCAATTATTTCACTTAAACCAAACCAACAAAACAAACCAAAGTTAAAATTACACTCAAAGCCCGATTCTGAAGGCTTCGAGAAACAAAAAACTAGAAAAAATAAGGTCCAATTAGATAGAGCTAGTGACTCTAAACCTAAAATCACTAATCGTTATCAGACATTGGATGACATGGAGACACAGGAAACTGAGCCTCCTAATCCATGGTCGGGTACAACAGATGACTGGAATCAAAATATTGATTCCTGGCATACTGCGATAGCCGAGATCAAAATTTGTGAACCTATATCGAAATGAATTCCATAATCCAGTGGAACTGTCGTGGATTTAAAGCCAATTTTGAAGAATTGTCTCTTCTAGTTAATGAAAAGAAACCAGTAGCTATATGCTTACAAGAAACATGTTTAAAAGATATTGATAGTCTTTCTCTTAAATATCATTCATGTTATCATAAAACTTGCGATGCAAGTGCTCGAGCTTGTGGTGGTGTAGCAATATTTGTTAACAACTCTGTTCCCCATAGCTTAGTCTCACTTACTACAACTCTGCAGGCGACTGCGGTAAGAATTTCATTGAGCAAAACAATTACCCTATGTTCTTTGTATCTTCCGCCAAGTCAACCTCTTGATACATACAAGCTCGTTGAGCTTGTCAGTCAGCTTCCAACACCTTTTATGATAGTTGGTGACTTCAATTCACACAATAAGTTGTGGGGATGTAGTGACACCAATAACAAAGGCCAAATATTAGAAGATTTTATTTTTAAACATGACCTTTGTATTTTGAATAATAAATCTCACACCTATCTGCATCCTGCTACTGGTTCTTCCTCATCTCTTGATCTTTTTATTTGTAGTCCTGATATATTTGTTGACTTTAAGTGGAAGGTGGAAGACGACCTTCATGGAAGTGATCATTTCCCTATAATTATCACTGAAACTGGGCCATCTGTCCAGGGGCGTCCGAGGCGATGGAGGCTCCACAAAGCGAACTGGAATTTATTCCAGATGCGATGTGAACGTTCCATTAATCCGGATGCTTTCTTGGAATGTGATGACCCTACACAACTATTTACATCTTTAATGTATCAGGCTGCTAAAGAGGCAATTCCCCAAACTTCGACAAATCCAAAGCACCCTCGCAAACCTTGGTTTGATGAGGATTGCAAAAAGGCTATAGGAACACGCAAATCGGCTTTAAGGCAGTTTAACCTGAGGCCAACCCATCAAAATCATGTATACTTTAAAATAGCTAGAGCAAAAGCTCGTAAAACAATTAAGCACAGTAAACGTGCGTCTTGGAGACAGTATGTATCTAGATTAAATTCTAGATCATCTGTCAAAAAGACATGGGACATGATAAGGAAAATAAAAGGAAAGAGCAGTTCGCTTAGTGTTAATCATCTGAACACCTCAGACGGTGTTGCTACTTCAAAGAAGGATATTGCCGATACGTTGGCAGATTCCTTTGCACAAAAATCGTCCTCTTCAAACTATTCTCCAAAGTTTCAAAAATTTCAACAGCAGAGGGAGAAACGGAAAATTAACTTTAAATCGAAAAATGAAGAGGCCTACAATAAAGCATTTACGTTAAAAGAATTAAAATCGGCTCTCAAGAAGTGCCATGATACCGCTGCGGGTTCAGATGATATACACTATCAACTGATTAAGCATTTACCTTTCCGATCCCTTTCTTGTTTACTTGACGTCTATAATCAGGTTTGGCGAACGGGAAATCTCCCGAGGTCTTGGAAAGAGGCCATCGTTATTCCAATTCCCAAGCCTGGTAAAGATACAACTAATCCTGGGAATTATCGTCCTATAGCCTTAACTAGCTGTATATGTAAAACCATGGAAAGAATGGTGAACGACAGACTTGTTTGGTTTCTCGAAAAGAACAAACTTATTACTACTTTCCAGTCTGGTTTTCGTAAACATAGAAGCACAGTGGATCATTTGATCCGTTTTGAAACGTTTATCAGAGAAGCATTCATTAAAAAGGAACACGTTGTCTCCGTCTTCTTTGACTAAGAAAGTGCATATGACTACCTGGAAATATGGTATTATGAATGACCTCTATGATTATGGCATAAGAGGTCGCCTTGCTTTTTTCATTTCTGCTTTTTTAAATGAACGTCAGTTTAAAGTTCGTGTTGGTGATACTTTGTCTGATCCACATGAACAGGAAATGGGTGTTCCCCAGGGATGCATTCTTTCTGTAACACTTTTTAGTGTGAATATTAATAACATTATCAAATCTGTTAACCCAGGAGTTGAATGTTTTCTATATGTTGATGATTTCTGTATTTGCTACAGATCAAAGCATATGCATACAATTGAAAGACAACTGCAACAAGTTTTGAATAATTTGCAAAAATGGTCAAACGAAAATGGCTTTAAATTCTCTAAAAGCAAGACCAAATGTATGCACTTTTGTCAACTTCGTAAACACCACCTAGATCCTGATTTAACACTAGATGGCACTCGTATTGAAGTTGTGCCTGAATTTAAATTCCTTGGTCTATTGTTTGACGCAAAACTGACTTTTGTTCTTCACATTAAATATCTTAGAAATAAATGCCAGAAAGCATTAAATCTTTTACGCGTTGTATCCCACATGGATTGAGGTGCTGACCGTAAAGTCCTCTTGAGACTTTACAGGTCATTAATACGATCTAAATTAGACTACGCATGTATTGTTTATGGCTC
The DNA here is from genome assembly GCA_031761405.1 of Serripes groenlandicus. NCBI lineage: Eukaryota > Metazoa > Mollusca > Bivalvia > Cardiida > Cardiidae > Serripes > Serripes groenlandicus. The sequence goes on from JASEVX010000039.1 coordinate 1,203,365, forward strand.
GGCACGAAAATCATACATTGCAACACTTGATTCCATTCACCATCAGGGTTTACGGCTAGCCCTGGGCGCTTTTCGAACTTCGCCCGTCAAAAGTCTCTATGTAGAAGCCAATGAACCACCCTTATATTTACGTCGACAAAAACTAGCTATGCAGTATCTTTTAAAACTCAAGTCTAACCCTTCAAATCCCACTCATAGAGTTGTTTTTAAACCTTTATACAAGGAATTATTTTTAAAGAAGGAACGGGTAATACCGCCTTTTGGTATCCGTTACGGTCCCGAAGTCGCTAAGCTTGATGTTGATCTTGAGGACATCGCGAGGCAGGAGATTTCAGATTCTCCACCTTGGACTCGAAATAGTCCATCATTCATTTATGATCTTGCGACTGATAAAAAGGCCTGCACAGATCCTATTGTTTTTAAGTCCAAGTATATGGAAATTAAAAATACATATTATAACTTTGAGCATATTTATACAGATGGTTCTAAGGACGGAAAAAAGGCTGCTGCCGCTGCAGTTCATGATGGCGATGTGATAACATTTCGGTTGCCAAATAATGCTTCTATATTTTCTGCCGAGTTAAAGGCAATTCATTTGGCTTTGGACCATATTGAATCCGACGGTTATTGGCGATATATTATTTTTACTGACTCATTGTCTGCTATGCAGGCACTTCAGAATGACAAAATAGATAACCCTATTATTGTTGACCTCCTTTCTAAGTTATCGCGTATTTGTGCAACAGCACATGTAGTATTTTGCTGGATCCCCAGTCATATGGGCATTCACGGTAATGAACATGCTGACTTGGCAGCAAAGTCTGCTCTTTTACAAGATATTTTACCTTTTAAAATACCTTATACCGATTTTAAACCTTTAATAAATGTTTTACTTCACGATAAGTGGCAAAGTGATTGGATTGAGCAAGTAAATAATAAACTGCACTCAATCAAGTCAGTACTTGGTGAGTGCCTGCCATCTTTTAGATCCTGTCGCCGAGAAGAAATTGTCCTTGCTCGTTTACGCATTGGGCACACATGGTTAACTCATGCGTACTTACTGAAGGGTGAGGAAGCACCTCAGTGTATTCCATGTTTTACACAACTTTCAGTACAGCACATTCTTCTGGAATGTGCTGATTTCGCTCCAATACGTGATAGATTTTTCAAGGCTCAAAGTATGCGTCAGCTCTTTGAGTCTGTCAAACCTGAATTTGTATTTGATTTCCTTAGGGAAATTAATATTTTTAATAAGATATGATTATTTCTTAAATCGTGCTTTTGCACATGTATTACTTTTACAGATCCTGTTCCGCATTTTCTCAGATATTGTTTATCTTTATGTTAAGTATTTCATAGCAGTGTTTGGCTTGTTTGCATAAATTCTGTTTTACATTGTTTTACATGTCGTTTTATATTAATGTTAAATATCGCGTACATCATGTTTAATTGTTTTGTCTAATAAACTGGTTAGTTATATTTCAATCATTTCATAGTTTACAGTAAGTAAATCATTAAGCGCCCAAAATGACCTTAGTTGTCGACGGGCCTTAAAACACCATTCATTCATTCATTCTCGGGCTGGTGACTGTGCTTGTGATGGGGTTGCTGTAGTTGATAACAACTCAGTCCCCCATAAGCTTATAAATCTTGATACAACATTGCAGGCAACTGCTGTTAGAATTTCTATTAACAAAACAGTAACTTTGTGTTCATTATATCTCCCACCAAGTATGCCGCTAGATGTAGATAAATTAAACAACCTTATCTCTCAACTACCCAAAGCCTTCATTTTAATGGGGGATTTCAATTGCCACAATACATTGTGGGGGTGTAACGACACCAAAATAAGGGTCAAAAGTTAGAAGATTGTATTTTTAAACAAGATCTGTGTCTTTTAAATGAAAAATCATATACATACTTGCACCCTACTCATCTCTTGATCTTGCTGTATGTAGCCCTGATATATTTGTTGATTTCTCATGGAAGGTTGCTGACGACCTTCATGGAAGTGATCATTTCCCTTTAATTATAACTGAAACTGGACGCTCTGGAATTTATTCCAGATGCGATGTGCGGAATCCATTACCCCAGATGTTTTTAGCTCACCTAAGCCCGAAGTGCGAAGTGAGCTTTTGTGATCACCCGGCGTCCGTCTGTTAACAATTGCCTACAAATGACTTTTTTTTTTTTAATATTTTATTTTAATTTTTGTTTAAACAATATTTTCAACATTTTATGTAGTACATTTATAATAAAAAAGCCCAGCAATTAAAGGGTTAAAGAGATACATAAGATTCAAAAGAGAGAGAGAGAGAGTTTAATTAGTATAATGTCTCACTATTCTATCAATCTAGTGGGAGGAAATCGAAAGACCTATATAAGGATATAATGAGCAATATACAATGTAAACTTTGCATATGATGTATTGAGCGAGCTTAAAATAATATAAATAAAAGCTCGTGGTTGAATCAATTCGAATGTGTATATAAGTGAGTAAGTTGTGAATGAGTGAGTGAATGTCTGAGTGTTGATTGATTGAGTGAGTGAGTGTTTTATTACTACACTAAACCGATGTTATATTTTGGAGTTGGGGATGTTAGGGTATTGCTGCACGATTAAAGGTTGTCGTGAAACCTGGTGAGGAAATAGTCGTTCGTAGATTTTTTTTCGGTTACTTTCCAAAGATAGTTAAATTCTTGTTTAAAAAGTCTATATATGTCATACGATTTTGTTCTGCTATCGCTAAGGAAATATGCTTTATATATGCAGAAACAATATAAAGAGAGTATGACATTAAGATAATAATAGTTGGATTGGGATAGCTTATATCCCATTACCACTGTTTGCATAGAGCATAAGTTTTTGTCTATTCCACACGAGAGGAGCAAATTGTGTAATGTTAACCAATTTGCTGTTACTATCGGACATCTTATAAATAAGTGTTCGTAAGATTCTGTTGGATTACAGATGTTGCAACAAGGAGAAGAAGACATTTTCCATTTGAAACGCACTTCTTTCGACGGGATGATTTTGTGTATTAACTTGTACTTGAATTGTTTAATTCTATTGTCATACAAAGTGTCATTGAAATTATATATTAATGACCAGTCAGTCAGTCTTTTGTTTGAATAATTTATCCCAGTTATTGTGTACATAAGGTACACTGAGCTGTTTATTTATTAGAGATGTATAAACATGTTTATTACTATAACAAGTCAAGGGTTTATCGAAAATGTTAAGGTCGAGTTTGGTTTTGACCTTTGTTTAACGGACGCTTTAGTTTTAATAATATTTAACCAGATGTTTGGTATGCAAAGTTTTAACGAGTTTATTTCAGCTGTCCAGTTAGTTTTTATCTTTATTTTATATATTGTTTTGACACAGAATATGCCATTTTCGTCTATGAGATAATTTATGAATAGTATGTTACTATCGATCCAATTTTTAAAAAATAAACATTTTTTGCCAAGTTTTATGTATATATTGCCCCAGATTACTTGTTTTCTTATATCATAGAACGTTTTTGTATTTCCTTGAACGTAATTTGTTGTTTTAATCCATAATTCGAGGATATTTCTGTAAAATTCACTCAATTTGACTATATCTAGGCTTTTTATTGAGTCTATGTTCATACTAAATACCAAATAATTGCTTCCGTATCGATTTAAAAAGTATCTGGGAATAATTTGCCAGTGGGCGTTAGCATTTTGTTCTTCTGTAAGCGACTTAACCCATTTTAACTTTATTGAAGTGATGTAATCAAGTTGAATTAGCTTAAGCCCGCCTTTCGACTTTGGACCTGTGATAACAGATCTTTTGATTTTATCTTTTTTGTTATTCCATAAAAACTTAAATATCATTGTATTGATTTCTTTTATAATCGGTTCAGTTACGATTAATGAGTGAAATAAAAATGTGAACTTTGGAATAATGATGCTGTTTATAACCTGGATTTTACCGTAAATTGTTAATTTGCGTTTAGTCCAATTTTCAATAATGCTTTTACATTGTTCTATTTGTTCCAAAATAAATACGAAGGGCTTTAATTGGACTTGAACTCCACGAAACATTTCCTGGCTTTTCTGTATTTGCCTTTTGTTTTCCAATCCACATAGCCTCTGTTTTATTTGTATTTAGTTTGAGTCCAGAATGCTTTCCGAATATATTTACTATTTCAATTGCGTTTTCGACGTCAATTGTGCGTTTTAAAAATAAAGTGGTATCATCCGCTAGCTGTGATATACGTATATCATTATACCCCCGATAAACGAAGTTTAGAGGGGGTATATTGGAGTCACCCTGTGGTTGGTCGGTCGGTCGGTTGGTCCGTTGCGATTTTCCTTGTCCGGAACATAACTTTAAAACTAATTGTTGGAATTTAATAAAACTTCATAGGATGATACAACACATTGAGAGAAAGTGCAGTGTACAGGAACCATAACTCTATTTTACCTAAATACAGAGTTATTGCCCTTTTTTACTTTTTCTTGCCCGGAAAATTACTTAATAACTAACAGATGGAATCTAATAAAACTACATACAATGGTAGAGCATAATAAGAGGAAGGGCAGTATACAAGAACCATAACTCTACTTTACATAATTACAGAGTTATTGCCCTTTGTTACTTTTTCTTATTCGTAGAGTCTTGTCCGGAGCATAACTTTAAAACAAATTGTTGGAGTTTAATAAAACTTCATAGGATGATACAACACATTGAGAGGAAGTGCGTTGTACAGGAACCATAACTCTATTTTACCTAAATACAGAGTTATTGCCCTTTGTTACTTTTTCTTGTCCGGAAAATTACTTAATAACTAACAGATGGAATCTAATAAAACTACATACAATGGTAGAGCATAATCAGAGGAAGTGCAGTGTACAAGAACCATAACTCTACTTTACATAATTACAGAGTTATTGCCCTTTGTTACTTTTTCTTGTTCGTAGAGTCTTGTCCGGAGCTTAACTTTAAAACTAATTGTTGGAATTTAATAAAACTTCATAGGATGATACAACACATTGAGAGGAAGTACGGTGTACAGGAACCATAACTCTATTTTATCTAAATACAGAGTTATTGCCCTTTGTTACTTTTTCTTGTCCAGAGAATTACTTAATAACTAACAGATGGAATCTAATAAGACTGCATACAATGGTAGAACATAATCAGAGGAATTGCAGTGTATAAGAACCATAACTCTAATTTACATAATTACAGAGTTATTGCCCTTTGTTACTTTTTCTTGTTCGTAGAGTCTTGTCCGGAGCATAACTTTAAAACTAATTGTTGGAATTTAATAAAAAATCATAGGATGATACAACACATTGAGAGGAAGTGCGGTGTACAGGAACCATAACTCTATTTCACCTAAATACAGAGTTATTGCCCTTTGTTACTTTTTCTTGTACGGAAAATTACTTAATAACCAACAGATGGAATCTAATAAAACTACATACAATGGTAAAGCATAATCAGAGGAAGTGCAGTGTACAAGAACCATAACTCTACTTTACATAATTACAGAGTTATTGCCCTTTGTTATTTTTTCTTGTTCGTAGAGTCTTGTCCGGAGCATTACTTTAAAACTAATTGTTGGAATTTAATAAAACTTCATAGGATGATACAACACATTAAGAGGAAGTGCGGTGTACAGGAACCATAACTCTATTTTATCTAAATAAAGAGTTATTGCCCTTTGTTACTTTTTCTTGTCCGGAGTATTTCTTAATAACTAACAGAAGGAATCTAATAAGACTGCATACAATGGTAGAGCATAATCAGAGGAAGTGCAGTGTACAAGAACCATAACTCTAATTTACATAATTACAGAGTTATTGCCCTTTGTTACTTTTTCTTGTACGGAAAATTACTTAATAACCAACAGATGGAATCTAATAAAACTACATACAATGGTAAAGCATAATCAGAGGAAGTGCAGTGTACAAGAACCATAACTCTACTTTACATAATTACAGAGTTATTGCCCTTTGTTACTTTTTCTTGTTCGTAGAGTCTTGTCCGGAGCATTACTTTAAAACTAATTGTTGGAATTTAATAAAACTTCATAGGATGATACAACACATTAAGAGGAAGTGCGGTGTACAGGAACCATAACTCTATTTTATCTAAATAAAGAGTTATTGCCCTTTGTTACTTTTTCTTGTCCGGAGTATTACTTAATAACTAACAGAAGGAATCTAATAAGACTGCATACAATGGTAGAGCATAATCAGAGGAAGTGCAGTGTACAAGAACCATAACTCTAATTTACATAATTACAGAGTTATTGCCCTTTGTTACTTTTTCTTGTTCGTAGTGTCTTGTCCGGAGCATAACTTTAAAACTAATTGTTGGAATTTAATAAAACATCATAGGATAATACAACTCATTGAGAGAAAGTGCGGTGTACAGGAACCATAACTCTATTTTACCTAAATACAGAGTTATTGCCCTTTGTTACTTTTTCTTGTCCGGAAAATTACTAAATAACTAACATATGGAATCTAATAAAACTACATACAATGGTAAAGCATAATCAGAGGAAGTGCAGTGTACAAGAACCATAACTCTACTTTACATAATTACGGGTTATTGCCCTTTGTTACTTTTTCTTGTTCGTAGAGTCTTGTCCGGAGCATAACTTTAAAACTAATTGTTGGAATTTAATAAAACTTCACAGGATGATACAACACATTGAGAGAAAGTGCGGTGTATAGGAACCATAACTCTATTTTATCTAAATACAGAGTTATTGCCCTTTGTTACCTTTTCTTGTCCGAAGAATTACTTAATAATTAACAGATGGAATCTAATAAAACTACATAAAATGGTAGAGCATAATCAGAGAAAGTGCAGTGTACAAGAACCATAACTCTAATTTACATAATTACAGAGTTATTGCCCTCTGTTACTTTTTCTTGTTCGTAGAGTCTTGTCCGAAGCATAACTTTAAAACTAATTGTTGGAATTTAATAAAACATCATAGGATGATACAACACATTGAGAGGAAGTGCGGTGTACAGGAACCATAACTCTATTTTACCTAAATACAGAGTTATTGTCCTTTGTTACTTTTTCTTGTCCGGAGAATTACTTAATAACTAACAGATGGAATCTAATAAAACTACATACAATGTTAGAGCATAATCAGAGGAAGTGCAGTGTACAAAAACCATAACTCTACTTTACATTGTCCGGAGCATAACTTTAAAACTAATTCTTGAAATTTATTAAAACTTCATAGGATGATACAACACATTGAGAGGAAGTGCGGTTTACAGGAATCATAACTCTATTTTACCTAAATACAGAGTTATTACCCTTTGTTACTTTTTCTTGTCCAGAGAATTACTTAATAACTTACCGGTGGAATATAATAAAACTGCATACAATGGTAGAGCATAATGAGAGAAAGTGCAGTGTACAAGAACCATAACTCTTAGTTACATAATTACAGAGTTATTGCCCTTTGTTACTTTCTTGTCCGGAGAATTATTTAATAACTAACAGATGGAATCTAATAAAACTACATACAACGGTAGAGCATAATCAGAGGAAGTGCAGTGTACAAGAACCATAACTCTAATTTACATAATAACAGAGTTATTGTCCTTTGTTATCCAAAAATGAACAAAACAAGAATAACCCGATCCATAACATTGTCCTTTTAAGGTTGGGTTTCTAAATATTTCACAACCTTTCCTATCAGGGCGGCGTTCGGGGGTATTAATCACATTCAGTGATAGTTCTAGTTTTGATTGTGTTGGATTGTCATGCCTGTTATATTTTTGGAATTACGTATTCGGAGTGCCATTATTTCTGCTGCAATTATGTATAATAGAGATGACGCCGGACATCCCTGACGGACGCCCCTCTGTGGTTTTAACGATTTTGATTTACAGCCGTTATTTATTATACAGGTTTGGCAATTTGAGTAAAGTGTTTTGACCCATCGGATGAATTCATTTTTAAAACCAAAGTAATGCAACGATTCAAATAAAAAAGACCATTCTAGAGTATCAAAGGGCTTTCTAAAATCTAAAAAGACAATTGCCCCGTTTATTTGTAACAATTCGGCGTATTCTATTATATCCTGTATCTGTCTAATAGTGTAGCCTATAAATCTGTTCTTTATGTAACCTTTTTGGACCTTGTTAATTATTTTATGAATAATTTGTTGTAACCTATTGGCTAAAACTCTAGCCGCTATCTTGTAATCCACGTTTAATTATGATATAGGTCGCCAATTTTCAAGATTTGTTGGACATCCTTTTTTATGAATAAGTGATAAAATACTAGTTCTTTGGGTATATGTTAATTCTGATTTTGTATAACCCTCATTTAATACACTAGTCAGAAGAGGACCTATTATATTCCAAAAATGAGAATAAAATTCAACTGTTAAGCCATCTGAATCAGGACTTGTATTAGATTTCATTCCTTTTAAAGCGATTTCGCATTCTGACAGACTTAAAAGACCTTCGCAGAGATCTGCGTCGTAACTTGAAAGTTTAGCTTCGCTTTGTGTTTGCGATATATAACCTTTTATAAGAGCAGGGTCTGTGTTATCAGAACTATATAGTTTTTTGTAGAATTTTACTTCTTCTTGGAGAATATCGACAGTGTTTGTGATTTCTTTACCATTTACATCAATTTTGTTTAATGTTTTCTTTTTTTGCCTTGATTTTTCTAGGTTAAGAAAGTATTTTGTATTCTTTTCACCTTGTTCTATGTATTGAACTCTCGATCGGATTTTTGCACCTTCTGCTTTTGTAAGTAAATGTCATTTAGTTCCGTTTCGATTTCTTGCAATCTTATTTCGTTGTGTTTAATGTCATTTAACTGTCTGTATTCCGTTTCAAGAATGTTTATTAAATTTTGTTTAACTTTACTTTTCATTTTACCGTATGCTATAGTTTTCTTTAATTTCTATTTTTAAAAGCTCCCAAAGAACTTGAATTTCCAGATTGCTTTGATTAAGTAAGAATCTATTTATTAAATTAGATATAAGTGCGATGTATTCTAGATCATGTAATAACGAATTGTTGAATTTCCAGTAACCTGGTCCTCGTTGAGATTGTTTAGCTATTTTCAATGATATTGCTAAGTGATCTGCGATTTAATGCATGCAGGTAGAATATCAGTATGGAGTATAGTTGAAATTATGGACTTATCAATTAGCCAAAAATCAATTCTACTTTTTTCGGAATTCCATGTTCTTTTCCAAGTAAACTGTTGTTTGTCTGTGTATATTTCTCTCCATATGTCGCACAGGTGTTTGTTTTGTATTAGGGCAGTTAGGGATTTTACTGTCCTACATGTTTGTGTACTTTTATGTCTTGACACTCTGTCATTGCTTGATAGAGTGTCATTCATATCTCCACTTAGTATTAATAATCCTTTTGCGTTTTTATCAATCAATATAATTTAGCATTGCGAAGAATTTATTTCTGTCATTGAAATCATTACATGCATATATGTTAATTAATGTATACGTGATACATTCCAGTGTTAAATTTAATATAATATAGCGGCCATTTGCGTCTTTAACTGAATCAAGTATTTCAAAAGCTAAGTTTTTGCTGAGAAGAACTGTGCATCCTTTACTTAAATTACTACCGTATGAATTTATTATTTCCCAGTCGTTCAAATGACTTCTCCTACTAAACCAATGGACTGATTTCAAAAACACTTCACAGGAATGTTCCTTAGGTGGTTCTCTTTTAAAGTTGTTCAAATAGTTTAATTCCAATTATAACTTTGGTTGCTGCGGAATCAGAAAAGGGGAAAATTGCCAAAACTTTAAAAATATTCTTGTCCAAAAGTACTGGCTTGATTTGAAAATAATTTTACACAAATGTTCCTTTGGGGACCCTCTACCAAGATTGTTCAAGTTAATATGATCCATTGAAAAACATGGCCGCCAGGGGCGGGACTTGTTTTCCATATATGTGCATTGTAAAATCTTTAAAAATCTTCTTGTCCAAAAGTACTGGCCCGATTTAAAGATAATTTGGCACAAATGTTCCTGGGGGACCTTCTACCAGGTTATTCATATAAATCCTATCCATTGAAAAATATGGCCACCAGGGGGATTGCTTGTTTTCCTTATATGATTAGATTAAAAACTTTGAAAACTATTGAAGTTCTATTAAATCTGGTGAGCAATATAGGGCCATCATTCATGACCCTCTTGTTATGATCTTGCGACCGATAAAAAGTCCTGCACAAATCCTATTGTGTTTAGATCCAAGTATATGGAAATTAAAAATACATATTTTAACTTTGAGCATATTTATACAGATGGTTCTAAGGATTGCAAAAGGGCTGCTGCCGCAGTTCCTGATGGCGATGTGATAATATTTTGGTTGACAGATAATGCTTCTATATTTTCCGCTGAGTTAAAGGCAATTCATTTGGATTTGGATCATATTGTATCCGAAGTTTTTGGGCGATATATTAGTTTTACTGACTCTTTGTCTGCTATGCAGGCACTTTAGAATGACAGAATAGAGAATGCTATTATTGTTAACCTCCTTCCTTAGCGTGCAACATTATATTTAGTATTATGCTCGATCTTCAGTCATATGGACATTCACGGCAATGTAACTGTTGATAAGGCTGCAAAATCTGCTCTTTTACAAGATATATTACCTTTTAAAATACCTTGTTTTGATTTTAAACCTTAAACGCATTGGGCACACGTGGTTAAGGCATGCATACTTACTGAAAGAAGAGGAGGTTCCTCAATGTATTCCATGTTTCTTCTGGAATGTGCTGTACTGAAAGTTGTGTAAAACATGGAATACATTGAGGAGCTTCCTTTCCTTTTAGTAAGTATGCATGCGTTTGTCCAAATGCGTGACAGATTTTTCAAGGCTCAAAGTATGCGTCGGCTCTTTGAGTCTGTCAAACCTGAACCTTTATTTTAATTCCATAGGGAAAGAAATATTTTAAGTATGTTTTTCACACACAATGTTAAAAATTGTTATGATAAAATGTATATTTAAGCATTTTCTTCACATATAAAGTTAATAATAGTGACGGTAAAACGCATAGTTAAACATGTCTTTCGTACACATTTTTAACGATTTGGATGGTTTAAAGCATATTTAAACATGTTTTCACACACACACACACACAATGTTAATAGTATGGATGATTTAACGCATATTTAAACATGTTTTCACACACAGAGTTAACACAAGTTATGGTTAAACGCATATTTAATCATATTTTTCACACACAGAGTTAACACAAGTTATGGTTAAACGCATATTTAATCATATTCTTCACACACAGAGTTAATACAAGTTATGGTTAAACGCATATTTAATCATATTCTTCACACACAGAGTTAATACAAGTTATGGTTAAACGCATATTTAATCATATTTTTCACACACAGGATTAACAATAGTGATGGTATAACACGTATATTTAAACAGTATCGTCACACACAAAGTTATCAATGTTGATTCTGACACTTATGTTTATCTAAACTTGTTTTCGACCACACTATGTTAACATACGTGATGGTAAAGGGCTTATTAAAACATTTTTTTTTCTCAAACAAATTTAATTAACAGTGATGGTAAAGCGCATATTTGAACATGTTTTTCACACAGAAAGTTAACCTTTTTGATGGTTTATACGCTTAAATGTAAGCGTAATGATGTGATCATAAAACGCATATTTAAACATGTTTTTCACACACAATGTTAACAATGAGGATGGTAAAACGCATAGTAAAACATGTGTTTCGACACACAACATGTATGATTTAACACACATGTAAAGTTTAAACATATTTGTTTACACACAATGTTACAATTGTGGAAGGTAAACGCATAATAAAACATGTTTTTTACCCACACTATGTATGGTTTAAAGCATGTTAAACATAATTTGTACAAACAATGTTGACAAACGTGATGGTGTAACATGTTTATAAACAATTAAACATGTTTTTCACACACAAAGTTGTGTTTCTCGTAACAGTCCACTGGCACCCACGACTGCCCGTTGTCAGTCACACAGGCCCTGTCATTGGCGAACCCGTTGGCCACTTGATTTATACTACTGCTATAGTAATGGCCGAGTTGAGATGTAGCGAATGTGCCAATACGTCTCGTGTTGTCGATCCAACTCCAGTGGCCGTCAGTGAACTCTAGTCCGATCCAGACCTCTGAAAAACAGGATTGAAATAAACAAACCGTCCGTTAGAAAAGGACTATACCTGGAAATTCTGAACAGTGAACGTTCAGATCATTCTGTCAATCCACTCAAACTTATCAGAAAATACACAAATAGGCAGAAGCATTTATAGATCTAGCGTAAGTAGTATGTGAAGATGTTTATCAGAGAGTATGGATGTACAGGCTGATCTGGATCTATATTTTGAATTAAACCCAACTTGTTCAGTTGTACTATTCTGTTCATTTAAGCCAACTTGTGCCCATGTGGCAGGGTGACATTTTATAAGAATAGCAAAGAACCACAGTATGACCCTTGCCTGAACCGTAAGAAGCGATTAAATGGGACTGAACGAATTGATGCTATGCAACTCTTGAGTTCCATCAGGTGGAGTGGTATTGGTATCATACCTTAAATGATTTATCACAATGTAAATATGGGTTGTGGGCCAATTTCACCTTTCCTGTCCGCCGCAATGTGACCGTAGCTTTTGAAAACGGCGTAAAATACCTTTTCGGATAAATTACTGATTTATTGAAAGGATGGTCAGGGGATGAGATAAGATAAACTAAAGTTAACTTTGAAAAACCCTAAAATGTCTAAATATGTATTCCACAAAAGCATAGTAAAAACAAATCCATCAACGTATGGGAAAACTATTTTTGTGCGAATTTTCCAAGGGCGAGTTTTCTGCATAACTGATATTTCTATTTTATAGTTAATGACAAATATATCTATAGATGCAACATTGTTTAAAAGGAAAAAGTGAAATATCGGTTAACGAAAATTATACAGCATACTATGGCCATAAATATCGATTTTAAAAAAGACAAACTAGACGATGATAATTTTCAATTCGTGTTTTTGCATGACCAGTAAGTATTTGAAATTTGTATTGCTATCCTTAGTCATTATGACGTACGGAAATAATAATTCATCTTTATAAACTATTCCATACCGTCAATGACATATACCTTTTATTTATTTCGTAAGAATATTTGTGAACGAAAATTATAATTCACTTTTGTAAATATTAATTTAAAAAGAAAACTGACTTCGCGATAATACTGTTTAATCCGTGATTTTGGCATGACCGTTTATCAATACATATCCAAAATGTCGGCTCCATAAAACTACTCACTGTCAATAGGATTGTCAAGACGTGGGAACAGGTGGTTCAGGTACGTCACATCGGAACTAAAGGTAAGGAGGTCAGCGCCATCACGTTGACATTGTAATCGTGCCTCGTACCACGTGGATGGCGTGTTGTAGATGTTAAGACACATAACAACCAGTGTGTTGCGCTGGTCAACAGTGTGGTAAAACGGGTACAATATGTAACCTGGCTGCGTTTGACAATGCACTGAAAACGGTAATAATCGATAACATTGCTGCGTTTGACAATGCGTAACTGAAAACGGTAATAATCAATAGCATTGCTGTGTTTGACAATGCGTGACTAAAAACGGTAATAATCAATAACATTACTGTGTTTGCCAATGCGTGACTAAAACGGTAATAATCTATAACATTGCTGTGTTTGCCAGTGCGTTACTGAAAACGGTAATAATCAATAACAGTGCTGTGTTTGACAATGCGTGACTAAAACGGTAATAATCTATAACATTGCTGTGTTTGACAATGCGTGACTGAAAACGGTAATAATCTATAACATTGCTGTGTTTGACAATGCGTGACTGAAACGGTAATAATCTATAACAATGATGTGTTTGACAATGCGTGACTAAAACGGTAATAATAAATAACATTGCTGTGTTTGCCAATGTGTGACTGTAAACGGTAATAATCTATAGCATTGCTGTGTTTGACAATGCGTGACTGAAAACGGTTATAATCTATAACATGACTGTTTTTTGACAATCAGTGACATAAACTGTAATAATATATAACATGACTGTTTTTTGACAATCAGTGACATAAACGACAATAATCTATAATATAACTGGGTTTGACAACAAGTGAAATATACGACAATAATCTGTAACATGGCTGTGAGATTGACACTCTGAGACATAAACGCCAATAATCTTAGTGACACAAACGGTTATAATCTTGAACATGGCTATGTTTGACAACCAGTGACATAAACGACAATAATCTATAAAAAATGACTGACAATCAGCGATATAAACGGTAATAATATATAACCTGACTGTGTTTGACAAACAGTGACAGAAACGGTAATAATCTATAACATGACCGTGTTTGACAATCAGTGACATAAACGGTAACTATCTATAAAATTGGCCGTTCGACAACCAGTGACAGAAACGTGCCCTTTTGCCGCGGAAATAAATAATGAAAACTCTAGAAATCGTCGTTAAATGCCAATAACAACAACAACAGATCTGAGCTACCTTGACAGTTGTTGTTGCACGTAGTCTTTTGTGTGCTGATACCCGGACAATCTATGCCGCCATTTTTGGGTGCCGGATGATTACAGGTTCGCGTTCGAACCTTGGTTCCCGAACCACACGTCACTGTACAATGACCCCAGTGGTGCCAGGCTGACCATCCGCCGTTTACTGTTGATATAAATGAACATTTGGCTCAAATCACACAAATAATCAATCGATTGGGGTTTAACGCTGGTTTCAACATGGTTTAAGTCATATCACGGCGACCAATCACCTACTTATGTGTTTCCTGGTTTCTCATACCAGTACTCCAACCACCATACTTTCGAATCAACTTGCTGCTTTTCCACATAGACAGTACGCCCATTGGTGAAAGACGAAAATGACGCTTGTCACAGTGACTTTTGTCAAACGTCGGAATGAATGTTGGGCCGAACTGGGATTCGAACTCACAACCGCTGGATTGACAACCCGCGTCGCTACCGACTGAGCTAATGAAACACGACCTTCACTTTTGCGAACAGTGAAGAACCGGATCAACCCTGATCTTCGTCTAGCCAAAACTCCATCTATTCTAGAATCGTGTTTTTGATCGCAACTGTAATTAAGTTGGAATGGACCAGCCAATTTTCGTATTAGGTACTTACCGATCCACCGGAAGTAACCAATAATTCAACGAACGATACCTACGACTTCGGACGGAAATCACCGAATTATATCCTTTAATAAATACCGACCTCATTCGGATATTGCCGATCTTAATTTCAAAATGCCGGTTTTCGTGAGGCATGGCCCGAACAGCTTTGTTGCGGGGTAAGCATTACTGCTGCTGAAGAAGGGTATGGGTTGGAAGTGATTAGCGCTTCCGCACCTGTAGAAGCATTTTAGCGCATGAGCAACAGACGGCCTTTTGAAACGTTGTGGCAAAAGGAGAAATTTCTCCATTTGCCAAAACGTTTTCAGCTGTGTTCAATCATAACCCTTTGATTTTTCGGATATTTTCCATATTCCTATGCAGACGTTTCTGAAGTCGTCTGCCGTAGATTTGTTGTATGTGGTACATTTTTAAAATAATGCTTACAACGTTTACATCTATGAGCATGGTGGTGCAGTGGTAGAAGCCTCGATTGCGGGAGTTCGCTGGTTCGATCAACGGCCGAGTAATACCAAATACTTTAAACAAAGAAGTAATGGCTTTTCCCCAAGGAGTGTAGGGTAAGAATATTAAGACTAAATCTCTGGTGTCAGAGGATAAATGGGCCAGAAGAACTGGAAACACACAAAGGAAATGCCTTCATATCAATGCAAATTCGTTGAAAGCGGATAATACCAAATACTTTAAACAAAGAAGTAATGGCTTTTCCCCAAGGATTGTAGGGTAAGAATATTAAGACTAAATCTCTGGTGTCAGAGGATAAATGGGCCAGAAGAACTGGAAACACACAAAGGAAATGCCTTCATATCAATGCAAATTTGTTGAAAGCGGATAATACCAAATACTTTAAACAAAGAAGTAATGGCTTTTCCCCAAGGATTGTAGGGTAAGAATATTAAGACTAAATCTCTGGTGTCAGAGGATGAATGGGCCAGAAGAACTGGAAACACACAAAGGAAATGCCTTCATATCAATGCAAATTTGTTGAAAGCGGATAATACCAAATACTTTAAACAAAGAAGTAATGGCTTTTCCCCAAGGATTGTAGGGTAAGAATATTACGACTAAATCTCTGGTGTCAGAGGATAAATGGGCCAGAAGAACTGGAAACACACAAAGGAAATGCCTTCATATCAATGAAAATTTGTTGAAAGCGGTGTTCAGTACCAAATAACAATTATACGCATCTATGGGCATACTCACTGACACAATGGGGCACATGCTGGCATGGTCTGGACTCAGACAGGCTTACGTTTGTTCCAGAACAATGTGCGGTTTTACACGCCCTTGACCTCATCTGATTTCCCTGGTTACCACAAGAAACGCTGCATGAACCCCAGTTTCCCCATTCCGTGTACTCGTCTAGTATCAAAATAATTATACAGATTTCATTTTTTATATTTTAAAGACTTGTGCCCAGCCTTTGTAACTCAGTCGGTAGCGGTGCTGGTGGTCAATATACGGGTTGTGAGATTGAACCCCAGATCGGCTAACATTCTTTCCAATGTTTTTCAAAAGTCTATGCTACATGCTCCGTGCGTCTTTAACCAATGAGCTATTAGTATATGTGGTAAAGCGGCCAGTTGCTTAAAAAGACTTGTGTGGAGTACATTCGGAATACCTCGGTGATGAATGCTTCACCAATGATGATGAAGGATTACGGAATTACCCGAGAAGTTCCGATTGGTGTGGAGTACCGATGTGGGAAAGTTAGGAAATACATGTATAGGTGAACTGGCCGCCTTGACATGACTGGAAGAAAATCTTGAAAACAATATAACTTGGGGGTAATTATATGGAGGTTATGTATTGCTGGACAATATGGATCTCTATTTCATTGAAAAATGTTGCTTTGGTGAGGTTGCACTGTACGTCATAATTAAATATATTTATTCTGACAAGGTCTGGTAACTTTTGTCTGGTTATGGTACAGAGTCATGTTGAGTAAATTATTCATTTACAGCGAATTCCCGCCTCGTAAACAACTGTCGTTTAGGCTTACACATTTGCATTCGATGTAGAGCCCAATTTTTAGTTTCTGAAATAATCACACGAGTTGAGTTGGAAGTTATAAAGCAGGTCCAATAGTTCACGTTAACCCTTTCAGCGCCGAATTGTTTAAGGTAGACTCTTCCATGTCCAAACTCGGACGACTCTATTTTCATGTTATAGGATTTTTGGAATATTTTTATAACTCACAGCCAAACAATGCAGATTTCAGGTGAGACAGCTCGTTACGAAAGAGTTAAATGATTTTTGATTGTTTTGTTTTGTTTGGTTGTTGTCATATTTGCGTTTTATAATGGCCCATAATGACCTATAACATACGTTTCATCTCTAGGTACGTATTTAATGTCCGTAACTCCTTATTTGACCTCTAAACTCAATGGTGTGGACACTCACAATAATCGTTTCAATCAGACGTTAATTGTGAGTAAACACAACATAGGGTTAACTTTAACAATAAGAAATATATGATTTATGCCTTCTCAAGGCCTCAATTCAACAAGCCAAAGGACTGTCGGATTACCTGTAATGGGACATGCATCGGTGGCCGAACACACCGTCCTGTCCGTGTTGTCCCCTGCGCAATATTTACCGCCATTTTGTGGGGGAGGAAAGTTGCATTCACGTGACCTGTAAACATGTAATACACTATATGCTGTCGGATACTCATTATTTTGCCTAATTGACTGTTGACAAACAGAATTGCTAGATGTTATGACTAACTTAATTGATTTGAGAATGTCTTAAATACACAATACAACTCTGCCACAAGTGAGCATATGTAACTATTTCTGGTTCAGTCTGGTACCCGGCGGAGTAGAGTACATTAATACGTCTGACATGAATAATAAATGGCGACTATGTCAGTCATCTCCACTTATATATCGCTATCGCTTATATAGCAAATAAGCAAATATACAGTTGATTTTCGTTAACTCTAAAGTTTACCAATACAATCAACCAAATAATAATTAATCAAACTACTTTCGGAGTTTGATTCGTTAGATATGTTTGATCCAACAAATATGTTGTCTCTACAGCCTTTCGATTTATACACCTTTTCAAAAGAGCATCGCTTTTATTGTTATATGCCTGATTGTTTTCAACAGTTTTTCTGTCATATCACGGCGGCCAGTTTACCTACTCGTGTGTTTCCTGACTTTCCCACACCCGTAATCCACACAACATACTTAACAAACAACTGGCTGCTTTTTCACATAGACTGTCAGCCCATTGGTGAAAGGCGGATGACACTTGTTACAGTGACTTTTGTCAAACGTAGTAAAAAAAGTTGGCCGCGCTGGGTTTTGAACTCACAAACCCTGGATTGAAAGCCCGCATCGCTACCCACTGACCTACCGGGGCTCGGCGATATACATTTTTGTCTGACCTGCTAATGCTATGGTAGGGGAAGGTTGCTATATACTATATTTTATATAGATACAATGTCATACCATTTTCGTTGGCAATTCATATCCGTATCTTGCCCAGTCATCTTAATTCATAATTCCTATATGCAAATAAGATGCAGTACTTTTGCCAATTGTTCTGCACGGTACTCTCGAGTGCCCGAACGCAGTTTCTAAATTACAGAAATGAAAACCATGTGAGGCATGATATCTGGGTAGTTTTCAACGATTAATTATTGGTTTGTTTGTGATGCATGACGATGGGCGTAGCCTAAAAAACGTTATCGGATCTATGAAGTATGTATTAGAAGGTAAAACGTTATCTGGAAGACTTAACCAGTAATCTGTTATCTTAACTGCTAAATGAAGTGGTAATTGAAATACTTGTTTTGTTTTAAATGCGTCAACTCCCGAGACAGTACCTGTAAAACAAATCAATATATCTTTATTGAATTACCGTGCGTGTATTCCGAGACCGCATGTTGCACTGCACATCTGCCATGATGACCACATTCCCCAGGCACCGTCAACTGATAATACAATTTAGAAACATTGAATAAATCGAAATTTGAATGGTAGGTTAAAGAAGGGACGTTGATATGTGACCTAATGTCCTTTTGAATGTTAAATCTCTCAAACTTTGGAAACAACTGCACCATGGCAGAAACGAAATACGACTAAACGCAAGTGCTGTCCTGTACGGATAAACGCAAGGGCTGTCCTGTACGGATAAAGCACATGTTGTCCTGTACGGATAAAGCACGTGTTGTCCTATCCGGATATATGGGCTGTTATGGAACGCCTTTACTGTCTTACTATGTTGTATTGTATTATACGCAGTACATTTTCATGTATACGAGGTACATATTTCATTTGACGTGGTACATTTTGCATGATATGCAGAGCATTTTGTATAATATATCGTGGTTATTTAATAATATGAAGTCCACAAGTATGAAGATACAGTATAATAACCATTATATAGTGTGCAAACAACGTCATATGCAATACAAACAACATTATATGCAGTCTATTCTTCAATACGTGTGGTGGTACTTTGATTATATGCGGTGGTTTAAACTTTATACGCAGTGCATTTACATTGGGGATGATCATACTTTCCGGCACTCTCCGGAATTATTTCCGGAAATTACCGAGCATGACAGATAGGCCGTCTAATCCATTTTAAAAAGGCCTTGTGGAACAATCTTTATGAGAGTGTACACTTTTCTAAATAGACGAGATGCAGAATGTCGTCTATGCAGACGATCTCTGATTCCTGAAGCAGACAACTCTTGAAATCATTATGGCAAAAGGATAAATTGCTCATCTTGAGAAATTTCTACAGTTGTCACAATGCGTTCAACCAACCCCTCTTCAATAATTATACTTTCATTTATTAAGATTGTCTATAGTTTTGCCATAACGTCATCTGATGCATACTTGTTGTATTACGGAAAAGATTTTAAAATGTGTTTAGGTTACCACTTAAAGGTAATGTTCCCTCATAAAAACAACTTTAAATTCCTCAGCAGCTTCTGGAAATAAGAAAAATAACTTGAAAAGTGATTTACATGATATATTTGATTTTGTCTTTGGGAAAAGGCATAACTTCGTTTTTTTCTGAACAGTGTAGGTTCAAATCAGCCTGCATATTTGCTCTGTCTTATCATAATCCTCACAAGTTGACTGAAGCTTCTAATAAGCATATTTAAGTACATGTAATATTCTAGTCCTATAACATTAGACTCCGTTGACAAGCACTCGAGCTTGTGAGAGGTCATATATTATTGGACTAGTAATATTCAGACTTTTGATCAGACTGCAAATCATGCCGAATGAACTGACCAATCTCGTCTAGAGCGGATTTCAGTGCATACTACGACATTCTGCCCCTCGTGTATTCAGAACATGTGTACGTGTACACATCTATTTATAAAGTATTCAAGCGCTTTTTTTGAAATTGAGTAAACGGTGTAAATGTTAATATCTATCTGTCTGACTCGGTATTTTCCGGATAAATAATTACGGAGTATGCCGTAAAGTATGATCATCCTAATGAAAAATGGACCGCATATAAAGCTGTTTACACCATGTATAAATTAGTATGGACCGAACATATTGCCAAATGCATTGCGTACTATGATTTTTTATGAACACATACATAATAATTCACCAGATATAAAGATACGTGCAGGCACTTCATATATTAAAACATATATCGCATATATTGACCAACATACAGCGTATACATGTGAAACTACTGCATACACAAACAAATACAACACATATAATGTCATTTGTACTGCATAGTATATAGTTTGTATTGCACTAGACGTTGTTTGTACAACGTATAATGGTTATTCTACTGTTTAAACACTATTTTGCACTGCATATTATTCAATAATCACCATACATAATAGAAAAGGCACTGCATATCATGAATAATGTACCACGTCAAATGAAATATGTACCTCATATACGTGAAAATGTACTGCGTATAATACATTACAACATACTAAGACAGTAAAGGCGTTCCATAGGCTGTCATGTGCGCATAAACGCATGGGCTGTCATGTGCGGATAAACATATGGGCTGTCATGTGCGGTTAAACGCATGGGCTGTCATGTGCGGATAAACATATGGGCTGTCATGTGCGGATAAACATGGGCTGTCATGTGCGGATAAGCACATGGGCTGTCATGTGCGGATAAACATATGGGCTGTCATGTGCGGATAAACGAACGGGCTGTCTTGTACAGATCACGCACTGACTGTCCTGGGAAGATAAAAACATGGGGCAATCCTGTGCGGAAAAACGCGCGTGATGTCGTGTACAGATAAACGCACGTGCTATAATATACGGATGAACGCATGGGCTGTCCTGAACATAAAGCAAAACAATATTCAAATAGTTTCGGTATTCATTTACGACAATGTAAGACTACTTTGACAAATAGTATCATTGCTGATCAATATCTCTGTTCAATAGCCATTGGGCTTCTTAATAAACTCGGAAGCAGTAGTTATAAATTAAAGTTATTGCTCTACCGAGTCTTACAGTGTCAAATACATGGTGGAAATTATTTCCTATTTGAATGCAACAAAATAAAGCTAATTATTGTATAATAACGTTTATAGAATAGTCCGTGGTCGTTTCGGATATGACATTTGGCCAACGACTTAAATACATGGTTACAAATAAAAGACTCATAAAGAAATCTGCTATATACATACAGGATTGTTATTTAAAAAGATCTGGAATCAACAATTCCGTTTAATCAAGTTTAATGTATATTTATATTGATTTTATTATCATTTATTAACATATTGATTAATATATGGTGACTCATTAGCCATTTGTATGGTTGGGTAGTACTTTTAATATGTACCCAACATAGTATTGTCTACAAATGTGAATGTTTAACTGTTATGTTAAATAATTGTATATACATATATTTCTTGTTTTACAATTCACTTAAACAATATAAAACTACTACTTCTACGAGCAAATTAATAAACGAATATACCTGGTGGACAAACAAAGTTATTACAGTCCCGGCTCTCACTGGTCGGCATCTCGCACAGGGACGCGTTGGGTATGTGATTGTCCGCGAAGCAGATCTTATACCTCTGCTGGCTACCAGTCGGACCACAGGTCACCGTGCACGTTGTCCACTGGGTCCACACGGTGTACACCGTACTCGCTGATATGAGATAATGATAATCAACCAAAAGGCATATGCGACCAGTGTAAAGACCTATCATTCAGCACATCCGCGCAGTATGATCTGCATGTTCACTGTTCGCGAATAAGTCTGATAATGGTTTTAAGAAACGTCTGTATTGAAAGTAGTAGTTATGTGGATCCTTAGCATGGGTGCCCATGTGGGTCTTTTTCCACACGCATGTAATAATTACGTTAAAGGTGCCTCACCTCAGATTATAAATAGTAAAGTCAACGTTTTAAAACTGATCACAAGTTTACTTGAAATATTAGAATCATAATTCTGATTATAAAATTAGAGTAATAATTTCTCTTTCGAGTACAAGTATCATTTAAATATTGATCGTTTATGCTTCATTTTATCTGGGTAGACATACCCAGTAAGCCCAATCTTGTACATTTTCATGACTTTCAATTGACTGTTTTCCAACTTTACTCCCAAAATAGTTTTGAACTGTTAATTAGTAACTTGGTTGTCACTATTAGCAATATTTGAAGAAGTTTCAAAATTTCAAATATTTTGACCTCCATCTGGAGTTCAGCACCTTTAAGATCGGATGTCCAGGTGAGAAGTTTCAACATTTCAAAACTTTTGATCTCTATTGAGAGTTCAGCACATTTAAGATCGGATGTCCAGGTGAGAAGTTTCAACATTTCAAAACTTTTGATCTCTATTGAGAGTTCAGCACATTTAAGATCGGATGTCCAGGTGAGAAGTTTCAACATTTCAAAACTTTAGATCTCTATTGAGAGTTCAGCACATTTAAGATCGGATGTCCAGGTGAGAAGTTTCAACATTTCAAAACTTTTGATCTCTATTGAGAGTTCAGCACATTTAAGATCGGATGTCCAGGTGAGAAGTTTCAACATTTCAAAACTTTTGATCTCTATTGAGAGTTCAGCACATTTAAGATCGGATGTCCAGGTGAGAAGTTTCAACATTTCAAAACTTTAGATCTCTATTGAGAGTTCAGCACATTTAAGATCGGATGTCCAGGTGAGAAGTTTCAACATTTCAAAACGTTTGATCTCTATTGAGAGTTCAGCACATTTAAGATCGGATGTCCAGGTAAGAAGTTTCAACATTTCAAAACTTTTGATCTCTATTGAGAGTTCAGCACATTTAAGATCGGATGTCCAGGTGAGAAGTTTCAAAATTTCAAATATTTTGACCTCCATCTGGAGTTCAGCACCTTTAAGATCGGATGTCCAGGTGAGAAGTTTCAACATTTCAAAACTTTTGATCTCTATTGAGAGTTCAGCACATTTAAGATCGGATGTCCAGGTGAGAAGTTTCAACATTTCAAAACTTTTGATTTCTATTGAGAGTTCAGCACATTTAAGATCGGATGTCCAGGTGAGAAGTTTCAACATTTCAAAACTTTTGATCTCTATTGAGAGTTCAGCACATTTAAGATCGGATGTCCAGGTGAGAAGTTTCAACATTTCAAAACTTTAGATCTCTATTGAGAGTTCAGCACCTTTAAGATCGGATGTCCAGGTGAGAAGTTTCAACATTTCAAAACGTTTGATCTCTATTGAGAGTTCAGCACATTTAAGATCGGATGTCCAGGTAAGAAGTTTCAACATTTCAAAACTTTTGATCTCTATTGAGAGTTCAGCACATTTAAGATCGGATGTCCAGGTAAGAAGTTTCAACATTTCAAAACTTTTGATCTCTATTGAGAGTTCAGCACATTTAAGATCGGATGTCCAGGTGAGAAGTTTCAACATTTCAAAACTTTAGATCTCTATTGAGAGTTCAGCACATTTAAGATCGGATGTCCAGATGAGAAGTTTCAACATTTCAAAACTTTGATTTCTATTTGAAGTTCAGCACCTTTAAAGATCGGATGTCAAGGTGAGAAGTTTCAACATTTCAAAACTTTTAATCTCTATTGAGAGTTCAGCACATTTAAGATCGGATGTCCAGGTGAGAAGTTTCAACATTTCAAAACTTTTGATCTCTATTGAGAGTTCAGCACATTTAAGATCGGATGTCCAGGTGAGAAGTTTCAACATTTCAAAACTTTAGATCTCTATTGAGAGTTCAGCACATTTAAGATCGGATGTCCAGGTGAGAAGTTTCAACATTTCAAAACTTTAGATCTCTATTGAGAGTTCAGCACCTTTAAGATCGGATGTCCAGGTGAGAAGTTTCAACATTTCAAAACTTTAGATCTCTATTGAGAGTTCAGCACATTTAAGATCGGATGTCCAGGTGAGAAGTTTCAACATTTCAAAACTTTTGATCTCTATTGAGAGTTCAGCACATTTAAGATCGGATGTCCAGGTGAGAAGTTTCAACATTTCAAAACTTTAGATCTCTATTGAGAGTTCAGCACATTTAAGATCGGATGTCCAGGTGAGAAGTTTCAACATTTCAAAACTTTAGATCTCTATTGAGAGTTCAGCACCTTTAAGATCGGATGTCCAGGTGAGAAGTTTCAACATTTCAAAACGTTTGATCTCTATTGAGAGTTCAGCACATTTAAGATCGGATGTCCAGGTAAGAAGTTTCAACATTTCAAAACTTTTGATCTCTATTGAGAGTTCAGCACATTTAAGATCGGATGTCCAGGTAAGAAGTTTCAACATTTCAAAACTTTTGATCTCTATTGAGAGTTCAGCACATTTAAGATCGGATGTCCAGGTAAGAAGTTTCAACATTTCAAAACTTTTGATCTCTATTGAGAGTTCAGCACATTTAAGATCGGATGTCCAGGTGAGAAGTTTCAACATTTCAAAACTTTAGATCTCTATTGAGAGTTCAGCACATTTAAGATCGGATGTCCAGATGAGAAGTTTCAACATTTCAAAACTTTGATTTCTATTTGAAGTTCAGCACCTTTAAAGATCGGATGTCAAGGTGAGAAGTTTCAACATTTCAAAACTTTTAATCTCTATCTGGAGTTCAGCACCTTTAAAGATCGGATATCCAGGTGAAAAGTTTCAACATTTCAAAACTTTGATTTCTATTTGAAGTTCAGCTCCTTTAAAGATCGGATGTCAAGGTGAGAACTTTTAACATTTCAAAACCTTTAATCTATATCTGCAGTTCAGCACCTTTAAAGGTCAGATGTCCAGGTGCAAAGTTTCAACATTTCAAAACTTTGATTTCTATTTGAAGTTCAGCTCCTTTAAAGATCGGATGTCAAGGTGAGAACTTTTAACATTTCAAAACCTTTAATCTCTATCTGCAGTTCAGCACCTTTAAAGGTCGGATGTCCAGGTGCAAAGTTTCAACATTTCAAAACTTTGATCTCTATCGAGAGTTCAGCACCTTTAAAGGTCGGACGTCCAGGTGAGAAGTTTCAACATTTCAAAACTTTAGATCTCTATTGAGAGTTCAGCACATTTAAGATCGGATGTCCAGATGAGAAGTTTCAACATTTCAAAACTTTGATTTCTATTTGAAGTTCAGCACCTTTAAAGATCGGATGTCAAGGTGAGAAGTTTCAACATTTCAAAACTTTTAATCTCTATCTGGAGTTCAGCACCTTTAAAGATCGGATATCCAGGTGAAAAGTTTCAACATTTCAAAACTTTGATTTCTATTTGAAGTTCAGCTCCTTTAAAGATCGGATGTCAAGGTGAGAACTTTTAACATTTCAAAACCTTTAATCTATATCTGCAGTTCAGCACCTTTAAAGGTCAGATGTCCAGGTGCAAAGTTTCAACATTTCAAAACTTTGATTTCTATTTGAAGTTCAGCTCCTTTAAAGATCGGATGTCAAGGTGAGAACTTTTAACATTTCAAAACCTTTAATCTCTATCTGCAGTTCAGCACCTTTAAAGGTCGGATGTCCAGGTGCAAAGTTTCAACATTTCAAAACTTTGATCTCTATCGAGAGTTCAGCACCTTTAAAGGTCGGACGTCCAGGTGAGAAGTTTCAACATTTCAAAACTTTAGATCTCTATTGAGAGTTCAGCACCTTTAAAGGTCGGACGTCCAGGTGGTGCACTACGTAGCGATATGAAGGGAAATTGATGAACAATTTAACACAAATGAGCCGCTCCGCGAGAAAACCAACATTACGGACTGCATAATGTATCGACCCAGACCAGCCTGCGCAGTCCGCGCAGGCTACTTCGCACCGACACATTCCGTCTCAGGGGGATAGGGGTATAGAATAATGATTCCTGAAACAGAAAATCCACAGGAGGCGAAAAGTGTCTGCTTGAGCTAAGAAAATTGTCTGCGGCATACTTCGATTGATCTGGGTCGAAACTTTACGCTGAGTCCACAATGTTGGTTTTCTCAAATCATAATTACTACTACTCATGAGAGATTTTTGAAGGTTTTCAATGACAGGAAAATGTTTTGGTGTTTCTTACATACATATTTTGTTCTAAAATGTGTTTGTAAACACATTGACAGATTCATGGAACATGGCAGATTCTAATCAGACTGCACGAACAACAAATCGAAGTATGACCAACGCGATCAATATATCGTTTTACGTAAGAATAACATGATTCACCTGATAAAAATGAACTGATTGTTAGGTGTTTTACGCCGCTTTCAACATTGTTTCAATTATGTCACGGCATTTCCTGGTTAAGTTAACAGTACTACTGGCGAATACCAGCCAGTCAGTCGTAATGCTAACCCCGTAACCCTGAGCGCCAAGGCGGGCAGCCATTTCTACTATTTTTGAAATATGTTGTATGACTCTATGCGAACGTTCTACCACTACACCACCGAGCCGATCACCTGATAAATAAACGATAATACCTGATGGACATGTATTATTCCCGCATGAAATGACGTCATCATAGTTTCCCTGACATGAATTTCCGCCAAATGCGGGTGCTGGATTGGTACATGATCTGTGCCTGTAAAATACAAATTGTACCTTTCTTTTTTTGCAATATGAAATTTTGTTATGAAATGTTGAATAAGTTATTCATTTTCAGTGAATTCATAACCTGGTACCACATAAATGAACAGAAGTGCTGCACATCTTGTTATGGAGAATTGTTGTGTGAAGTAATATCAAAATTCATTCAATCATGTAGGTGGCTAAGTGATGTGCATGACACATCATCTTGTTTCGGAAAATAATTATATGAAGTAATATCAAAACCTACACGAGATAGTGGACGTATTGACGGACGGCCATACGGACGCGAGCAAACATATAGTCCCAAACTGGTCTCCAACCGGTAGGGACTAATAACTGATCATGATTCCAAATGTGCGGTGCGAGATGTTATGAAACACGACCTACAAATAATGTCCATAATTTAAATTGCATATCAGCCCAACAGTTTGTTAGCTAGCGGTTGCCAGTCCACAAATATAGTAGCTGTAAATTGATTGGTCGGGTTTGCAACCGGGAGCTACCAAATTGTTTCACTGAACGCAGGCCACGTCGGAGCTGGATTGAGAGGAAAACGATTGGGATTTCGAAACGGACTAACCGGTCTCGGTTACGTTCTCTAGGGCAAGAAACATGTCCGAGCCTAGTACTGGTTTGTTGACCCAGTGATCATTAATAACTCGTAGTATATAACTTGACATATTTTTAAAAGCGGCGTAAAATCAAAATAAAACAAAAACCTGGATTGCGTCCCTTGTGCTCCACAGGTCGTCGTGCACCCCGACCAGACGTTCCATTCAGAAAACCCTCCGTCCACTAAAACATAACACATAATTTATAACACACAATAATGGTTGATCGAAATATAACTGTAAGACATACGCAATCGACATACGCAATCGGGTAGACATTTATGTATCATGTATGCTTTTTATTATATTGAAACAATGTTCTACCTATATTTCATAAATAAAGCGTGCGCTATTTGTTAAGTATTTGTAATGTTATTAATATTAGTTCTATCCATTTATAAACTCTGTCATCCTTTAGATAGGGTGAGTCTATTGTTTTATGTTATAAACATTTTGGAATTGTTGATAACTAAGGCAAACAATACAGGCAAACAATGCTGATTTCAGGTGAGACAGCTCGTTACGATTTACAATTACCATTGGCGCTGAAAGAGTTATTAGCGGAAGTGTAACCTCATTTAGCGGAGATAACATGTCGTATAATGTTTCGTACTTCTATGTGTACCACATGTCGTATTTCTATATGTAGCGCATGTCGAATTTTACTTAAACCTGTTTCAGAATAAATGCAATTCACCTGGACATGGCGTCTGGTAACCGCATGATCGGTGTTCATACAGGGAACCAGTGCAGGGAGGATGTGTGCAGGTCCGCATTCGAAACTGGTTATCGCCTCCACCGCATGTATTCTGACACGGGGACCAGCTCTGCCAGTCAGTAAAACCACCAGCTAAATGCAAAGATCGAAAAATGTTATATCATGGGAGTTGTGTTAAAACTTTGCCCCTGTTGTACTTTAAAAAAACACCTACAAGTGCGCATACGCCACTTTCATAACAACCGGACCTAACCGTCGCTACAGAAGCAGACGCTCGTACAGATGTGATCTCTGACTATTAAAGGTCGTCAGCGAATGACCTTTGAGTCAGCCAATCAACTTGGTATCAATTAAATTATGTATCAATAGTGTCAATAACTCATACTATAAACAAAACGAGACAGTAATAATCGAATCTTCTGATTGTATATTTACTATTTCGATAGCAGAACCGAGAATATATTGGTTCGTGTGATGCTATTGGACAGAAAAAAGATTAGCTGTTCGTGTAACTGTTTAGGGTGAATTCGGAACAACCTTTTATGCGTCGTCGTCAGATATAATGTACGCACAGAAAGGTAATTTGAACTGATTTAAACGAGATTTGTAACACGTGGACCAAATATTCGTCACATGATTGATACCTTTGAAGGATGACGAACAACTCCTAGAGTGACAGCTCGTGTCGATACCGACTGATCTCTGGAATGACAGCCCGTGTCGCTACCGACTGACCTCTGGAGTGAAAGCCCGTATAGCTACCCACTGACCTACCGGGGCTCGGCAAATTACCGTGACCGTCATTTATTTAAAACCTCCGAAAATATGTCACATAATTGATTTTTCTTTTGGTTTAAACATATTTATTTCAACTTAAGCAAGTTACATGTTAATGTAGGCAATGTAACATAATAAAACACCTATGTACTAGAAAACAACCAATGTATTCTTATATTAATTATCTTTCTTTGATCATTTGCATATTAAGATTTGCCAAAAAAATCTCTTTTCACATCCTATAAACTTCAAGCCCTATAATTTCTCATTTTCAAAAGTTTCCTCTGTCAAAAGCAGTGAATCGCAGTAGACACTATAAAATGTTTTGTTCTTTATTTAATCTCGTCGGTGGCAAACACATAAAGGACAAGGTTGCTCCAACACAACGAGTACGCCTTAAAAGCTGCATTTCTATTGGTGGTTTCGGCTAGTACTTGTTATGACATCCCGTTAACCCTTTAAGGTGACAAAGGCAGCAGACACCCTTGTTTAACTGATAAGGATTGTATTTATATGGTGAATAATATAAAGATCGTCCGAATAAACGTACCGGAAGGTTCGTCTGTACATGCCTCGTTACAGAAATCCCAATCGCAACATTTTGGACAACCGTCAGTAGCTTCTCTTTTACCAATTATCGTCGACTGTGAGTATTGCGATCCATATGTCGTGTTACATTCCTAAGAGCGACGGGATATAATTTATGAAATATCAGAAGAAAGAGGGTTTTTTTTATTATTATGGAAACCGATTTATTTGTGTAACCCACAAGTAGCCGTCTGACCAGGCTCATTACCGTTTGATACTCAACTCAACAGTTGTATCTTGATCTTACTAGCTTTGGCTATGGACTCAACCGAATGCAAACCTGGTCAAGTAAATTTTTAACATTCCACATTGAAAAGGGTCATCGATCGATCGATTGATTTTCTCCATATCCGGCGAAAATAAATGAAAGCATATCTAACACATAAGCAATAACCTTGGGAAGTGGGTGAAAAAAAACATTCTTATTTTTCTATAATGATTTCCAACTGAGTCTGAATTCGGCTGCACCAGAACGTGTTTCTGTCAATATTTAAATTTAGGAAGAACTTTTTGTGAAGAACTGCATACACTATTTACAGTACTGTCCGTTGTGAAGAAATGCATACACTATTTACAGTACCGTCCGTTGTGAAGAATTGCATACACTATTTGAAGTACCGTATGTTGTAGAGAACTGCATACACTATTTAAAGTACCCGTCCGTTGTGAAGAACTGCAATCCATTGTTAATAACTGCATGCACTATTTGAAGTACCGTCCGTTGTTAAAAACTGCATGCACTATTTGAAGTACAATCCATTGTGAAGAACTGCATACACTATTTGAAGTACCGTATGTTGTGAAGAACTGTATACACTATTTGAAGTACCGTCCGTCGTGAAGAACTGCATACACTATTTGAAGTACCGTCCGTCGTGAAGAACTGCATACACTATTTGAAATACCGTCCGTCGTGAAGAACTGCATTCACTATTTGAAGTACCGTCCGTTGTGAAGAATTGCATGCACTATTTGAAGTACCGTCCGTTGTGAAGAACTGCATTCACTATTTGAAGTACCGTCCGTCGTGAAGAACTGCATACACTATTTGAAGTACCGTCCGTCGTGAAGAACTGCATACACTAGTTGAAGTACCGTCCGTCGTAAAGAACTGCATACACTATTTGAAGTACCGTCCGTCGTGAAGAACTGCATACACTATTTGAAGTACCGTCCGTCGTGAAGAACTGCATACACTATTTGAAGTACCGTCCGTCGTGAAGAACTGCATTCACTATGTGAAGTACCGTCCGTTGTGAAGAATTGCATGCACTATTTGAAGTACCGTCCGTTGTGAAGAACTGCATTCAGTATTTGAAGTACCGTCCGTCGTGAAGAACTGCATACACTATTTGAAGTACCGTCCGTCGTGAAGAACTGCATACACTATTTGAAGTACCGTCCGTCGTGAAGAACTGCATACACTATTTGAAGTACCGTTCGTCGTGAAGAACTGCATACACTATTTGAAGTACCGTCCGTCGTGAAGAACTGCATACACTATTTGAAGTACCGTCCGTCGTGAAGAACTGCATACACTATTTGAAGTACCGTCCGTTGCAGATAAGCTAAATGTTGCTAACAGTTGCAAAATGAGCCGTCCTACGAGACAACCAACATTATGGTATCTTCGTAATGTATAGACCAAGACAAGCCTGCGCTATCCGCGCAGTCTAATCCGGGCCGACACATTCCGTCTTTGTGGGGATAGAGGTATAAAGTAATGATTCTTGAATCAGAAAATCAGCATGAGGCGAACAGTGTCTGTTGGGGTTAGCCTGCGCGGCATGCTTAGGTTGATCCGGGTGGATAGTTTACTCGGATTCCACTATGTTGGTGTTCTCGTGCGACGGCTCAAATGTATTTGAAATAAAGATTAAATAAGCAAAACCAAACTTACGGAGGTCGGAGTGATGTGTACACACGAACTGTCGTATATGGTGTAACCTCCCTCAACTTTACTGGTGATTTCACAGGCCTATCATAAATAGACATTTCATTAAAATAGCATAGAAATGTACGATCACGTATAATCTTGTGTATCTTCCTGTCCCGAACCCCCCTAATATGCTGGTGATAGCACAGCCATGTCATAAATGTACAAACATGCAAAATATGGTCTATCCCCCTTTGTTTTTAAAGGCCTAAAAAACAAACTCTGATAAACAATAATTTTAGAAATAAAGACGATCTGGTCTTTCGTACCCAATTAATTTTATACTTGCCACCTTTTAAATAGTAATGGGACTCGCAACTGGCATGTCTCTTGCGCCATACATATATTGTATGCGTCAATGATTTAAATAAACAATTTAGCTGATATGGTGTTTCAAGTGTGGTCAGCAATTTTCTTTGTTGCTTCAGACATGGAAAGGGATAAATAGCATTTGATTGCATGTAGATTTAAATCCCAAACTGTAGTTGTTGTGGTTTTATTGACAAATACAACAAATCCAAAATCCTGACCAAAAGAAATCCTGAAATGTGTATGTGGAATTTCAAAGATCCGGGAATTAGTCCTTAATGAAAACATTATGTGTATGTTTAGACTAATGAAAGTCAAGAATGCATGTGTGTTAAAAAATAAATTAATGCAGTCTTTTCCGGCGACATTGATGCCTTGCATTAACTTTCTCATGTCATCTATATATATATATATATATGTCATATACATGAACATGTCACAAGGATGCACAATCATGCGAAATATGGTAAGCCTTCCCCTTCTTGCCGGTGATTATACAGACCTTTCATAAACATGTCATAAACATGTCAAAGGAGGGTGCATATATTCAAAATATGGTCTACTTCCTCTCATAATGTCACAGATTAGTGCATATATGCAACGCAACATATGGTCTATCTCCTTTCATAAACATGTATAGTGCATGTATGTACATATGGTCTACCTCCTGTCATAAACATGTCACAGTATAGTGCATATATGCAAACTATGATCTAACGCTTGTCATAAACATGTCACAGTATAGTGCATATATGCAACATATGGTCTACCTCCTGTCATAAACATGTCACAGTATAGTGCATATATGCAACATATGGTCTACCTCCTGTCATAAACATGTCACAGTATAGTGCATATATGCAAACTATAGTCTACCTCCTGTCACAAATATGTCTACCTCCTGTCATAAACATGTCACAGGAGAGTGCATATATGCAAACTATAGTCTACCTCCTGTCATAAACATGTCACAGGAGAGTGCATATATGCAAACTATGGTCTACCTCCTGTCATAAACATGTCATTTATAAGTCTGAAGAATGTGTAAACGAGCAAATTATGGTGTAACTCCCATAATATTGCTGCCGATTTCAGGAATGTACAAACATGCAAAATGTGGCTTAAGTACTGACTAGTCAGCAAATGCATTTGCTGTATTACAAAGACAAATAATTATGTTTGATTTTAATGGAAACATTTTTAGTGTCATACAAAGCGAAAGTATGTTTCATAATATTTTATTTTTATTTTAAACCCTACAGAAAATGTTTAAGTTGACCGATAAAGAAATTGTTCTAAAAACTATTGACAAGTTATATTACTGCGTTTCTGGGTAATCCATTTAATCTGACACCAGCGGATCTGTGATAGTATTTACCCTGCAATCCAGAGCGTCAGGGCGAGAAAAATACATTACTATAATTTCTTTGGTATAACCCGGGCGAGGATCGAAACACCACACCAGAGATGGACAATCAACCACTACTGGCGGTCAATTATTTAAATTCAGTTTATTACATACAACAATACCTAAACATCATTATAACATCGACTAAAAAACACAACGAACCAAGCTCAACCAGTTCCAGCTCTCGAGAGCATTTGGACGCGTCTGCAGCAGACTGATTGTGAAATAATTAAGCTCATAATGTGAAATTTCTTCTTCTGCTTCAATGTTTTCACCTCTATTCAATAACTATCCTTTCATCTGTGGAGACTTTTTATATTCTTGCCAAAATATTTTAAAATTCGTCTATTGTAGATTTCTTGAACGTGGGAGGGTAATAGCAGTCACACTTACGTAATTCATGTCACAAGTGGTCACGTGACGGCAGCCATGTTCATTTTGATTGGAGCATGCAAAACAATACGGGCCTCTATCGCTTCTCGATGGTGCTAAAATAATCAAGGTGTTTATATTTGATAATGTATTTGATTTGTATTCTACGCCGTTTTCAACCGTATTTACCAGTGTAACGTGTATCGGAGTTAAGACATCGCGGGTCACACACCCAGGCACTAACCGCGATGAACGTTGCTTAACTTTTAGAAAAAAGGCCAACCACTCTACCAACGTCGCTATTAAAGCCTTGCTTAAGGCTGTATAAGTGATATTTATAACATGTATATAATTTATAACCATTCCCGTTACATTTCTCCCTCTTTTCCCTTGACTTCGACCCGAAGTCACACAACTGAACACACGCAGAACATTAGGGTTGAGTCTATGTAACATCACTGGAAACCACCGGTGTCCGGGGATGATGGTGATATCAACCCAAAATACCACCGCTGCCACCATTTCTAACGTGAATCAGAGTTAAACCATCGCGGGTCAACCATTCAGGCACTAACCAAGATGAACGTTGCTTAACTTAAAGAAAAGGTCAAACGCTCTACCAACGTCGCTAGCACAGCTGTAGTAGTATTATTTATACCTATACCCCGTTCCCGTTACACCAGTACTGTAGGTTTTATTTATACCTATACCCCGTTCCCGTTACACCAGTACTGTAGGTTTTATTAGTCGCCGGGCAGAAGCCCGCGACTTCTATTTTTAATAGGTTTTTGGAAATCACATGGGAGGGGGGGGGGGGGGGGGGGGGGGGGGGTATTATTATTATTTATTTTTTTAAATGTCTTGAACATATTACAGTTGCGTTTGTTTAAAAACACTAAGTTATGACACATCTAAAATGAAATAAATATTCCGATGTTTTAAGTATGTGCAGTTTCTTTATTTTGACTGGCATTTACGTTTCTGTGTTTTATTTACGAAGACAAAACAGTCCCTATTAGCTAGACTGCGATACTTTATTTTCATAAACTATGTAATCAAAAGGCGATAACTACAAACCTTTACGTTGCACAGTCTATAATTTGTTTACATACGCGCACCTACTTGCAGCAGACTATCGATATGAAAAATCACGTCGAATCCTCCTTTTAATAGATAGGTATCAACATAAACTGGTAACAGAAACAAAACTAAGAAATAATTTGTGAAAATATGTCTCAAATATAAGCCTGTTTATCGGTCGTGAACGTCGAAACGCCTTTTTTCTCAGTTCGTGACCTAGTTTCATATTGCCAAAATATAAACAAAGCAAGTAACCGGAAGTAAAATGTAAACTTAGAAAAGTGACTTGTTTATGCAGACAAAAAATGTCGCACGACAGATTGATTTCTTAAACGTCACGAAACGAGTGCATGGGTCGAATGTAGGAGAAAGAAAGATACTATAGAAATGCTTTTTTCTCTCGAATGCAGTGGAATAAAACATGCACTAAAGCTTTGCCTGATTTTTTATTCACTTTCTTCGATGTCTGACACTACGACTCGATGAAGCCTGACACGAGGGTCAACATTTCGAAAGAATGCTCAAACACCTTATTACAGATAGATAGCTAATATTACACACTTAAATGATTAAATATATGTGATATTAAATGTTTATTTGACTCGAAACAAATTAAGAGAAGAACAAACTCTGATAAACAATAGATTTAGAAATAAAGAAAATCTGCTCTTTCGCACCCAATTAATTTCATACTTGCCACCTATTAAATAGTAATAGGACTCGCAACTGGCATTTCTCTTGCGCCAAACATATATTGTATGCATCAACGATTTAGATAAAGAATTTAGCTGATATGTTGTTACAAGTGTGGTCTACTTTTTAAACATATGAGGATAAATTTAAACATCTGTGAAATATTTATTATAATTATTATCAGGGACGTAGTCCTATCTACGTCCCTGTTATTATTAAAAAGGAGGAAGTTCATGTCTTCAGCAATTTAACCGTTTTCTCAATGTTTTAAGCGTTTAAAGGGTTTCATTGTTGCTTCAGACACGGAAAGGGTTTAATAGCTTTTTATTGCATGTAGATTTAAATCCCAAAATGTATTAATTTGTTGAGGTTTTATTGACAAATACAAAACATCCAAAATCCTGACCAAAAGAAATCCTGAAATTTGTAGATCTATGTGGAATTTCAAAAATCCTGTTATATTTATACCTATACCCCGTTCCCGTTACACCAGAACTGTAGGTTTTATTTATACCTATACCCCGTTCCCGTTACACCAGTACTGTAGGTTATATTTATACCTATACCCCGTTCCCGTTACACCAGTACTGTAGGTTGTATTTATACCTATACCCCGTGCCCGTTACACCAGCACTGTAGATTGTATTTATACCTATACCCCGTTCCCGTTACACCAGTACTGTAGGTTGTATGTATACCTATACCCTGTTCCCGTTACACCAGTACAGTAGGTTTTATTTAACCCGACAGCAGCGCATAGGTCGTAACGCTATCCCCGCAAGCCTAAGCACCAAGGAGGGAAGCCATTACTAGCTATGCCCGCAACCCTAAGCACCGAGAAGGGAAGCCATTACTAGCTATGCCCGCAACCCTAAGCACCGAGAAGGGAAGCCATTACTACCATTTTTAAAGTATTTGCTATCATCCGACCGGGATCGAACCTGAGGGCGATCTTACCACCATAGTATTAGTATTAGTATACTTAAGTATTTGATGACAATCATACTATGTGGCAAAGGGGAACAATACTCGTTATAACCATTTTTACCCATTGTCAGAATGATTTCGGAAGCCCTTCGCTGCAAATGCGCCTACATGTGGGACTGGGTTGACTGCAAACGTTACTATTACAATTATGGTCATGATACATATACATACCGATTAATTGAGTCGTCCAGTGAGAAAACCAACATTATGGCCTCTGCGTAAAGTATCGACCCGGCTCAGCCTAAGCATGCCGCGTAGGCTTACCCGGAGAGACACTTTTCGCCTCCTGTGGATTTTCTGTTTCAGGAATTATTACTCTATACCTCTATCCCCCTGAGACGGAATGTGTCGGCCCGGATCAGTCTGCACGGACTGCGCAGCCTGATCTGGGTCGATGCATTACGCAGAGGCCATAATGTTGTGTATGTGTGTATGTGTGTTACAAACAACAATAAGGAGGCGATCTTAGTAACACACACACGTACTGTGTTGTATGGCCGTTATGATTCACGGAGTATCCGTTTTGTTTGGCATTCTCTATAAATGCCGCGATGATGGCGATAAAGAAGAATACAAATATGATGATTTTGATGGTGTTAATATTTTCGTGGTTGTTAATTGTATCATTATTATGGTGGCGAAGGTGGTGATAAGGATGATGATGTTTTTTACGATAATGAGGATGATGATGTCGTTCGTGTTTGTCTATGACGATGACGATTTATAGCTTACAAGCCTCATTTCATCCTCACATATTACAGAAGTTGTTGTTTTTGTGATGATTGTGATTGTAATGATGGTAATGATGTTAATGATGATGCTGTTGATAATGAAAGTGATGAAGACCATAATGATGATTGTGATGACGATGATGCTTATGATGGTAATGATGATGATGATGATGGTGATGAGGATGAGGATGATTGTTATGATGATAATGATGATGATTATAATGATGACGATGATGATGATTATGATGATGATGATGATGATGATGATGATGATGATGATGATGATGATTGTAATGATGATGATGATGATGATGATGATGATGATGATGATGATGATGATGATGATTGTAATGATAATGATGAGTTAAGTGAGAATGCAATCTTATTAACATCAGATCGAAATACTTCGCTGTATTGGATCTGACTAAACCGCATAAAAGGTCGTCTCGAATTGATCCTATTGACATGAATCTCGCGAGAACTTGCACTTTTTGTTTGTCAAATGAAATCGTCCGATACAACCATAGATATTCTATACAATCGGACCAATCGACAATCACCGCTTCTCTTTGTCGTTTATGAATATGCGTTATCTTACCTGTTTTATCCCGAGCGATTTTGTAAGCTGAATTTTGAACGGCTGTCGCAATTGATTGACTTTTTGGGGCGGTCATCATATATATATAGGATCTGACATGAGTTGTCATTTTATATAAAGTTTTATTAAACGAGTTCAAGAATTTTTTTTATTAAGCGAGCCTTTGGCGAGCTTAATAATAAATTTCTTGAACGAGTTTAATAAAACTTTATTAAATGACAACGAATGTCAGATTCTTTTTATCACATGACGAAAACACACAATGAAAAGCGGGTTTTCCAAAGCTATTTTAATTTCGTCAGTAAATCGTATAACAATGCCACAAATAATTATTCCCGAGGTCATATTCAGCTTAGTTTATTAAAAAGAATAATAAATAACACTCATGAGATATTATATCTATCACATAAAGTGACTTATGAGGCGTATTTTGATAAAAATGTACTTAACGTTTACAATATTTCTAGATGAAATTTACGGGTTTTGGCGCCAAAGTGACTAACGTATGACGTCAAACAATGACGTGACGTCATTTTTTCCTAGTATTAGGTCATGTTATATTACACACGTTGTATATAAAGAAATACGTAATGGGTATATTACATGGGATACAAGCATTGTCATGTGATAAATATATATATATATATATATATATAGGAGCAAGCGAAGTTTAGGTCTGATTTGGATTAAACGAAGGTAAGGATGATGATAAACTTACGAGCCTCATTGCAACCTTTGATGTTACAGAAGTTGGTATCATTACAGCACTCCTGACACACTAGAATATCGGAGGACGAATCTGCCGGAATTACGGCATTCGTGACGTCTATATTGCCTGCAGAACGTTTTCGTATTACGTTACACCTCTGAAATTTAAAAAAATGTTATAATATACGTTAAAGCCGCGTTATAATATACGCTAAAGCCGCTTCACGTGACTTCTGGTAATATATATTCATTGAAATATAACAAAATGTTATAATATACGTTAAAGTCGCGTTATAATATACGTTAAAGCCGCGTCACGTGACTTCTGGTAATATATATTCATTGAAATATAACAAAATGTTATAATATACGTTAAAGCCGCGTCACGTGACTTCTGGTAATATATATTCATTGAAATATAACAAAATGTTATAATATACGTTAAAGTCGCGTTATAATA
Organism: Serripes groenlandicus; assembly: GCA_031761405.1. Taxonomy (NCBI): domain Eukaryota; kingdom Metazoa; phylum Mollusca; class Bivalvia; order Cardiida; family Cardiidae; genus Serripes; species Serripes groenlandicus. Next base: position 1,242,566 of record JASEVX010000039.1, read on the forward strand.
TACGTTAAAGTCGCGTTATAATATACGCTAAAGCCGCTTCACGTGACTTCTGGTAATATATATTCATTAAAATATAACAACATGTTATAATATACGTTAAAGTCGCGTTATAATATACGTTAAAGCCGCGTCACGTGACTTCTGGTAATATATATTCATTGAAATATAACAAAATGTTATAATATACGTTAAAGCCGCGTAATAATATACGTTAAAGCCGCGTCACGTGACTTCTGGTAATATATATTCATTGAAATATAACAAAATGTTATAATATACGTTAAAGTCGCGTTATAATATACGTTAAAGTCGCGTTATAATATACGCTAAAGCCGCTTCACGTGACTTCTGGTAATATATATTCATTAAAATATAACAACATGTTATAATATACGTTAAAGTCGCGTTATAATATACGTTAAAGCCGCGTCACGTGACTTCTGGTAATATATATTCATTGAAATATAACAAAATGTTATAATATACGTTAAAGCCGCGTTATAATATACGTTAAAGCCGCGTCACGTGACTTCTGGTAATATATATTCATTGAAATATAACAAAATGTTATAATATACGTTAAAGCCGCGTCACGTGACTTCTGGTAATATATATTCATTGAAATATAACAAAATGTTATAATATACCTAAAGCCCGCGTCACGTAACATGGTTACCTGTTTAGCGTGGCATTTCGAGTGAACTGTGTGTGATGGACACTTGTTAAGCGTGGCATTTCGAGTAAACTGTGTGTGATGGCCACTTGTTTAGCATGGCTTTTCGAGTGAACTGTGTGAGATGGCCACTTGTTTAGCATGGCATTTCGAGTAAACTGTGTGTGATGGCCACTTGTTTAGCATGGCATTTCGAGTAAACTGTGTGTGATGGCCACTTGTTTAGCATGGCATTTCGAGTAAACTGTGTGTGATGGCCACTTGTTTAGCATGGCATTTCGAGTAAACTGTGTGTGATGGCCACTTGTTTAGCATGGCATTTCGAGTAAACTGTGTGTGATGGCCACTTGTTTAGCATGGCATTTCGAGTGAACTGTGTGTGATGGCCACTTGTTTAGCATGGCATTTCTAGTGAACTGTGTGTGATGGCCACTTGTTTAGCATGGCATTTCGAGTAAACTGTGTGTGATGGCCACTTGTTTAGCATGGCATTTCGAGTAAACTGTGTGTGATGGCCACTTGTTTAGCATGGCATTACGAGTGAACTGTATGTGATGGCCACTTGTTTAGCATGGCATTTCGAGTAAACTGTGTGTGATGGCCACTTGTTTAGCATGGCATTTCGAGTAAACTGTGTGTGATGGCCACTTGTTTAGCATGGCATTACGAGTGAACTGTGTGTGATGGCCACTTGTTTAGCATGGCATTTCGAGTAAACTGTGTGTGATGGACACTTGTTTAGCATGGCATTTCTAGTAAACTGTGTGTGATAGCCACTTGTATAGCATGGAATTTCGAGTGAACTTTGTGTGATGGCCACTTGTTTAGCATGGCATTTCTAGTAAACTGTGTGAGATGGCCACTTGTTTAGCATGGAATTTTTAGTAAACTGTGTGTGATGGCCACTTGTTTAGTATGGCATTTCTAGTAAACTGTGTGTGATGGGCACTTGTTCAGCGTGGAATTTCGAGTGAACTTTGTGTAATGGAAACTTGTTAAGCGTGACATTTCGAGTAAACTGTGTGTGATGGCCACTTGTTAAGCTTGACATTTCAAGTAAACTGTGTGTGGTGGCTACTTGTTTAGCTTGGTATTTCGAGTTAACTGTGTGTGATGGACACTTGTTTAGCATGGCATTTCGAGTAAACTGTGTGCGATGGACACTTGTTTAGCTTGGCATTTCGAGTAAACTGTGTGTGATAGCCACATGTGTATTGTGGCATTTTGAATGAATTGTGTGTGATGTTAACGTCTTTAGAGCGACATACAGAGTTAACTGTGTGTGTTGGTTATTGTTTAGCACGACATTTGGAATGAACTGTGTGTGAGGGGACATGTTAGCGTGAAATTTCGTATGAACTGTAACTGTTTTATAATGTTACGAGCGGCATCCGAGTGAATGTGTATGTTTGTTACCTGTAAAGCGAGATATTCCGAGTGAAATGTGTGTGTTTGTTACCTGTTAAGCGAGATATTCCGAGTGAAATGTGTGTTTGTTACCTGTTAAGCGAGAAATTCCGAGTGAAATGTGTGTGATGGTTGTTACAGGTTTATCGCGATATTTTGAGAGCGACAATCCAATCTGAGTTAACTGAGGTATTGCTTACCTCTTTGGAGCGACATCCCGAGTTAAACAACACGTGTCCACCGGAAGTCACAAATCTTTCCACGTAGCATTCCTGGTGTAAACAGAAAACATTTTGAATCTTAAAAACATTTCGAAGAAAAACAATTTAACCTGCAAATTCTCCATACCCAAACACTTTTGCTACTGAGCTCGGCTCAAGTAAAGGCACCACTGAACAGCAAAAACCTAATTATACCAACATTCATAAAAACCGCTGGTATAAATATCTTGATTGATTGATTAAGGTTTAACACCGTGTTCAGTCCTATCACGGCGGCCAGTCCACCTACCCGTTCACATACCCGTTCACATACCCGTTTACATACTCGTTCGCATACTCGTTCACATACCCGTTCACGTACGCCGTTTACCTACCCGTTCACATACGCCGTTTACCTACCCGTTCACATACCCGTTCAAATACCAGTCCACCTACCAGTTCACATACTCGTTCACATACCCGTTCACATACCCATTCACATACCCGTTCACATACTCGTTTACCTACCCGTTCACATACTCGTTCACATACCCGTTCACATACCAGTTCACATACCAGTCCACCTACCCGTTCACATACCCATTCACATACCCGTTCACATACCCGTTCAAATACCAGTCCACCTACCCGTTTACCTACCCATTCACATACCCATTCACATACCCATTCACATACCCGTTCACATACCAGTCGACCTACCCGTTCACATACCCATTCACATACCCATTCACATACCCGTTCACATACTCGTTCACATACCCGTTCACGTACCCATTCACATACCCGTTCACATACCCATTTACATACCCGTTCACATACCCGTTCACATACCCGTTTATCTACCCGTTCACATACCCGTGTGTGTCCGGGCTCTGCACATCAGTTCTCAACACAACATTATTTTCAAAGCTACTGGCTGCTTTTCCGGTCAATTTAATTTCTACAACTCGTTGTGTTTAAGTTTTTTTATAAACAAGCCCGTCTCTCCCTTAAAACCAATTAGGAAACATGCGGGTAGATGCACTGGTCGCCGTGATATGACTGACAATGTGTTAATAACGTCGTTCAATCCCCCCTAAGTTTTACCTCATTATCAGCGCATTCCGTGACCGTATCACAGAAAAACGGTTTAAACATGTCCTGACATTCCAAACACCGGCTAGTGGCATCGCCTGAAACAGAACGGGAGTAGTTCATTGTTTTCGCGTATACATTTTGGAGGATTTGTATGTTTGTATTGTGTTTAACGCCGCTTTCAAACATATCTAGTTATAATTTACGACGTTTCCTGGGTAAGTTACCAGTACCACTGGTCCATTTACATGTACCAGCGAGTTTGTCCTAATGCGAACCTGACAATCGTACGCGCCTAGTTTGGAAGGCCAGCACTCCCGTCAATCGTATACCACAAAAGGGCTAAACAGTCTAATTTGGAAGGTAGCAAGTTGCATAGGAAGAATGTTGTGTGGAGTAATGGTTGTACTAGAAAGCTACATTCTTTAAAGTTTTTGACTGAAAAATTTGCCCTATATTGCTTGACGGTTCCGAGATTTGGGGCTTACAGCAAATTTAAAGTATCGAAAATGTTCGTGGTTCGACTTGGAACAAGGTAATAATGGGTGATCTTGGCAGATTCCCGATATATATCAATGCTTCCAAAAGATGTATAAATGTTCGGCTTAGATTAATATAGTTGCCTCGTCATAGACTTCCTAAGTTATGCTATGAAATGTTGAAATATTATGACTCGGTAGGTTATAGAAATTGGATATCTTAGGTAAGGACGCATTTGTATCGGGTTAGATATGGGTATATATGGGAGGCACAAAATGATAACCTATTTATATTAAATTATACCCAACGACTTAAAGATCAATACATGCAGAATTGGCGATCTGAGTGTGTAGAAAGCAGAAAACTATGTACATACAGAGATTTTAAAATAGCTTATGTCTTATGGCAAGGAACTTACTTAAATATAATTGATATAGGTAAATTTAGTAAATGCATGGCTTCTTTTAGATTTTCCAGCCATGATTTGATGACAGAAAAAGGAAGATACTATATGCTTCTTATAGAAGATAGAATATGTGCATACTGTGAAAATGAAATTGAAAATGAATTCATTTTGTGCTGAAGTGTCCCCTGTACAGTGAAATTCGTGTAACATATATATGTACATCGTATGTTATTAATGCAAGCTACGAGAAGTGTTCTTACCTTAAGGCTTCATCTAATATTACTGTTGTCCGAAACCTCGCTATGTATTTATACTATGCGTTTCAGATAAGAGGTGAGTTTCTTAAAGGCACAGTATAGTTTGTGTTGTTGATGTTGTTGTGTTGTTGTTGTACTTTTCTTCAAATATGTATGATCAAATACTTACTTCGTTGAGAAATAACATGACTACGTTTTCTAATATTACTTTTGAACATGTTGTTTTATTGTGCGGTATATAACCTGTCATTGTATTACATGGATATTTGATTGTATATATGTATTTGTAACATCTTGTGTATATGCCAGAGGCCGGATTATGCAATACAATTGCGTTATCGTTATCGTATTATCGCTACCACATGGTATGTAAACACGTCCCCATACCGTTGAAAACGGCGATGAAGAACAATTATTCAGTCAGTCGTAGCTAGTATGAATCAAATATGGTCAAATGGAAGTAAATTGGAACGGCTTCCCGGGCAGACAATTTTCTCCAGGGATTTGTAGATGAATATATAAGACTGAGGTTTCTCCCATCGGACAATAATGATTTGTCGATTTAAAAGTTACCAGAGATTAAATCGTTGTATCCCTCTCCCACGGCGGAATACGGTAACCAGTCTGCAGAGATATATACGTATGGGTTGACTGTTAGGCGCTTTACGCCGCTTTCACTCCGAAATGTTGGGGTCAGTTTGGGTGATATTGCCTCTCCGTGATGGGGTCTTTTGCATCTCCGAGATGGGGTCATTTGTGGGTCTAATAGTCTGTCCGTAATGGAGGCCTTTAGGGTTTTATGACCTGTCCGTAATTGGGTCTCGTTGCTTATCCGTGATGGTGTCATTTCAGGTATTATTGCCTGTCGTGATGGTGTCATTTCAGGTATTATTGCCTGTCGTGATGGTGTCATTTCAGGTATTATTGCCTGTCGTGATGGTGTCATTTCAGGTATTATTGCCTGTCGTGATGGTGTCATGTAAGGAATTATTGCCTCTCTGTGATGGGGTCATTTTTGGTCTTATTGCCTGTCGTGATGGGATCATTTAGGTTCTAATAACCCCTTCGTGTCCGGGTCATTTAGCGTCTTATTTCCTGTCGTGATAGGATCATTTGTGGTATAGTCGCCTCTTCGTGTCGGGGTCATTTATGGTATAATAGCATCTCCGTGATGGGGTCATTTAGGGTATAATAGCATATCCGTGATGGGGTCATTTAGGGTATAATAGCATATCCGTGATGGGGTATTCGAATACTATATCATGATTCGAATATTCGATAAAAATCAGAAATATTTATAAAATATTTATATATTTAAATCTAATTGACGATACTTCAAATATTTACCCATGCTTTTTTGCTGTTAAAAATTGCAAGTAAAGGGTTACCGATGGTCAATGTTACACGTATTGTATAAGGTGTCAATACTGTAGATAACATGTCAAACTGATAATCCTTGCTTTGGGCTATTAAACTGATCGATACAATACTGATGGTTTCGTTCCAAAACTCCGTAACTTCAACTTAGGTAGCATGTAGTTACGTTTTTATTCAATTATATAACAATCAAATAACAATCACACACATCCATCGGATTGGGTGTGCAATTAGCCGATTACATATTTATGTTCTTTAGCAATTCGGTACTGAGAATAGTTCGTGCCCATTTACAACAGTATTTCAGTTAAAAAACAGCAAGAGAAAGGTTTAATTGCTCCTAATGGGCAGTGCCACATTTCTACTCAAATAACGACATCCACCCTTCAAGAGGGTCCATGTCCGATTTCTCATGTTTTGAAAATATTTGATAATTGGGAAAATTTCATGTCATTTTCAACAGTATTTCATTAATTAAAATCTGAGGCACTTTACTGACGAATTTTTCACTAATATTGTTTTATTTCAAATTCACGGTTGAACGAACATGTAAAATGCAAGTCCTGAAACTTGAACAAAATAAGACAATAGTAAGATCACTTTACGGCAAATAACGTATTTATAAACACTTTTTTGGCGAAGCATGCACAAATGGGTCGAATATTCTCTCTGTGATGGGGTCATTTAGGGTATAATAGCATATCCGTGATGGGATCATTTAGGGTACAATAACCTCTCCGTGATGGGATTATTTAGGGTATAATAGCATATCCATGATGGGGTAATGTAGGGTATAATGGTCTCTTCGTGATGGGATCATTTATGGTATAATAGCATCTCTGTGATGGGGGTCATTTAGGGTATAATAGCATCTCCGTGATGGGTCATTTAGGGTATAATAGCATCTCCGTGATGGGGGTCATTTAGGGTATAATAGCATATCCGTGATGGGGTCGTTTAGGGTATAATAACATCTCAGTGATGGGGTCATTTAGGGTATAATGGTCTCTTCGTGATGGAATCATTCACGGTATAATTGCCTCTTCGTGTCGGGGTCATTCAGGGTATAATAGCCTCTCCGTGACGAGGTCATTTAGAGTATAATAGCATATCCGTGATTGGATCATTTACAGTATAATAGCCTTTACGTGATGGGGTCATTTAGGGTATAATAGCATATCCGTGATGGGGGTCGTTTAGGGTATAATAACATCTCCGTGATGGGGTCATTTAGGGTATAATGGTCTCTTCGTGATGGATTCATTCACGGTATAATTACCTCTTCGTGTCGGGGTCATTCAGGGTATAATAGCCTCTCCGTGACGAGGTCATTTAGAGTATAATAGCATATCAGTGATTGGATCATTTACAGTATAATATCCTTTACGTGATGGGGTCATTTAGGGTATAATAGCATCTCCGTGATGGGGTCATTTAAGGTATAATAGCAGCTCCGTGATGTGATCATTTAGGCTATAAAAGAATCTCCATGATGAGGTAATTTCTGGTATAATAGGCTCTCCGTGGTGGGATCATTTCGAGTATAATAGCATCTCCGTGATGGGGTCATTTAGGGTATAATAGTCTCTTCGTAATGGGATCATTTACAGTATAATAGCCTCTCCGTGATGGGGTCATTTGTGGTATAATAGCATATCCGTGATGGGGTCATTTAGGGTATAATAGCCTCTCTGTGATGGGGTCATTTAGGGTATAATAACATCCCCGTGGTGTGGTCATTTAACGTATAATAGCCTATCCGTGTTGGGGTCATTTAGGGTATAATAACCCCTCTGTAATGGGGGTCATTTAGGGTATAATAACATCTCCGTGATGGGGTCATTTAGGGTATAATAGCATCTCCGTGATGGGATTATATAGGGTATAATAGCATCTCCGTGATGGGATCATTTATGGTATAATAGCATCTCCGTGATGGGATTATTTAGGGTATAATAGCATCTCCGTGATGGGATTATTTAGGGTATAATAGCATCTCCGTGATGGGATCATTTAGTGTAGAATGATCTCTTCGTGATGGGATCATTTAGGGTATAATAGAATCTCCGTGATGGGATTATTTAGGGTACAATAGCATATTCGTGATGGGGTCATTTAGGATATAATAGCATCCCCTTGACGGGGTCATTTATGGTATAATAACCTCTCTGTGATCGGATTATTAAGAGATAATAGCATCTCCGTGATGGGATCATTAATGGTATAATAGCATATCCGTGATGGGATTATTTAGGGTATAATAGCATCTCCGTGATGGGATTATTTAGGGTATAATAGCATCTCCGTGATGGGATCATTTAGGGTATAATGATCTCTTCGTGATGGGATCATTTAGGGTATAATAGAATCTCCGTGATGGGATTATTTAGGGTACAATAGCATATTCGTGATGGGGTCATTTAGGGTATAATAGCATCTCCGTGATGGGATCATTTAGGGTATAATAGCATATCCGTGATGGGATTATTTAGGGTATAATAGCATCTCCGTGACGGTGTCATTTAGGGTATAATGATTTCTTCGTGATGGGATCATTTAGGGTATAATAGTCTCTCCGTGTTGGGTTCATTTAGGGTATAATAGCCTCTCCGTGATTGGATTATTTAGGGTATAATAGCCTCTCTGTGATGGGATCATTTTGGGTATAATGATCTCTTCGTAATGTGGTCATTTAGGCAATAATAGCATCTCCGTGATGGGATCATTTATGGTATAATGATCTCTTCGTGATGGGATCATTTAGGGTATGATAGCCTCTCCGTGATGGGGTCATTTAGGGTATAATGGTCTCTTCGTGATGGGGTCATTTAGGGTATGATAGCCTCTCCGTGATGGGGTCATTTAGGGTGTAATGGTCTCTTCGTGATGGGGTCCTTTAGGGTATAATAGCATCTCCCTGATGGGGTCATTTAGGGTATAATAGCATCTCCCTGATGGGGTCATTTAGGGTGTAATAGGCTCTCCGCGATAGGGTCATTTAGCGTATAATAGCATCTCCGTGATGGGGTCATTTAGGGTGTAATAGCCTCTCCGTAATGGGGTCATTTAGGGTATAATAGCCTCTCCGTGATGGGGTCATTTAGGGTGGTATAGCATCTCCGTGAAGGGGTCATTTAGGGTGTAATAGCCTCTCCGTAATGGGGTCATTTAGCGTATAATAGCATCTCCGTGAAGGGGTCATTTAGGGTGTAATAGCATCTTCGTGATGGGGTCATTTAGGGCATAATGGTCTCTTCGTGTTGGGGCCATTTGGGGTCTAATAGCCTCTTCGTGTTGGGGCCATTTGGGGTCTAATAGCCTCGACGTGTCGGTGCCATTTGGGGTCTAATAGCCTCCTCGTGCCGGGGCCATTTGGGGTCTAATAGCCTCTTCGTGTCGGGGCCATTTGGGGTCTAATAGCCTCTTCGTGTCGGGGCCATTACGGGTCTAATAGCCTCTTCGTGTCGGTCATTTAGGGTATAATAGCCTCTTAGTGTCGGGGCCATTTAAATGTAAATTAGTGTAAACTGCCGGGGCTACACTAAAACTATTGTCTACACGTTGCATCTACGTATAAGGTGCACGCATGCGGACATTGGCGGCTTTGATTAAACTGTTCGGATGTACAGGCTAGTTGTAGGCGGATGTGTTAAGACCCCAGATAGCTAGACGCGGCTTTAGCCCATACAAATGTGTTCTGGCGCCTCTGATCAATTCCACCAATGTGCTTACAATCTGTGTGGAAAAGTGACCAGTTGCTTCGAAAGACTGTTGTGCGGAGAACTGGTGTGAGCAATCAAGGAAGGACATTTATAGGCGAACTTGGCGCCATATGGTGGCTAAAAATTATACTATGGAAGGTTCTTACACCACTAGGTGAGGAGAGGATGTCGGAGAGGTTAATGCACGTTGCAGCCTCTCTGAATCTCCTTTCCAGTACAGCACAACCCTTTTCATTTCGTATTTTTTGTATATATGCTTTTTTACTCTTTAAACTTTTTTAATCATAGAGAGCTCTCAGGTACACGTCCCGGTGTCATCATAATAACTTATAAACATCATTGTAAATCTACAATTATCGCCTTGTATTTTATGTATATATATGTTTTTCGCTTTTCCCCCATAGGGTCATCCTACATGGTAAAAACATTGAAAACATCATAAATATCTATCTAAGAAACTTTGAAAACACTGCGAGAAAAGGATAAAATGACATATGGGGGAGAACACAACAGACAGACTCCTCCCGATTGTGTGCCGGATATCAACTCCACTGATTACGTGCCTGCCGGCATAAGTGCGTTAGCCCACAAAATTACTGTCGGAGCTTGACGATAAAAACGGATTGAAATCTGGACCAATCGGGAGGGGTTTGACAAACAGCCCAATCTAACTGCATTGCTGTGAAGGGTGAGGGGGGTAAAACTCACAAGCCCTTCGCAGTACCCTTTACTCTTACCTGCGCAAGGTAGTACGGGGCTCCTGATTGGGTGAGACCATGCACGTCATGATATGGCAGGCAGCGTCTCGCCCAATGGGGAGATCTGTACTATAACATCTAGAAAAAGAATATAGTAGCATTATCTAGATTAATATAAGATATATATGTACCCGGAGGTATCTTAAACACCTATGTAACGTAAATATTTTTATCTTTTTTAAATGGTGGCCCTGATACTTATTGACAGGAGAGATACCGGTGTATTTTGTGTTTGTTTGTTTTTGTTTTTGTTTTTTTTAAACATTTTTTCTATGTTCTTATTTTGTTTTATGCCTCCGGGAGATATAGTATATAGCATACTACAGTTGGAAACAACATAGATTACAACTGTATAGTTACACAATATAGATTTATGTACTTAATATTACATCAATAGAATGGAAATCAAATAAGCCCATGGTCCTTGGTCCAATACAATATATGTTATTTTTAAAAATATGGTTAAAACAAAGACAATAGCTGCTCGCCAAATAGTTAATTCTGCATGGCGAGGGTAAATAAAACCAAATAGTTAGTTATGGTGGCTGATTTTGTATTTATAACTGCTTTAAACCCTTATCAATCAAACAAACAATAAAACAACCGTGTTTGGGCAGAGGAGAAGACAATGTAATGGCTACATGACGAGTGACTGATTGTAAGTTAGTTCGTGTTAGTCTTTCCCATAGAGGTCACCTCTCCTTTATTCCTTGGTGTACATGACCTATATATATACACACACCATTAATTCTTCTTAATTTTGTCAAATTCTAATTTTAGAATAACAAAAAAATGCAGGTTCTTGTAAGATAAACCACTTCGCTTTAATACGCAGAACGTGTGTTATATTAGAAATTTAGAATATTCAATCAGATTAAGAATAATTAATTTAAAAGGTTGGTGATTGCGGTCCAGGGTTGAACAGATATCACACTAGCTGGTGCACACTTGGCAGCATAAATCTACCGAAAGTTTTAATAATTTACAAATGTAATAAGGTAATATGAGCCGTTAAAACCAACGGTATGGCCTCTGCGTAATATATCGACCAAGATCAGCCTGCGCAGGCTAATCCGGACCGACACATTCGGTCACAGGGGGTGAGAGGTATAGAGGAATGATTCCTGTAACAGTCTGTCCGGATTAGCCTGCGCGACAAGCTTAGGCTGATCCGGGTCGATACTTTACGCACAATGTTGGTTTTCTCGTAATTCGGCTCACATAATTAACTCTTTCAGCGCGCCAAAGGCAATTATGGGTTTTTCGCAAACAATACAGATTCAGGTGAGTCCACTCGTAAAGATCTGTCTCACCTGAAATCAGCATTGTTTGCCTTTTAATTATAAAAAATATTCCAAAACTATTATGAAATAAAAATAAGAATCGACCGCTTTCGAACATGTGAGTGTTCTAGTTAAAACAATACGTCGCTGAAAGAGTTATAACAAAAGAATGGAAAGTGGTGTAAAATACGACGATTCGAAAGAAGAACAAACAAATGTCACAAACTCACAGTAAGAAACCGTAAGGTAAAGCAACCCCAGGAATCCAAACAGGTTGTCCAGAGACATGACCAACACGTTGTGAACTTACTCAATTATCGACCTAAGGTCTTTCACTTGACCGCCCCCTGGTGTGTGAACAATGCCAGATAAGGGAGCCGCGCCATGCGAGAGTTGGTCATTGTGCCTCGACGTTTTTAATTGATTTGGGTCTAATGGCGTTTACAACTGTTTTTCAGTCCTATCACGGCGGCCAGTTCAACTACTCATGTGTTTCTTAGCTTTCTCGCGCTAGTTCTACACACTACAGTATTTCCAAGCAACTGGCTGTGGTTTTTTTTACATACAGTATTAGTCCATTGATGGAAGTTAGCAGTAACGTCGATGTGAAGAGACAATCGTGACACTGTGTGTGAAAACTACAGAGACTTCATTGATATATTTATTGGGGTTTTACCCAGTTTCATCGTTATTTCAGTTATATCACGGCGACAGTTCATTTAGTCATGAGTCTCCCTGGGTAAACAAACCTCAAACCAGTAGTATGCTAGGATATGTGCCTTGCCCAAGGACACTACACCATGACCGTCGTGCCGCGACTGCGGGTCGAACCCGTGACGTCCGGTTTCAAATCCCCGACACTAACCACTTGACGTCCGGTTTCAAATCCCCGACACTAACCACTCGACCACGTGACGTCGGGTTTCAAATCCCCGACACTAACCACTCGACCACGTGACGTCGGGTTTCAAATCCCCGATACTAATCACTCGACCACGTGACGTCGGGTTTCAAATCCCCGACACTAACCACTCGACCACGTGACGTCGGGTTTTAAATCTCGACACCAACCACTCGACCACGTGACGTCGGGTTTCAAATCCCGACACTAACCACTCGACCACGTGACGTCGGCTTTCAAATCACGACACAAACCACTCGACCACGTGACGTCGGCTTTCAAATCCCCGACACTAACCACTCGACCACGTGACGTTCTGTTTCAAATCCCCGACACTAACCACTCGACCACGTGACGTCGGGTTTCAAATCCCCGACACTAACCACTCGACCATGTAACGTCATGTTTAAAATCCCCGACACGAACCACTCGACCACCTAACGTCATGTTTCAAATCCCCGACACTAACCACTCGACCACGTGATGTCGGGTTTCAAATCCCCGACACTAACCACTCTACCACGTGATGTCGGGTTTCAAATCCCCGACACTAATCAGTCGACCACGTATCGTCATGTTTCAAATCCCCGACACTAACCACTCGATTCGAGCATTCAGGGAGATGAAACACCACGATACAAAAGAAAACTATCGGCTCTTTGCCGACAACGAACACCATCACCACGAATAAAAATAACGACCCTAGGAAATGTTAGGGAAATGTAAATCAAGATCCCAAATTAAACACTCACGAATTTACGGACAAGGAACACCACGATCCAAAAACTGACGGTTTGGAATTTACGGACAAGAAACACCCGATTCAGAAACTAACTCTTTGGAATTTAGGGACAAAAATCATCACGATCCAAAAAATTTACCCTCGGGAATTGACGGACAGGGGACACCTCATTCAAACTTGCTTTCTATTTTTTGTCACCGTATTACAAAAAAAGTTGGAAATCCGCGATTCCAAATATTTTACTAAAGTTCAACAAGCCTGTGTGACTAACACAATATTTAATATTTACTTTACAAATATGAAATAATACTGAAACATCCAGCATCTGGCAACATCAACTTGTATTTCGGCATTTTAGTCGCAGCTCATTTTACAAAGTCACTTACGTAAATGTCCCATCAGCCCAAAGGTGTGATAATCTCACGCGGCACTATTCATACTACCATATCTTCCTTCCCTTATGGTCTCCTTATACTATATCCACCGGCCGGATCTATCTCTCCTCTCTCTACTCTCATCTGCCCTGTATGAGTCACACCTAACATCCGATATCGTTCTAACGCCTCTCTCCTATCGTTCGCTATAATAACTCTCCGGAAGTCACAGATAGGGAACACCACGATCCCAAAACAGACCCTCGGGAACTTACAGACAGGGAACACCTCGATCCCAAACGGACCCTCGGGAAGTTACAGACAGGGAACACCACGATCCCAACACTGATCCTCAGGAGTATACGAACAAGAAACGTCACGATCCCAAAACGGACCCTCGAGAACTTGCAGACAGGGAACGCATCGATCCCAAAACGGACCCTCGAGAACTTGCAGACAGGGAACGCATCGATCCCAAAACGGACCATCGGGAAGTTACGAACATGAAACGAACGCCACGATCACAAAACAAACCGTCGGGAAGTTACGGACAGGGAACACCAATATCCATCACAAATTAAAGGCCAAGAATAACCATGATCCCAACACTGACACTCTGGAAGTTACTGACAAGAGACACCACGATCCCAACACTGACACTCTGGAAGTTACTGACAAGAGACACCACGATCCCAACACTGACACTCTGGAAGTTACTGACAAGACACACCACGATCCCAACACTGACACTCTGGAAGTTACTGACAAGACACACCACGATCCCTAAACAAATCCTCGTGTAGTAACTGACAGGGAACACAAAGATCCCAAAACAAACCCTTATGAGTAGACGAAGCAGAAACGCTACGATCCCAAATCTGACCATCGGAAATTAACGCACAATGGACAGAGCAGACACCTGCTTTCTATGCTGTGTCGCTATATTACAAAAAGAAGTCTGGAATTTACCAACAAGAAACATAATGATCCCGAAACGCTCCCTAGGGAAATAACGGACAAGCAACACCTCAGTCCCAAAAAGGATTTTCGAGCGGGAATGCTATCCCCGTAAACCATGAGCATGTCGTGTCATTCACAATTAATTGTACTAACTACTAGTAACTGTAAACTGAGTTCTGACACTACAAAATTATTTGACAATTGGCCATACACTTTCGAGAGAGAATATTTTTATAAATTGTATATATATAACCATATAAAGCAAAATATTCCTGTCCCCTGGCGGCCAATCAACTCGACGAGAAGGAAACTGGTACAATATCATCCAGAGAGCATTTTACAAAATTATTTGACATACTTTCTTAGGAGTAAGTAAGTAAGTAATTCTTTATTGCCTCCATATATGGAGAGTACTATACGTATATAACATACAAAAATTACAATTCCTCGAAATGTACAGTTATTGTAAATAACGAGAGTTTATCAGGCTACAACGATAAAACATGAAACAAAAACATAGTATTTCATATCATAACATATATACATATTTGCAATGGTAGTATGAATTAATGATTGGGTGAGTCGGTGGATAAAAGAATGTAAGTTAATGATATGATTTGTGTTTTTATCGTGGTTCGCAACTGCAACTGCTAGTATGTATATGTATATGTATATACATCTTCGCTAGCCAAGGCTACTTCGTACATTACCATTCCCATAAGAGATGGAGCGTCCATGTTTTGTTTACTAACGGTGCCCGGGTAATGCATATGTAAAACATCTAACCGGTCTGAAACGGCACGTACGCGCGAGAATCGCTTTGTTTATACACGTTTTCTCGCCGTTTACGCCCGTTTTTTGCAATGTTTCTGTATCCCTTAAGCGGGCGTTAAACATAGAAGGAAAGACGAAGAAATCTTTATGTGATAACTCTCTACATAGCAAACCCTTCCGAGAAAAGATTCAACAATGGGTATGATAGCTTTCATTCGTTTGGAGATGCTTGATTGTGTATATGGAAACAGAAACAAAGATATATTTATATATAAACAAATGATAACATTATGCAAATATACATTTGATACGGATATATGTCTATATCAATTTCTTATGATCATATAAACAAACACATATACGTACATTCACCAGTTAAATATACAGGTTCATTTGCTATTCAAATTGCAAAACAGTTGCTGTGGTAACATTATGATAAAGACATAAACACCTGGCTTTTACATAATGTATGAATATAATTTTTAAAACAAATCAAGCTGGAGTGGCCCACTAGTCGACATGAGATGCAACCAGATAACAACTCCAAAATTTGCTCATGCGGGGTCATACTGATGAATATATTATAATTGTCATCTCCCAGTACAGAGAATAGCTTAATCCATAATTCCTCACGTTTGTGTTCCTTATCGGAGCAATAAAGTAATAAGTGTGTAGCAATACACATAACTGTCTGCTTCCAATCAGGACAGGACATGTGATACCTTTTTCTAAAAGAACCTCGATAATACATGCATCACTGTAAAGCAATAATTCAACTGACTTCTATATAATTTACTGAAATGCTATAAGTTAGAAGGTACGAAGTCAATGTGAATGATTTTAAAGCTTGCTCTCTATAGTACTGTATATATAATTGTCCATAAATTGTGTCAAAGACTGATTGACAATCTTCTTCCATGAGGGGTGCTGTTTGGAAAAGACGAATTAGACAGGTACTCTTATATTACTCCTGTTAAATCGTATTTACCGAGTATGCGGTAAATATCGGGCATAAAACCTAATGCTTTACCCGGATGTTGCATGAACGAGTACAGTCTGAAGTTAAACATGATTGTAATGCGTTTCGATGTGTCTAATCTACACAACTGTCCCGAGTGTTACTAGTTTTCTCTTGTCTATAAAACATTCCAGAGACAACATACCTTAGCAGCCAACTGCAATTACAGTAGGTGTTGTGCGCGGCATCCTTTGTATGTGCTTTTATATACTGCTTATGTGCCCGTTCAAGGGTCTGAATGTGTGTCAGTTAGTCACTTCCGTAAGGAGCCTTTGACAAAGCTACTGATTCGTGAAGACGCTTTATGGAATGTGGATGCATACAATCACAACTAATACGAGAGTCATTTAAACTGAAGTACGTTTTTCTTAGTTTAGAGCAACATTCTTGTACAGAATAATCAAATGACATATGTTGTTCATTAAGAACGCCTAAATGGAGAAATATGTCACTCTCATCAATGTAACTACTTCCCAGGCGCCAGGCGATTTGTCTTGTTGTAGCCTGATACACTCATGTTGTATACAATTACTGTACATTTCGAGGAATTGTAAGTATAAACATTCTGTAAAGAATTATAATGGCAGACGTCAATAAGTTGATGTAAGCCCTTTTATGTAAATGACATTAACATCATGGCGTCTGCAACAGTTGCACAACCATGTGTTGTTACACTTAGCTTGAAACAGTTTTCATTGGTGTCTAAAACATCCATCAAATCATTAATATAAAGTAAGTACATTTTAGCCCTGTCACGTGACCTTCCGCAGCTACATCCGTAAGTAAACTTTAAATATTTTGAAATAATTTCATAAAACGTAATTTATGGTTTACGTGATCAAATGCTTGTTTAACATCTAAATATAGCATGATCTTCTCAACTGCACTATAAATTGATTCCCGGACCATGAAGGACGTCAAGTTGCAGGAAAAATTCTTCTGAAATCCTCACTGTAAACTATTTATTTCGATTTCATGATTCAATTGATTCAAAATAATTTTTTCATACAGTTTTTCAGTGTAGCCATATCAGGCAAGACAGCCCCGCCACCAGGCAAAACAGCCCCGTACATTGTAAATGAAAGTATAATAACTTGATAGAGATGTAAACATTGTGAAAAAAGGAAAAAGTGCACATTATGAGCAATTTCTCTTTTTGCCACAATAATTTAAAAAGTTGTATGATGCAAAGACTGTAAAGGGGAAATTGATAATTAGTAGCATACCTGTTGTTGTATGCAGTTTAGGGTTAATACTTCCCCTGATAGACAACAGATTAGCCGTCCCGCGAGAAAACCAACATTGTGGACTCAGCATAAGCATACCGCGCAGGTTTAGCCTGATAGACACTTTTCGCCTCCTGTGGATTTTCTGTTTTAGGAATCATTACTCTTTACCTCTATGCACCAGAGACGGAATGTGTCGGCTCCGATTAGCATGCGCGGACTGCGCATGCTGATCTGGATCGATACATTACGCAGAGGCCATAATGTTGGGTTTCTTGCAGGACGACTCATTATGTTAGTGTCTTGGCAGCATTAATTCCATTTCATTTTATTCTGATTCGACTTTGACCTGCATGTTACGACTCTAAGGCTGAAAATTGTTAACAATTAACTGTTAACCCTTTCTCATATACAAAAAATATTACTAATATATGCAATGTGTGTATAAATTTAGGACTGCCTCGATGTTGTAGTGGTAGAGCGTCCACCTCGGTGGTGTAGTGGTAGAGCGTCCACCTCGATGTTGTAGTGGTAGAGCGTCCGTCTCGGTGGTGTAGTGGTAGGGCGTCCGTCTCGGTGGTGTAGTGGTAGAGCGTCCACCTCGGTGTTGTAGTGGTAGAGCGTCCACCTCGATGTTGTAGTGGTAGAGCGTCCGCCTCGGGTGCAGGAGGTCGCGGATTCAATCCCCCGCCGGGTCATACCAAATACTTAAACAACTGTAGTATACTCTGCCCTCCCTGGCGCTCAGGGTTGTGGAGTTAGCATTACGACTGACTGGCTAGTGTCAGAACAAATGACGTACCAGTAGTACTGGTGATTTACCCGGGAAACGCCGCGTGTTATAACGGAAATAGTGTTGAAAGCGGCGTAAAACACTTAAGGATGTACTGAACTGAGGTTTTGAAATTTAAAAAAAAAATTTTTTTTTTTTACTTTCTTATTAAATCTTCTTATTTTGTTGTCAATTAAAACCTGTTTAGCCATTATACCTTTTTATAATTCTTCAAAATTTAAAAAAAAGTGGATAAAATTTGCTTGAGATAAAGGGCCTATTTTTTGCATGAGCCTTCAATTTTTTCGTGAGACGCTGTCCAGTTGCCGTGTTTGATTAAGAAATAAAACTGGTAAAAAAGAACATATTAAAGTCCATGTATATAAATTTTAATCTAAAACTTGTATATTATCATATTGTTTTGAAAAAAAGTAGAAAATATTGGAAAACTTTTTTGACATTTGAAGATATGTTTGAAAAATTAATAAATATATATTCATATTTTAACATTTTTTAGCCATTCAAAGAAGAAAAACTGAAAATATTGCCCAGCGACATATACTTTTCTTATTAAAATCTGATAAATGATAGTAATTGAAATAACGTAGAGAAGTTTCAGAAAAAGTTAAATATTACAAATATGTTTTTTCCTTATTTCAAAGTTTTGAAATTGTCTATTCTTAAATCTGACAAATATGGATTTTCATTAGTGTCAAATAGTGTCTATTTTTTAGCTTTAATTACAATGCATTGCATGAACTTCCAAAGATATGGATATAATACCTTCAGAATGAGATTAAAACCACAAGAAGATAAACAATTAGCATCTCATCTTTCAAATATCGGCAATTTGCGTGAAAACATTTTTTATTTCATGGGCTGAAATAGCGAAAAAAAACGCTCACCATAAGGCTTTTATAAATTGATCTAGCAAAAAAAAAAAGCCCAGTACCATATTTTTTTTTTTTTTTTTTAATTTAACATATATCCAACTTTCAAAAAAAAAATATTACAACAAAAGTTAAATATTATGAAAAATCCACTTTTCAGTTCAGTACATCCTTAACTATCAATATAATACATGTATATACTTTTAAGTAAAACTACTTGATTAGGATGAAAACATTGTTACAAAGGGAGAAGTTAATCAAAATTAAAGAGCTATTTCTCCTTTTGTCGCAATGTTTTCAAACATGTGGTCTGTTGCAGAGGTGTCTGTATGTGTAGGAAATGTTTTAAAACACTCAACCGGTTGTTGTTGTTGTTGGTCAATATTAATATATTGTTACGTCCCATTATTGAAATGGACTATAGTGTTCCGTATTTGTAATACGCATCAGGGACACTATATTACATGTAATATAGTGTCCCTGTACGCATGCTCATAAACTATATAATAAATATCGTCTGTAGCTCGCTCGATCCACATATCTCTTTCTATCTTTCTCTTCTTAGACATTTAGTCATTCTATATTGTTGAATAAAGTTGCAGAAACATCACAATTGTTTTAGTTAACCCTTTCCATCATAAAGACGATTTCTGACGCCTCTGCAGCAGACGGCTTTTTGAAAACTTAGTGACAAAAGAAGAAATTTCTCCTTTTGCCATAATGTTTTCCACTTTTAGTCATAGGTTATCCATTCAATTATGGAGATTTTCTATTTTTTGACAAAATACGTTCAAAGTCGTCTGCTGCAGAATTGCCGTATAAGGGTAAGGGTTAATAATCTCACAAGAGATCTGCTTGACTGTGTACATTAGTACAACATCGTGTTGCGGTTTACCTAAAATACGCAATGGAGATTTTTCGGCGAAATGGGCGAAATGTAGAGGAAAAGACGCAATGGAGATAAAATATGATGTTAAGGCCGTATTTGTCAATTTAAAATTATGTTTTCGTATATTGAATGTTTATTGTATATATATTTGAGTATTAAAATTACAATTGTTTTATTACTTTGTTAGTTATTTGATGTTCTCTCTTTTTTCTTATAACCATAAAGACTATGATGCATGGCCATTTTAGGGCGAAATGGACTTCGAGTTGTGATTTAATGAAAAAATCAATGGGTTTGTTTAATGTTATTCATTTTTATTTCAGAAATAAGTCAGTTGACAGATGAAAGTAGAATTTTAGGTCAACAAAACAGAGAATGAAACTGGCGAAATGGAGTTTTCTGCCTTGGCGAAATGTAGATTTCTGACTTGGCGAAATGTTGATTTCTGTCTTGGTGAAATGTTGATTTATGCCTTGGCGAAATGGAGAATCCTAGCTATATTGGGAAATTAATAAACAAATGTTGGGAAATTGAGATGTTTTGTCCCCTATAAAATAAAAATTAAAAAAATTAAAAAATAAAATTCCCTGGCGAAATGGAGATTTTCTCTCACGCGAAATAGAGTTTTCTGCTCTTAACATACAAAAATGCTTGTCGAAAACTTGTATATTGTCATTTTATAAAAATGTTGACAGAAAAAGTTGCCAAATGAAAATAATATCTTGCGAAATGGAGATTTTGCTTTGGCGAAATGTAGATTTATGCTTGGCGAAATGGAGATTTTCGCGTTGACGATCAATTGACTAAGCCTGTTGTATACACAGTGGCAGTCATATTTTAAAAGGTGTCAATTAGGCATGCGTGCCGTTACATCATACAACAAACACCTTATTGAATTTGTGTGTGTAGCCATTAAACACATACCTCTTATCAAGTTGTGAAAAACGATTGACTAATTAAATGCTAATTATATCATATATTACCCCATCAATGTTTAATGAAATATCCCCGACCAATTTATCTCTTTAAACAAGCCGCATTAAAGGGATATTGTTTATCATACATTTACTGATATTCTTTAATGAGTATAATTACAGAAAATGAGAAGGTATATATAGCAGATCCTGCTATTCTACTATTCTTATTACCTCACGAAATATA
Source organism: Serripes groenlandicus (assembly GCA_031761405.1). NCBI lineage: Eukaryota > Metazoa > Mollusca > Bivalvia > Cardiida > Cardiidae > Serripes > Serripes groenlandicus. The sequence continues at coordinate 1,263,931 of JASEVX010000039.1, forward strand.
TAAGTTCAATATCATATAAATCGTCAGGAATTGTGTCAAAATGCCTAAAAAATATTCGTGCTATGTGTGTTCAGATAATTGTAAGGATTATTGCATTTATTTTCTGCGAGGTATGTACTTTCAAGTATATCTTTCATATATATATTCTAAATTAGATTTGACAGATTTGTCCTTTTGTCACGATGTTAACTTATTACATAGATAAGATGTCTGTTGCAATTTGTTTAATCTATCAGCTTTGCATGAGCTACAAATAATGTGGCAAAAGGAGAAACTATTGTCATAAATTATTTGTCCTTTTGTCACGATGTTAACTTATTACAAAGATAAGATGTCTGTTGCAATTTGTTTAATCTGTCCGCATTTATATCAGCTTTGCATGAGCTACAAATAATGTGGCAAAAGGATTATTGCATTTTCTGCGAGGTATGTACTTTCAAGTATATCTTTCATATATATAAAAGCAAGCATTCTGTAAATTTTTCAAAAATTTAAATTCTTGTGAAGCACAATCAAAGGACAGTAAATTTCATAGAATTATTCGTACGAAATTAGAAGAACTTAAAATTGCACTAAATAACGAAGATAATATGTCTTATAATCAACCAATAATGGCAGATGAAATAATTAAAGCCTCTAAAACCCTGAAAAATGGTAAATCCACTGCAAAGGACTTGATTTCAAATGAAACTAGAAATATCACTGAAGATGATAAATACCCCCAAAACAGCACCTTGACTCAAAATATGGTTTACGACCGACCAACAAAAGGGCCATAACTCTGTAAACAAGAAAAAGTAACAAAGGGCAATAACTCTGTATTTAGATTAAATAGAGTTATGGTTTCTGTACACTGCACTTTCTCTCAATGTGTTGTATCATCCTATGAAGTTTTATTAAATTCCAACAATTAGTTTTAAAGTTATGCTCCGGACAAGACTCTACGAATATGAAAAAGTAACAAACGGCAATAACTCTGTCATTATGTAAAGTAGAGTTATGTTTCTTGTACACTGCACTTCCTCTGATTATGCTCTACCATTATATGTAGTTTTATTAGATTCCATCTATTAGTTATTAAGTAATTCTACGGACAAGAAAAAGTAACAAAGGGCAGTAACTCTGTATTTAGATAAAATAGAGTTATGGTTCCTGTACACCGCACTTCCTCTCAATGTGTTGTATCATCCTATGAAGTTTAATTAAATTCCAACAATTTGTTTTAAAGTTATGCTCTGGACAAGACTCTACGAATAAGAAAAAGTAACAAAGGGCAATAACTCTGTAATTATGTAAATTAGAGTTATGGTTCTTGTACACTGCACTTCCTCTGATTATGCTCTACCATTGTATGCAGTTTTATTAGATTCCATCTGTTAGTTATTAAGTAATTCTCCGGACAAGAAAAAGTAACAAAGGGCAATAACTCGGTATTTAGATTAAATAGAGTTATGGTTCCTGTACACTGCACTTCCTCTCAATGTGTGGTATCATCCTATGAAGTTTTAATAAATTCCAAGAATCAGTTTTAAAGTTATGCTCTGGACAAGACTCTACGAATAAGAAAAAGTAACAAAGGGCAATAACTCTGTAATTATGTAAATTAGAGTTATGGTTCTTGTACACTGCACTTCCTCTGATTATGCTCTACCATTGTATGCAGTTTTATTAGATTCCATCTGTTAGTTATTAAGTAATTCTCCGGACAAGAAAAAGTAACAAAGGGCAATAACTCTTTATTTAGATTAAATAGAGTTATGGTTCCTATACACTGCACTTCCTCTCAATGTGTTGTATCATCCTATGAAGTTTTATTAAATTCCAACAATTAGTTTTAAAGTTATGCTCCGGACAAGACTCTACGAACAAGAAAAAGTAACAAAGGGCAATAACTTTGTATTTATATAAAATAGAGTTATGGTTCCTGTACACCGCACTTCCTCTCAATGTGTTGTATCATCCTATGAAGTTTCGTTCAAATCCTATGTTGCATTGTTAAGATATGGTCCGGACAAAATATGGCTTCCGACCGACCGACCGACATACCGACCGACCGACCGACCGACCGACCGACCGACACAGTGACTCCTATATACCCCCCCAAAACTTTGTTTTTTGGGGTATAATGATCAAATATGGTATACCAATACTAGTTGGCCCTATTACTAAACTGTTTAACCTTATTTTCAAAGAAGGAACATTCCCTAAGGTATGGAATGAAAGCTTCATTTCTTTAATACACAAAAAGGGCAGTAAAATGGACCCTGCAAACTACAGAGGTATATCTATAACTTCTAACCTAGGGAAATTGTTCAACAAAGTTATCTATATGAGAATTACAACATTTGTCAACGAACATAACATTATAAGTGAAAACCAAATTGGTTTTAAAGAAAAATCCCGCACCTCAGATCACATCTTCACCCTAAAATCTATAATAGAACATAAGAAAAATAAGAAGCAGAAAGTGTTTGCTGCCTTCGTTGATCTGAGGAAGGCTTTTGATACAGTTTGGAGAAATGGATTATTTTATAACCTCTTGGAACTTAAATTTCCCTGCAAACTCTTTAAAATAATTCATTCTATGTATGATGATACTGGGTATAGAATAAAATTCCCAAATGGTCTTAGTGAAGAATTTGTCTCCACCCGTGGTGTAAAACAGGGAGATGTTCTCAGTCCTATACTATTTAATCTTTACATAAATAATCTGGTAAACAGTCTTCAAGGTGCTAATACAGACCCGATAGTAATTGGAGACACAACAATAAATTCCCTTTTATTTGCCGATGATATAGTTTTATTATCTAATTCTGAGAAGGGACTGCAAACATCTTTAAATGTTCTTAGTGACTTTTGTCAATCTTGGAAACTAGAAGTAAATATAAACAAATCAAAAGTCATTATATTTAACTCAAATGGCAAAACCCATAATAACTTTTTTAAATATAATAATGAATTCCTGGAAACAGTTAAATCATACTGCTATCTTGGCATGACACTGCAGTACACAGGGAATCTAAACCTATGCAGCTCATTGCTTGTGGAAAAGGGTAGAAAAGCCCTTTTCAAAATAAAATAAAACAGTTGGACTTAATAACCCATGCAAGCTTTTAGAAAAACTATTTGACTCCCTTGTTGTGCCTATTGCTCTATATGGTAGTGAAGTATGGGGGATAGGGAAACAATACAAGGATTCAGATCGATTTGAACACTTGCAGTTAAAATTTATTAAAGAAATTCTATGAGTTAACTGCAAAGCATCAAATGCTGCATGCCTAGCTGAGCTGAACAGATTGCCCCTATATACCAGAATAGAATCTTCAGCAATAAAATATTGGCTCCATATACTAGAGTCAAATAATTCACTCATTTTAAAAATATATAGAGCAACTGAAGAAAAAAACTCATGGATAATAAATATGAAAAATCTCATTCCAAAACTTGGATTCCATTTTATTAGTCTAAATCCTTTTGATATTAAGATCTATCTAAAACGCATTCAAGAGAGAATTAAAGATACAGCCTTTCAAAGGCAAGAGACTGACATCAGTCAAAATAAAAAATTAAACTTCTTTAACATACTATATAAACCAAATAAAAGACCCTCATATGTTGATCATTGCAAATCCAAGTGTGATAGATTAACATTATGTAAGTTGAGGATAAGTGCTTATACTCTGTCAGTTGAAAGAGGACGATATTTAAATATACCAAAACAGAGTAGAATATGTCTTTGCTGCAACAACGAAAACGTTGAAGATGAACTTCATTTTCTTTTAAAATGTTCTACGTACAAATACTTGAGAGATAACCTCATTAAAAAAAATAATAATGTTCTAATGAACAACAAATTTATTTTTTTATCATACAACTTGCTTATCTCAATTCTCAATAGTAATTCTCCAACTGTATTAAAAATTGTAGTGAATTACTTGAATGAATGCTTGTTGGTTAGAAATTCATTGTCAAATGATACTCGAGTTATCTCATACTTATCCACTGTCACTCCTACATTGTACATATTTAATTGTAATTTGTCTGTATTTTGTTGCCATAACCATTTATTGTTAATGTGTTAGTGCTAATAAAGTTATTATTATTATTTTTATATATATTCTAAACAGTTTTTAGTAGAGTAGATTAAAATTAAATTAAAATATAATCCGTAATACATTTATCTTATGAAAATAATAATAAATTTTACAATTATTAACTTCTAATATCATATTTGATCTCCATTGCGTATTTTCCTCTCCATTTCGCCGAAAAATCTCCATTGCGTATTTTAGGTAAACATCAACGTTACAAAACAACATTTAATAGTTCGAAGCATAAATTCCAGTGGCTTTCGAAAAACGCAGTAATCGAATTGTCTTAAAGTGCGTCACCGCTTAAACATGAGGGGTCCCGCTTCTAGCTTTTTATCACAGCAAGTCAAAGAAATAAACCCAGCCGCATATCCATTTCATTTAGTAGTCTGGTACCTTTCGCAGAACCCAATCCGATTGGTATTGTGCTGCAAGAGGGGAACCAGACGCAGAGACGAAGGTTGACCTCGTGTGACCTTCGTAGACAAATTGTAAACAAGCTATCTACACGTGGAAAATCCCCACAAAAATCAATAGGAAGGAAAGCAACTCTAGAAAAGGCATTTTCACAACCATTTTGCTAGGAAGTGTAATTTCGTGGAAATTTTAAGTGTATCAAACGATTATTTCAAGTAGACGACTGCGGAAGGATTTAGACAAGATAGATTCTATTTATAACGACGGGTTTGTTATTTAATCGGTTAAATTCTCACATACTGTATGTTTATTCAGATTTAGATTACAGTACTGTAAGGTCACATTCTAAATCTTAGCATACCAGCATAATAAAAACTCGGTCGGAGGCTAAAGAGTTTTTCGTCTATATTTGAACTAAAAAATAGATCAACTAATCGCCAGTCCTTTTTGTACTTAATGGTGTTTATTTGTTTGTTTAGCAAGAAAATACTCTGCTGAAGTTTGGATTATTTGAAGATTATTTTCTTTCAAGTTTAAGCTTGAATTTATATGAAAAAAGGTGTTTAAAAATATCATTAAATCGAACAAACTAAACATGGAACTTAATTCTTCTAGTGATTTTCAATATAATACTGAAACAACTAACAATTTAGACATGAACAAAGGACCTGATTCGGTAATGGAACTTTCCAAGGCTTGTGTGAGTGCAGGGTTCGAGCCTGAAAATGAAGACGGCGGCAATGAGCCGCTGCCAGTGCCGAAGACCCTGGATGAACTGATTGAAGGATTACATGTGATTTTTTCGAGGGACAATGTGAACGTGGAACTTGTTAAAGCATACATGGGAATGTACAAGAGTAACTATAAAGAATGGAAAAAGTTTGCTATTTTTGACAAATATAGGTAACTCTTTTGTTTATTATCCCTTTCCCACATACAGACGCTTACTGAAGGACGCCTCTGCAGCAGCCGACTTTTGAAAACATTGTCGCAAAAGGAGAAATTACTCAAATTTATTCTATTCAATAATTATATTTCCCTTAAATAGAGATTTTCCATTGTTTGTGGATTTGTTTTTCTGCAGAAATCTGCAACAGATGGAAAAGGTTATATGTCTATGACTGCTGCTCTGACAGCATTAACCCTTTCTCACTTATAGTAAATAATGCAGACTAGCATATACAACTTTAACCCTTTCCATCATACAACAATTCTGCAGCAGACGACTTTGAACATACTTTGTCAACAAATAGAAAATCTCTATAATTGAATGGATAACCTATGGCTAAAAGTGGAAAACATTGTGGCAGAAGGAGAAATTGCTTGTTTTGAGCAATTTCTTCTTTTGTCACTATGTTTTCAAAAAGCCGTCTGCTGCAGAGGCGTCAGAAAGTGTCTATATGAGGGAAAGGGTTAAAAACAAATCGGCAAAACATGCTGAAAAACCTTAATAGATGTAAGTTAATTTAAATTTACTGAATACAGATGACTGTTGAAAACACTGTGAAAAAAGGAGGAATTGCTAACTACATACAATTTCTACCTTTGCCACAACGATTTCAAAAGACGTCTGCTGCAAAGGTGTCACAACTCATAAGTTGACTGTTTTGCGTAAAGGATTAACGTAATTATTACATTATGTGCGGACAACTTAAATTTGCTATAATTTTGAGTTGTCGAGGTAAAGTTGAAATTAGCTTCAACCTGAAGATGTAACATTTTCAGCAGGATCTAGCCAAATTAGAGGCCTAATGTAGAGGGCTGGTTGCTTTTAACTTTAAGTTGACAAGTGCCAGTGGATGGAGAAAACACTGGATTATATCATTAACACTTTCTGATATATATATATATATATATATACAACATAATACATATAGATTTGCAGAAGATGACTGAAAAAGCCAGGGCAAAAATGTGGAAATCCGCAGAAATGATAGGTTAATTATTAATTTGAGATGAAAACTTTGTGGCAAATTGAGTAAATTCTCCTTTTGTCACAATGTTTTCAAAAGTCGTGTTGTGCAGATGTGTCAAAATGTGTCTACAACTGGGAAATCAAATGAGAAAGGAACATAATGATAATCATCAGTTGGATGAAACAGTTTCCCTTTTTGCGTTCAGGATTACTTTTTTTTAACCCTTCCCCATATAAAGACGCTTTCTGATAGCCTCTGCAGCAGACGACTTTTAAAACATATAAAAATATCTATAAATGAAAATATAATTAAATCTAATTACTGATAAAAGTTGAAAACTGTTAGAAAAGGAAAGATTGCTTGTTTTGAGCAATTCCTCGGGAATCCGCTGTGGTCGAGTGGTTAGCGTCGCGGATTTCGAAACCGGGTGTCCCGGGTTCGATCCCCAGTCGCGGCAGTTCGGTCATGGTGGAGTGCTCTTGGGCAAGGCACATTTTCTAGCCTAGTACTGGTTTGTTCACCTAGGGATCATGAATAATTAAATTTAAATGCGCGCTAAATGACCTTAGCTGTCGATGCGCCGTAAAACAATATACATTCATTGAGCAATTCCTCCTTTTGGAACAATATTTGCAGCAGAGGCTTCAAAAAGTGTCTATATGTTGGGAAGGGTTAAAACTGTTCTTAAAAGTTATAGGTATTAATAGTTTTGAGACCAAATATTAGGAGATAGCACTTGAACTGTTTTCTTGCAGGCACTGTAGGCACGTGCCTATACACATTTTTTCTCAAAATGCAGCTGCGGCAATAGACATCTGCGTAATGTATCGACCAGATCAGCCTGCGCTGTCTGCTTTGCAATAATCAATGTGTAGGCTGTCTCGCGAGAAAATCAACATTGTGGATCAGCCTAAGCATGCCACACAGGACTACCCGGATAGACACTTTTCGCCTACTGTGGATTTTCTGTTTCAGGAATCACTACTCTATACATCTATCCCCCTAAGACGGAATGTGTCGGCCGGATCAGTCTGCGTAGACAGCGCAGGCTGATCTGGTCGATACATTATGCAGATGTCTATCACCGCAACAGCATTTTGGGGCATTTTGAGAAAAAATGTGTAGGTACGTGCCTACAGTGCCTGAAGGGAGCTACGCCCCTGTCTTGATTACTTGGCCACATTGAAAATATCTAACAATTTAGTCAATACTGTTTTATATGATAGAACCGTCCAACTTCGCGATCTACCTTAGTATAGGATTTAGTTGAGTAATAAGAGGAATATTGTGGGGAAAATACCTGTTCACTCCCTCTTATGCGTCATTCGTCTTCCACCAATGGGCTAAGCCTATATAGAAAAGCAGCCAGTTGCTTGGAAAGATTGTTGTGTGGAGTACTGGTGTGAGAAAACCAGGAAATGCATTAGTAGGTGAACAGCTGGCCGCCGTGATATATGTGAGAAATTGTTAAAAACGGCTTTAAACCCCAATCAAATAATCAACCCTCTTTATCTAGTCCACTGTATATATATATATATATTTATCACATAAAGCCCTCTCTTGGAGTGTCAAAATCCCATTACATAATAATTATCATATTATGATAAATGTACTATTAAATATCATATGATACTATTAACCCTTTCCCTCATATAGACGCTTTCTGACGCCTCTTCAGCAGACGGCTTTTTGAAAACATAGTGACAAAAGGAGAAATTGCACAAAACGTGCAATTTCTCCTTTTGCCACAATGTTTTCCACTTTTTGTCATAGGTTATCCATTCAATTTAAGAGATTTCCTATTTTTTGACAAAATATGTTGTTTAAAGTCGTCCTGCAAAATTGTCGTATGAGGGAAAGGGTTAACCCTCTAGTCTAACTATCTTCTCAATGAGACGACTCTTTTGAGTACCCACAGCATAGGGTTTGGTAGGATAATACGAAAGATATTGGTAGTAAAAGAGCTGTAGTTGGACCTGATCATGGTGCATGATTTAACATTCAATGGACATATGAGGGAAAGGGTTAACCCTTTCCCTTATACGACAATTCTGCAGCAGACGACTTTGAACATATTTTTTCAAAAAATAGAAAATCTCTATAATTGAATGGATAACCTATGACTAAAAGTGGAAAACATTGTGGCAGAAGGAGAAATTGCTTCTTTTGTCACTATGTTTTTCAACACGCCTTCTGCTGCAGAGGCGTCAGAAAGCGTCTATATGAGGGAAAGGGTTAAATAATGATTTTAGAACATGCAAAGTTTATCTGCCATTTATCATGTGTGTTATCTGTTACTCAACTAAGGATTATGATTGACAGATCTATTTGTGAACTCCGGATGTATTCTTTACACATTTAATTTGAACCATTATTTACCTGTGTCATGGTTCTAGATTTTGATATCGTTGCCCCTCTGTTTTTAACCCTTTCCCACATACAGACGCTTTTTGCTGCCTCTGCTGCAGACGACTTATGAAAACACTGTGACAGTTTTGAGCAATTTCTCCATTTGCGACAATGTTTTCAACTCGCTTAAAATTATAAATCAACTTTCATTTATGGCAATTTTCCATGTTTTTGCCAGTCTTTGTTGCATGTGGGTTAATAATGCTTTGGCTGCTATAAGTTACATGGTCATCAGGAGTAGTTTGCACTACATTACTAAGGGCCTTTTTTCCTGAAATTTGGAAGACCAGACGGGCCTCTATAAAGCCTTAAAAAATTAGACATATAACATATCATCGGCGGCTATAAAAATAGTCCTTTTTACAATAACTTAAGACTTTTGTTTTATATAATGCAATAAAACAATCATATTACCGTAAACAAGACAAATATATAGATCTGTTAATCATTAGTGTTCACTTCACTTAAAAACAATTTTTTTTTTTTATTTTCAGATTTTGGGAGTCTTTTTTTCTAATTAGGTAAAAAACAACATTTTTTTCAATTGGAAAGACACCAAATTTCGACACCAGTTATATAGGGCAAAAAAAGCCCTGCTACCAATATCAATCTCATTAATTCATTATCTAGAGCTTTGAATATCTATGACTATAGCAACACCACTTTTAGTTTCCAAATTACTGATTTTCTTCACTAATGAACCTGCAAATAAAGATCAGCCAATGGGTGGTCTCTGTTCACAGAGGAATCCGCTGTGGTCGAGTGGTTAGCGTCGGGGATTTCGAAACCGGGTGTCCCGGGTTCGATCCCCAGTCGCGGCACTACGGTCATGGTGGAGTGCCCATGGGCAAGGCACATTTTCTAGCCTAGTACTGGTTGGTTTACCCAGGGATCATGAATAATTAAATTTAAGCTTGACCTTAGCTGTCGATGCGCCATAAAACAATATACATTCATTCATTCATTCTCTGTTCACAGATTCCACTGTATGTTATATGAAAACTTTTAGCTTGTCTGTTTTTTGAAGAAATAAAGTCTAGCTATATTTGTGATACCATTGGCGTCATCAACATGGTCTGGTTATTGTAATACCATTGGCATCGTCTATGTGGTCGTCTATGTGGCAGTGCTTGCACTAACTTTTTGAAACAGGAAGTCCTGACTTCCTGGGTCTGAATTTTGGAAGTCCTGCTCATAATTCTTGGAAGTCCCAGGTGGCACGCTGGCTTTTTTCGCATCTTGCACATTCTATTGTGTTTCCCTTTGTTTTATTTTTAAATACATTATTGGAAAAGAAGCTAATTAATACAGAAAGTGGATATTGCTCCTTTGTCAACAATGTTATTGATGGTTATATCATAACACTTTTAAACCAGTAGGTTTTTATGTGATATAGAATGCTTTTTTCCAGTCATGTGTCAAAAGCTATCCAGCATAAAATTCATCAAAAGATTGGCATGGCCATGAATGGCATGATTCATTACATTCACATTAAACATGAATTATGTTCTTAAATCACATTCAGTATGGCAAAAGGAATGATTTCTGTTAATGAGTTATTGATTTTATTTTAAACACCAGTAAATAAAGTGTTCTGCAGTGAGATATATATTACAAACACACATTAAGGGCACTAAACTTTCATAGTCAACTTTAAAACAAATAAGAATGAGTGTGAGTAATACTTTCTCGAATGACATTTCCGATTTCCAAAATGCAGAAAATGCACGAAAACCCATTACAATTTACAATATGTATTTTCACCTCCAGACTTCAGTTTCTTTTATATTTAAAAAAATAATGAACTAAAATGGGCTTATATGCAATTTATTTGAGTGTATGTCAAAATCCCCTCAGTCAAAATCCCCTCACTCTGAAAATGGCATAGTAGTCAAAATCCCCTCAACCAAAATGATAGGGTAGTCAAAATCCCCTCGACCAAAATGATAGGGTAGTCAAAATCCCCTCGATGGTTATTCATAATCCGCTCAATCTAAGATCATATATTCTCTTGTAAATGTAAATTTAAATATAGTACATCATTTCTATTTTATTTTTAACTATAATAAGAAACTTGCAGACATTTCCTTTTACATTCATCTTAGTGATCAGTCAATAATTACCCGTTAATTACATGTTAATTCCCTTAAAAAGAATGTGATTGATTGCATACTGCCTTAGATAATTACTTTAATATTTAAGTTATTTAGTGTATTGGCAAATATGCGTCTATGGTGGAAGCTGATGTTCTGCGGTGTGACCGTGGTGAACCCAACAGAAACGTGTAAAGAAGGCAACAAAGACACACCAACAACGGCTGAAAGATCTTTGCCTTCAATATGTACGTGGAGATAAGTCCCTTGAGGAATTCTTGTCAGTGATTGGACAACTTATAAAAATAAGATAAACACATAAGTGTCTAAATATGGTAGAAAGTGGTTAGTTAAACTGTGAAAATATAAAATGTCCTAGAAACTGTGTGCTGAATATATATTAAAATGATTAAATTACTTACTATGTTATTTGTCTTTTTAGTGCAATGTTATTTTAGCCTTAGACACCTTGGATGTTTCCTAATGTCATACATTATGATTACCCTGCTAATCCCATCGAGGGGATTTTGACTACCCTAATATTTTGGTCGAGGGGATTTTGACTACCCTAACATTTTGGTCGAGGGGATTTTGACTACCCTAACAATTTGGTCGAGGGGATTTTGACTACCCTATCATTTTAAGGGTGAGGGGATTTTGACTGAGGGGATTTTGATTGTCTCCCATTTATTTCATAGGCAAGTCCTTTTTGACAGCTGGCTGTGATTTTGATAGATCTTCATGTCAACTTTGTTTTTAAAAAATCGGCAATTAAAAAGCGTTTACTATGGATTCAGGGAAACAAAATAATAATCTTTAAACAGTTAAATTAATATAGGGATATTCTTTTATCATATCCTAGTATGTTTTTACATGGGTTATTGAAATTAATTACCCCTACGCTGTTTATAATGAAAAATAGAATTGATTGGTGTGAAGTCGTTATCAAGTGTCAAATCTGGGGGTGGGTGGGGTACGCATTCTCGATCGTGATTGGCTTAAATCTACCAATATTGATAACTCCCACTGTCCATAATTGACACTTCATAAAACACAATACACAGTGTCTTTAGATAATTACACACAATTTCTAGTGGACATAATTATTATTATGTACGTCCTGTGTTTTGATTGTCGGCGTATACCCTTAATTCCCGGACGTACTTGGACGTCTCCCTTAGCAATTTTGGGCGTACAGGATCGATTTTCGCACAAAACTTAAATCTTACCGCATAACTCAAAAAATAGTTACACATATATCGAGGGCTTTGTGAAAATAGTTACACATATATCGAGGACTTTGCGTAAAACGGTTGTTACTAAAAACCTATTTTGAGATCCCTGGTTTAGGGGCAATTTTGACTCCTTTGTAAACAATCCAAATTTCAGAACGAGCAATGGCACCTAAATTTCCATTGTTTACCAAAAAAAAAGATTTAACGCTTATAAAGACTTTATGGCGAGGTGATTTACCTTGGTAAAAAAATATCAATTTAGTTACAACCGTTTCACGCCAAGCCTTCGATATATTCAAATGTAGAAACTTGGTATACACATTTTTCTAGAAACAATACGTATGTCTATATTAAGTCACATATAACTCTGGCTTTAATGATTATTTAGCTATGCCCTGATTTTGAACTTAAGAAAATACAGCATTGAAGTTCGCTTCACGGCGCACAGTTTAAGTCTTGATACTTATAACTTTTGTCAATACCTCCCATGTTATAACGTTTCAGGTATACGCGGAACCTTGTCGATATCGGTAATGGGAAGTTCAACCTGATGGTTCTGTGCTGGAATGAGGGCCAGGGATCCAGCATTCACTCGCACGCCAATGCGCACTGTTTTATGAAGGTTCTAGATGGTATGGTTAGTGAACAGATGTTCGAGTGGCCAAGCGAGTCCGATGGAGAGACAGAAATGAGATCTGCGGGCAGTAATGCGTACGGAAAAAATAAAGTAGCCTACATAAATGGTGAGTGAATTTTATGTCTAGTCTAATTTAATTTCTTACGCAATTAAATGTCTTGTGTTATTTGATTTCTTGCCACATCCTTCTCCCTTAAACAGATGCTTTGTGACACATCTGCAGCAAAGTTGAAAGCGGCATAAAAAAAACCTAAAACAAACTCAATCAGGGTCCTACACTGTCACACCTGCAGGCTGCTTGTAACACATCTGCAGCAGATGACTTGGTAATGTACTTTAACCCTTTCCCTCATACGACAATTCTGCAGCAGACAACTTTGAACGTATTTTGTCAAAACATAGAAAATCTCCATAATTGAATGGATAACCTTATGACAAAAAGTGGAAAACATTGTTGCAAAAGGAGAAATTGCACGTTTTGTGCAATTTCTCCTTTTGTCACTATGTTTTCAAAAAGCTGTCTGCTGCAGAGGCATCAGAAAGCGTCTATATGAGGGAAAGGGTTAAATAAGTGACATAAATTGTAATGTACTTTAGATAAGGGACATTTTTCATGTTCTAAAATGCTTTTTTGACCAACAAACCCTATGTTGACTCCTCCTTATCTGGACGTCTGGGTCACCATCACGGGGTACGGACAATACCCCGGTGGGACAAAAACCCTATAGGACAAAACCCCGGTGGACAAAAACCCTGTGGACAAAAACCCCGTCCCTTAAAATGAATAGTGGACAATACCCCTGTGGGTATATAATTATTTTTGTGTTTTAGTATTTATTAGAGTGTTTTTGATATTTGATATGAAATTGTGTTTTGTTTACAGGTTTTGATTGAAGATGATTAACAGTGTTTTAATTTATTAAGTTTGAATTTTTGAGGGAGTATAATATCTTCACTCTATTTTGATTAATTCAATGCATCAAAGATAATTCATTCGTATGAAAGTATGTTTTAATTAGTTTGTGCAATCAAAATAAATGCTTGTTTGATACAAATAATGCATATGTTTTAAGTTAACTTATATCAATTGGTCTTGATTAAAAATGTAATTAATTGATACAAAAAACATTATAGGAAAAGGAAATTAGACTCCAATAAACAATAAATGCGAGAAATACTCAAATTCCACTTCCTATTATGATAACGTTGACGTATCACACCTATGCCACTATATATTGTGCCATGTTTTGATAATGGAAAGAATTAATTTGCTGATAGATACAAACATTTATTTTTAAATAAGTAAATATCCAAATTCAGACCGAAAGAATCTATTCATCAAATATAAAAACTTAATAAAAGATTATTCTATAATGTTCATGGGGGTTTTGTCCAATGGGTTAAAATCCTAGGGGGGTATTATCCCATGGGTGTATTGTCCAACGGGGTTTTGTCCCACAGGGTTTATGTCCCACAGGGGTTTTGTCCTACCATCCACCATCACTACCTCATTATGGCAGTTAGTAGTATTTTATCTAAATAGCATACCATACCAGAGTTTTACTGTATTAGACTTATAATTTATATAAAGTATATGATCAATAGTTCATAAAAAGTATTGTGCCTATCATTTATATAAAGTATTAGCCTTATAGTTTATAATATTTATGTAATGGTACATAATTATGATTTATGTGTAAAGTATTTATTAAGTGTTTTAACAGAGCTCTAGATTAGAAGAGTATTTCACATTCCCAAATCCTTATTTGACCCTTTAACCCTTTCCCTCATATAGACGCTTTCTGATGCCTCTGCAGCATGTTTTTAAAATCCGTCTGCTGCAAAGGCGTCAGAAAGCATCTATATGAGGGAAAGGGTTGTTTAAATGATAATGATTGGTTACAAAAACATAGCAACCAGGCATAAAAGGGGAACAGCAGCAGACAGCTTTTTGAAAACATAGTGACACAAGAAGAAATTGCCCAAAACAAGCAATTTCTCCTTTTGACACAATGTTTTCCACTTTAAGTCATAGGTTATCCATTCAATTATGGAGATTTTCTATTTTTTGACAAAATACGTTCAAAGTCGTCTGCTGCAGAATTGCCGTATGAGGGAAAGGGTTAACCCTTTCTCCATACAACAAATCTGCAGCAGACGACTTTGAAAACATCTCTGAACAATAATATGGGTGATGTCCCTAAATGAAATTGTACTTATTGAATAATTTGAGCAATTTCTCATTTTGTCACACAATTTTGAAAAGTCATCTGCTGCAGAGGCGTCGAAAAGCATCTACATGAGGGGAAGGGTTAATTTGTTCCTTTGTTGGTCCTCTTTCCAAATTGTTTAAAGACATACATTTTGTGTAGAACTTAAATTGGCATCAGAAAGTGAGAAAAATGCAAAATTTTTAACATTCTTCTCCCCCAAAAATCCACTAGCCTGTTTCCAGGATAATTTGGTAGAATTATTCCTTAAGACTTTCCCACTTGCAGACATATTTTGAAAAAAATGTGGCAAAAGGAGAAATTGCTCATTATGAGCAGAAATGTTCCTTTAGTGCCCATTTACATATTTTGTTTGGTTAAAAAAAGAAAGCCGTAAGTTGGCTTCAGAAAAGGTGTAAATGAACATTTAGCATCAAACGACAACTTCTCCTAGAACCAATTGATCGAAAAGTTATGTCAATTTATGTATATTCTGATTTATAAGACTAATGGCAGATGGACAATATGATCAGAATCTACACAGTGTTCAGAAATGCAAACTCGTGCCTTTTACATGTAGCATGCATTAATGGGGCATAATATTATATTGTTGTTCATGTTGATTGTTATAAGGTGTCAAAGAGAAGTATAAACAAGACATATGCATTACAATATATTTAACCCTTTACCACATATAGACTCATCCTGCAACAAAGGACGGATGAAATAAAGTTGCAAAAGGAAAAAAATGCTTAAAATGAGAAAAAATCCATTTTGTCACAATTTTTCAATTGTGACTTTTCAATATTTATATTCATCATTTATAGAGATTTCCCCTGTTTGTATGCCTTAATTATATATTGGTTTTCAAGGTCATTTGTGGCAGATTTATTATATGTGGGCATTAGATAGGGGGCATTTTGCATCTTCTAAAATACTTATTTGACCTTATAACCCTATGTTGTGGGTACTCAAAAGAATCGTCTCATTGAGATGATTCTTTTGAGTACCTACATCATACGGTTTGGTTGGATGATAAGAGAGATATTGTGGGGAAAAGAGCTGTACATGCCTCCTGTCCTTATCTAGACCTCTGATGTGGGACATGCTTCTGGGTCAAATACCTGTTTATCCCTTTCCCTCATATAGATGCTTTCTGACGCCTCTGCAGCAGACGGCTATTTGAAAACAATTACTTTCATTTCTAGAGTTTCCAGATCTTGAGTAAATGTTTTCAAAGTCGTCTGCTGAAGAGTTGATGAGTGGGGGAAAGGGTTAAGAAGAAAACATATGACCGAGGTCATTGAATTAATCACACTGGATGTTTTTAACAAAGTATAATAAATTATACCTGATACATAGTGATCTATTAACTGTTGTTTTTTTGTGGTGAAGAGAATTTAAGCTACTTATTTAGAATTGAGGTTAACCTTTTCCCACATACAACAATTCTGCAACAGACGACTTTAAAAACCTCTGGGCCAAAAACAAGGACAATCTCTACAAATGAAAGCTTCATGTTTGACTTAATTAACTCTTTCAGCGCCAAAGGCAAATTATCGAGCTTTTTGCAAACAATACAGATTCAGGTGAGTCAGCTCGTAACGAGCTGTCTCACCTGAAATCTGCATTGTTTGGCTGTGAGTTATAAAAATATTTCAAAAAACCTATAACATGAAAATAGAGTCGTCCGAGTTTGAACATGGAAGACTCTACTTTAAACAATTCGGCGCTGAAAGGGTTAAGTTGAATTTTTCTTTTGCAAAAGTAGAATGTTTTCAGAAGACATCTTTCGCCTAGTATGTGGGAATGGGTTAACTGGTCTTTTTGTCGTGAAGAGAATTAACCCTTTTCCCTCATACAACAATTCTGCCGCAGACGACTGAACATATTTTGTCAAAAAATAGAAAATCTCTATAACTGATTGGATAACTAAAAGTGGAAAACATTGTGGTAAAAGGAGAAATTGCTTGTTTTGGACAATTTCTTCTTTTGTCACTATGTTTTCAGAAAGCCGTCTGCTGCAGAGGAGTCAAAAAGTGTTGATATAAGGGAAAGGGTTAAAGCTACTTATTTGAGGTAAACCTTTTCCCCACACATACAGCAATTCTATATAGCAGACGACTTTAAAAACATGTCTGAAAAAATATTGACAATATCTCTACAAATGAAAGCTTCATGTTGAATCGAGATGAAAACATTGTGTCAAAGGGAGAAATTGTTTGTTTTGAGCGATTTCTCCTTTTGCCACAATGTTTTCAACAGTCCGCTGCAGAGACGGGTTTATGTGGGAAAGGGTTAACCTATGATGAAATATTTAACCCTTTCCCTCATATAGACGCTTTCCGACGCCTCTGCAGCAGACGGCTTTTTGAAAACATGATGACAAAAGAAGAAATTGCACAAAACGTGCAATTTCTCCTTTTGCCACAATGTTTTCCACTTTTAGCCATAGGTTATCCATTCAATTATAGAGATTTTCTATTTTTTGACAAAATACGTTCAAAGTCGTCTGCAGCAGAATTGTCGTATGAGGGAAAGGGTTAATCTGTTTTAGCTCAAGGATAGCTTTTGTTTTGTGATTGCACTAAATTCCTTTCAAATGTGTTCTCCCCGCATATATCTTCAACAATTTATCTAAAGGATACCCTTTTTATTCAATAATCCTGAAACTATTCCATAATGTTCCTCTAAATAATATATAACCCAAGTGTAACCCTTTTCCTTATAAAACACAAATCTGCAGCAGATAACATAGAAAACATCTGGTAGTTGTCACTATGTTTACAAAGTCGTCTGCTGCAGATTTGTTGTATTTGGGAAAAGGTAGACTGATGAAATGTTGTCAGAATCACTGTGATTGTGCTACCTGTCAGCCCCTAGTCCCCTTTAACCCTTTCCCTCATCATATGACAATTCTGCAGCAGACGACTTTGAACATATTTTGTCAAAAACTAAAAAATCTCTAATTGAATGGATAACCTATGACTAAAAGTGGAAAACATTGTGGCAAAAGGAGAAATTGCTCGTTTAGAGCAATTTCTTCTTTTGTCACTATGTTTTCAAAAAGATGTCTGCTGCAGAGGCATCAGAAAGCGTCTATATCAGGTAAAGGGTTAAACTCACAATATTCATCAGGGAATATATAATAAGAAAAGTTTATTATCCACAGATTTTGCATAATACTGGTTTAATATTGATTTAATATTATATTACAAGGGGCTCAATATTTTCTATGGGGTATGAAAGTGAAGAGTGCCCATACTTTGAAACTGTCTGTCGAAAAAAACTTTAACCTTGACCACTACTTTTGAACCATAACAGGTACGGCTACCATATTTCACATGTGTATTCCTTGTGACATGACCTTTCTGTCAGTACCAAAATGTTTGACCTTGCGACCTTGACCTTTGACCTAGATGTTGCCATTCGGGGGCATCAGTGTTTCACAAACACATCTTGTTCAACTTGCAGCACTCTTGTTATGATTCTTGAGTTTCTGCTTAGGCAAAGATGACCTTGTGTAATGTTTAGAGCCTCGACCTTGGGAGAAGATTTTAAAAAACATATTATATTTTTTGATAACTCATTTGTTTATTATTATACACACTTGCAAGCTTTATCCTCTTTATAATTGACCGCCTCGGTGGTGTAGTGGTAGATCGTCAACCTCATGTGGAGGAGATCGCATGTTTGATCCCCAGGACGGTCATAAAAATGGTAGAAATGGCTGTCCTGCGTGTCACTCAGAGTTGCGATTTAGCATTGCTATTGACTGTCAAGTGTCAGGAAAAATGGACAAGTTGTACTGGTAACTTAATTACCCATGAAATGCTGTGATATAACTGAATTTCTTTTGAAAGCAGCGGAAAACAATAAGCAATTTCTCAATCAATTTTGTCTTTATTAATTTCATTTATTAATTTTAAATGACAACAACATTAAATACAACAAATCTGCAGCAGACGATTTTGAAAACATCTTGGCAAATATATGGGAAACCGCTTTAAATGAAAGTGTTATGAGCAGCGGAGTTCTTTCTTTTGCCACAATGTTTTCAAATGTCGCCTGCTGCAGGGGCTTCAAACTGCTTCTGAAAGTGGGCAAGTTTTAAAAGGTTATAAACTTATTTAACTCGGGTGAGCTATGCATGGCCACCATGGTCCTCTTGTTTTATCAGTTGGCGTGTGTACTGTTCATCCATTTAAAGGGATAAATTTAATTAAGACACGTACATTTATTAACCTGATTTGATTTAAGTGAACAAATTGTTTTTTGGCCTTGAGTTTATTATTTAGTTCAAAACCTGGAGGGCACAGTGAATGTACTCGGATCATAAGACTTATATATATATGTAGTGGGGTATCTGATAATTGTGACTCTTTCATTAAAACTTTTTCCCAGATGATAAAGCAAACCTGCAGCAGACAAATTTGAAATTATCTTGACAAAACCAAGGAAAATGTCTATGAATGAAACAATAACTAATGCAAAGAATAGAAAGCAATTGTGGCTAAAGGAGAAATTGCCGCAATATTTTCCACTTTTAGTCATAGGTTATCCATTCAATTAGAGATTTTCTATTTTTTGACAAAATATGTTGAAAGTTGTCTGCTGCAGAAAAGTTGTATGAGGGAAAGGGTTAACCCATTAAGATCACAAGACTATATAGGTATATCTGAGACATGTGACTATTTCATAATGATAATAAATTCTCTCCTGATGATACCAACGACCTATGAATCATTTGCAGCAGTTAAGTTTTGAAACTCTTCCCATTTGTACTATCTGGTGCAGATGGTGGTGATTTCTGCAGCAGAAGACTTTTGAAAGCTTTGATTGTTAAAAGACGTCACTTCTCCTTTTCCAGATCTTGTCAGTAAATGTTTCAAAGTCTTCTGCTGAAGATTTGACGAATGTGAGAAAGGGTTAAGAAAAAACATATGAACAAGGTCAATGAATTATTCAAACGGATGCATGTTTACGTAACGAAGCATGATAAATTATACTGATATGTAGTAATCTATTAACTGTTCTTTTTGTATAGTAAAGAGAATTGATGCTATATTTATTTGGAATTGAGGTTAACCTTTTCCCACATACAGCAATTCTGCAACAGTTGAATTTTTTGGGGGCAAAAGTAGAATGTTTTCGAAAGACATCTAGCGCCTATATGCTGGAAAGGGTTAACTCGTCTTTTTGTCATGAAAAGAAATAAAGCTAATTATTTGAGGTTAACCTTTTCCCACATACAAAAATTCTATAGAAGACGACTTTAAAAACATCTCGGCAATAATATTGACTATCTCTACAAATGAAAGCTTCATGTCGACTAGAGTTGAAAATATTGTGACAAAGGAAAAAACCCTTTCCCATATAAAATACAAATCTGCAGCAGACAACATTGAAAACATCTGGTTGAAGTATGGAAAATCTACATAAATGAAATTATTATATTCAAATAGAGTTAAAAACATTGTGGCAAAAGGAGATATTGCTCATTATGTGCATTCACTTCTTTTGGCACTATGTTTAAATAGTAGGGATGGCAACGGTTACCGATATTACTAACTGTTTACTCGTATAATTTAGTAACCGGTTACTCGGTTAACCGTATAGATTCATAGACAATACATCTCAGTTTTGTCATTGTTGTTCTTCTTTTAACTCGTATTTCCTGGTCATGTATAAATCAGGCTAGAACGTTGTTTTCGAAACGTTTTTGTTTGTGTCAACCAACTTTTTAGCTCACCTATGCACGAAGTGCAAGCTGAGCTATTGTGATCACATTGCGTCGTCAACATTTCAGCTTGTTAACACTCTACAGGCTACATTTTGCATCCAATCTTCATGAAAGTGTATCAGAACATTCATCTCCATCAAATCTTGGACAAGTTCGAAACTGGGCCATATGAGGTCAAATTGAAGCGAAATCTTGTTAACACTCTAGAGGCCACATTTTCAATTTGAGCATGTTGAAACTTTATCAAAATGTTTGTCTTGATTATATGTAGGTCAAGTTCAAAATTTTGTCAGAATGTTTGTCTTAAAGATATCTAGGTCAAGTTCGAATATGGGTCATATTGGGTCAGAAACTAGGTCACTAGGCCAAATTGAGGAAAAATCTTGTTAACTCTGTAGAAGCCGCATGTTTTGCTTCAGCAGCTTGAAATTTAGTCAGAATGTTGAGCTAAATGATATCTAGGCCAAGTTCGAATATGGGTCATGTGGGGTCAAAAACCAATTTTAGGTCACTAGGCCAAATTGAAGGAAAATCTTGTTAACACTTTGGATGCCGCATTTTTTAGATCACCTGATTTGTCCGTTGTGCGTCCGTCCGTCCGTAAACAATTTCTTGTTAACAGGATACAGTCTTCACCTTTGATTGTATCTCAACCAAACTTATACAGTAGTTAGATATCCATGAGAGCTCGGTTCCTTTCGAAAACCAGCCAGATCCGCCCATGCATGACTGGATTATGGCCCTTGAAATGGTCAATATTGCTATAAAAGAGCTTGTTAACACGATACAGTCTTCACTTTTGATTGTATCTCAACCAAACTTATACAGTAGTTAGATATCCATGAGAGCTCGGTTCCTTTCGAAAACCAGCCACAGATTTGCCCATGCATGGCTGGATTATGGCCCTTGAAATGTCAAAATTGCTATAATACAGCTTGTGAACACAATAGAGCTTCCATTTACTATTTGATCTTCACCAAACTTAGATGGTATTTGAATATTGATGACATATTGGTTCCTTTTGAAACAAGCCAGATCAATGCCAGTAGAGTATAGGCCCTCATGGGCCTCTTGTTATGAAAGTGTTTGTCTGATGACAAAATGTAATACGAATCTTACTGTAATGATCCTCTATTTAATTTGTTTAAGCCGTTTTGATTGGTTACACAATCATATCAACCAGGCGTCATCACAAAAAGGGTAAATTGAACTTTTAGCTACAAATGACAACCAACTCCTACCATTCCAATTGACCAATTTCCACAAAACATCACAAGAATGTTCCTTTGGTGGTCCTCTTTCAAAATTGTTCAAAGATTTAAATTCCATTAAGAACTTTGGTTGCTGCAGCATCAGAAAGTGAGAAAAATACCCAAATTTTAAAATCCTTTTCCTCCATAATCTACTTGTGCGATTGCAAGATAATTTGGTAGAAATGTTCCTTAAGTGACCCTCTAAATAAACTGTTGAAGCCATATTGATTTCGTTGAAAAACAGGGCAGCAAGGCGGCATCAGGAAAGGTGCAAAATGACAACAACTTTATAATTCCATTCTTATTAAAGTTCTTGTTAGATTTCAAGATATAAATGGCCTTTACTGATAAGCTGTTTCTTGAGAAGTGTCCACTCCTTTCAGTTTCATTTGCACCCCCTGATAAAATTTTCCAGATATTTGCAGTTAAATATTTGCTACTAATTTACTATCAATTAGGTGATCGATTTAGGGCCATCTTGGCCCTCTTGTTGCTTAAGCAGCTTGAAATTTGGTCAGAACGTTTGTCTAAGTGATATCTAGGCCAAGTTCGAATATGGGCCAATGCCGGGTTAAAAGCTAGGTCACTAGGCCAAATTGAAGGATAATCTTGTTAACACTCTTGATACTGCTTTAACTTGAGCATGATGAAACTTTATCAGAATGTTTTTCTTGATGATATGTAAGTCAAGTTCGATCAAGGGTCATGTTAGGTAAAAAAAAGGTCACTAGGTCAAATTGAAGGAAAAACTTGTTAACACTCTAGAGGCCGCATTTTTTGCTTCAGAAGTTTGAAATTTATCAGAATGTTTGTCTTAAAGATATCTAGGTCAAGTTCGAATATGGGTCATATTGGGTCAGAAACTAGGTCACTAGGCCAAATTGTTGTTCACTCTGTAGAAGACGCATTTTTTGCTACAGCAGCTTGACATTTAATGAGAATGTTTATCTAAATGATATCTAAGCCAAGTTCTAATATGGATCATGTAGCGTCAAAAACTAGGTCACTAGGCCAAATTGAAGGAAAATCTTGATAACACTTTGGATGCTTCATTTGTTGCTTCAGCAGCTTGAAATTTGGTCAGAATGTTTGTCTGAATTATATCTAGGTCAAGTTCGAATAGGGGTCAGAAACAAGGTCAATAAAGGAAAATATTGTTCAAACTCCAGAGGCCACATTTTTACTTTGAGCAAGTTGAAAATTTGTCAGAATGTTGTCTTGATGATATCTAGTCCATGTCGGAATATGGGTCATATCAGGTAAAAAAATATAGATCACTAGGCCAAATGAAGGTAAATCTTGTTAACACTGTGGAGGTTGCATTCAGAATAATTGTCTTGATGTGTTTTGCATTGCAGTACATTGTATAATTAAGGTGAGCGATCCCGGGCCATCATGGCCCTCTTGTTTAATTTTATTTTTTTAATTTATAGTTGAGAAAGAGAAAATAATCAGGTTTTTCAACGAAGCGACCGTTATACGATTTATAATATGGTGAATGAAAGAGATTCATAGCTGCATATTTTTAATACCATATGCATGCAACTTAAGGGGAAATATGTTAGAAAACTACTTTTTAGCTCGACTTTTGAAAAAAACGAGAGCTATTGTCATGACCCTGGCGTCGTCGTCGGCGTCGGTGGCGGCGGCGTGGTCGTCCGGTTAAGGTTTTTTGTTCAGCTCAGCTTTTTTTCTGTTTTCTAACAAACTACTACTGTTAAAGTCACTAAACTTCATAAACATACCGTAATCATAATATGTTAAATAATAAAAGTATATAGCTGGAAATCTTTATTTGTTTCACTTAAAACTTCAAAACGTAAGGTTAAGGTTTTTTGTTTAGCTCAGGTTTTTGACAAGTTTTTACTCATGATTTTTCATATCTTAAAAACTTTTCTTTTTTTTTGCTTGAAACTTCACAAACTTGCTGAGTGTCTTAAGTTGACCTTATATAACAAGTTGCATAACTCTGTAAATAGTATTGACAAAATTATCTCCCCATTTCAATTTAGAAAATCTTCTTTGAAGGGAGAAAAATGATGATAACTGACACACAATTTTACCTATAGCTTTGAAACTTCCTAAACTTATTCAATGTCTTAACATAACTTGATACAACAAGTTCCATAACCCTGAACTTAATATTGACCAAATTATCCCCCCTTTTGGACTTAGAAAATCTACACTGAAGGTGTTGTCATCCGGTTAAGGTTTTTAGCTTGACTTTTGAAACAAACGAGAGCTATTGTCATGACCCTGGCGTCGTCGGCGGCGGCGTGGTCGTCCGGTTAAGGTTTTTTGTTTAGCTAATTTTTTTTTTCTTTTCTCCCTATCAGTCGAGCGTCTGTGCCGTACGCGGTGCTCTTGTTAAATCTTCTAATACGATTGGTAAATAATTTACAAATACAACAATTCGAATTTATCAAATTCATTCCAATAACATTAATAAGACCTTAATATATATTTCTAGCCTTGTATTAAACATCAATTTCTTTTTTTAAAAGAAACAATCTATCCTGTAATTAATCGTTTGATGAACCACAATTATTCGATAACAAACGGTCAACAATACAATCGACTGTGGCTGTTTTCACAGTTATGTAAAGGGTGTGAATAATTAACTTCTGGTCAGATACGTGTGACAAATTGAAAAGAACAAAAGGTGAAATACAACTGTGTATATATTTTATCTATTTTTCCGAGTACTCGGTTACTTGAATTACTAACCGATTAATCGAAAATCATACGGTTAACTGGGTAACCGATTAATCCCTGCCATCCCTATTAAATAGTGATCTACTGCAGAGGCATTTAATAAAGCATCTGTTTGTGAAAGGGTTAAGCCAATTATAAAAGTTTACCTTGGCCCTTCAGTCTTACAGTCCTTTGTCGAGTCTTCATAAATTTGCTTGAGACTATCCAGAGGCTACCGTTTCCATCTATCCGCAGCTTGTAGCCCAATATATCAACCCGTTCCCATGACTTTTGAAAACATTATGACAAAAGAAAAAATTGCTCAAAATCAGCAATTTCTCCTTTTGCAACAATGTTTTCAACTTTTTTTTCAGTAATTATGCCTTTGTATATAACTCTGGCTTTAATATTTTTTTTAGAAATGCCCCTTTTTCGACTTATAAAAAAGTACACAAGCGTTTGCGTTCACTTGCGGCGCTCTTGTTATGATTCTTGAGTTTCTGCTCAAGCAAAGATGACCACATCTACCTTGTGTAATGTTTAGAGCCTCGAACTTGCGGGAGCAGATTTTATAGAACAATTCAACTTTAAATCACTCATTTGTTTATTATAATACACACTTGCCTTTTCGTCTTTATTATTGACCGCCTATGGGTGTAATGGTAGAGTGTATGCCTCTGGTGTTGGGGATCGCAGTACCCTGCCGGGTCATACCAAATACTTTAAAAACAGTCGTAATGGCTGCCCTGCTTGGCACTCATTGTTGCGGGTTAGCATTACGACTTATTGGCTTGTGTCAGGATAAATGAACTTGTTGTAATAGTAACTTACCGATGAAATGCTGTGATATAACTGAAAAATAGTTGAAAGCGGTGGAAGACATGAACAAATAAACAATCAAATTTGTCTTTATTAACTTCATTTGTTAATTTTTTAATGACAAGTATTAAAAAACGGTTTGAAAGTTTCATACAATTTTAGCTTGTGTCATGATAAATGGACCAGTAGAAATGATACGCTGAATACACTGAAATTTTGAACAGTGTATGGACCACATTTTCTCCTCATCCAAATCTTTTTTAAATTAAAAACATGCCTATGTACACCTGATCATTAAACCCCCACTTTCCCTCATAAAACAAATCTGCAGCAGATGATTTTGAAAACATCTTGGCAAAAATATTGGAAACCACTTTAAATGAAAGTGTCATTCTGAGCAGTTCTTTCTTTTGCCACAATGTTTTCAAATGTCGTCTGCTGCAGATTTGTTTTATGAGGGAAAGTGGGGGTTTAATGATCAGGTGTACATAAATGCTTCTGCAAGTGGGAAAGTTTTAAAGCGACTGAAATCCAGATGCCCCATATACAAAAATAACACTTATTTTAATTTTTTTTTTTTTTCGACAGTTGGGTATATGGAGTTCAGTCGCTTTAAAAGGTTTTAAACTAATTTAACTCGGGTGAGCGATACATGGCCACCATGGTCCTCTTGTTGTATCAATTGGCGTATTTATTGACATCAATCTGAAGGATTTTGGACATTTATCAAACTGATTTAATGCTCATTTATCAACCTGATTTAATGTTTATTTAAGTGAACAAATTGTTTTTTTGGCCTCGAGTTCATTATGTGAGTTTAAAACGTCAAGTGCACATTGAATGTAAGACTTAGTTGGGTATCTGATAATTACGACTCTTTTCCCACATAAAGAAAACCTGCAGAAGATGACTTTAAAAGTACATGGACAAAACTAAGGAAAATGTCTATTTATAAAATCATAATTATTGCAATGAATATATAGAAAACATTGTGGCTAAAGGAGAAATTACTCATTATAAGCAATTTTTAGCTCGACTTTTGAAAAAATGAGAGCTATTGTCATGACCCTGGCGTGGTGGTCGTCCGGTTAAGGTTTTTTGTCGGCGGCGGCGTGGTCATCCGGTTAAGGTTTTTTGTTGGCGGCGGCGTGGCCGTCCGGTTAAGGTTTTTTGTTCAGCTCAGTTTTTTTAGATCACCTGAGCCAAAGGCTCAAGGTGAGCTATTCTGATCACTTTTTGTCCGTCGTCTGTCGTCCGTCCGTCCGTCCGGCGTTAACTTTTAGCTTTAAACATCATCTCCTCCTGAACCGCAAGAACAATTTCCACCAAACATCACAGAAATGTTCCTTTGGTGGTCCTCTTTCAAAATTGTTCAAAGATTTAAATTCCATTGAGAACTTTGGTTGCTGCGGCATCAGAAAGGGGACAAAATGTCCAAACTTTAAAAATCTTCTCCTCAGAATCTGCCTGTCAGATTCAAATATAATTTGGTAGAAATGTTCCTTGGGTGACCCTCTATAAAGATTGTTCAAGCCATACGGATTGGTCGAAAAACATGGCAGTCAGGCGGCATCAAAAAAGGGGCAAAATGACAAAATGACAAAATTCCATTTTTATGAAAGTGCTTGTCTGATTTTAAGAAAATATAATACGAATCTTACTGTAATGATCCTCTATTTAATTTGTTAAAGCCGTTTTGATTGGTTACACAATCATAGCAACCAGGCGTCATCACAAAAGGGGTAAATTGAACTTTTAGCTACAAATGACAACCAACTCCTACCATTCCAATAGACCAATTTCCACAAAACATCACAGGAATGTTCCTTTGGTGGTCCTCTTTCAAAATTGTTCAAAGATTAAAATTCCATTGAGAACTTTGGTTGCTGCGCATCAGAAAGGGGACAAAATGTCCAAATTTTAAAAATCTTCTCCTCCGAATCTGCCTGTCAGATTCAAATATAATTTGGTAGAAATGTTCCTTGGGTGACCCTCTATAAAAATTGTTCAAGCCATACTGATTGGTCGAAAAACATGGCAGTCAGGCGGCATCAGAAAAAGGGCAAAATGACAAAATTTGAAAATTCCATTTTTATGAAAGTGTTTGTCTGATTTTAAGAAAATATAATACGAATCTTACTGTAATGATCCTCTATTTAATTTGTTTAAGCCGTTTTGATTGGTTACACAATCATATCAACCAGGCGTCATCACAAAAAGGGTAAATTGAACTTTTAGATTGGTTACACAATCATATCAACCAGGCGTCATCACAAAAAGGGTAAATTGAACTTTTAGCTACAAATGACAACCAACTCCTACCATTCCAATAGACCAATTTCCACAAACATCACAGGAATGTTCTTTGGTGGTCTTCTTTCAAAATTGTTCAAAGCTTAAATTCCATTGAGAACTTTGGTTGCTGCGGCATCAGAAAGTGAGAAAAATACCCAAATTTTAAAATCCTTTTCCTCCATAATCTGCTTGTGCGATTGCAAGATAATTTGGTAGAAATGTTCCTTAAGGGACCCTCTAAATAAACTGTTGAAGCCATATTGATTTCGTTGAAAAACAGGGCAGCAAGGTGGCATCAGGAAAGGTGCAAAATGACAAAAACTTTATAATTCCATTCTTATTAAAGTTCTTGTTAGATTTCAAGATATAAATGGCCTTTACTGATAAGCTGTTTCTTGAGAAGTGTCCACTCCTTTCAGTTTCATTTGCACTCCCTGATAAAATTTTCCAGATATTTGCAGTTAAATATTTGCTACTAATTTAGTATCAATTAGGTGATCGATTTAGGGCCATCTTGGCCCTCTTGTTTCTGTTTTCTATCAGTCGAGTGTCTGTGCCGTACGCGTTGCTCTTGTTCTATTTTCCACAATGTTTTCGAAAGACGTCTGCTTCATATGAGTGATAAAGCGTCTGTTAGAGAGAAAGAGTTAAAATGTCAATGTCACAGTGAACAATACAAGATCATAATGTTAGGTATATGTCTGATACATGTGACTTTCATAATGATAATTTTATCCCCTATCATGGACAACCTTTGAAGCATTTACCCTTCCCCCCCATACAACAAATCTGCAGCAGACGACTTTGAAAATATCTTGGGAAAAGCATGGAAAAGCTTTATAAATGTAGGTATATTTACTGGAAACAGATGAAAACTTAGACAAATAGAGAAATTGCCCATTTTCAAAAAACTCTCTACTGCAGAGGCGTCAGAAAGTGTCTATATGTGGTAAAGGGTTAATCCTTTCCCTCATACAACAATTCTACAGCAGACGACTTTGAGCATATTTTGTCAAAAGATAGAAAATCTCTATAATTGAATGGATAACCTATGACTAAAAGTGGAAAACATTGTGGCAAAAGGAGAAATTGCTTGTTTTGAGCAATTTCTTCTTTTGTCACTATGTTTTCAAAAGGCTGTCTGCTGCAGAGGCGTCAGAAAGCGTCTATATGTGGTAAAGGGTTTACAAAAGCAGTAAAGTTTTTAAACCAAATCCCACATATCATATATCAGTTGCAGATGATGGGGATGTACCCCTTTCCCTCATATAGTGGCTCTGTGATGACTCTTAAACAGAAGAATTTTGAAAGCAAATGTGACAAAAGAAAAAATTACTCAAAATTAAATATTTCTCCTTTTGCCACAATTTTTTTCCATAAAAATATCTACATTTTTCTGTGTTTATTTGTCTAGATAATTTCAAAGCCATCTGCTGCAGAAAGTTTGCTGTATTTGAGAAAGCTCTAAGGTATAATAATATGAACAAAACCAATGTTGACTGACTACATTCCTATAATAGACTTCTTTTTTTTACGTTCAAGGGGAAAAAGCATGATGTCTTGACAGATTTTAAGGATTTCTGTACATCAATTTTGTCATACTGCTGTTTAAAGACAAAACCCATTACCAGCCTTTTGAGAGCGGGCTTTTAAACGGCTTTGAAAAAATTGTGACAAAAGAAGAAATTGCTCAAAACAAGCAATTCCTCATTTTGTCAACTTCATCCAATTATTGTACTTTCATTTAACCCTTTCCCTCATATAGACGCTTTCTGACGCCTCTGCAGCAGACGGCCTTTTGAAAACATAGTGACAAAAGAAGAAATTGCACAAAACGTGCAATTTCTCCTTTTGCCACAATGTTTTCCACTTTTTATCATAGGTTATCCATTCAATTATGGAGATTTTCTATGTTTTGACAAAATACGTTCAAAGTCGTCTGCTGCAGAATTGTCATATGGGGGAAAGGGTTAAAGGGAGTTCCACCAGTCGAAAGTTATTTGTATCAGACAACTTTGCAAATTCTGTGGCAAAAGTGTGAAAAATCTCCATGAAGGAGAGTTATATTACTGAAAAGTGTTAACCCATTACTTCACACAGACGACATTTGATGCCTGCTGTTGCAGACGACTTTTGAAAACATTGCAATGAAAGGTGAAATTGCTCAAAATGAGCAATTTCACCTTTGATTGCAATATTTTCAACTCTTTATCAATATAAATCTTTCAACTTTTTAGATTGGTAAAATTGTTTGTCTGATGATTGTAAAGCAGACGACCTATGAAAAGCCCTGTGAAGTACAGGGTTAAAGTGCCGAAATGCTCATTAGGAACAATTTCACCATTTGCAACAATGTTTTCATAAGGCGACGGAAAGTGTTTTTATGTGGGAAAGGGTTAATTATCCGATGCAGCAGTTAAAGGGTTAAAGTTTGTTAAAAATGTATAAGTGCCTCTAGGAGTTATGAATATAAATACAGTGTATATGTAAAAATTGCCAGGGGTTTAACGCATGTTTTTATTGCATAATTAACCTAAAACAGTTAATCCTTTTCCCACATACAACAAATCTGCAGCAGACCAGAGGTCAAGATAAGGAGGAGTATTCAGCTCTTTTCCCCACAATTTCTCTCTCATTATTAAAGCAAACCCTTTATTGTGGGTACTCAAAAGAATCGTCTCACTGAGACGATTCTTTTGAGTACCCACAACATAGGGTTTAAGAGTCAAATAAGGATTTTAGAACATGCAAAACGCCCCTTATCTAGAGCCCTGGCAGACATCCTTTGAATTTGTGCGAAAAATAGAAACTTGAAAGAAATTTTATTGTATAGGGTTGGCAAAAGGAGAAATTGTTTATTATTCTCAAATCCGGCTGTTGTAGAGTTGACCCAAAGAGTATTTATGTGAACGTTTTCAAAAGTCGTCTGCTGCAAATACGGCAAAATGTGTCTGCTAGTGGAAAAAGGGTTTAATACATTTATTTAATTTATTCTCTCCTAACACTATTATTAAATGTGAACCTTTTCCCTGGCAATGTGGTTTAGCGGGTGTCCGGGGCATTTATGGCATATTTCCTAGCCATATAAGTATTGGTTTGTTTACCCAGGGATCATGAATTAGTGTAGTGTTGCTGTGATATAATTGAAATAATGCTGAAAATGGCATAAAACGCCAGTTAACCTTTTTCTACCTGGAGACGCATTTTGGCGCAAAAACAGCAGACGACTTTTGAAAACATTGTGGCCAAAGGTGAAATTGCTCATCATGAGCAATTTCTCCTTTGGCCACAATGTTTTCATCTTTATTTAACAATTAAGCTATCTTTTATGGAGATTTTTCAGGTTTTTGTCACCATGTTTTCAAAGTCGTCTGCTGCAGATTTGTTGTATGAGGGAAAGGGTTAAACAACCCTTTTACAAACAACTGTAGATGCAGACAAGTTTGAGAGCCAGTTGTGGAGCATAATGACAACATGTTGATGATACCCTTACGGAAATTGGGTACATAGTCAGTGTATTATCAGTGTATTGCCATGTTCTTGCCAGCTAAACTTTAGCTT
Source organism: Serripes groenlandicus (assembly GCA_031761405.1). Taxonomy (NCBI): domain Eukaryota; kingdom Metazoa; phylum Mollusca; class Bivalvia; order Cardiida; family Cardiidae; genus Serripes; species Serripes groenlandicus. Next base: position 1,295,304 of record JASEVX010000039.1, read on the forward strand.
CTTTCCAGTCAATTAGCAGTCTATTATCCGATCTGACATTACACTGATTCAGTCTGTTGTCAGTTGAAAACCAGTTTATTGTAGGTCATGCAGTTAGTGTATTACCAGCAAAAACCAGTTTATTGTCAGATCAAATAATGCATACATTTATATTTCTAGAGTTATAATTAAGTCATTAAAGTGTTGCATTTTCTCCAAATTTGAAGAGTTCCTCACAAGAATGAACTGACAACACACAAACAACAAACTGACATTAACATATTGTCTGGCAACACAATGACATCACACTAACGTCAGCCTAGATTTTGGGCTTTTTAGTCTATTGCTAGGGTATAACCAGTCTATCGTCAGATTTTACATGACATTAAATTTTAAACCAGCTGACAATGCACTGACATTACATTTACACTGGTTTTGCACTGACAGCATCCTGGCTGTAACAATATCACTGGCAACACAATGACATGATACTAACAATAGCTGGGAATTAAAATAATGTATTCAGTAGTTGACAACACACTGACATTACATCAACAACAGAGCCCAGATGGCCCTAAATCAATAACCTGATTGATAGTATAGTAGCAAGTGAAGAACCAAAGTTCTACACAGATTGTTAGTCCTTGTATAAATTTCAAAGAGGAGTGTGAAGTTGTTTGGAGAGTAGATATCTTTCCCTATCATAATAGTCCAGTTCTTTTTGCTTTCCTTTGGTGGCCTACACTTGTCGTTCATGACTTTTACACAAAACATTTTTTGATGTCTTCTTTGGCTTCCACCAATAAGCAGGTGTTAATAAATTCTTTAAAAAATCCTCAACTTTTTTATGGCTCTGGCAGAAAGAAAAATCAAAACATAAAACTCGAAGCTTCTACAACTAATTTCGGTGCCTGCATGCTCCATTTAATGTTTATTTTGTCTGAATTTATCACATAGATGTGTAAAAAAGTTATTTACAAGTCACTTCACAAAATATTTGATTACAATCCATGAGAGCCGAGTGTTTTGCGAAAACATTGCCGAAATTTAACCATCACATGTCATTAAAATCCTCCATTTTGAAAAATGTTGTTGTTGTTGATGATGTTGTTGTCGTTGTTTTTTCTTGCCAGTGCATTGTCAGTGTACAAGTTTGTTGAAGAAATGACTGAGAATTATCGTCGGTCTAATTTGTCAGACCTCAAGCAAAAATGTAACACATGTTATTTATTACCATGCAGCTTAATGTCCTTCTTTTGTCAGTTAATATTCAGATACTAACAGTAACATTAGATTTAAAGTTTTTTATTGTCAGTCTAATGTCAAGTCTGTTTTCCTACACATGCTAGTGTCAGGTTATTGTCAGTGTGTAGTTATACCACCTTTTGCAACAGATTCTTATCAGTCTATAACCAGTTGTACTAACAGTCTGATGTCAGAAACTGGCAATAGACTGAAAGTTTCTGTCAGTGTATTTCCAGAAGAAAAAAAATCATACCAGTGTGAAACACAATAGATCTCAGTGAATTGTCAGAGAGTATTTTTTGAAGACAGTTAGACATCAGTGTAGGGTTAGCTAATTACCAGTTTATCGGAAGTGTGTTGTCAGAAACTGCTTTTATAATAATAACTGCATGCAGCAAGGGCATTATATTAAAACTTGAAAAATCGGAATGCATCTGTATGTTGGAAAGGGTTAACCCTTTCCCTCATACGACAAGTCTGAAGCAGACGACTTTGAACATATTTTGTCAAAAAATAGAAAATCTCTATAATTGAATGGATAACCTATGACTAAAAGTGGAAAACATTGTGGCAAAAGGAGAAATTGCTCGTTTTGAGCAATTCCTTCTTTTGTCACTATGTTTTCAAAACGCCCTCTGCTGCAGAGGCATCAGAAGCGTCTATATGTTGGAAAGGGTTAAGACAAGAAAAAGTCATTTTAGGTGAATCAAATTCCTTTTGAACCCTTTCCCACATTAGACAGCAGACGACTTTGAAAATATCTTGGCAAAATTATAAGTTAAACCTCATTTGTCAGTTGATATGTCTAAATCAAATTGGCTAACATTATTGTGATCTGATTTTTTAATGTAAAACATTGGCACTGTCTCAAATACTATACATGTATAATTATTTTAAAGGTCGGAAACTAGAAACCAGTTAGTAAACAGCATAACCCTCTACTACATCGAGGGCTTGGCGTGAAACGGTTGTTAACTAAAAACCCATTTTGAAAACCCTGGTTTAGGGGCAATTTTGACCCCTTTGTAAACAATGTGAATTTAGGTGCCATTGCTCAGAACGAGCAATGGCACCTAAATTTCCATTGTTTACCAAGAAAAATGATTTAACGCTTATAAAGACTTTATGGCGAGGTGATTAACCTTGGTAAAAAAAATACCAATTTTAGTTACAACTGTTTCTCGCCAAACCCTCAACATACACTGTACTACCCAAATATGCAGCAGGCTTTGATTGATTGATTGATCTTCAATCGATTGATTGATTGATTGGGGGCTTAACATCGTTTTCAACAATTGTTTAAGTCATATCATGGCGGCCAGTTCACCTGCCCATGTGTTTACAATCTTTCTCGCACCAGTACTTCACACAACAAACTTTCCAAACAACTGGCTGCTTTTCCACAAAGACTGTTAGCCCATTTTGGTGAAAGACAAATGACGCTTGTCACAGTGAACTTTGTCAAACGTAGGAAAGAATGTTGGCCAAGCTTAGGATTCAAACTCACAACCCCTGGATTGACAGTCTGCAGGGCTACCGACTGAGCAACCGGGGCTTGGACCAGCCCAGCAGACTTCGAAAACATGAAAAAACTTTTATTATTGAATACAGGTGTAAACATTTGGGGGAAATGAGAAATGGCTCTGCCTGTAATCTGCTGTAGAAGTGTAAAAGTAAAAAATGTACATCTTTATCTAAATCTTCCAGTTATGCTCATCATGTTAGTCTGCCACAGGTGTACTTGAATGTAGAGGACTCTTAACCCTTTCCCTCATACGACAATTCTGCAGCAGACGACTTTGAACATAATTTGTCAAAAATTGGAAAATCTCTATAATTGAATGGATAACCTATGACAAAAAGTGGAAAACATTGTGGCAAAAAGAATAATTGCGCGTTTTGTGCAATTTCTTCTTTTGTCACTATGTTTTCAAAAAGCCGTCCGCTGCAGAGGCATCAGAAAGTGTCTATATGAGGGAAAGGGTTAAAACAGGATATCAAGTAACCCTTTCCCACATACAACAAATCTGCAGCAGAAGACTTTGAAAGCATTGTGACAAAAACCTGAAAAATGTTCATAAAATTGTTAAATAAAGTTGAAATGATAATGAGCAATTTTACCTTTGGCCACAATGTTTTCAAAAGTCATCTGCTGCTTTAATGCGTCAAAATGTGTCTGGCGTTGGGAAAGGGGGGTTAAACAGGATATCAACCCTTTCCCACATAAAGACGTGTTTGGACACATTTGCAGCAGACAACTTCTGAAAACATCTAAAAAAAAACATTTGGGCAAAAAGAGAAATTGTTCATAATATTTAATACTAAATTAAATAATTATACCCCCTTCGAAGAAGATGGGATATATAGGAGTCACTGTGTCGGGCTGTCTGTCTGTCTGTCGGTCGAAAGCCATATTTTGTCCGGCCTATTTATTACAAACCACTGGGTGGAATTCAATAAAATTTTACATGAAGCTTCTATCCGCTGTGGTCGAGTGGTTAGCGTCGGGGATTTCGAAACCGGGTGTCCCGGGTTCGATCCCCAGTCGCGGCACTACGGTCATGGTGGTGTGCCCTTGGGCAAGGCACATTTTCTAGCCTAGTACTGGTTCGTTTACCCAGGGATCATGAATAATTAAATTTAATTGCGCGCTAAATGACCTTAGCTGTCGATACGCCATAAAACAATATACATTCATTCATTCATTCTATACCAAGAGGAGATGTGCATATCCTAAAGGGGTTACAATTACATGTTATTGTACAGAGTTATAAATGGCACAATATTAAACTAATCTAAATTTTATTTAAAGTAAAATAGCTTTTAAGCAATTATACAATCAAAATAAGTAATTAAAGGTAATCATTTACATGATTATTTAAAGTAATTATCATAAAAGATATTAAGCGATTGTTAACTTATCTAATTTAGGAGTATGATGATTTAAATGACTGGCTGTGACAAACAAAATAAACACAGAAATTTACCATGGGGATTTTTGAGTACTATGCCAATTATAGAGATTTTCTATTTTTTGACAAAATATGTTCGAAGACGTCTGCTGCAAAATTGTCGTATGAGGGAAAGGGTTAACCCTGAACACCAAGGAGAGAAGCCATGACTGACAAAAGTCAGTGTGATTAGCATCATGAATGAGTCTTCAACTAATGGGCTAAAAACAAGAACGTAGACATGTCACTTGGGAAGAATATTGCATGGAGATTACTGGTGTGAGAAAGCCAGGAAACACACATGTATGGTGAAGTGAACTTGACGCCTTTATATAACTAACAAGAGCTTTCCACAGAATACATAATTATGTCATTTTGCAACAGTTGGATAATGAGTGAGAAAATGGCAGGACAACAAAAAGCACACAGGATGGTGCCAACAATAATGTTTTATGTCCTTGTTTTGGTCCATCCTTCTGATTACAAGGTCTACATGTTATAATGAATCTAACAAACAAAGGTAATGCCAAAACCTAAAAAAAAAAACAGAAAACAGACGGGAAATCATATTTCCTATCTGATGGGACTTACGTCAAATTCATTTCATAGAAAAATCATTAACTTTTTTTTGTCTGATGTAGATGAGAAACAGCTGTCTGGGTAATTAACCTACTTTAATCCTAATATGCCATTCTGTAAGTCTCATTTTTCATAATAACATAATGAATGGCGCTCCATGAGAAACCCAACCACAGCGCAGCTAGTTATGACCCCGTGCATGCAAACAATCTGATCTGGCTCTGCACTTTTGTTCATCAGTTGGTGACACAGGGGACATCCAGTATGTGAGCCTCTTACAAACAATATTCATTAAGTTCATTTAGCTTGAACTTAACCCTTTACCTGCCAGACGCAATTAAAGGCTTTTGCAAACAATGCACATTCTTTACCTGCCAGACACAATTAAAGGCTTTTGCAAACAATGCAGATTCTGTGTGACATTTTACAAAGAAAGGGTTAACCCTTTCCCTCATATAGATGCTTTCTGACGCCTCTGCAGCAGACAGCTTTTTGACAACATGGTGGCAAAAGAAGAAATTGCTCAAAACGAGCAATTTCTCCTTTTGACCCAACGTTTTCCACTTTTAGTCATAGGTTATCCATTCAATTAAAGAGATTTTCTATTTTTGACAAAATATGTTCAAAGTCGTCTGCTGTGGAATTGTCGTATGCTGGAAAGGGTTAAGTCACTTTGCTGCAGGCAGATCTGTGTAGCTCTCTGTATGTAACACTTGTCAGTAATAAGCTGAGGGCTATATAATGCTTGCCTGGAGCAATTTATAGCTTTTCCACTCAAGCTTGTTTATGCCGTATTTTACAAGTGTTATTCTTACTGTTAGTTATACCCTTTGCCATCATACGACAAATCTACAGCAAAGGACCTTGAAAACGTGTGGGCGAAAAATAGGCACACTCTCTATAATTTAATGAAAATATTATCATTGAAAATGTGCAACAGACGACTTTGGAAATGTGGGGGCAAAAAATTGGGACAATCTCTATAAATGAATAAAAAATATTATTTAATGCTAAACAATGAGATACTGAGTTAATTCTATCAGTGAGATATAATCCATATCACCCACACTGTGAGTGATATAGGTATGACGTCAAAGGGACTAACGTTATGACGTCAAACCGCTGACGTGACGTCATTTTCCTAGTATTCGGTCATGTTATATATACTACGCACGTTATATATATAGAGAATAACTAACTGCATGTTTTTGATATAGAATTTATGTCACAAGGGAAAAAAGGGGTAATTTGGTTAAAATCACGAAACCGTAGGTTGAGTGATTTTACACCAAATTACCCCTTTGTTCCCGAGTGACATAAATTCGATATCAAAAACATGCAGTTAGTTATTCTATTTATTATATATCTGGAATAAATCTCCCCTTTATTTTAAAGAAACATATAAAAAAAAAAATGACTTGGCCTTAGGCGTATGAATGTTACGTAACCAAATACTGCTGCTTCTATTTGGCGCCAAATGACTAGCGTTATGACGTCAAAACCGCTGACGTGACGTCATTTTCCTAGTATTCGGTCTCAGTTTTTTTTAAATTCCTAGTATTAAACCCACTTTAAATTCCAAAGATGTTCCAAATCTAAAAAAAGTAGTTCTGGCAAAAATGATATCATCACTAGTGATGATATAAAAAAACTAAAAGTGTTATCGTCACAGTGTTAGTTATCATTTTTTTAAAAATTGATATTGATTTTATGTCACTTAAATTTCAATGCAAAATTTGGATAGGTATGTAATTAAAAGAAATACGTAATGGTTATATTATTTTTTCGTCATCAATTATCATTAAATAAAAAGAAAATTTGTTCGTTTTGAGTGTATATGGAATATATTTCAACTCGAAGTGATACAATTTTAACATTTTCACTCGCTCTACGCGCTCGTGAAAATATTCAATTGTATCACTTCTCAATGAGATATATTCCATATCCACTCAAAACAAACAAATATCCTCTATTTATCATTGAATCAAGCTGAAAACATGCTTGGAAATAGGAGAAATTGCTAATCAAACGCAATTTCTCCATTTGCCACAATGTTTTCAAAAGTCCTCTGCTAAAAATGCATCAAAATGTGTCAGTCTGCGAAACATTCCACTGAAATGAACACTTAAATTTATGGTATATTTCGCACATGCAGACACCTTTTGAAGCAGAAGACTTTTTCCTCACTGTTTTCAACTCTATTCCATAAATAGAGAATTTCCTTTCTTTGCTCAGATGCTTTCGAAGTTGTCGGCTGCAAATTTGATGTTAGTGGAAAAGGATTAAATACTTGATTGGCTTCGATTGTTGTATGTAGGAAAGGGTTCACTCCTGTGAGTGATATATGGCCACCATGGTCCTTGGCGTGTTAACTGTTCATCAATCTAAAGGATAAAGACATTTATCAACCTGATTTGATGTTCATTTAAGTGAACAAATTGTTTTTTGGCCTTGAGTTCATTATTTGAGTTTAAAACATCAAGTGCACATTGAATGTACTAAGATATAAGACTTTGGAACCTGATCTTGATTGATTGCAAAGTACTTTAAATGGAATACAATGAGGTAGCTTAGTGAGTTATAGTTCATGAATAAGATTAAGAACTTTTCATGAACTTCTAGCACATGAATTGTACAGGAACACTTCATGCCAAAGAATTTATGCACACAGTTCATGAACTGAGTATTTTCAAACATTTCATGAAATTGTTCCATTGTCTGTACTTGAATATTGGTGAACTTTTCATGAACTGAGCTCATTAACAGCTCATGAACTATTCAAAAACTGTAAATCTTCATTTCACACAGGACTGCTAAAATTATAATGACCTGAAATCCTGTATTTTAAAAAATACTTGAATTTTAAACAGGTACATTTTATTTAGTCAGATTCCTTCATCCAGCTAGGGAGCTATCAACATGGTCATATTTTGGTTTTTTAAAAATGTTAAATACACCCTGAAAACTTCAATTAAATAAGCCTATAACAATTAAATCTGCAGCAGACAACTAAGAAAATATATCTAGCCAAAAATATGAAAAAAAACCAATAAAGGATTAAAGTTGAAAACGTATGATCAAGTTTCTCCTTTTGACAACAAATATATAGCAAACAGCTTCATGTAAACATCTACTCAAGATATGGATAATCTCTAGAAATGAAGGTGTAAATACTGAAAAGAAGTTGAAAAGAAGTTGAAAAAAATATTGTGGCAAACGGAGCTATTTTGACACCATTTCTGCAGAAGTTGTCTAATCCAGATGCATTAAAATGTGTCTATAGGTTGGGTTGGAAAGGGGTTATAGCATATAAATGCTGAATGTTGAAAATCGACTAGTCGAGTTTTGCATTTGGAATAGTCCATAGCCAATTCGTGGAACACTATGATAAACATGACAAAGTGAGCAACTAACTGTACAGAGTCTTGGCAGGCTGTGCAGCTGCGGCTCTTTACCAGGTGGCAAAAGAACGTTGGCTGAGCTGGGGTTTGAACTCACAGCCCCTGAAGTTGAACGCCGGTGTCACAACCGACTGAGCAACTAGGGCCTCGGCAAAGCGTTGTACAAATTAAATTGTGATTGCAAATATTTCCTGATTCCCAGTGGTGATATCTGGAAAATGGTATAATCAACCCTTTCCCTCATATAGACGCCTCTGCAGTAGATTGCTTTTTGAAAACATAGTGACAAAAGAAGAAATTGCTCAAGACAAGCAATTTCTCCTTTTGCCACAATGTTTTCCACTTTAAGTCATATAGGTTATCCAATCAATTATAGAGATATTGTATTTTTTGACAAAATGTGTTCACAAAGTCGTCCGCTGCAGAATTGTCGTATGAGGGAAAGGGTTAAATAATCATTTTTTGATTTGTCAGGTTGATAGTGCATACCAATAACTTGCTATGTTGAATATATTAATTTATTATTCACTTTGATTTTCTATTATTTGAATCATCTCTCTTGAAAGATGTTTAACATTCGCCTGCTTTTTCCACTGTTGCGGAGGTATCCATAGAACTGTACAATGTTTTACATCTGCTTGGACTTAAGTTTGAGGTTTACCTCTGAATTCTATATTTCATTATTTAGTGTATTATTGAATTTCGGTCATAGTACATGTAACAACAGTCATAAGTTATAATGATAGTTACCCCTTTCTTACCTGCAGACATCGATGTTTCAATGAATCTGCAGCAGAGGACTTTAGACAATATTGTGGCAATTTTCATCTTTTATCCAAACTGTTTAGACTTTATTAATAAATAAACTTTTTTATTACATGACAATGCTTTTATACGATCTAATATGTATGCCATTACGTTTTTCTTTATATATAACATGAGTAATATAAACTGAAGCTGGTTGTTCTGAAGCATGGCTCAATTTATGTAACACCGAGAAATTAACAGTATCCAAACTTCTTCCCCACAGTATGCTTTTAACCCACATACAACAATTTTGCAGCAGGTAACTATGGAAACCTCTAATGAAAAAATGTCAAAAATCTCTATAAATGAAATTTGCAATTATTGAAACATTGTTTCAGAAAGAGAATTTGCTCACTTATAATGTTTTCAATAGTCGTCTGCTGCATATGTGTTAAAATGCGTCAGAAAGTGGGAAAGGGTTAATTTATATAGACAAATTTGGAACATTAATTCGGGTTAACAGTTTCACTGTGGATGAAACCCACATTTCCCACATACCCAAAAAGTGTGCAACAGACAACTTGACAAAGATGTAGGGAAACCTATGGAGAATCGGTAAATTAAATTACATATATACTATTATCACATGACGTTGCTTGTATCCCATGTAATATACCCATTACGTATTTCTTTATATACAACGTGTGTAATATAACGTGACCTAATACTAGGAAAAAATTACGTCACGTCAACGTTTTGACGTCATACGTTAGTCACTTTGGCGCCAAAACCCGTAAATTTCATCTAGAAATATTGTAAACGTTAAGTACATTTTTATCGAAATACGCCTCATAAGTCACGTTATGTGATAGATATAATATCTCATGAGTGTTATTTATTATTCTTTTTAATAAACTAAGCTGAATATGACCTCGGGAATAATTATTTGTGGCATTGTTATACGATTTACTGACGAAATTAAAATAGCTTTGGAAAACCCGCTTTTCTTTGTGTGTTTTCGTCATGTGATAAAAAGAATCTGACATTCGTTGTCATTTAATAATGTTTTATTAAACTCGTTCAAACTTTATATAAAATGACAACTCATGTCAGATCCTATATTTAGTGAATACAGCTGAAAACATTGTGGCAAAAGGAGAAATTATTGCTCATTATGTTCATTAGTAATATCTCATTTTGTCACCATGTTTTCAAAAGTTGTCTGCTGCTGATGCCCGCAAGTGCTCCTTCATGCGGGAAACGTTAGTTAATTGATTATGTGGATGTTTATGTAGATTGAGGATTATAAATTTGGTTTATAATGTCTGATGAGGCTGTAAAAGATAATGCAATCAGAGTTTAAATCTCATTATCATCGTCTGCAAATCTAATTCACATTCCTTTTAGCTAAGATTAAGATAATTATAAGCTGTAAATCACCCAGGATGATATATAGTACAGTGAGTCCCAGCCAAAACTTGAAATGATTGTTCATAGGGGTGATATTACACTTATGTCACAATAAATTGCTCATAAGGGGGGATATTACACTACTTATGTCACAATTAAATGGTTGAACATAGGAGATATATTACACTTATGTCATAATTAAATGGCCACACATTATTGGGGTAAATTTACACTTATGTCACATTTAAATGGCCACACATTATTGGGGTAAATTCACACTTATGCCACAATTTTAAAAATTGCTGCACATTATTGGGGTAAATTTATACTTAGGTCATCATAATTAAATGGCCACACATTATTGGGGTAAATTCACACTTATGTCACAATTAAATGGCCACACATTATTGGGGTAAATTTACACTTATGTCATCATAATTAAATGGCCACACATTATTGGGGTAAAATCACGCTTATGCCACAATTTTAAAAATTGCTGCACATTATTGGGGTAAATTTATACTTAGGTCACAATTAAATGGTCATGCAATATATGGGTGATATTACACTAATGGCACAATTAAATTCTTGTGCATAGGAGTGATATAGCACTTACGATTACTGCTTTATAAATATGCCATATTTATACCATATATGAAAATTGTAAATCTCATTATCATTGTCTGAGAAACTTCATTCATGATGATATTAGCTTAGTATAATGCTTAAAGCAAAACTCTACAAAACTAAAAATGATCTTTAATTCTTAAAACATAATCATTTTAACCCTTTCCCTCATATAGACGCTTTCTGACGCCTCTGCAGCAGACGGATTTTTGAAAACATAGTAACAAAAGAAGAAATTGCACAAAACGTGCAATTTCTCCTTTTGTCACAATGTTTTCCACTTTTTGTCATAGGTTATCCATTCAATTATAGAGATTTTCTATTTTTTGACAAAATATGTTTAAAGTCGTCTGCTGAAGAATTGTCGTATGAGGGAAAGGGTTAATTAAACCTTCCCACTTGCAGACACATTCGAAACATATGCAGCAGACGAAGTTTGAAATCATTGTGGCTATAGGACTGATTTTAATTGCTCAACTTTATTTAAGAAATTTTCCATATTTTTACCTATAGCTATTTTGAAAGTTGGCTGCTCCAGATGTAATCCTATTAGAAACCAGGTTAAATGCATTCTAACAGCTTTGCAAAGCAATATCTGATGGTATTACATAACGCATTAATTAAGCAGAGGGTATTTCTTCATATTATATATATATATAATGATTATGTTTGGCAGTTTCATTATAGCATATAATAACCTATAACATTAATCTATTTTGTTATTATACTGTCTAGTCACTGATCTATTTTTGTACATATTTACATTTTAACCCTTTCCCCCATATAGACGCTAAATTCTGGCGCCAATGCAGCAGACGTTTTTTTGAAAACATAGTGACAAAAGAAGAAATTGCTCAAGTTGAGTAATTTCTCCTTTTGCCACAATGTTTTCCACTTTTAGGCATACTCTGGTTATCTATTCAATTAAAGAGATTTTCTATTTTTTGACAAAATATGTTCAAAGTCGTCTGCTGCAGAATTGTCGTATGAGGGAAAGGGTTAATAATAATCAGAGCTCTAGATAAGGGATATTTTTTTTATTCTAAAATCTTTATTTGACATTCAAACACTATGTTGTGGGTACTCAAAAGAATCGTCTCAGTGAGACGATTCCTTTTAAGTTCCCACAACATAGGATTTTGTTTAGTAATAAGAGAAATATTGTGGGGAAAAGACCTGTTCACTCTCTCTTACCTAGTCCTCTTCATTATTATCCCCCGCTTTTTCGAAGAAAAAAAGGGGGGTTATTAATTTCGGTTTGTCCGTCTGTTTGTCTGTCTGTCACACTTCGTTTCCGTGCAATAACTGCCACAAATGTGAACCATTTTTTTTCAAACTTAGTAACAAGGTTAAATGCCTTAAGGGCTAGGCCAAGTTCGATCGTCACTTTCGGCAGAGTTTATTTAGTGGAGTTATGGCCCCTTATTTAACACAAAATGTCGTTTCATGCTGTTTCCGTGCAATAACTGCCACAAATGTGAATATTTTTTTCTCAAACTTGGTAACAAAGTTAAATGCCTTAAGGGCTAGGCCAAGTTCGATCGTCACTTTTGGCGGACTATATTTGGTGGAGTTATGGCCCCTTATTTAACACAAAATGTCGTTTCTTGCTGTTTCCGTGCAATAACTGCCACAAATGTGAACCGTTTTTTATTCAAACTTAGTAACAAGGTTAAATGCCTTAAGGGCTAGGCCAAGTTTGATCGTCACTTTCGGTGGACTTTTTTTGGTGGAGTTATGGCCCTTTATTTATCAAAAAAAGTTGTTTCTTGCTGTTTCCGTGCAATTACTGCCACAAATGTGAACCGTTTTTTTTCAAACTTGGTAACAAGGTTAAATGCCTTAAGGGCTAGGCCAAGTTTGATCATCACTTTCGGGGGACTTTATTCGGTGGAGTTATGGACCCTTATTCAACAAAAAATGTTGTTTCTTGCCGTTTCCGTGCAATAACTGCCACAAATGTGATTTTTTTTTTTCAAACTTGGTAACAAGGTTAAATGCCTTAAGGGCTAGGCCAAGTTCGATTGTCACTTCCGGCGGACTTTATTCAGTAGAGTTATGGCCCCTTATTTAACAAAAAATGTTGTTTCTTGCTGTTTCCGTGCAATAACTGCCACAAATGTTAACCGTTTTTTTTCAAAATTGGTTACAAGGTTAAATGCCTTAAGGGCTAGGCCAAGTTCGATCGTCACTTTCGGTGGACTTGATTTAGTGGAGTTATGGCCCCTTATTTAACAAAAAATGTTGTTTCTTGCTGTTTCCGTGCAATAACTGCCACAAATGTGAACCGTTTTTTTTTTTTCAAACTTGGTAACAAGGTTAAATGCCTTAAAGGCTAGGCCTAGTTTGATCGTCACTTTCGGGGGACTTTATTCGGTGGAGTTATGGCCCCTTATTTAACAAAAAAAGTTGTTTCTTGCTGTTTCCGTGCAATAACTGCCACAAACTTGGTAACAACCTAGGCCAAGTTCGTTTAATTTACCCTGTAATACATGTTCAATAAAAAGTCTATTGACATGTTTAAACCTAACCTCAACATTTTCCTACAATATTTCCTGCAAGCGGGGATATAAATTTCATGAATTTGCTTGTTTTCAATGGTTTGTTGAGTAAAACTACTTGCAGCACTGCACAATCAAGACATTGACTTATAGTTGATTTGAAAGTTATTTTTGGTTTCCATTTCTAGATTATTTATCCCTTTCCAACATACAGCAAATCTGCAGCAGACGACTTTGAAAATGTCTACTAAAAAATATGGAAAATCTCTATAATTGTAGGTTTAATAACTGAAAAAAGTTGAAAACATTGTGGCGAAAGGAGGAATTTCTTGGTTTGAAAATTTTCTCCTTTTGTCACAATGTTTTCAAAAGTCGTCTGCTGCAGACTGGTCTACAAGTGGGAAAAGGTACAAATTTTATGATGTACTTAACTGTATTTCTTGATTCATCATGTTATTGATTAATGGTAGTTTTAAGAGTCGCCTCTTAGGAAATAGATAAATATTCTAAATATTTAATGTAATGGTATTTTTACAAAATTAATAGTGTTAGGAAATTATGAGCAATTTCTCCTCGTGCCAAGAAACAACTTTAGATTAGATTTTGAGCCCTTTTATATTGAAATTATAGGCAATTTCTGCCCATTTGAGGTTGGAACGATTTGTAACGCCAACACTGACAATGAATGTTTTTAAAATTGTACAATGTGCTATAACTTGAAAAAGAATCGTCCTGTTAATTATATATGCACGTTTTTAACCCTTTCCAACATATAACATATCTACAGCAGATGACTGAAAACATTTAGTCCAAAAATATGGAAAATCTCTAGAAATGAAAGAACAATTATTTGATAAAGTTCAAAACATTTTTTTCATCAGAATGCGTCTTCAGCTGGGAAAGTGTATATAATGGATGCCTGTTTTTTAACCCTGCCCCTTTGTTCTATTTTTAGATGACCTTGGCTTGCACCGTGTGGAAAACCCGAGTCATTCGGATAAAGCTGTGTCACTCCATCTTTATTCACCTCCGTTTGATGCGTGCGACACCTTTGACGAGAAGACTGGACACAAGAACACATGTTCAGTTACATTCTGGAGCAAGAACGGACAGAGGACGCCCTTTGTAAGTTATTTTAAACATTTTTCTACATTTACCCTTTCCCACATTTAACCCTTTCCCTCATACGGCAATTCTGCAGCAGACGACTTTGAACGTATTTTGTCAAAAAAGAGAAAATCTCCATAATTGAATGGATAACCTATGACAAAAAGTGGAAAACATTGTGGCAAAAGGAGAAATTGCACGTTTTGTGCAATTTCTTCTTTTGTCACTATGTTTTCAAAAAGCTGTCTGCTGCAGAGGCGTCGGAAAGCGTCTATATGAGGGAAAGGGATAGATGCCAAAGGCTCAAGGTATTTATTCTGATCACTTTCTGTCTGTCAAACATCGTCGTCTTCTGTTGTTAACTTTAAGATTTCAAAGACATCTCCTCCGAAAATGGCAGCCAGGCGGCATCAAGAAAAGGGTCTAAATGACCAAATTTTAAAGTTCCACTCTTTGGAAAGTGCTTGTCTGATTTCAAGTTAATAACATGGAAATGTTTCTTCAGTGACCATAAACATAATTTTTTCAAGTAATGATTATTGGATGAAAGACATAGCAACCAGGTGGTATGAGAAAAGGGGTTAGATTAAACTTTTAGCATAAAATGACATTTCCTTCTTATCCACTCAAACAATTTAAACTAAACTTCAGAGAAATGTTGCTTTCTTACATAATTTTGTTATGTATATCTATGGTTGCAGCGGCATCTGAAAGGGAAAGAAATGCCCTAGCTTAAATATTCTTCTCCTCTAAAACCCCTTGCCCATTTCTAAGATTATTTGGTAGAAATGTGCCTTGAATGACCCTCTACAAAAATAATTTAATCCATATTGATTGTTTGAAAGACAAGGCAGCCAGGCGGATTGAGTTACGGGGGCAATATTATAAATCTTTATGCTTCCATTCTACTAAAAGTTCAAGATAATTTAGGCAAAATCTTGCTTAATTAAGTCGTCTTAAAAGGATTAAAATTATTTTTTAGGTTCAAATAACAGTTCCTACAATTCCAATTGACCAATTTCAACTTAACTTCACAGGAATGTTTCTTTTTTGGTCTTCTTTCAGAAACGTTCAAAGATATACATGCTGTGAATATTTTCAAAACTTTATGAGCCAGAGGCACAAAACCTTGCAGTCATGTTCTTGGAAAAATTCCCCCAACTATAATGTTGATATCCATATATAATAATAATAATAATAATAATAATAATAAAGACTTTATTTATAGAGGCTGCACAGTTGGGCATGCCCAGTTTTCCCTGTGGGCCTCTGTTAAAATATTTACAAATATTTACATATAATATTATATCAAGTATCATGCACATATTTATATAGACAACTGTTGCATTCAAGAAACCAACACTGTTATATGGGCAAGAATTTAATCAAGTAAAAGATTTCCACCACTATGCCACCAGGAAATATATGTTGATTCCTGATATGTAGTCGAATCTGGTTCCATATTTTTGGTCCTGAGTAGGTCAAAGATTTTCTATAAAATTATATTCTTGGTTTAGGAATGCTAAGTGTATATTGGGCGGCAGATCTTGAATTTGTATTGGTTGATGATGTGAATAGATTAGTGGGAGTGTTAAAATCCCATTACTTCAATATCATATATGACACTACTAATTTGGTAACAAGTCTTACGCTCAAGTCTTTGTGACAACGCGGAAACCAAACTATGAAAATGATGTTGCATCAGCAATTCGACATTATATAACGTTAGTCACTTTGGTGCCAAAAGTGGCAAATTTCATGTACATTTTTTCGAAATAAGCCGAATAAATGACTTCATGTGATAAATAGAATATCTCATTTGTGTTTATTTATTATCAATTTTAATAAACTTGTTAACTAAGCTTAATATGAGACTTGCCAAGGCTCGCTGCATATAATTTAAGTAAACTTGTTTTATCAAAAGTTGGCCGAGCCTCGATAGCTCAGTCGGTAGTGACACAGGCTGTCAATACAGGGATTGTGAGTTTGAATCCCGGCTTGGTCAACTTTCTTTCCGACAATTGACAAAAGTCAATGCGACATGCGTCATTCGTCTTCCACCAATAGGCTAAGTCTATGTGGAAAAGCAGCCAGTTGCTTGGGAATATTGTTGTGTGGAGTACTGGTGTGATAAAAACCAGGAAATGCATGAGTAGGTGAACTGGCTGCCGTGATATAACTGAGAAATGGTTAAAAACGGTGTTAAACCCCAATAACTCAATTTATCAAAACTGATCATAAATAAACATTCATAAAATACCGTCTATTTATTTTGTTTTATCACATTTCAGGGTCGCACTGGTACAGCGAAAGAAGTCGTCCCAGAGAACAACTAGACATATTGCCACATGTCAATAAAGGTGTCTGTCCATGCTGGAAGAAGGCGTGCTTTTAAACTTCAAGTTTACTGGTTTATAAAACTTCAATCAACTTTGATCACTGCAAAATATCATACCTTATACCGCAGAATTCCAATAACTCGCAAAATGATCCATGATTTTTGACGAGTTTGGGTAGTAATTTCAATTTCTGGTAAAATGATCCTTGATTTTTGACGAGTTTGGGTAGTAATTTCAATTTCTGGTAAAATGATCCTTGATTTTAGGCAAGTTTGGGTAGTAATTCCAATAACTTAAACCTTTCCCTCATATAGACGCTTTCTGACGCCTCTGCAGCAGACGGCTTTTTGAAAACATAGTGACAAAAGACGAAATTGCTCAAAACAAGCAATTTCTCCTTTTGCCACAATGTTTTTCACTTTTAGTCATAGGTTATCCATTCAATTATAGAGATTTTCTATTTTTTGACAAAATATGTTCAAAGTCGTCTGATGCAGAATTGTTGTATGAGGGAAAGGAATAATGTACACATCTCCTTTTCTCAAGACATTCTAGAACAAAATGTTCATCTTCAGGTGAGGTGCCTGAGTTGTTTCATAAGCTATATCCATGACAGTGTAGGCCATGTTTTTCATAAAACTATTTTCTTCATTTTTGCTACTGAAAGTAAATGATGATTTATCAAAAGATGAAAGTAACATATTTATGTTTATTTTATATGTAGTTTGTGTATACATATTCGATGGTTTCATGCAAAACGTTTGTAACTACATGTTGTAACAAGAAGTAGTTACAACCGTTTTGCATGAAGCTCACAAATTATGCTTTTTAAAAGTTATTCAGTGGCATTCCTTATTTTCCCTATCAAATTCCTAATCAAAGTTTTGAACAAAATTATTATTTTTTCGGTAAACTTTATTGGTTAGTTATTATATTTTGCATGCACTTGTCATCTTTTATTTAGCTCACCTGCACACAAAGAGCTCAAGTTGAGCTATTGTGATCATATTTTGTCCGGCATGTGTCATCAACAATGGCCTTGTTAACAATCTACAGGTTACATATTGTATCCTATCTTTATGAAAGTTTATCAGAACATTCATCTTCATCAAATCTTGGAAAACAAAACTAGGCCATATGAGGTCAAAAACTAGGTCATTATGTCAAATTGAAGCAATATCTTGTTAACACTCTGCAGGCCGCATTTTTAATTTGAGCATGTTGAAACTTTATCAGAATGTTTGTCTTAATGATATGTAGGTTAAGTTCGAATATGGGTCATGTCAGGTCAAAAAATAGTTCACTTGGTCAAATTGAAGGAAAATCTCGATAACACCGGAGGTTTCATTTGAATCTTTGTCAGAATAATTGTCTTGATGTGTTTCGCATTAGAAATCGCATTGCATAATTCAGATAAGTGATCTAGGGCCATCATGGCCCTCTTGTATATATTTTTTTTCATCAATTTGAAGGAAAACATGATTAGATGAAGGAATTTGTTAAGCCTTTTTCCGCTTACAACAAATCTGCTGCAGACGACTTTGAAAACATTGAGCAAACATATGAAATGTCTTTAACCCTTTTCCACATACAACAAATCTTCAATTTTGTTTTAACCATGTGGTGTAACCATGTTGTGTTACTATGGGGTGTACCTATGTGGTGTTACTATATGCGGGAACAGGTTTAGAAAGAATGAAGATTGAAATGTTTTGTGCTGATTAGAAAATTCAGCGTCACAATTTGCTCATTGATCATAATAATAGGATAAAGTAATCAACATAAAGGTTAGTGATAATGTCAGATATCAGTCAAAATAGTTGGCAGCTTTTTCCTGATTGTTTTCACCAATATTAGTAGAAGGTTGTCAAAATTCAATCTTTTTCCTGATTGTATTCCTCAATTTTTATAAAAGTTTGTCAAAATGCCATCTTTTTTCTGGTTGTTTACCTCAAGTTTTGTAAAAGTTTGTCAAAATTCCATCTTTTTACTTATTTATTCTTCAATACTAGTTACAGTTTGTCAAAATGCCATCGTATAATATAATACATGTTACATAAGCCATTTCTTTCCCGTGATATTTTTTAACTCTGTATCAAAATCATACTAGAACCCTTTACCAATATACAAAAAATCTGCAGCAAATGATGAAATATTTAACCCTTTCCCTCATATAGACACTTTCTGACACCTCTGCAGCAGACAGCTTTTTGGAAACATTGTGACAAAAGAAGAAATTGCTCAAACCAAGCAATTCCTTTTTGCCACAATGTTTTCCACTTTTAGTCATATAAGGTTATCTATTCGATTATAGAGTTTTTCCATTTTTTGACAAAACATGTTCAAAGTCGTCTGCTGAAGATTTGTCGTAAGAGGGAAAGGGTTAACCCTTTTCACCCATGCAACAAATCTGCATCAGACATCTTTGATAACATCTACTAGGCAAAAGTATTTAAAATCTCTATTTATGAAAATCACACAAAATCACTGAATATTTCCCCTGTTGTCAAAGATGCATCATGAAGTGTCTACAAGAGGGAAAGGGATATTAATGTTTGCTCCATCATGCAATATGTATTTCCTGAGATAATCTCACAGTAGACAACACTGCAGCAGTAGCAGCGGACGACTTTAAAAAACATCTAGGTAACTATTAGGAGCATATCCTAAAATACCGGTATAATTATTGAATAGACTTGAAAACATTGTGCCTCAAGGAGGAATTGCTTACAATGAGCAATTTCACCGTTAACCCTTTCCCACCTGCAGATGCATTCCAAAAAATTTGCAGCAGGGAACTTTTGAAAAAAAATTGTTGCAAAAGGAGAAATAGCTCTTTATGAGCAATTACCCCTTTTGCAACATTGTTTTCAACTCTATTTAATGATTAAATTCTAAATTATGGAGATATTTCACATTTTTGCCAATATGTTTTAAAGTCTTCTGCTGCAGAATTGTTGTATGTGGGAAAGGGTTAAGTCACAGTGTTTTCAAAAGGCGTCTTCTGCATAGGCGGTCACAAAGTCGTTGTATGTGTGAAAACAAATATAAATACACAATATTAACCCTTTCCCTCATACGGCAATTCTGCAGCAGACGACTTTGAACGTATTTTGTCAGATGGATAACCTATGACTTATAGTGGAAAACATAGTGGCAAAAGGAGAAATTGCACGTTCTGTGCAATTTCTTCTTTTGTCACTATGTTTTCAAAACGCCGTCTGCTTTAACCCTTTCCCTCATACGGCAATTCTGCAGCAGACGACTTTGAACATATTTTGTCAGATGGATAACCTATGACTAAAAGTGGAAAACATTGTGGCAAAAGGAGAAATTGCACGTTCTGTGCAATTTCTTCTTTTGTCACTATGTTTTCAAAACGCCGTCTGCTTTAACCCTTTCCCTCATACGGCAATTCTGCAGCAGACGACTTTGAACATATTTTGTCAAAAAATAGAAAATCTCCATAATTGATTGGATAACCTATGACAAAAAGTGGAAAACATTGTGGCAAAGGAGAAATTGCACGTTTTGTGCAATTTCTTCTTTTGTCACTATGTTTTCAAAAATCCGTCTGCTGCAGAGGCGGCAGAAAGCGTCTATATGAGGGAAAGGGTTAACATAGTGTTGTTACCTTTACTCTAATAAAAAACTTTCCTATGGTGGATTTTCATGGGTCGCTGCTCGTATAATGAGATATTATACAGAGCTCTAGATGAGGACTCTTTTGTTTGTTCTAAAATCATTATTTTAGCTGCTAACCCTATGTTGTAGGTACTCAAAAGAATCGTCTCGATGAGACGATTCTTTTGAGTACCTACAACATAGGGATTGGTTGGATAATAAGAGAGATATTGTGGGGGAAAGAGCTGTACATCCCTCCTTATCTGGACCTCTGAATATAAATTGTTATCTTTCTGGTGCCAGTTTTACCATAAAGATTTAAAGATAATTATCTCTTAACCAGGGACACTATATTACAATGTGTAATATAGTGTCCCTGTCTTAACTGAGGAGATAGGAGAACTATTTCAATCAGCAATTTTATCCTTTCCTTGGAAAAGACAACTTTAACCCTTTCCCTCATATAGACACTTTCTGACGCCTCTGCAGCAGACAGCTTTTTGAAAACATAGTGACAAAAGAAGAAATTGCTCAAAACGAGCAATTTCTCCTTTTGCCACAATATTTTCCACTTTTAGTCATAGGTTATCCATTCAATTATAGTGATTTTCCATTTTTTGACAAAATATGTTCAAAGTTGTCTGCTGCAGAATTGTTGTATGAGGGAAAGGGTTAACCATTTCCCGCCTGCAGATGCATTTTGACATATTTGCAGCAGGCAATAACTTTTGAATACACAGTGTGGAAAAATAATTCCGCCTTTTGCCACAAGGTTAACAACTGTATTCGATAATTGAACTTTGGTTTGTAGAAATTTTCAATAATTTTTGCTACATGTTTCTGCAGCAGACGGCTTTTTGAAAACATAGTGACAAAAGAAGAAATTGCACAAAACGTGCAATTTATCCTTTCGCCACAATGTTTTCCACTTTTTGTCATAGGTTATCCATTCAATTATAGAGATTTTCTATCTTTCGACAAAATATGTTCAAAGTCGTCCGCTGCAGAATTGTTGTATGAGGGAAAGGTTTAAGATGGTGTAATCTACTTCATTAAGATTTATGTAAATCTTTCTATTCTATTATCACTTTACATCTCATTAATTGAAAACCTTATTGTGTAACTTTACCCTTTTCCAACATGCAATAAGTATGTAGCAGACGACTTGAAAAACATTTTTTATAAAAAAAAATGTAGAAATTCCCATTATTGAAAATACTGTAATGGTGGACTATATTTTATTTCACTTGGTATGTTTTGGGTACAGTAAAAATAGAGAAATGTGTACTATTATTAAAACATTTACAGGCTGTTTTAGTATTTTTTAAAAGTACAGGAGTACCTTGAGAATAGTGGAAAATTTGCTATTTTTTTACAAAATTGTCCTAATGTAGTCTGCTCTTTGTATGTCAAATTTGAATTTTATGTTGGCTTCAGGGAATACAATATTGCTATTAACCCTTTTCCACCTGCAGACGCATTTCAACGCAATAGCAGCAGACGACTTTTGAAAACATTGTGGCCAAAGGTGAAATTGCTCATGATGAGCAATTTCACCTTTGGCCACAATGTTTTCCACCTATAGTCATTGGTTATCCATTCAATTATAGAGATTTTCCATTTTTTGACAAAATGTGTTCAAAGTCGTCTGCTGCAAATTAGTTGTATGAGGGAAAGGGTTAATTGATGTTAACATCAATCAGATTAACCTTTGTTAGCTGGTCTGTGAAGAAAAACAGTCCGGGTATTGTGATACTCTTTGCACCTAACCTCATTACTCAAGAACCGTTCAACATTTTCAAGTGGAACTTGGATACACATGTTTCTATGAACAATAAGCATGTCTGTACCAAGTCTCATTATATTTAGCTCTAATAATTATTCAGTATTGCACCTTTTTCAAGCGTTAGCGTTTTCGCTCAGAAGTGCTCTTGTTTTTAGCGGTTGTGTTAGTGTATTCAAGTTGGTGAATGGATTGACTATACATTACTGTATCCAAGTTGGTGCATGGATTGATGTAATTGTATTCTAGGTTAAAAAAAAGTGTTGAAATAAACTGCATGTATTTCTTAAAGATATGATTGACTTGGGTTTTTTCTTTGCTCAGCATCCACTATTTATTTGTTTTCAGGTGTCCGCCTCGGGTGCGGGAGGTCGTAGGCTTTTTCCGCCACCAGGTCATACCAAAGACTTTAAAAATAGTAATGGCTACCCTCCTTGGCTCTCAGGGTTGCGGGGTTATCATTATGACTGACTGTCTGGTGTCGGGATAAATAAACCAGTAGTACTGGTAATTTACCCAGGAAATGAGGTGATATATAATGACAAATTGTTGAAAGTGGTGTAGACACCAATCAATTAATTATTTGTTAACATTGATGCAGGGTGAAGGAATGGCATATGTCAAGGAATCTGATCAAACAATTGTCTTTCAATAGTTGTGGGTTTTTTTCTGTATTTTTTACATTTTCCATATCCAACAAATCTTGCAGACGAATTTGAAAAGAAACAAATATGGAAAATCTCTCTAAATGATAGTAATTATTGAACAGAGATGAACAGACTGTGACATACGAAGAAATTGCTCATAATGTTTAAATGCCGATTCTCCGTGAGTGAAAGATTCAACCCTTCCCAACATGCAGACGCATTTAAAGCAGACGACTTTTGAAAATATTGTGGGCAACAATATTTCCAACTCCATTTGATTATTATACCCGCAAAAAACAAATTTTGGGGGGGTATATAGGAGTCACTGTGTCGGTCGGTCGGAAGCCATATTTTGTCCGGACCATATCTTAATAATGCAACATAGGATTTGAACGAAACTTCATAGGATGATACAACACATTGATAGGAAGTGCGGTGTACAGGAACCATAACTCTATTTAATCTAAAAACAGAGTTATTGCCCTTTGTTACTTTTTTATACCCCCGATAAACGAAGTTAAGAGGGGGTATATTGGAGTCACCCTGTGGTTGGTCGGTCGGTCGGTTGGTCTGTTGCGATTTTCCTTGTCCGGAGCATAACTTTAAAACTAATTGTTGGAATTTAATAAAACTTCATAGGATGATACAACACATTGAGAGGAAGTGCGGTGTACAGGAACCATAACTCTATTTTACCTAAATACAGAGTTATTGCCCTTTGTTACTTTTTCTTGTCCGGAGAATTACTCAATAACTAACAGATGGAATCTAATAAAACTACATACAATGGTAGAGCATAATCAGCGGAAGTGCAGTATACAAGAACCATAACTCTAATTTACATAATTACAGAGTTATTGCCCTTTGTTACTTTTTCTTATTCGTAGAGTCTTGTCCGGAGCATAACTTTAAAACTAATTGTTGGAATTTAATAAAACTTCATAGGATGATACAACACATTGAGAGGAAGTGCGGTGTACAGGAACCATAACTCTATTTTACCTAAATACAGAGTTATTGCCCTTTGTTACTTTTTCTTGTCCGGAGAATTACTTAATTACTAACAGATGGAATCTAATAAGACTGCATACAATGGTAGAGCATAATGAGAGGAAGTGCAGTGTACACGAACCATAACTCTAATTTACATAATTACAGAGTTATTGCCCTTTGTTACTTTTTCTTGTTCGTAGAGTCTTGTCCGGAGCATAACTTAAAAACTAATTGTTGGAATTTAATAAAACTTCATAGGATGATACAACACATTGAGAGGAAGTGCGGTGTACAGGAACAATAACTCTATTTTACCTAAATACAGAGTTATTGCCCTTTGTTACTTTTTCTTGTGAGGAAGTGCAGTGTACAAGAACCATAACTCTAATTTACATAATTACAGAGTTATTGCCCTTTGTTACTTTTTCTTGTTTGTAGTCTTGTCCGGAGCATAACTTTAAAACTAATTCTTGGAATTTAATAAAACTTCATAGGATGATACAACACATTGAGAGGAAGTGCGGTGTACAAGAACCATAACTCTATTTTACCTAAATACAGAGTTATTGCCCTTTGTTACTTTTTCTTGTCCAGAGAATTACTTAATAACTAACCGGTGGAATCTAATAAAACTGCATACAATGGTAGAGCATAATGAGAGGAAGTGCAGTGTACAAGAACCATGACTCTTATTTACATAATTACAGAGTTATTGCCCTTTGTTACTTTTTCTTGTCCGGAGAATTATTTAATAACTAACAGATGGAATCTAATAAAACTACATACAACGGTAGAGCATAATCAGAGGAAGTGCAGTGTACAAGAACCATGACTCTAATTTACATAATTACAGAGTTATTGCCCTTTGTTATCCAAAAATGAACAAAACAAGAATAACCCGATCCATAACATTGTCCTTTTAAGGTGGGGTTTCTAAATATTTCACAACCTTTCCTATCAGGGCGGCGTTCGGGGGTATTAATCACATTCAGTGATAGTTCTAGTTTTAATTCGTAGAGTCTTGTCCGGAGCATAACTTTAAAACAAATTGTTGGAATTTAATAAAACTTCATAGGATGATACAACACATTGCGAGGAAGTGCAGTGTATAGGAACCATAACTCTATTTAATCTAAATACAGAGTTATTGCCCTTTGTTACTTTTTCTTGTCCGGAGAATTACGTAATAACTAACAGATGGAATCTAATAAAACTGCATACAATGGTAGAGCATAATCAGAGGAAGTGCAGTGTACAAGAACCATAACTCTAATTTACATAATTACAGAGTTATTGCCCTTTGTTACTTTTTCTTATTCTTAGAGTCTTGTCCAGAGCATAACTTTAAAACAAATTGTTGGAATTTAATAAAACTTCATAGGATGATACAACACATTGAGAGGAAGTGCGGTGTATTTTGTTGGTCGGTCGGAAGCCATATTTTGAGTCAAGGTGCTGTTTTGGGGGTATTTATCATCTTCAGTGATAGTTTTAGTTTATGATACTTTTACTTATAGAGAATTTCTTTCCGAATGTTTGCCGACATGACTGTGTTCAATGTCGCCTGGTTCAGATTGGTTGTAGGTGGGTTATGTTGCTTGCGTCATTCGTCTTCCACCAATGGGCTAAGTCTTTGTAGAAAGCAGCCAGTTGCTTGGGAAGATTGTTGTGTGGAGTACTGGTGTGAGAAAAAACCAGGAAATGCATGAGTAGGTGAACTGGCCGCCGTGATATAACTGAGAAATCGATAAAAACAGCGTTAAACCCCAATCAATCAATGTGGGTAATTATTTAAATTGTAAGTAGTTAACCCTTTCCCACACGGAAAGAATCTTTAGCACGCGATATTTTCAATATTTGGATATATGAAATCAAGCTAGCTCTCTATGCAGCCTATTGGAAGTTGCAGGGACTAAAACTGCGATTGCAGTCGTTGTAGGATGATCTGTATCAATACTGGTTGCAATAGCCCTCAGGTTGATTTGGTTTAAACAATAGTTTATTTATATTCTAATTTACATGTACATCTTATAACACTTTTTTCAAATCAAATATAAATATAAACAGGATTGATTGAGCAGAAAGCATTGAGCTTATTTAGGAAGCTCTCCTTGTGATTGTCGTATACATACACTGGGTTAACCGGTAACCTAATGAAATTAGAAGAAGGAGAAAGTATCCTAAGGTTGGTTGACCTGTTACATAACGTCAGTGCGAACCCTGGCTAAGCCATTAATTCTTTCTGATGATTGGCATCACCGTTCGTATTGCACCAATGGGCTAAATAGGTCTATATGAGATGGTAGCCAGTTGCTTGTGAAGAATGTTGAAATAAAGCGAGAAAAACACAGATGGGATGGTCGCAGGGATATACAGTCAAACCTTTGCTAAAGACCATCTTAGTTCAGCTATTCCGTATCTATATCAACCACACTTTTTATTTCCCTATTACGGATTTTCTGCACACAAAACCCTGTTATTAAAGACCACCTGTGAGCAGAGACCAGACTGGTCCCTTTCAATGTGTGGTCTTTAAACACAGGTTGGACTGTAATTGAGTTACGGTTGAAAACGGCTTTCAACTCTTGGTAAGTAATATTATCCATTAAACCAAAGTACGTTAAACACCAGCAACGGATGCAAACGGTGGTGTTCTAGGAAAACAATTTAATACATGTAAACTCAGTCGTGGCGGTCATGGGGGATTGCTCTTGAACATTTATACATGTAAACTCAGTTGTGGCGGTCATGGGGGATTGCTCTTGAACATTTATACATGTAAACTCAGTCGTGGCGGTCATGGGGGATTGCTCTTGAACATTTATACATGTAAACTCAGTCGTGGCGGTCATGGGGGATTGCTCTTGAACATTTATACATGTAAACTCAGTCGTGGCGGTCATGGGGGATTGCTCTTGAACATTTATACATGTAAACTCAGTCGTGGCGGTCATGGGGGATTGCTCTTGAACATTTATACATGTAAACTCAGTCGTGGCGGTCATGGGGGATTGCTCTTGAACATTTATACATGTAAACTCAGTCGTGGCGGTCATGGGGGATTGCTCTTGAACATTTATACATGTAAACTCAGTCGTGGCGGTCATGGGGGATTGCTGTTGAACATTTATACATGTAAACTCAGTCGTGGCGGTCATGGGGGATTGCTGTTGAACATTTATACATGTAAACTCAGTCGTGGCGGTCATGGGGGATTGCTCTTGAACATTTATACATGTAAACTCAGTCGTGGCGGTCATTGGGGATTGCTCTTGAACATTTATACATGTAAACTCAGTCGTGGCGGTCATGGGGGATTGCTCTTGAACATTTATACATGTAAACTCAGTCGTGGCGGTCATGGGGGATTGCTCTTGAACATTTATACATGTAAACTCAGTCGTGGCGGTCATGGGGGATTGCTCTTGAACATTTATACATGTAAACTCAGTCGTGGCGGTCATGGGGGATTGCTCTTGAACATTTATACATGTAAACTCAGTCGTGGCGGTCATGGGGGATTGCTCTTGAACATTTATACATGTAAACTCAGTCGTGGCGGTCATGGGGGATTGCTGTTGAACATTTATACATGTAAACTCAGTCGTGGCGGTCATGGGGGATTGCTCTTGAACATTTATACATGTAAACTCAGTCGTGGCGGTCATGGGGGATTGCTCTTGAACATTTATACATGTAAACTCAGTCGTGGCGGTCATGGGGGATTGCTCTTGAACATTTATACATGTAAACTCAGTCGTGGCGGTCATGGGGGATTGCTCTTGAACATTTATACATGTAAACTCAGTCGTGGCGGTCATGGGGGATTGCTGTTGAACATTTATACATGTAAACTCAGTCGTGGCGGTCATGGGGGATTGCTGTTGAACATTTATACATGTAAACTCAGTCGTGGCGGTCATGGGGGATTGCTCTTGAACATTTATACATGTAAACTCAGTCGTGGCGGTCATGGGGGATTGCTCTTGAACATTTATACATGTAAACTCAGTCGTGGCGGTCATGGGGGATTGCTCTTGAACATTTATACATGTAAACTCAGTCGTGGCGGTCATGGGGGATTGCTCTTGAACATTTATACATGTAAACTCAGTCGTGGCGGTCATGGGGGATTGCTCTTGAACATTTATACATGTAAACTCAGTCGTGGCGGTCATGGGGGATTGCTCTTGAACATTTATACATGTAAACTTAGTCGTGGCGGTCATGGGGGATTGCTATTGAACATTTATACATGTACACTCAGTCGTGGCGGTCATGGGGGATTGCTCTTGAACATTTATACATGTAAACTCAGTCGTGGCGGTCATGGGGGATTGCTCTTGAACATTTATACATGTAAACTCAGTCGTGGCGGTCATGGGGGATTGCTGTTGAACATTTATACATGTAACCTCAATCGTGGCGGTCATGGACGATTGCTCTTGGACATTCATACATGTACACCCAGTCGTTGCATTCATGGACGATTGCTCTTGGGCATTTATACATGTACACCCGGTCGCGGCAGTCATGGGCGAGTGCTCTTGGACATTTATACATGTACACCCAGTCGTGGTGCTCATGGACATGTATATATGTACACCAAGTCGTGGCGGTCATGGGCGAGTGCTCTTGGACATTAATACATGTACACCCAGTCGTGATGGTCATGGGGGAGTGCTCTTGGACATGTATACATGTACACCAAGTCGTGGCGATCATGGGGGAGTGCTCTTGGACATTTATACATGTACACCCAGTCGTGGCGGTCATGGGGGAGTGCTCTGAGACATTTATACATGTACACCCAGTCGTGGCGGTCATGGGGGAGTGCTCTTAGACATTTATACATGTACAACTGTAATAGGGTCACTTTTGATGTGACATGTCAAGTTTATATAACTTGTTGAGTTGAGTTCACCTGTCTAAATACATGCTAATTGCTCCCGCCAATTTTGGTCACATGACAATTTGATTTGGTCAGTCAATCATTTTCCCTTGTTTGGTTAACACTATATTAGATTGGTAATTTGGAAATGTTGGATTTGGATTGAATTTATAAAAGGTACAATTGACAATTAGAAACACGGATTACGGACTAATGGCTGCATATTACTGGTATAAAGGGTCATTATGTCATTTGCTGACATGATGATCTTTTATTTACAAACAAAGAATTACATGTAACGTGTAGCAGACTATCAAACAACATAATCTGAACAATACAATGTATACAATACAATGTAACATACAATACAAATACAATACAAAGCTACACTTAATTTACACTTACCAATTTAGGGAATTAGATGATCATACACACATCTATCTCATTCTGTTCGTGTCAATTATTGCTGTTATAAATTCAATCCAAATCCAACATTTCCAAATTACCAATCTAATATAGTGTTAACCAAACAAGGGAAAATGACTGACTGACCAAATCAAATTGTCATGTGACCAAAATTGGCGGGAGCAATTAGCATGAATTTAGACAGGTGAACTCAACTCAACAAGTTATATGAACTTGACATGTCACATCAAAAGTGACCCTATTACATACTTTCCCCGCCTATAAAATATAACAGGGCTCCTTCTGGCCAGGTAGCCTCTGTTGTGGGTTCTTTGTTCGAGGGTCAGGTAAATCTCAATAACGAACGGAATCATCATTATACATTTTAGTATGTATGTACAGAAACATCATCCTAAAAATATACATATAACAATAATAAGTAAAACAATACAAGAAAAGGTACAATTGACAATTAGAAACACGGATTACGGACTAATGGTTGCATATTACTGGTATAAAGGGTCATTATGTCATTTGCTGACATGATGATCTTTTATTTACAAACAAAGAATTACATGTAACGTGTAGCAGACTATCAAACAACATAATCTGAACAATACAATGTATACAATACAATGTAGCATACAATACAAATACAATACAAAGCTACACTTAATTTACACTTACCAATTTAGGGAATTAGATGATCATACACACATCTGTCTCATTCTATTCGTGTCAATTATTGCTGTTATAAATTTAATCCAAATCCAACATTTCCAAATTACCAATCTAATATAGTGTTAACCAAACAAGGGAAAATGACTGACTGACCAAATCAAATTGTCATGTGACCAAAATTGGCGGTACACCCAGTCGTGGCGGTCATGGGGGAGTGCTCTTGGACATTAATACATGTACAACAAGTCGTGGCGGTCATGGGGGAGTGCTCTTGGACATTTATACATGTATACCAAGTCATGGCGGTCATGGGGGAGTGCTCTTGAACATTTATACATATACACCAAGTCACGACGGTCATGGGGGAGTGCTCTTGGACATTAATACATGTACAACCAGTCGTGGCGGTCATGGGGGAGTGCTCTTGGACATTTATACATGTATACCAATTCATGGCGGTCATGGGGGAGTGCTCTTGAACATTTATACATATACACCAAGTCACGACGGTCATGGGGGAGTGCTCTTGGACATTTATACATGTACAACCAGTCGTGGCGGTCATGGGGGGAGTGCTCTGGGACATTTATACATGTACACTCAGTCACGACGGTCATGGGGAGTGCTCTGGGACATTGATACATGTACATCAAGTTGTGGCGGTCACGGGGGAGTGCTCTTGAACATTTATACATGTACATCCAGTCGTTGCGGTCGGGGGGGGGGGGGGCGGTGCTCTTGAACATTCATACATGTACACCTGTTCGCAGCGGTCATGGTAGAGTGCTCTTGGACATTTATAGATGTAAGCCCAGTCGCGACGGTCATGGGGAAGTGCTCTTGGCCATTTATACATGTACATCCAGTCGCAGCGGTCATGGACAATTGCTCTTGGACATTTATACATGTACACCCAGTCGGGACGGTCATGGGTGAGTGCTCTTGGCCATTTATACATGTACACCCAGTCGCGGCGTTCATGGACGATTGCTCTTGGACATTTATACATGTACATCCGGTCGCGGCGGCCATGGGCGGTTGCTCTTTGCCATTCATACATGTACACACAGTCGCGACGGTCATGGGTGAGTGCTCTTGGACATTTATACATGTACATCCGGTCGCGGCGGTCATCGGGGAGTGCTCTTGGACATTTATACATGTACACCCAGTCGCGGCGTTCATGGACGATTGCTCTTGGACATT
The DNA here is from genome assembly GCA_031761405.1 of Serripes groenlandicus. NCBI lineage: Eukaryota > Metazoa > Mollusca > Bivalvia > Cardiida > Cardiidae > Serripes > Serripes groenlandicus. The sequence goes on from JASEVX010000039.1 coordinate 1,326,420, forward strand.
CATACATGTACACCCGGTTGTGGCGGTCATGGGGGAGTGCTCTTGGCCATTTATACATGTACACCCGGTCGTGGCGGTTATGGGCGATTGCTCTGAGACATTTATACATGTACACCCGGTCGTGGCGGTTATGGGCGATTGCTCTGACACATTTATACATGTACACCCGGTCGTGGCGGTCATGGGGGAGTGCTCTTGGCCATTTATACATGTACACCTGGTCGTGGCGGTTATGGGCGATTGCTCTGACACATTTATACATGTACACCTGGTCGTGGCGGTCATGGGGGAGTGCTCTTGGCCATTTATACATGTACACCCGGTCGTGGCGGTTATGGGCGATTGCTCTGACACATTTATACATGTACACCCGATCGTGGCGGTTATGGGCGATTGCTCTGAGACATTTATACATGTACAACCGGTCGTGGCGGTTATGGGCGAATGCTCTGAGACATTTATACATGAACACCCGGTCGTGGCGGTTATGGGCGATTGCTCTTGGACATTAATACATGTACACCCGGTTGCGGCGGTCATGGGGAAGTGCTCTTGGACATTTATACATGTACACCCGGTCGCGACGATCATGGACGATTGCTCTTGGACATTTATACATGTACACCGGTCGTGGCGGTTATGGGGAAGTGCTCTTGGACATTTATACATGTACACCCGGTCGTGGCGGTTATGGGGAAGTGCTCTTGGATATTTATACATGTACACCCAGTCGCGACGGTCATGGACGATTGCTCTTGGACATTTATACATATACACCAAGTCGCGACGGTCATGGTGGAGTGCTCTTGGACATTTATACATGTACAACCAGTCGTTGCGATCATGGACGATTGCTCTTGGACATTAATACATGTACACCCAGTCGCGACGGTCATGGGGGAGTGCTCTTGGACATTTATACATGTACACCAAAACGCGACGGTCATGGGGGATTGCTCTTGGACATTCATACATGTACACCCAGTCGTGGCGATCATGGACGATTGCTCTTGGACATTAATACATATACACCCAGTCGTGGCGGTCATGGGGGAGTGCTCTTGGACATTTATACATGTACAACCAGTCGCGACGGTCATGGGGGATTGCTCTTGGACATTTATACATGTACACCCAGTCGTGGCGGTCATGGGGGAGTGCTCTTGGACATTTATACATGTACAACTAGTCGTGGCGATCATGGACGATTGCTCTTGGGCATTTATACATGTACACCTGGTCGCGGCAGTCATGGGCGAGTGCTCTTGGACATTTATACATGTACAACCAGTCGCGGCAGTCATGGGCGAGTGCTCTTGGGCATTTATACATGTACACCCGGTCGCGGCAGTCATGGGCGAGTGCTCTTGGACATTTATACATGTACAACCAGTCGCGGCAGTCATGGGCGAGTGCTCTTGGGCATTTATACATGTACACCCGGTCGCGGCAGTCATGGGCGAGTGCTCTTGGACATTTATACATGTACACCCGGTCGCGGCAGTCATGGGCGAGTGCTCTTGGACATTTATACATGTACAACCAGTCGCGGCAGTCATGGGCGAGTGCTCTTGGGCATTTATACATGTACACCCGGTCGCGGCAGTCATGGGCGAGTGCTCTTGGACATTTATACATGTACAACCAGTCGCGGCAGTCATGGGCGAGTGCCCTTGGGCATTTATACATGTACACACAGTCGCGACGGTCATGGGTGAGTGCTCTTGGACATTTATACATGTACATCCGGTCGCGGCGGTCATCGGGGAGTGCTCTTGGACATTTATACATGTACACCCAGCCGCGGCGTTCATGGACGATTGCTCTTGGACATTCATACATGTACACCCGGTTGTGGCGGTCATGGGGGAGTGCTCTTGGCCATTTATACATGTACACCCGGTCGTGGCGGTTATGGGCGATTGCTCTGAGACATTTATACATGTACACCCGGTCGTGGCGGTTATGGGCGATTGCTCTGACACATTTATACATGTACACCCGGTCGTGGCGGTCATGGGGGAGTGCTCTTGGCCATTTATACATGTACACCTGGTCGTGGCGGTTATGGGCGATTGCTCTGACACATTTATACATGTACACCTGGTCGTGGCGGTCATGGGGGAGTGCTCTTGGCCATTTATACATGTACACCCGGTCGTGGCGGTTATGGGCGATTGCTCTGACACATTTATACATGTACACCCGATCGTGGCGGTTATGGGCGATTGCTCTGAGACATTTATACATGTACAACCGGTCGTGGCGGTTATGGGCGAATGCTCTGAGACATTTATACATGAACACCCGGTCGTGGCGGTTATGGGCGATTGCTCTTGGACATTAATACATGTACACCCGGTTGCGGCGGTCATGGGGAAGTGCTCTTGGACATTTATACATGTACACCCGGTCGCGACGGTCATGGACGATTGCTCTTGGACATTTATACATGTACACCGGTCGTGGCGGTTATGGGGAAGTGCTCTTGGACATTTATACATGTACACCCGGTCGTGGCGGTTATGGGGAAGTGCTCTTGGATATTTATACATGTACACCCAGTCGCGACGGTCATGGACGATTGCTCTTGGACATTTATACATATACACCAAGTCGCGACGGTCATGGTGGAGTGCTCTTTGACATTTATACATGTACAACCAGTCGTTGCGATCATGGACGATTGCTCTTGGACATTAATACATGTACACCCAGTCGCGACGGTCATGGGGGAGTGCTCTTGGACATTTATACATGTACACCAAAACGCGACGGTCATGGGGGATTGCTCTTGGACATTCATACATGTACACCCAGTCGTGGCGATCATGGACGATTGCTCTTGGACATTAATACATATACACCCAGTCGTGGCGGTCATGGGGGAGTGCTCTTGGACATTTATACATGTACAACCAGTCGCGACGGTCATGGGGGATTGGTCTTGGACATTTATACATGTACACCCAGTCGTGGCGGTCATGGGGGAGTGCTCTTGGACATTTATACATGTACAACTAGTCGTGGCGATCATGGACGATTGCTCTTGGGCATTTATACATGTACACCTGGTCGCGGCAGTCATGGGCGAGTGCTCTTGGACATTTATACATGTACAACCAGTCGCGGCAGTCATGGGCGAGTGCTCTTGGGCATTTATACATGTACACCCGGTCGCGGCAGTCATGGGCGAGTGCTCTTGGACATTTATACATGTACACCCAGTCGTGGCGGTCATGGGGGATTGCTCTTGGACAGTTATACATGTACAACCAGTCGTGGCGATCATGGACGATTGCTCTTGGGCATTTATACATGTACACCCGGTCGCGGCAGTCATGGGCGAGTGCTCTTGGACATTTATACATGTACAAACAGTCGCGGCAGTCATGGGCGAGTGCTCTTGGGCATTTATACATGTACACCCGGTCGCGGCAGTCATGGGCGAGTGCTCTTGGACATTTATACATGTACAACCAGTCGCGGCAGTCATGGGCGAGTGCTCTTGGGCATTTATACATGTACAACCAGTCGCGGCAGTCATGGGGGAGTGCTCTTGGGCATTTATACATGTACAACCAGTCGCGGCAGTCATGGGGGAGTGCTCTTGGGCATTTATACATGTACACAAGGTCGTGGCGGTCATGGGGGAGTGCTCTTGGGCATTTATACATGTATACCCAGTCGCGACGCGGTCATGGGGACATTTCCTAGCCTAGTACACGTTTGTTTACCCAACCGTGAATAAGTGAACTTTCGCCGTGTTATAACTGAAATAATGCTGGAAATGGCACAACACTGAAATAAAATAAAATATTTAAGTTTATACATGTACATTGCATGACAGAAAACGGAAGGCACTGTAGTTTGGGTAGCTTTAAAGACTGGTACACCTTTGACCAGTGTTTGGTTTAGTGATCTATCAGGCTGCTTGCAGCAGTGTTTCAGTTATGTTTCATACCCAAGACTTTAAATATTGTATTATATTATAATAAATGGCTGCCCTCCTAGGCGCTCAGGGTTGCAAGGTTAGCATTCCGACTGACTGGCTGGTGTCAGGATAAGTGCACCAGTAGTACCGGTAACTTACCCATAACAACAACAACTCATTCATTCGCCATTTTATTTTGCCTGGATTATATCTTCAAACACTGTATAGCTTACTTGTATGTTTATAATCATATAACTATTTCAATATTTTAAGAATATATCTCAATAATTGTTTCTGTAATATATCTCAATTGTTTCTGTAAAATATCTCATTTCAATTGTGTCATTCATATTGTATTATTTGTAAATATTAATGTATATGGTCCAGAGGCCTAAATACTTGAATAAAGAAATTGAAATGAAATTGAAAAGTCGAGCGCGCTGTCCTCTGACAGCTCTTGTTTTGAATCGTATTGATTACAATCTAGATAAAATAACATTGTTTATGCACTATAAATGAAAGTAGCATCATTATGAGCCAATTGTTCATTATATACACTAATTCCTATCTATGGTATATATTTTAAAACATAACAACTAGAGGTTAATACAAGTAATTGTATTTTGCGGGGGTGAAACTATGTATGTATTGTTTAATTAAGCAAGTTTAAGCCCTTCCCATATACAGAAAATCTGCAGCAGACCACTTTGAAAACATATTTGCAAAACTTAAAAAAATCTTCATAAATGATAGTTTAATTATTAAATAGAGTTGAAAACAAAACATTGTGACGCATGGAGAAAAGGCTTATAATGAGCACGTTCTCCTTTTGTCACAATGCTTTCAAAACTCGTTAGCTGCTGGTGCGTCAGAAAGCGTCTGTATGGGGGAAGAGGTTACAAAAGCAGACGATGACTTATATATCTGTAGAGGGTCAGCCGTCCCGTCAGAAAACCAACATTATGGACTCTGCGTTAAGTATAGACCCAGGATCAGCCTAAGCATACCGCACAAGCTAACCTGGACAGACGCTTTTCGCCTCCTGTGGATTTCTGTTTCAGGAATCATTACACTATACCTCTATCCCCCTGGGACGGAATGTATCGGCCCGGATAGGCTGATCGGATTCGATACAATATGCAGAGGCCTTAATGCTGGGTTTCTCGTGGAACGTCTCATATGTACTTTTTATCAGCTGAATTCTTTCGTTCTAATCGTTATGTAATGCTTATACTATGTCACATTTATGGAATAACATTTGTTTAATTCTTTTAATCGCCAAGGTCAACATTGTCTTGTTTTGCAAACAATAAAGATTCGGATGAGACAGCTCGTAGTTTGCTCTTTACTTACAAACTATTCACAAAACTCAAAATACATGAAGCATGGAGTCGCCCGATTTTGAACATGAAATATATTACATCCGGGTAATCGGCGTTGAAAGAGTTAGCCTTTGCTTGAAGGTCGCTTTTCCTGTGGCGTGACCTCCGAGAGTTGAACGTGACTGATTACGGTACATCGGAACTCTCATTGGTCACGTGATTAAATGTTTAGAGACAAGATGAATTGGATTGGGACTTGGATCGTCGCTCTAATTTATTTGTTAGGAAACCACGGTATGTAACCTCGTGCGTTAATGTATGTATTATGTTTGACATCGTTTACAACACTTTTAGCTATATCACGGTGTCGATTCCCTGATAGGTCCATTTATCCTGACACCATCGAGTCGTAATGTTTACCCCCACAATCATGGGAAAGCCATTACTACCGCTTTTAAAGTCTTTTCTGCGACCCGGCCGTAGATCGAGTCTGCGACATCCCGCGTACACGAGACGGATGCTTTACCGCTACACCATCGAGGAGGTCTGATTTAAATAGCGCAGTAAGAAAAGTCACACTGCATTGCCGTGACAACGGGATCGTATCAAGGAACTTTGGCGTGACAACGGGATCGTATCAAGGAACATTGCCGTGACAACGGGATCGTATCAAGGAACTTTGGCGTAACACTAATGGGACTTCATGCTACCCACATCTCTAGTTGTTGTTGTGTTTATTGCCATAAGATGCCTCCATGACTTAATGACAAGTAGACGGAAAGTGAAGACAATGATGTCGTAGTCTTCACATCACGCAGATTTATAAAGACCCGAAAATGAGCCGCTTCTGGTGAATTAAGGGGTCATATTGACTTTCCATAAGGGGATCGTATACAGAGTTATTCAGGTATTATTGACTTTGCGTAATGGGATCGTATACAGGTTAATTCGGGTATTATCAACTCTCCATAATGGGATCGTATACAGGTTAATTGAGGGTCATATTGACTTTGCGTAATAGGATCGTATACAGGTTAATTCGGGTATTATTGACTTTGCGTAATTGGGTCGTTTACAAGTTAATTGTCGTACTATTGACACTGCGTAATAGGATCGTATACAGGTTAATTTGGGTAGTATTGACTTTGCGTAATGGGATCGTATACAGGTTAATTGTGGTATTATTGACTTTGCGTAATGGGATCGTATACAGGTTAATTGGGGTATTATTGACCCTCCATAATGGGATCGTATACAGGTTAATCGGGGTATTATTGACCCTCCATAATGGGATCGTATACAGGTTAATTGGGGTATTATTGACCCTCCATAATTGGATCGTATACAGGTTAATTGGGGTATTATTGACCCTCTATAATGGGATCATATACAGGTTAATTGGGGTATTATTGACTCTCCATAATGGGATCGTAAAACGGTTGTTTTACCGCTACACCGCTACAGCATCGAGGAGGTCTGATTTAAATAGCGCAGTAAGAAATGTCACACTGCATTGTCGTGACAACGGGATCGTATCAAGGAACGTTGGCGTAACACTAATGGGGCTTCATGCTACCTACATCTCTAGTTGTTGTTGTTTTATTGCCATAATATGCCTCCATGACTTAATGACAAGTAGACGGAAAGTGATGTCTTAGTCTTCACATCACGCAGATTTATAAACACCCGAAAATGAGCCGCTTCTGGTGAATTAAGGGGTCATATTGACTTTCCATAAGGGGATCGTATACAGGTTAATTCGGGTGTTATTGACTCTGCGTAATAGGATCGTATACAGTTTTTTTCGGGTATTATTTACTCTCCATAATGGGATCGTATACAGGTTAACTCGGGTATTATCGACTCTTCGTAATGGGATCGTATATAGGTTAATTCGGGTATTATTTACTCTTTGTGATGTGATCGTATACAGGTTAATTCGGGTATTATTGACTCTTTGTAATGTGATCGTATACAGGTTAATTCGGGTATTATTGACTCTTTGTAATGTGATCGTATACAGGTTAATTCGGGTATTATTGACTCTTTGTAATGTGATCGTATACAGGTTAATTCGGGTATTATTGACTCTTCGTAATGGGATCGTATACAGGTTAAAATTCGGGTATTATTTACTCTTTGTAATGTGATCGTATACAGGTTAATTCGGGTATTATTTACTCTTTGTAATGGGATCGAATACAGTTTAAATCGGGTATTATTGACTCTGTATAATGGGATCGAATACAGTTTTAATCGGGTAATATTGACTCTGCAAATTGGGATCGAATACAGGTTAATTGCGGTATAATTGACTCTGTGTAATGGGATCGTATAAAGATTAATTGGGGTAATATTTACTCTTTGTAATGGGATCGTATAAAGTTATTTGGGGGTATTATTTACTCTGCGTAATGGGATCGTATACAAGTTATTTGGGGTATTATTTACTCTGCGTAATGGGATCGTTTACAGATTAATTGCGGCTTAATTGACACTCCGTAATGGGATCGTATACAGGTTACTTGAGGGGTATTATTAATTCTCCGTAAAGGGATCGTATACACGTTCATTGGGGTATTATTTATTATTTATCTATACATTTTAACTGAAAACACTATTTGTGAGTAAAGTTGAAAACATTGTGACAGAAGGAGAAATTTATCCATTGTCACGTTGTTTTCAAAAAGACGTCTGCTGCAGATGCGTTAAATGCCTGTTTAAGTTGGACAGGGTTAATAATGTTTCTAACTATAAACTGTTTGGAGGTAAAATGGCAAATTTTCTTCCTTATCACTTGACCTGTCACCTATATCACGTTTAACCATTGAATCCTTTCCCACTTGCAGACGCATTTTGCAGCAGACAACTTTTCTAAACAGATTTGTGAATAAAGAGAGATTGCTCAAGATGAGCAACGTCTTCGTGTCACAATGTTTCATCTCCATTTAGTAATTAGACTATTCATTTATTGATATTGTCCATAGTTTGTGCCTATAGAATTGTTTTCGAACACATTTGTTGTATGTGTGAAAGGGTTTGAGACGTTCCGCGAGAAAACCAACACTATGGTATCTGCGTAATGTTTCGAGCCAGATCGGACTACGCAGTCCGCGCAAGCTAATCCGGGCCTGCACATTCAGTCTCTAGGGGATAGAGGTATATAGAGTAATGATTCCTGAAACAGAAATTTCACTGGAGGCGAAAAGTGTCTGTCCGAGTTAGCCTGCGCTGCATGATTAGGCTGATCCGAGTCGACATTTTACGCAGAGTCCTCAATGTTGGTTTTCTCATGGGACGGCTCTGTTGCCCTACGAGTATAACTGAGCGGTGATCTGAAAATTAACCTGATTGATTGATTGATTGATGGATTTGGGTTTAACGCCATTTTCAACCATTTGTCAGTCATATCACGGCGGCCAGTCCACCTACGCAAGTGTTTCATTACTTTCTCACACCAGTACTCCACAAAACTCCCAGCAACTGGCTGCATTTCAATCCAGACTGTTAGCCCATTGGTTGAAGACGAATGACGCTTGTCACAGTGACTTTTATCAATTGTCGGAAAGAATCTTGGCCGAGCTAAGGTTCAAACTCACAACCCCTGGATTGAAAGCGTCGCACTTCTAGCGACTGAGCTACCGATGCTGGCGAAAACTAACCTGAACTTATTTGTTTACACATGCGGTAACATATCCTTATGTCCTTACATGATGCAAGATCCTTATAGCAACTGCTTTACAGAATACTCTTGAAACCATATATGAACAGTTGGCGAACCGTGCGGAACTAGATTAGACTGCGCTGATGCGCTGGTTGATCTTGGTCTACAGTGATCGAAGGGCGAACCGTGCGGAACTAGATTAGACTGCGCTGATGCGCTGGTTGATCTTGGTCTACAGTGATTGAAGGGCGAACCGTGCGGAACTAGATTAGACTACACTGATGCGCTGGTTGATCTTGGTCTACAGTGATCGAAGGGCGAACCGTGCGGAACTAGATTAGACTGCACAGATGCGCTGGTTGATCTCTGTATACAGTGATCGAAGGGCGAACCGTGCTAAATTTGATTAGACTGCGCTGATGCGCTCGTTGATCTTATGTGATCGAAAAATGCCTCATGGTAGGTTTTCACTGTGCGCCTCTCAAGCAATTTGTCGACATTTGTATCCGTACAGGTACCCTTGCACTACATTGTTTGGAATGTAACGATATATATAAGCCCTATTTGTGTACAGTTACCCATGCACTACATTGTTTGGAATGTAATGATATATATAAGCCCTATTTTTGTACAGTTACCCATGCACTACATTGTTTGGAATGTAACGATATATATATAAGCCCTATTTCTGTACAGTTACCCATGCACTACATTGTTTGGAATGTAAGGATATATATAAGCCCTATTTTTGTACAGGTACCCATGCACTACATTGTTTGGAATGTAACGATATCTATAAGCCCTATTTTTGTACAGGTACCCATGCACTACATTGTTTGGAATGTAATGATATATAAATCCCTATTTGTGTACAGGTACCCATGCACTACATTGTTTGGAATGTAATGATATATATAAGCCCTATTTGTGTACAGGTACCCGTGCACTACATTGTTTGGAATGTAACGATATATATATAAGTCCTATTTGTGTACAGGTACCCATGCACTACATTGTTTGGAATGTAATGATATATATAAGCCCTATTTTTGTACAGGTACCCATGCACTACATTGTTTGGAATGTAATGATATATATAAGCCCTATTTTTGTACAGGTACCCATGCACTACATTGTTTGGAATGTAACGATATCTATAAGCCCTATTTTTGTACAGGTACCCATGCACTACATTGTTTGGAATGTAATGATATATATATAATTCCTATTTGTGTACAGGTACCCATGTACTACATTGTTTGGAATGTAATGATATATATAAGCCCTATTTGTGTACAGGTACCCATGCACTACATTGTTTGGAATGTAATGATATATATAATCCCTATGTGTGTACAGGTACCCATGCACTACATTGTTTGGAATGTAATGATATATATAAGCCCTATTTGTGTACAGGTACCCTTGCACTACATTGTTTGGAATGTAACGATATATATAAGCCCTATTTGTGTACAGTTACCCATGCACTACATTGTTTGGAATGTAATGATATATATAAGCCCTATTTTTGTACAGTTACCCATGCACTACATTGTTTGGAATGTAACGATATATATATAAGCCCTATTTGTGTACAGTTACCCATGCACTACATTGTTTGGAATGTAATGATATATATAAGCCCTATTTGTGTACAGTTACCCATGCACTACATTGTTTGGAATGTAACGTTATCTATAAGCCCTATTTTTGTACAGGTACCCATGCACTACATTGTTTGGAATGTAATGATATATATAATCCCTATTTGTGTACAGGTACCCATGCACTACATTGTTTGGAATATAATGATATATATAAGCCCTATTTGTGTACAGGTACCCGTGCACTACATTGTTTGGAATGTAATGATATATATATAAGTCCTATTTGTGTACAGGTACCCATGCACTACATTGTTTGGAATGTAATGATATATATAAGCCCTATTTTTGTACAGGTACCCATGCACTACATTGTTTAGAATGTAACGATATCTATAAGCCCTATTTTTGTACAGGTACCCATGCACTACATTGTTTGGAATGTAATGATATATATAATCCCTATTTGTGTACAGGTACCCATGCACTACATTGTTTGGAACGTAATGATATATATAAGCCCTATGTGTGTACAGGTACCCGAGCACTACATTGTTTGGAATGTAATGATATATATATGCCCTATTTTTGTACAGGTACCCATGCACTACATTGTTTGGAATGTAACGATATCTATAAGCCCTATTTTTGTACAGGTACCCATGCACTACATTGTTTAGAATGTAATGATATATATAATCCATATTTGTGTACAGGTACCCATGCACTACATTGTTTGGAATGTAATGATATATATAAGCCCTATTTGTGTACAGGTACCCGTGCACTACATTGTTTGGAATGTAATGATATATATAAGCCCTATGTGTGTACAGGTACCCATGCACTACATTGTTTAGAATGTAATGATATATATAATCCCTATTTGTGTACAGGTACCCATGCACTACATTGTTTGGAATGTAATGATATATATAATCCCTATTTGTGTACAGGTACCCATGCACTACATTGTTTGGAATGTAATGATATATATAAGCCCTTTTTGTGTACAGTTACCCATGCACTACATTGTTTGGAATGTAACGATATCTATAAGCCCTATTGTTGTACAGGTACCCATGCACTACATTGTTTGGAATGTAATGATATATATAAGCCCTATTTGTGTACAGGTACCCATGCACTACATTGTTTGGAATGTAATGATATATATAAGCCCTATTTGTGTACAGGTACCCGTGCACTACATTGTTTGGAATGTAATGATATATATATAAGTCCTATTTGTGTACAGGTACCCATGCACTACATTGTTTGGAATGTAACGATATATATATATACATGTAAGCCCTTTTTTTGTACAGGTACCCATGCACTACATTGTTTGGAATGTAACGATATATATAAGCCCTATTTTTGTACAGGTACCCATGCAGTACATTGTTTGGAATGTAATGATATATATAATCCCTATTTGTGTACAGGTACCCATGCACTACATTGTTTGGAATGTAATGATATATATAATCCCTATTTGTGTACAGGTACCCATGCACTACATTGTTTGGAATGTAATGATATATATAAGCCCTATGTGTGTACAGGTACCCATGCACTACATTGTTTGGAATGTAATGATATATATAAGCCCTATTTGTGTACAGGTACCCGTGCACTACATTGTTTGGAATGTAACGATATATATATAAGCCCTTTTTTTGTACAGGTACCCACGCACTACATTGTTTGGAATGTAACGATATATATAAGCCTTATTTTTGTGATATTGTGACGAAATGCTCCGCGGGCGAGGTAAGATTTTAATACAATATGAAGTAACCAATAACCGGATATGACGTAGTTTACGGTCGTTGATAGCCTAGCTCCCCGTCGTTAAACAGTTATATTGGGTTTATTTATTCGTCTGTTTTTCGAAGACAAAAGTCGGACCAGTGTGATACCCTTGACGGCGTTGTAGTCGTCGTCGTCAACATCGTCACACAACTTTAACCTTACTTCAAAACTCAATAACCGTTCAACATTTTCAAATGAAACTTGATACACATTATTCTAGGAACATACCAAAGCACATAACTCTGACATTAATAATTATTCAGTAATGCCCCTTTCTCGAATTGGAAAAAGAAACAGACGAGCGTTGGCGACTGTTAACACTATTTCCGCCATATCACTGTGCTGCCTGGTAGACTACCTATACAGCTGGTAACATTATCATGATTTAATAACCTATACAGCTGGTAAAATTATCATGATTTAATTGCATATACAGCTGGTAAAGTTATCATGATTTAATAATATATACAGATGGTAAAATTATCACGATTTAATAACCTATACAGCTGGTAAAATGATCATGAATTGATAACCTATACAGCTGGTAAAATTATCATGCATTAATAACCTATACAGCTGGTAGAATTATTGTCATGATTTAATAACCTATACAGCTGGTAACATTATCATTATTTAATAACCTATACAGCTGGTAAAATTATCATGAATTAATAACCTATACAGATGGTAAAATTATCATGAATTAATAACCTATACAGCTGGTAAAATTATCATGAATTAATAACCTATACAGATGGTAAAATTATCATGAATTAATAACCTATACAGCTGGTAACATTATCATGATTTAATAACCTATACAGCTGGTAAAATTATCATGATTTAATAACCTATACAGCTGGTAAAATTATCATGAATTAATAACCTATACAGCTGGTAAAAGTATCATGAATTAATAATTGATACAGCTGGTAAAATTATCATGAATTAATAACCTATACAGCTGGTAAAATTATCATGATTTAATAACCTATACAGCTGGTAAAATTAATCATGAATTAATAACCTATACAGATGGTAAAATTATCATGATTCAATAACCTATACAGCTGGTAAAATTATCATGATTCAATAACCTATACAGCTGGTAAAATTATCATGATTCAATAACCTTTACAGCTGGTAAAATCATCATGATTCTATAACCTTTACAGCTGGTGAAATTATCATGATTTAATAACCTATACAGCTGGTAAAATTATCATGATTTAATAACATATACAGCTGGTAAAATTATCATGATTTAATAACCTATACAGCTGGTAAAATTATCATGATTTAATAACATATACAGCTGGTAAAATTATCATGATTTAATAACCTATACAGCTGGTAAAAGTATCATGATACCAGCTCATTAGACGTAACTTCACCACCCAACTCCCTTAACGTGGAAAACATTGTGGAAAAAGGGGAAATTGCGCTAAGGTTTGAACTCACAAGCCCTGGATTGACATCTCGCGTCGATACCGTAAATGTGACATAGGATAAGCATTACATAATGATTAGAACGAAATAATTAAGCTGATGAAGTACATATGAGACGTTCCACGAGAAACCCAACATTATGGCCTCTGCGAAATGTATTGACTTAGATCAGTCCGCGCAGGCTATTCCGGGCCGACACATTCTCGTCTCAGGGGGATAGAAGAATAGAGTAATGTCTCCTGAAACAGAAAATCCACAGGAGGCGAAAAGTGTCTGTCCGGGTTACCCTGCGCGGCATGCTTAGGCTGATCCGGGTCGATACTTTAAGCAGAGTCCACAATGTTGTTGTTTTTCGTGGGACGGCTCATATATGTCTAGGTGAAAGCGCAGGCTGATCTGGTAGCCTGATCGCAAAGTCATGAAGGTTGGTTACCACGTGACATTCTAAAGTTCGACTGTTTTCCATCTCTATGTCATCAGTAGATATATATCAGACATTTATGTCTTTCCCACATCCACACATCGACCTTTACAGAATGTATAAATGAAGATACAATTTACTGAAAACAATTAAACACATTGTAATAAATATTACTCATCATAATCAATTTCTATAATGAGCAATTTCTCCTTTCGCAATATTGTTTTCAAAAGTCGTCTGCTGCAGAGGCGTTAGAAAACGTCTAATTGAGGGAAATGGTTAACACTTTTTATGCGATACTGAATGTACAACCCATATTGACAGGAATGTTTCATAGCTCTGTACATCTCTTCAGATACTTAATTACACATTAGCCACAGTGCTGAATATATCATTCTTATTTACAGGAATGTTATATATATATTTGCATTTCACGTCAGATGCGTAATAACACGTTACCTACACTACTTATTATATTCCCCTTATTCACTGGAATGTAATATAGAGCAGTACATTACGTAAAGCAAATGGTCACACTGTATTCGAAGAACTGAATATATCATTCTTATTTACATGACTATTACATAGATGATAAGCCACAGTATTGAATATATCACCCTTATTTACATGACTATTACATAGACGATAAGCCACAGTACTGAATATATCACCCTTATTAACAGGAATGTTATATAGATCAGTATATCACATCAGATAATTAATAACACTTGATCTACAATGCTTAATATATCACCCTTATTTACAGGAATCTTTTATAGACCAGTATATCACATCATATAACTATTATACTCACACATTACATAGATCAGTATACATTATCACATCAGATACTTAATAACCCATTACGTATACTTAATAACCCATTACGTATACTTAATAACCAATTACCTACACAACTGAATATATTACCCTTACATTACAGGAATGTTATATAGATCAGTATACATTATCACATCAGATACTTAATAACCCATTATGTATACTTAATAACCCATTACCTACACAACTGAATATATTACCCTTACATTACAGAAATGTTATGTAGATCAGTATACATTATCACATCAGATACTTAATAACCCACTACCTACACAACTGAATATATTACCCTTACATTACAGAAATGTTATGTAGATCAGTATACATTATCACACCAGATACTTAATAACCCATTACCCACATAACTGAATATATCACCCTTACATTACAGAAATGTTATGTAGATCAGTATACATTATCACATCAGATACTTAATAACCCATTACCTACACAACTGAATATATTACCCTTACATTACAGAAATGTTATGTAGATCAGTATACATTATCACATCAGATACTTAATAACCCATTACCTACACAACTGAATATATTACCCTTACATTACAGAAATGTTATGTAGATCAGTATACATTATCACATCAGATACTTAATAACCCATTACCTACACAACTGAATATATTACCCTTACATTACAGAAATGTTATGTAGATCAGTATACATTATCACATCAGATACTTAATAACCCATTACCTACATAACTGAATATATCACCCTTACATTACAGAAATGTTATGTAGATCAGTATACATTATCACATCAGATACTTAATAACCCATTACCTACACAACTGAATATATTACCCTTACATTACAGAAATGTTATGTAGATCAGTATATCACGTCAGGCGGTGCCGTCTTGTATGAATCAGGCTGCAGATCGACGGAGGTTGGTTCAATATAATCTCCATTTCCTTCTTTCTTTATTTGTGTCTTGTATGGTTTTGTCTTTGTTAGTGTGCTTTACGCCGCTTTATTACATACCTATCCAAATTTTGCATTGAAATTTAAATGACATAAAATCAATATCAATTTTTAAAAAAATGATAACTAACACTGTGACGATAACACTTTTATTTTTTTTATATCATCACTAGTGATGATATCATTTTTGCGGGAACTACTTTTTTTAGATTTGGAACATCTTTGGAATTTAAAGTGGGTTTAATACTAGGAATTTTACAAAATCTGAGACCGAATACTAGGAAAATGACGTCACGTCAGCGGTTTTGACGTCATAACGCTTGTCATTTGGCGCCAAATAGAAGCAGCAGTATTTGGTTACGTAACATTCATACGCCTAAGGCCAAGTCATTTTTTTTTTATATGTTTCTTTAAAATAAAGGGGAGATTTATTCCAGATATATAATAAAATAGAATAACTAACTGCATGTTTTTGATATAGAATTTATGTCACAAGGGAATAAAGGGGTAATTTGGTTAAAATCACGAAACCGTAGGTTGAGTGATTTTAACCAAATTACCCCTTTATTCCCTTGTGACATAAATTCTATATCAAAAACATGCAGTTAGTTATTCTCTATTTATAACAATTTTTCCAATGATATCACGGAGTTTCCTGGTCAAGTTACCAGTACTTTTGGTACACTTGGTCTATTTATATTGGAACTAACGCGTCAGTGGTAATGCTAACCCCATACTCCTAAGCGCCAAGGAGGGTACGCCAGTACTACCAGTTTTAGTTATTGTGATACCCTTGACCTCGTCTTCGTCGTCTGCGTCGGCCCAAAACTTTAACCATACCTCATATCTCAAAAACTGTTCCATATATTCAAATGAAACTTGGTACTCATCTTCCTAGAGATGATACGCATGTATACCAAGTCACATAACTCTGACTTTAATAACTATTCAGTTATGCCCCTTTTTGGACTTAGAAATTCATGCACAAACTTTAACCTTGCCCATAACTCGAAAACTGTTCAATAATTTCAAATGAAACATGGGACGCATATAATACTCGAGAAAATACGTATGTATATACCAATTCACATAACTTTGGCATTAGTCTTTACTCAGGAATGTCCCTTATTCGACATGGAGAAAAACCAGATGAGCGTTGTCATTCACTCTGCGGCGCTCTTGTTAGTCTTTGATGTGAGCCGGTCGGGATTCGAACCCGCGACCTCCCTCATCCCAGGCCGATGCCCTACCCATACACCACCGATGCAGTTTTTCCTGTCTGTTCTTCACTTTAGCAACACATTTTAGATCTTAACTCAGTTTTGTACAGAGTTGAAAGCATTGTGAGACCAGCAGTAATGACATCTGAGCGTAAACCCGACATTTGGACATTCGTGAGTAGCGTGATCCACTTCTAAATCGTCATTATCACTAAAAAAATTTATATCTGGTTCCTTATTCTTTCTACCAAGATAAACTGAACAAAATAAAAACTTGTGTCAAGATAGACTACAGGTATTTTTGTGTATGTGTCTATCTGGTATGTGTTTAAACATACTTATCTAGGCTAGTGGAAATATATCGTTTAGCATAACGTAAAAGGCGTTAATTCAGTATATAGCATTTGAGCCAGACCACAACTTGTGTCAAGAGATACTAAAGTTTATTGGTGATTTCCCCCAAAATTATATTTATCTAGGTAGACAATTACATATTATATTATATCATTGTTATATCAGTACATACATGTTTTTATGGCGAATATTTTTAGAGGTGTTCCATCTCAAAACGAGAAGCCCAAAGCAGATCGCGTGTCGATTACGACATTGGTGACGTACAATCCGACGTGTCGACGGACATTGTCGTGTGTTCCGATTGCTGTAACGGTACCGACTATTGTAATATAGAGGGATGTCAACAGTTCGGTAGGTAACATTGAAATGACCCATCCCAGTCCTACCAACATCCTTGCCGATGTTTGACAAAAGGAAACGCGACTAGAGCGATGGTTGATTGATTGCTTTTTTTCCAGCTATATCACGGCGTTTCCTGGTACGTTACCAGGAAGCCTGTGGTGCAGTGGTTGAGCGTCGGCCTCTCGTACTTAAGGTCCCGTGTTCAAATCCCGTGATGAGCGGGTTCTGAATTTTGGGATGTATCCACACAAACGGCGCGAATACTGGTTACGCCTCCAGGAAGCAGACATCTAGCACGATTCATATATACTGAAAACCTGATTCGCAATCTATGTAAACTAAATAAGTTAAAATTAAGTGCCATTCTTCTTCAAACAATGGGCTAAAAGTCTATGTTGAGAAGCAGTAATTTGTTTGGAAAGACTATTGTATGGATTACTAGTGTTGGAAACCTGGAAAACACAAAGGTATGTGAACTGGTCGCCGTGATATGACTAAACAATGTTGAAAATGACTTTAATCCACAATCGATCAATCAATGAACCGTGCGTCAGACGAGTTGTGGTCTTATGTCGTTTCCGTTATGGTATAACTTAATCCATCTAATCACACACACACACCAAACAACTTTACAAAGGTCGAGTCAAATATTTGGAAACGTTCCATCAGATCTGATTAGAGCTATTCCAGAGCTTCATGCAAAACGGTTGTAACTACATACTGTTACAAGATGTAGTTAAATAGTTTTGCATGACGCCATCGTATTGTATAGTGTTGCAAACGTGTGGCAAAAAGACAAACTGCTCAAGTATATAAATATTGTTCAATTCCGTATGGAATTAAATATGTACGACATCAGAAACACTCTTTTAATCGATATTTTGGCCCCTGTTTACCTTCTTCGGGAAATTACAAAGATCTCAACAAATCATGTTGTAAAGATCTTGAAAACAAGACGACTCCATGCTCCTTGTTTTCAAGATGGACACAGCATAGTTTGTGCAGTTCTTTAAAATATCCCAAAGAAAGCCTTGGTCCAAAAATGAAATAAAAGAGCTGGTTGTTGTGTGTCATACACATTTAATTCCCTATGGAAAA
The DNA here is from genome assembly GCA_031761405.1 of Serripes groenlandicus. Classification (NCBI taxonomy): domain Eukaryota; kingdom Metazoa; phylum Mollusca; class Bivalvia; order Cardiida; family Cardiidae; genus Serripes; species Serripes groenlandicus. Next base: position 1,345,432 of record JASEVX010000039.1, read on the forward strand.
GAACTTTCAAATAAAAATTAATTGTACACAATAAGGTTTGAAGAGTAAGACGGAGGGAGGCTCTTCCTTCGACATGTTATATAGGCCTCCAGCTGAATTTTAAAAATGAGAATTATTATACATACAAAAGGAAAAACGCACCAAATTACTAAGTAGATAAAATTAAATATAAAACAAAGAATGACTATTTCACATTAATAGTAAAAAAGGAACAGACTATGTAAGAGGAAAATGTGACGGAAATGTAATGTTTCTCTCTGTTTACTGTATTAATATTGAATATAGTAAAAAGAGAATAAAGAGCAACATTTTAATATACCGTTTTTGTTTTTGTATTTTTTCATTGATAACATTTATAGTTTATGCATATTTCAATGCTTTAAAACCACGAACACAATGTAATTATGCGGTATTAGTACCATTGCACCTGGCCATTTATGACAAATTGATGTGGTAGTACACTGATCACGTGTTTGTTTGTTTGAATGGTGTTGAACAAATTAATTACCATTACCGTCCTTCCTTAATCCCGAATCTTTAAACCCATTCATTAAATTCATTAAATTCATTTGATTTTTCAACACTTGTAAAAATGTTTCAGCGACTGCGAGAAGCCAACGTGGTCCTTATTGCTTTGATTGCTCAAGACAGGGGAAAGGAGCGTGTAGACACATCACACAATGTGACGGTCACTATGTGAGTACAACTACTAATAACTATTTCCCAACTCATCGACTCCCCCAGTGGCGACAGTCATTTTGGAGTGCCTTTTAGCAAGACACATTTGTCTAAAGTATTAATGGTTTGTTTACCAGGGATCATGAATAAGTGAACGGTCGCCATGCTTTAAATGAATAAATGTTGAAAACAGTAAACAAACCCTAAAACAACAAAAACGAAAATAGGTAAATATATTTCCCAAAAACAGACGCACTTTGAAACTGATTTTATTGGAGAACTTTAAAAATATTTGTGGCACAAAAGAGAAATTATTAGCCATGACATTCGCCCTTGCTTCATCCATCACAACCAAACACACTAATATACCTACTCTGTTAGATTGGCAGTCTGCAAAACCAGCCGTAAGGAAATTGGGACCAGTAGAGAACCAGACCAGCAAGCGCGTATCTAGCCTGTTAGAGCGGCGCTTATCTAGTCTGTTAGAGCGGCGTACTGCAAACATCAATGTTTTATTTCGGTTCATTGTTTAATCCAAGTTGATATGCCATGATTCATCTTTTTTAACTAAACAGTCCAACCTTTGATCGCTGGACAAGGTAGTAAAATATTAAAATCTTCATCATATCTTAAAACATTATTGCTCGTTACAATAGTAATGGCTCAGTCGGTAGCGACGCTGGCTGTCAATCCAGGGGTTGTGAGTTCGAATCCCGGCTCGGCCAACTTTCTTTTCGATGATTTACAAAAGTCAATGCGACATGCGTCATTCGTCTTCCACCAATGGGCTCAGTCTATGTGGAAAAGCAGCCAGTTGCTTGGGAAGATTGTTGTGTGGAGAATCGGTGAGAGAAAACCAGGAAATGCATGTGTAGGTGAACTGGCCGCCGTGATATAACTGAGAAATTGTTAAATTGGCGTTAAACCCCAATTAATCAGCATTGTAGTGTAATCATGTTTTGCGATTAACAGTCAAATATGTGTTAAAGACCACCTTTGTATATAGCAACCACACTTTTAATTTCCCAATTTCTGCATAAATGACCCTGCAATTGAAGACCACCTGTGATCAAAGACGAGATCGTTCTCTTCCCATGTGTGGTCTTTAAACACAGGTCGGGCTGTTCCTTATGATGGTGAGTATTGCGGTACAGTGATATTTATTAAAGAGAAATTATTTAACTTATTTGTAGGCCTGTGAAATAACGACAGAAGAACAGAGTGGTATCACCTTATATAACAGCCGATGTGTCCATCCGTCATCCTCCGTGGTATGTCCTTTTGTTAAACCTTGTCCCGCAGTACAACACTTACATGTGCTGACCTACAGAACATAGATATGAGCCGTCCCTCGAGAAAACCAACAATGTGGACTCTGCGTAAAATATCGTCTCGCATCAGTCTAAGCATACCGCGCAGGCTATCCCGGACAGACACTTTTCGCCTCCTGTAGATTTTCTAATTCAATGATCATTACTCTATCCCCCTGAGACGGAATGTATCGGCCCGGATTAGCCTGCGCGGATTGCGCAGGCTGATCTGGGTCGATACATTACGCAGATTCCATAATGTTGTTTTTCTCGCGGGACGGCTCATATTATATTCAAAGTTTACCATAACATCTAAATAGTGATCGTGTATGATTCATTTTTACTGGGTAGACATACCAAGTAGGCCATATTTTGTACATTTTCATGTCTTTCAATTGATAGTTTTCAACATTTACTGTCAAAATAGTTTTGAACTACTTATTAATTACTTTGTTGTCACTATTAGCAATATTTGCAGAAGTTTCACCATTTCAACATTTTGATCACCATCTGGAGTTCAGCACCTTTTAATACAGCATCAACGGTCCCACATACACAAGAGATGACGTTGAAAACATCTAGACAAAATAGGAAAAATCTCCATAACTGAAAGTATAATTGTTGAATAGTTGAAAATTTTGTCAAAGGAAGAAATTGCTCTGTATGATGAAAATGGTTAAAACTGAGAATAATTACGACTAAATTCAGTCGAAAAACGAAATGGGTGATCACTTTGGAAGGAGCCGAAGGGCTAAAGTAAACACAAGTTACATGTATATAGAATTTTACGAAATTTATTTCAACGCTTGTCTTAGCTATCTGTAAACGAAAGCCGACATCGGATATTTTGCACACAATCAATCCAACTACAATCCAGTGTCATACTTATACGCATTCTCGAGCTGGTCAAATTCGTTCTACATTGAAATATATTGTACGACTAGATAGCGAAGCGGAAATCACCTGATCAGTGCAGGGCGGAAATGACCGGCAAATAACGAACAATGCCGAACTATAACAATTTCATACGGAAATCGCCTAATCCATTAGGAAAGATTTACCTTAAATATAATGACGCATACATAACACTCAACTATGAATGTTTAGTCGTGACCTACACATTATTCTCGGCAAAATCCTTAACTAAATATTAATCAACCAAATTAACCTGTACATGACTTGTGTGTGCATATTTAGATATATTTATATATATTATAAGGACGTTTGGTGGTTTATTTATATATATTATAAGGACGTTTGATGGTTTATTTATATATATTATAAGGACGTTTGATGGTTTATTTATATATATTATAAGGACGTTTGATGGTTCATTTATATGATGCTTGATCAATGAGTCAGTAATACCACCGTGTGGCCTGGGTAAGTTTCCAGTTCCCCTGTCCACGTATCCTGATAGGTTGATACAAACGAGTCAGTTGTACTGCTAGCCCACATTCCCGAGCGTCAAGGATTTAGGACCATTACCACAATTTTGTAAGTCTTTGGTATGAACGGCCGGTGATCGATCAGGCGACCTCCAGTACCGAGGCGGATAGTCTACCAATACACCAAGAGGCGGTTGCCTTTTATTTATCCAATGACGTGTTATAAAACAAAGGAAATCACATATTTGATGAATATACATGTGCCGCATCAAGCGATTTGTGATCTTAATGTAAATAAGCTTCGACATGATTTTAAGACATATTTGCAGTAAACTAATTGGGACGTCACTCCCAGTATTTTGTCAGAATCTTACATTACCTTAGCATATATCAAAGCGTTGGTTGCTGCGCACATGTTCATCATTAGCAAATGTATATGTGTACAAAGGGCATGTTTCCTGTTGATATTGTCGAGTAATAATGCGTAGTCTTGACTACCGAATGCTCGAGGTCTATTTATAGAACAAATAATTTCAGCACTGTACAAATAGTACACAACAAACACTGCCGAATCTGATTGGTAAAAGAGATGCCAGTACAGCAGACTATTGTCCGAAATGTTGCGAAGGTGATTTTTGTAACATGGACTGTGCGAAACCTGCAGGTAATACTTTGCGTATTATAAATGATCTACTCAAGTCAACCAGATGAAATGCACGAATGCGCAGGTTGACCAACGTCTTAACTGGTCGCAATGACCATGTTTGTTTCCTTAGATCACTGACCTATATGAATGGTGTAACACATGTTGTAATCGTTACCTGCTCCACGATCTGATGGCACAACAACATAATTGAAAATGTGTGCTTCGGTATAGCTCCGGTATAACTCCGGTGAGCCAAATCGGCAGGTGTAACAGGCCATTAACATACTTTATGTATAACCAAACAGTTCGGTTATCCTTTAATTATATTAGTGTTTGTTATATGTGCCATATTATTGTATACATATATATGCCTTTTCGTTTTTCAAATTATTGTCGAATTGTATGATAATTCTCAGGAAACTATGACAGCCTTTCCTTCATGAAGACACTTTCTGACGTCTTTGCAGCTGACGACTTTTAAAAACATTGTGGCCAAAGGTGATTACAGGTATAATATGGGAAAGGGTTAACGCCCTTATAAATCAATTAATATTAGCATCGCAGATAAAGTGGCGTATCATATTATTTGAGTTTTAACTCTTTCAGCGCCAAAGGCAATATTGAGGTTTTTGCAAACAATACTGATTCAGGTGAGTCAGCTCGTAACGAGCTGTCTCACCTGAAATCAGCATTGTTTGCCTTTTAGTTATCAAAATAGTCCACACTTTTATAACATGAGAAATGGAGACGCCCGATTTTAAACATGGAAGAGTCTACTTTAAACAATTCGGCGCTGAAAGAGTCAACATACAACGCTTGTGAATCAGACGATTATTACGTTAATTTTGGTTTTCGTTTCTTCTACATGTCAGTTGTCAATGGACATTGGTCTATCTGGGGAGCATGGGCCGGTTGTTCAGTAACATGTGGATCGGGCATTCACAGGAGGACACGCACGTGCACGAACCCGCCACCTTCAGGTTCCGGTAATGGCTGTGTTGGTCTAAGCTATCAGACACAGATATGTGACGTTACAAAACCATGTCCGGGTAAGAATTCAATGGCTTTAATGTTTTATTGGAATATCTTTTTTTTGTTAGTGTGGTCAATGTGATTTGTTGTTTTTTTGCATAGTGGTATACGCCACGTTAATCCTATATCACGACGTTTCATTGATAAGTATGCACAAAGGAGTACATATGTTACCAGTACTACTGGTCCATTTATCCTGTATCACGACGTTTTATTGATAAGTATGCACAGAGAAGAACATATGTTAGCAGTACTACTGGTCCATTTATCCTGTATCACGACGTTTCATTGATAAGTATGCACAAATGAGAACATATGTTATCAGTACTACTGGTCCATTTATCCTATATCACGACGTTTCATTGATAAGTATGCACAAAGGAGTACATATGTTAGCAGTACTACTGGTCCATTTATCCTGTATCACGACGTTTCATTGATAAGTATGCACAAAGGAGTACATATGTTAGCAGTACTACTGGTCCATTTATCCTGTATCACGACGTTTCATTGGTAAGTATGCACAGAGGAGAACATATGTTAGCAGTACTACTGGTCCATTTATCCTGTATCACGACGTTTCATTGATAAGTATGCACAAATGAGAACATATGTTACCAGTACTACTGGTCCATTTATCCTGTATCACGACGTTTCATTGATAAGTATGCACAAAGGAGTACATATGTTAGCAGTACTACTGGTCCATTTATCCTGTATCACGACGTTTCATTGATAAGTATGCACAAAGGAGTACATATGTTAGCAGTACTACTGGTCCATTTATCCTGTATCACGACGTTTCATTGGTAAGTATGCACAGAGGAGAACATATGTTACCAGTACTACTGGTCCATTTATCCTGTATCACGACATTTCATTGGTAAGTATGCACAGAGGAGAACATATGTTACCAGTACTACTGGTTCATTTATCCTGACACCAGCGGGTCAGTCATATTGAGCGCCAAGGAGGGAAAGCCATTACTACACATTTTGTACGACCCAGCCTCAGATCGAACTCGCGACCTCTAACGGCCGAAGAGGATGCTCTACCAAGGTGGTTAGTGGAAAGCAATTCGGTGTATTGCGTCAGTTAACCACACAACTTAGTTCCTATGTTGATCGAACAGGTTTCAAGATTAATTTTCGAGTAAATCGATTGATGTTAACGCTTGTCGTCGGTCAATAAATCACCAGAATGTTTGAAAATGTTGTGACTTTGTAAATCGCGAGAAAACACATTTTGATTTATTCATTTTAGTCAATGGCGGATTCTCTATGTGGTCTAATTGGGGAAACTGTGACGTCACGTGTGGTGACGCGGGAACACAAGTGAGAACAAGGCTTTGTAATCACCCCGTGCCTTCAGGAGGCGGGATTGGCTGTCATGGTGACAGAGCCGACACGAGGCAATGTTCCAATCTAAAACCGTGTGAAGGTGAGTTGTGTGACGACTATTTAGTTTAAACTTAATTATTTTACATCAATTGCGATGCAAGATTTCAGCTTATATTAATCACGCTCGATGTCTGCTTCCTGGAGACCAGTACTCACACCGTTTGTGTGGAAATACCCATTTGGACCCGGGACCTTTGGTATGAGGTACTCTACCTCTGCACCACTGTCGTCTTCCACAAACGACTATTTTAAGGGCTTCACACATACAGACGCTGTATGAAGCCTCTGCAGCAGACATCTTTCGATATTATTGAAACATGGAGAAGAAATTTGTCATAATGAGCACTTTCTCCTTTTGCTTTAATGTTTTCAACTCGATCCAATCATTATACTTTCATTTATAAGACATTTTCCATATATTAGTCTTTGATGATGTGTCGTCTTCAGATTCGTAGAATTTGGGAAACATTTTGTGTTAACCTAACCGACAGTGTCCCCTTGCATTACTTGAATGTATATTGGCAGAGGCCTAAATACTAGAATAAAGAAATTGAATTGAAATTGAAAAATCTTCATTACCTCTCTATTTGTATAATCGCTAAAATATGATGTTACTGTTTATTGCAAATAAAATTGTATTAATTGTTACCTCTAACAATTGTGACCTCCAACAATTGTGACCTCTAACAATTGTGACCTCGAACAAGTGTAACATCTAACAATTGTGACCTCGAACAATTGTGACCTCGAGCAATTGTGACATCTAACGTTGTGACCTCGAGCAATTGTAACCTCGAATAATTGTGACCTCGAGCAATTGTGACATCTAACGTTGTGACCTCGAACAATTGTGACATCTAACGTTGTGACCTCGAACAATTGTGACATCTAACAATTGTAACCTCGAGCAATTGTGACATCTAACGTTGTGACCTCGAACAATTGTGCCATCTAACAATTGTAACCTCGAGCAATTGTGACATCTAACGTTGTGACCCGAACAATTGTGACATCTAACGTTGTGACCTCGAGCAATTGTGACATCTAACGTTGTGACCTCGAACAATTGTGACATCTAACGTTGTGACCTCGAACAATTGTGACATCTAACGTTGTGACCTCGAGCAATTGTGACATCTAACGTTGTGACCTTGAACAATTTTGACATCTAACGTTGTGACCTCGAGCAATTGTGACATCTAACGTTGTGACCTCGAACAATTGTGACATCTAACGTTGTGACCTCGAACAATTGTGACATCTAACGTTGTGACCTCGAACAATTGTGACATCTAACGTTGTGACCTCGAACAATTGTGACATCTAACAATTGTGACATCTAACAATTGTGACATCTAACAATTGTAACCTCGAGCAATTGTGACATCTAACGTTGTGACCTCGAACAATTGTGACATCTAACAATTGTAACCTCGAGCAATTGTGACATCTAACGTTGTGACCTCGAACAATTGTGACATCTAACGTTGTGACCTCGAGCAATTGTGACATCTAACGTTGTGACCTCGAACAATTGTGACATCTAACGTTGTGACCTCGAACAATTGTGACATCTAACGTTGTGACCTCGAACAATTGTGACATCTAACGTTGTGACCTCGAACAATTGTGACATCTAACGTTGTGACCTCGAACAATTGTGACATCTAACAATTGTGACATCTAACAATTGTGACATCTAACAATTGTAACTTCGAGCAATTGTGACATCTAACGTTGTGACCTCGAACAATTGTGACATCTAACGTTGTGACCTCGAACAATTGTGACATCTAACAATTGTGACATCTAACAATTGTGACATCTAACAATTGTGACCTCGAACAATTGTAACCTCGAATAATTGTGACCTCGAACAATTGTAACATTTAACGTTGTGACCTCGAACAATTGTAACCTCGAATAAATGTGACCTCGAACAATTGTGACATCTAACAATTGTGACCCATAACAATTGTGACCTCGAATAAATGTGACCTCGAACATTTGTGACCTCAGACAATTGTGACATCTAACAATTGTGACCTCTAACAATTGTAACCTCGAATCATTGTAACCTCTAACAATTGTGACCTCGAACAATTGTTACATCTTACGATTGTGACCAATAACAATCGTTACTTCGAATAATTGTACCTCTAACAATCGTTACCTGGAATAATCATTACAGAATATTCAGCCTGGGGTTCATGGTCAGCGTGTCCACACACGTGTGGTGGGTCTGGTCAACAGGTCAGATACAGAGAATGTAAAACATACCAGCCGTGTAGTAGCGGGCCCGCGGACGGAGATTGTATAACCAAGGCGTGTAGCGGACCCTTGGTCGATAACAAGGACTGTCAATATCAAGATCATTGTCCAGGTTAGCCATTTTGTTAGCTCGTCCGTTTTACGATGTAAAACATGTCGGGGTGTTGTGATACACTTGCGGTCGTCGTCGTCGTCTGCGTAGTCGTCGGCACAAAAGTTTAACATTACTTCATAACTCAAAACCCGTTCAACATTTTCAAATGAAACTTGGTACCCATATTCCTATGAACTATACGCATGTCGTTACTATGTCACATAACTTTGGCTTTAATAATTATTCAGTTATGTCCTTTGTTCGACAAAGAAAAAAGCAGACGAGCGTTAGAGTTCGCTTGCGGCGATCTTGTTTTATTGAACGATCGGTCGCACACGTTCGAACCATCGAGGGATTTCAAATAAAACAACTATCTAACGATCTAACAATTTAATTCTCAAGATTCAAAAGTAAGTGAAAAACAATATGGCTTTGATTCATAAGTAATAGTATGTGTATTGAAAGTTTACTTTGCAGAGCTCAAAATAATGGATAAGTGAACCAGATAATATTATGTAAAGTTTACTGAAACTGTAGACTTGTGTTCGGTTACCAAATTGTGGTAGCAAGTAAACAGAGGATGACATCGAAAGCGATCCGCGACATTTATTTTCATTTGGAATGATCTCGATGGGAAGATTATTTCGAGAAAGTGGTAGAATATCATTCCCGAGATCTGCTTTCTGAAATGGCATAAAAAGAGAGGCGATTTTTTTATTTACTGAAACAAGTAAATTAGCCTCCTCGGTGTACAAAGTGACGAAACGGTAATTCAACATTTTATTGCCTATTTATTATTACTATTTATTATTACTATTTATTATTACTATTTGTATTATTATGT